>OY776078.1:14465000-15665000 GCA_963675205.1 Catocala nupta
CCTTACTGCGCGTGTAGACGGGTAGGTCAGTTTATTTTGTATCGATTTATACTCTTACTGAGATCTACTAAAAAATCATAAACGCCTCCATCTAGTAAAGTGCGTTAGAAAACTGCTCTGTGTATATTTACATTAAAAATAGCAAAAGTTGATTTTTATCGATAAACTTTATAACGATAGTGAAACTTAACATACGATACTTACATACTAGTGTTATCGCTGAAAACTATTCACAAGAAGTGACAAAACCACCCAAAAGTATTTGTGAACAAACAATAAGTGAATACTACTGAACGCCATTAAAATCAACTGTGAAGGGGATTCAGTCACAGTTAGAACATCTAAACAAAAGGTACGCAGTGCATTCTTCTTATATAAGTGATCATCTATTTGGAAGTGGCAAAATAAACTATTAACAAGACCGTTGTGAAAATATTTTCAAACTGGTGCCATATAAACTAGCGATCCCAGCGGCGAATAGACGCAAAACTGAGAATAATTGATAATACTGCCATCTAGCGTGAAGTAGTTACATCACGATGACTAAAGTACATTAGATCGACTGCGACCCTATTTACTATTGAACATTGCTATTAGTTCTTACTAAACTCAACAGGTGGCATTTATCTAAAAACTCTCTTTGCTATCAATTTACAAGAATGGATGATAACGTAACACTTCGTAAACAACACAAGTACAGCTCCCTAAACGAATTAAACAATGATAGCTCAACACTATTTGACACAACGTTGTTGAGCTTACGTGATACATCACCAAACAATAGCCAAACTCTGATTGATATGCAGGACAAACTACAACAGATGGCAAATGATTTGCAAAGTGCCCATAGAGAAATCGAAAATCTTAACATAGAAAATTTAAGATTAAAATCGGATTTACAGAAACATATTAGGGTAATAGAAACATATAAAAAGCTGGCAACTACTGACTCATTTTGCCGAACACCACTTACGAAACGCAAAGAAAAGCCTAATCATACATACAAACACTTGACGCCTATGAAAATAAAAGAGCAAAACACAAATAGTCAACAGAATATGTTCGGTACATTGGATATTTCTAACAAACAAATAGAACAAATAGAAAAAGCGCCTGCAAGAATAAATGAGCAACAAGATACAAATTTACAACAAAAGGAAAACCAAGAAAACGAGTCTGTTAATGAAAGGATATGCGAGTCTGAATGCAACAACCCCGTACAAATTTTTGAAAATTGCCAGCAATCTACTCCAAGGCAAAGTACAGCAGCACTATTAACAGAACATCCTAAATATATGTCAGAAACAAGCTCACATAAACAACATAAGACAGTACGCCAACAATATACAGAAAGTTCACTCTTTATAAAACATAGGGTAATTATTCTGGGTGACCAACAAGGATGCGGTTTACGCAGTATCTTACAAAATCTACTTGGTTCAGAGTATGCTGTATTTTCCTATATAAAAACTTATGCTACACTAGAAAACATCTTAAGTTTCCCGAAAAATGAAATTGTTAGTTTGACTATGAATGACTACATAGTTGTATTGGGTGGATGCTGGGATAGAAAACCGTGTGATATCGACATATTCCTACATCGATGGTTAGCTTTAACCGCTAACACTAATGTGATAATCAGTGAAGTGCCCAGAAACAGGTTTTTAAAGGAATTGAAAATTAATTATTTGCTTCGTTTTATATGTAATAGATATAAGAATGTATTGTACATGGATATGAATTACTCAAGAAACTTACCGAATAGGCGAAATAATTCATTAAATCTTGCAAGATCATTATTAAAAGAGATTTTATGTATACATTATCACCTTCAGGCATTCCAGTATGAGAAAATGTTAAAGGGAAAAAAATCATGTAAAGATAAATGTATTCAAGTTAACTTAGATTTTGACCAACATTTATCAATTAATAATGTAAGTAATAATCAATGTATAAATAATTTAACTAGCAAAAAAGACAGAATTGATCCTAACAAAGGTACTTTAACTAATTTATTTCGTGTATAGTTTTATTACTGTCCTACATCAGAATATCAATGGGCTGCTTAACAAATCTGACATGCTCTCTATTTGCCTGAATGAGTTAATCACTAAGGGTACTTCTGTGGATATAGTGTGTATTACTGAGCATAACATGACGGACGGTGATGAATTATATGTTATAATGCCAAATTACAAACTTGTCTCTTATTACATGCGAGCAAACAGGCATGGAGGCTCATGTATCTTAATTAAAAATAATTTGAAGTTTAAGGTCCGTCACGATATCTCCAAACATTCAATTAGCAACACTTTAGAATGCTCTGCAATTGAATTACTAGATAATAAAATTGTCATTATATGTATATATAGGCCTCCAAATCATGCAGTTGGCTCTATATTCAGTTTTTTCACAACATTAAATAAAATATTAAATAACGTAAGCTCAAATGGTAATAAAATTGTCTTGTGCGGAGACTTCAATATCGACATTTTAAAACAAACTAAGCTGTCAACAGAATTTAAGGAACTGTTAATTACTTATAACTTAAAATTACAATTTAAACAAATTACAAGATTTTGTAGCAAAACTTGTATTGACAACATAGCCCATAATATGAAATCGTGCGTAGAAACTATCAATGAATTAGGTTTATCGGACCATAATGCGCAAATTGTTAAAATACCGGTAAACAAAACGTGCACAATAAAATATTGGTATATATTGAAAAGAGATTACTCTAAAGAAAATCGAGGAATATTTATAAAATATTTAAAACAGTTAAGTAATAACGATGTGTATAGCTGTATGGATCCAAATAGTGCTTACAATAAATTTCATGAGAACTTTGTTATGCTATATGAATTATGTTTTCCATTAGTAAGAATTAAGATTTATAATCGACCTAAACCAAAATGGATATCACGTGGCTTAAAAATGTGCAGCAAGTGCAAACGTGAACTTTTGTGGCAATATAGAAAAAATCCAAGTACGGTAAATAAAAAAATATTTAAAACATACGCGACGAGATTCAAAACTATAATAAATCTGACAAAAAAGTCTCAAAATAATTACTATATCAAGACTGCTGCAAACAAATGCAAAGCAACATGGAAAGTAATAAATGAGATCAAATGTAACTATCCTACTGAAAGCGTAAAACAATTAATCAAAAATAATTCAACAATAAATGGCCCTTTGAACATCGCCCAAACATTTAACGACTTTTTTCTTAACATCAACAATAAAAACCTGACTAATTCAATTAATAATTCGTTCAATAAATTGACACACGATGACTCTAATAAATTGACATATAATAATTCTTCTAATAAATTGACATTTAATCCACATAATAAATTGACATATCATTCAAATTCGATCTTTATGGCACCAACTATCCCTAAAGAATTGTATAACATTATATTAGCATTGAAAAATAAAACCAGTGTTGGCTATGACGGTATATTGACAAATATTGTAAAAGATGTTGCTATTATTATATCCGAACCGTTAAGCTACATTATTAACCTATGCATAGAATACGGCATCTATCCAGATAATCTTAAAATATCGGTAATAAAACCAGTATTTAAAAAAGGTGATAGAAGTATTATGAATAACTACAGGCCGATAGCACTGATGTCTACATTTGCAAAGATTTTTGAGAAAGTTATATTTAAATGCATATATGAATTCCTGGAAAACCATCATATTCTAACACCAAGTCAATATGGTTTCAGGAAAAATAAATCGGTAAATGTGGCAATATATAACTTTTTACAAAAAGTATTAAACAGTTTGGACAAAGGACTACCGGCTATAGCGTTATATATGGACATGTCAAAGGCATTTGACTGCGTCGAGCATAATACCCTCTTAAGAAAAATGTATGCGTATGGTATCAGAGGCAATGTGTATGATCTCGTAAAATCATATCTTTCAAATAGAGAACAATACACAGAGGTTTGTCAGCTGAACCCACTGTCAAAGACAGTAGAAGTCTATGCATCTAAAGCTGGGACTGTGCAATTCGGTGTTCCACAAGGGAGTATTTTGGGCCCCTTGTTATTTCTTGTGTATATAAATGAAATGCCTTTAATAACAAATCATGATGTTACGCTATTTGCTGACGATAGCACAGTGCTATTTAACAATGATAATTTAACTAATTTAGAACTCGACATAAATCAATCTGTAGAAAATATTGTAGACTGGCTTAAAATTAATAATTTAATGATCAACATTGATAAAACAAAAATAATGACTTTTAGAATACGCACACAACGCACAGCTCCCTTAAAAATATGTTATCATGATAGCGAGATAGAAGAAACTGATGTAACAAAGTTTCTAGGTTTACATATTGATAACAAAATTAATTGGAAATTACATGTTGACTATGTCTGTAAAAGACTAAGTCAGTTTTCATATGCTCTCAACAGGTTAACAAAACTGGCAAATCAAAAGACTCTACTTGCAGCATACCATGGCTACGTTAGCTCAACCCTAAGGTATGGGGTAATATTTTGGGGTAACAGTACAGACAAAGGCCGGGCATTTGTAGCACAAAAACGCTGTATAAGGGCTATGTTCAATCTGCAGGTAACCGACTCGTGTGTAACATATTTTAAAAAACATAACATTTTAACCTTGCCAAGTCTATACATCTTGGAGGTAGCATTATTTACTAAAAATAATTCTGAGCTATTTAACTATCGCAAACGTATAAGACATGAGAACACATTACACATAGTTACTAGCAAGACACATTTAATGCACGAAAGTATATTTTGTATAGCTTCGCGCATATTCAACAATATTCCAAGGGAGATCAGAAAAATTAAAGAAATAACTATATTTAAAAAGAAATTACATGACTTGTTAATAAATAAATGTTATTATACAGTAAATGATTTCATGAGTGATAAATCTCTGCTCCATTACTCCATACCTCAGTCATAACGTGTTCAGTAATCTCATCTATAAGAAGAATCCATTATTATTGCCTGTTTATAATTTCTGTGACATTGCGATCCATATTGACATAATTAATTTTATTATTTAATGCATGTGTTTATTCCAACCATATTATTATAACTTTTGTATGCCCAATGGGCGGGACATAGCTGAACTAAATTATGTAAACTATAACTTCTGTATTATGTACCTATGATCCACAATAAAGAATTATTATTATTATTATTATTACTTGTGAACCGATTCTATTTCCTTAGATGTCAAATTCGATTCACAAGTGGAGCATTGTATATTTTTTAATATTTTCTAATGACCCACCCTGTAGTATAGGCTTGTGAGTACACACTCAATCTTTCTTGAGTGGCCGTTATCTGATTAAAACTGCGATTATAAGAGGATTCGGCAACTTTATTTTCTGTGGTACTTCCGGTAAAGAATGATTTTAATTTTAATAATTGTTTAGCCGAATCCTCGTCACAATTAAATGTATTTGAATGAAATTTTATAAACCTTGTTATCAGTAAAGATTTAAAAGTGTTTTTAAAAGTATGGCAGTCCGGATTATTATTTCTGTAATTATACGCCCGCATTTGCCCAAAGAAATTTTCAATGGGATCAGAATGGAAATAGCATGGATGCATCATTTTAAATCCCTTGTCTGCTAAAAACTGCCATAATCTTTGCAAACTTTTTAAAGTTACAATCCAATTGGCCTATGAGGGTACCGATTTTTCTTTACCTGTACTATCAACAAATAGCAAATTTGTAATTTTCTTAATTGCCTCAGACCAGAATTGGTGGTGTTGTGACTTCTGGGTGACAGCACTTCTCAACGGTTTGCCCTTTTGCATGGCAGCAAAACTTGCTCTGTTAACAATGTCAAAGAGGTTGTCGAAGAATGTTGTAATCTCCCACGTATTTTTAATGTAGGGCTGACAGCTGTTCCATCCGAGTAGTTAGCTATAACACAAAAAAACTATTATGTTCATAATATACTAAATTAATTAACATAATTATATCATGTCGTTTGTGTTCATAGTACCCTCAAATAACCTGAACACAGGTTTACAGTAAACCAGATGGCAACTATAAATATATAAGTAATGATGTCATCTTATAAAATAAAATTGACTGAATATATTATATTCTATGTACTCGTAAAAAAAAAAGAAAGTGATGTCAGTATATTAGAATATAATCTTACCCATAGGAGTAGTAGTAGACCTTCTTTTACTGTAATTAAGCTCATTGCATACATATTTGCAATAAGAATGATCAATATTAGTGTTCAAGTTTTCTGAAACAATGTAGAGTTAATTATTTAATTAATATTAATATAGTTGTCATTTAACAATAGATATCAGTAGTGAGAAGCATTCAATTCATCAATACCTAGCTAAAATGTAAATATTACTTAAATGAGTGTATGTTAAATGGTAAAGCAAACAAATTATCTGTGAAATGAAGTTTATGCTCTCCATTGTTATGCAAAATAATATTGACATAAAAAGTTTTGCTATAAAGAGTGCACCCATAATTTACAACAAAATTTTACAGATATTAATGAAACAAATGACCATGAAAAGCTCTATTAGCAATTCAAGCTTAAGATTCTCATTAAAAATGTATATTTTATGTATATATCTCAGGGATAGTAAGTGATTCGTATGTTAAGTAATATTTTGTTTAGCACAATTAGGGTAACTAATACTTATATGAAATTAGATAGGTAGGCAAAATATCTACTTACTAGTGTCTTTATCTAGCGTTTCTGGCACTCCAGATGCAATTTCACTAGCCGTAAAAAGCGTTGGGTAACCTCCAAGACGAACTCTTGATTTGGCAGTAAAAAATCGCTTTTCAAAATGCTTTACGCAGACGTATAGTTTGCGAAGATCACTGAAACTTTTTTGTTCACTGCTAGATACGCACTTTGACCACTTGTGGACTCCTATCTCAGTTTTTGGCAATTGAATCAGTTTGACGTCTACTGTTGCAACCCGCGACACAGCAATTGTTAAACATGGTAGAAACGCTTGCGCAATAGTACTGCTAAGATAGCTTGAGAGGATGTTACGGAAATTAATCAACGCAAAACTCACTCGATCAAAACTATAACGGTAATGACAAATTGTCAAATTTGAAAGTACACCAAAACAAACAATATGGCGGGATTGGCGGGCTTGAAGGAGGCGTGGGGGAGGGTGAAGAGTTGTCAAAATCAATTCTTGACCATAGACCATGCCATAGACATAACGTTGTAAAATTTCCTTCAGAGATTACCACCCGTGATAGCGCTGCTGCAGTTCGTTGCTGGCTTGCATGTCTACAAACTTTTTTGTGTTAATAGTAGTTTTTTATTTTTAAGGTAGATTCACCTTGGTGCGGTGTTACATCCAATGAAGTGCTTGGACTGGGAGGCTCATTTGTCTGAAAATTAAAATTATTATGTCAATATAAGTTTTTTTTGATATATAAAAAAAAAAAAACTGTTGCTGTCAACTACTGAGGATTGATTGGAAGTTGGAGGTGGTTTGGCAGATGCATGGAATTTTAAAAATTGCTGCGGTGCCGTGGATTTCAAACATCGCTATTAAGCAGCCTCCGAACAACGGCAGGGTATCTAATGGGGGCGTGATACAAGAAACTGATTTCCATGACAAACTTGAAAACGGAATGTAGTATCTTCTATCGCTGAGTAACCTTAGAAACTCACACATTCGAGCCCCTATGTTTTTATAGGAGATGATGCGTTTCAATTATCTGAACACATAATGAAACCATATCGTACAGATATTAATTCTCCGAGACAAGTAAAATCTCTAACTACTGTTTGTGTAGGGCACGCCGAACTGTTCAAATCAAATCAAATCAAATCAAATCCATTTATTTGCTGAATAAAGGTATATATAGATGTTATACAAAATTTGCTTAATTATTACAGTTCTCTTTATTCTACCTATTCGGCATGCATAATATCAAATTAGAAAATAATTGAGATAATTTATAAAATAATGGTAATGTCTCAATAGTTAATTTACATCATAATTATATTATAATATATAATATTGTAATTGGTCATAATATAAGTAGGTAGTCAATATAATTACATAGTTAAGTCAAGTAGGTATATAAATCAAGATAATATGATGTCAAAATAAAATTATAATTAAAATAAAATAAATATTTAAATGCCTTCCATAAAATCATTAATTTTATAATAACATTTGTTCGCCAAAAACTTATGTACTTGTTTTTTAAATAAATTAATGTCTAAGTTTTTAAATTCATTTGGTAATCTATTATAAATTGCTGGTGCCATACAGTATACGCTTTTGTATAACAGAGCTGTCTTTGACTTGCGTAGACGAAGTCTATTTTGGGTGATTTGCCTTCTATTACGGGTAACCGTATCCGCCAAAGTATCAAAAAGTTCATTGTTAGATTTTACAAAAACAGCTATTTCAAAAATATAGAGAGATGGAAGGGTTAGTAGTTTATACTTTTTAAAGTATGGTACACAGCTTTCCCATGATTGTAGTTTAAAAATTGCTCTTATACAGCTTTTTTGTGTCTTAAATACTAGATCTATGTCAGTTGAGTTTCCCCAAAATAGTATTCCATATCTTAGGTATGACAAGGTTGTACCATGGTAGGCCGTGAGCAAAGCGTCATAACTTAGAGTGGGAGCAAGTTTAAATAGAGCATATGCTGAGCTACTAATTTTTTTGCATAGGGCCTGTATGTGAGCTTTCCAATTAAGTTTATTATCTATTAGGAGCCCCAAAAATTTTGTGGTATTAACTTGACAAATTTTTATATTATCGTAATCAATATTTAAATTTGGATTATGAAGTCTTTGTGAAAATTGTATTATATTTGTTTTATTTAAATTTATCTTTAGATTATTATTGTCTAACCATTTTATAATATTTAGCAGTGTACTGTTAATGTCATTTTTATATTCGTTAGTGTTTTGGCATTCAATAGCGACTGAGCAGTCATCTGCAAACAATGTGATGGGGTGAGGTGTTACTTTAGGTAAATCATTTATGTATATTATAAATAGCAAAGGGGCTAAAACACTACCCTGTCCCACACCATATTTCACTGTTCGCATATGAGAGACGTATGTTTCTTCCTTTTTATTGCTATTACTAACATACTTGAGTTCAACATACTGCTTTCGATCTGTTAAATACGATTTTATGAGGTTGAGAACATTACCTCGTATACCATAGCTTTCCAGCTTTAACAGTAGAGTTTTGTGTTCAACATAATCAAAAGCTTGGGTCATATCACACATAATGGCACATATAGGCACCCTATTGTCTACTTTTGACATAATTACTTGCAGAAATTCATATATTGCTCTATTAATATTAAAGTTCGGTCTAAAACCTTTTTGTTGTGCTGCCAAAATATTGTGTTTCTCAAAATGACTGTACAATTGCTTATGTATATATTTTTCAAAGACTTTTGAAAATATTGGTAAGAGAGTAATCGGTCTGTAATATTCCATAAGCTTTTTGTTTTCTTTTTTGTTGGAAACACTTTTGAGATAACAGCCTGTCGGTTTAGAATATAGTTATTATCCACTATAATATTGATAATATTGATTCTGTTGTATTGGCTTGTTGTGCTCTACACAATTTTTTGTGACAAAAATCTTCTAGCTATATGACAATTCGAAGCATAGACCACGAAAATCATAATAACACAGTTACTCCAGGAGAATGGCGACAAGAGCAATCACATCAGCTTCATGGGTTGTTGAACAGAGGACGCAATTGTGACGAGAGCGCTAAAGCTGTTAGAAAAATGTTTACAGAGTATTATAATTCTGAAGGTCAAGTAGCATTGCAAAACCACTTTTCATAAATACGTACATTATAGAATAATATAACTAGGTACTTCAAATAAAGTTAATTCAATTATAATATTGTGTTTTATTTAAAAACCTATACATACCTATACACACCTATCTAAGTTCCTACAAGTTAGTATAAAATGTGAATGTTAATGTATATTAACTGTTCGAAAAGTAGGCATAATGAGATAGTTGGCAAAAGTCCTGGAAATTCTACCTACTTACATAATAAGTACCTGCATAAGTTAAATATCTAATAAGTTTACAATAAACTGTGAATGTTAATGTATACTTACCAATGATTCATCTGCCAAAGAATTAGGCGGTGAGCTTATGGAAGACGTTCCAGCTCGAGTTTCCTCTTGATCTGAAGTGAATTAGAGCAGATTGAAATACCACAAACTAGGCACGTACACATCATCTGATGATGAACCCGTTCTAGTTGACTGACTTATTTTACGCAGCGCACGCCTGTAGGAGTTCCGTAGGGAATCAATTTTTTCTTAACATAAGTTAGCAGCGATAGCTCAGTGGGGAGACCAACAGACTGCAATGCAGAGGGTCTCGGGTTCGAACCCACGTCGCGCACCTCTGACTTTCGGAAGTTATATGACTTTTCGAAATTATGTGCGTATTGATTGACAATTATCGCCTGCTCCGTGCCTCGGAGAGTACGTTAAGCCATCGGTCCCGGCTGCCATGAACATCTATGGCAGTCGTTATTGGGGAAGTCGACACAAAAGATCCCAGTGGGTCGAAGTGTCGCCGGTCTGTACTGACTGGCCCTCACACAAGATAAGATAAGATAACATAAGTTATATCAGCTTCGGGGTATATTTCCTTACATTTTATAATAAAATTTTGATAGGCAGCATTGCGTAATTCTGAGCTCATAGACTCTTTGCTTTTTATCTTTCATAAACATTTATTTTAATACCTACTCCACAGTTCGATACTATAAATCATAAAAGAACGTCTGTACTGGTTGCTGTCGCTCTCAGGTCTGAGGATAGGCGGCCCGCGATGAGCATATTTACGTACGGACTTGTGCCCGCGCAGACAAAATGAGATCGCGCGGACGAGCAATGGGCAAGTCTGCCAGACTGACTGCGACGGTCTTACACTAGCAAACATTGTACAGCCCTATAGTAGCGAGGTCCGAGTCCGTAGTGAATTGCTCGCTTAAGAACGCTGTGGTAGATTCAGACGGTAAGATGCGAGAATTTCAAAAAAAAAAGTTTAGTCCGCCGAAAATATAGAGATTTGATCCATTTCATTCATTTTAACACAATTTAACGATTTTTGGTTTACTTGGCAGCCCTATCAATTTCGTAAAGGAGATACCCCATTTTTCCTACATCTTTGGACCTACATGTTATAGTTATAAAAGTGGTGGCATTTGTTAGATAAATACATAAATTATACTTCTGCTTTTTTCCATTAAAATTGGCAATTGCAATAATGAAATATTTTGATTCGAATGTGTAACTAGGTTAGGTTAGGAAATGGATCGGGCACGCTACGATCGTGGCGGTAAGTCCCGTGTTTGAGGAGTGGCTGGAGAGGCGGCATGAGGCCCTCACCTTCAGGCTGACACAGGTAGTGACTGGCCACGGTTGTTTTGGCCAGTTCCTGTGTCGTATACGCCGGCAAGAGACGCCCGGTTGTCACCACTGCGGCCACTGCCGCGACGTTGTAGAGGACATGGCGCTGCACACTTTGGCGGTTTGCCCCGCTTGGGCATCCCAGCGCCGTGAGTTGATCGCGGCAGTCGGATCGGTTGCCCTCTCGCTCCCGGCCGTAGTTCAGTCTATGGTCCGGAGTGAGAGGTCGTGGAACGCCGTCGCCTCCTTTTGCGAGGAAGTGATTTCCATCAAGGCAGCGGCGGAGCGGTAGAGAGAGCGCTCAAACCCTCTCCCCAACCGCAGAACCGGGTGCCGGAGGGCGTGAGATGATCTCCAGCGACCCTGAGGTTCGACCTGGGGGTGGCGGGCTTTGTGGGCCTGGCCGCCATCCGTTCAGCACCAGGTCCGAGAGGCGGCGTGCGTGTTCCCACGCGCGCCTCTTTGTCGAGTCCGTCTCCCTCTAGGGGAGAGACAATAGGGTTTATTAGTGAGTGAGTGCCTTTGGGTAGGTCTCTTAGCGGCGGGGTCGCGACCGTATGCGAAAGTGATTCGCGCGGCCCCGTCGATAGTGGTTTTGTCGAGGAACACCGTGGTAGGTTTAGTCGGTATTCCGGGAGGTACATTATTCTTATTTCATCTTTCTTTTACCCCGGCGAGTCCGATATAATCCTCCGCCCGCCGCCGCGGAGGGGTATGCGTCAATGCATTCCCGCACGTAAAAAAACAAAAATGTTGGGAAATGGATAAAGTTACAAGTCACGGTACATTAAAAATAATTATTCTTTCAGCTGATTTGTAATGAGTAATTAAATAGGGACCAAATAGCACCAATACTTACCTCATATTTTGTTGGACTTAAGTACTTATAAGTTGACAGAACAGGGCCTTCATTCGATAAGTAAAACATTGGTGGAACAGCCTTTTAGAGAACTTTTATTATAATATTGGGATAGAACAGGGATGGATCAGTTCAGTCCCATTATCGTCAATATCAATAGCATTTTGTTTCGATAATATTACGCTTATCGAACGCGGTTCAATCGAATGCTTGTGAAACAAAGGGCTGTTTATTTCTGCGCCCTGTGCCAGGGGCACCACCCTCGTTACAACATTGATTATGTGCAGGTAATAGATTGTATAAAATGAAAAACACATTTTTATTTATTTTATTTTTATCTAGATTGTTAAAATATTGACTAGGAATACAAATATTTTCATACCTTTTTTTTTTTTTTTTTACTTGGGGAAATGCGCCTGATGCATACCCTCTCGCCACAAGGGGAGGCGAGAGGGTTATGTCCGGCTCTACCTACCTACTACCTACGGACCAAAAGGTGTGCACGCTCGCTGCCTTGCATATTGGATGGGCCGCTGGCAAAATTACTACCTCAGCGACCCACCCAGCAGTCTACAACTGCTGCTCTGCCGCCGCGCGTTTAGCTGTGGCCTCTTCGGCCGCCTTCGCATGGCTGAAAGGCCCCGGTGTGCCAGGCCGATCCCTGCCTCTTCGGGCTGTGCCATTCTTCGGGGTCGGCGTCGCGCTCGACTCCCCTTCGGAACCCGAATGGGTCCGACTGGGGCGGCGCTTGCGCTTCCGCGCCAGAGTCGCCTTGTCCGGGACTAGCCCCAAGGCGACACTCATCGCGGAGTCAGTATCCGACTCCGCGGGGGTTTCGGTGCCTGAGATTTCGCGCGGTACGGCGCTGCGATGTGGGTTGCTCTCCCCCAGAATACGAGGAGCAGACGGAGCCAGCAGACTCCGTGAGGGATTCTCCGGGCGCGGCGCACCCGGAACCCTCCTGGGGTAGTTTAAAACCTTGAGCCAACATCATTATTAAGTTTTTTGTGGCCCTAATGGCTGGGTTCCCCCCAGTCATACAGCCCCTCGCCAGGCCACTGAAAACTTGGGCTTTGGGTAATTTTTATAGAGGTTTTCTTCCTCGCAGCCCGAAGGCCCCCGGTCCTGTCAGTTCAGGATTACGGGTTGGGCCGGAAGGGGGTCCATACTGGACCGGTCCAACCGCCCCAAGACCGCCCACCTGGGCAGAAACCTGAGCTTCAAACCCTTGCCTAACGGCCACCACTAGTGATTTTTTAGAGAGGTTGTCTTCCTCTATCTCCCCCGTGTTGGGCCGGATGGGGGTCCATACTGGACCGATCCATCGCCCCAAAGCCGCTCGACGGGGCAGGACGCCACGCGACCCGCACCGGCCTTACGGCCCCCACTGGTGATTTTTTAAAGAGGTTGTCTTCCTCTATGCCCCCGTGTTGGGCCGGATGGGGGTCCATGCTGGACCAATCCACCCGCCCCAAGACCGCCCGACTGGGCAGGACGCCTACGCTTCCACCCCGGCCTGACGGCCCCCACTGGTAATTTTTTATAGAGGTTTTCTTCCTCTAACTCCCCCATCTCATCCACGTGTCCTCTGCTAATCAGAGGAACACGTGGAGAGACCCCCAAACGCGGCCCTCGCGGGCCGATAACCCCGACACAAACTGCCTCGGGTTCCCTACACGCGTGCCAGAATATTAGCCACGAGTAATAATGCCCCCGAAAGGACATTATTACCCGTGTTGCCCGGGGTGTACCGGCCCAACGACTGCCGCTCCAATCCACGAGAAATGTAGAAAGTTTTGATACCCAGGAAAAAATGCTTGATGCACTACCCGCCGGCTAGGGGACGGCACCGGCGGGGCGTGTCGGGCTCACCAGCCGAGTGCTGGTATACCCACTAAAAAAACCTGCGGTATTCCCTCTCTCACCCAATGGGGGGGCCAGTTGGGAGTCTAAAAAGATTCATCCATAGCAGGCCCCCCCGTGTGGGTGCCGGCCGGGTCAATTGGACCCGACCTCCTCTCGTCCCCGGGGAAGAGCATTTCACTGCCCTTTCGACGTAAGAAGGCGCGCGGGAACACCGCGCGCGCCCTCTATGGGTTCATACTCACGGGTGGCAGGGTCCCCTGAGGCCTTGCCACCCAGAACCCTTAGGTGCAGGAGAGCGACATAGGGGCAGGAGAGCGACATACGCGCGTCTCCTGCGCCCCCTCCTCCGGCGGCGGATGTCCGGGGCGTAAGGATCTTCCTCACGCCTCCGCTCCGCCGCCTCCTTCTGCGAGATGACAGCCTCGCAGAAGGAGGACAAGAAGGAGGACCTCATTGCACCCCAGCACCTGTCGTCGCCGACCATCATGGATTCGACGGTCGGCAACGAGAGGTCGGGGCCAATCACGGCGACCAAGGCACAGCGCTCCTCGGCCCACGCCGGACACTCCTCCAGCGTGTGCTGCGCCGTGTCCCGGTTGCACTCCTCGCAGTGGTGACACCTGGTTGTCGGCTCCCTACCGGCTATCTTGCACAGGTACTCTCCGAAACAGCCGTGTCCGGAGAGCACCTGAGTAAGCCGGTAGGTGAGCGGTCCGCGCCGTCTGTCCGTCCATTGCCTTAGCACCGGACGGACAGCATCGACTGTCCTCACCCCGTAGCGGGGCTGGGCCAGTCGCTCCTCCCACTTGGCCTCGAGGACCTCCACCGCCCCGTGAGTGGGTTCCTCACCATGAAGCCGGAGGTCCAGGCGCCAGTGATACACCGACGCTTGGACCTCCGCCTCCAAATCCCAGGGCGGCGATGCCGCCAGGACGCACGCCGCCTCAAAGAAGACGGTGCGGTACGCCCGCGACACCCTGATCGCCATCGCCCTCTGAGGTTTCCTCAGGAGGGCGATGTTTCGGCAATCGAGGGCGCCGGCCCAAATGGGCGACCCGTAAAGGGCCATCGACCGCACCACCCCCAAATAGAGGCGGCGGCAGACGACACTCGGCCCCCCGATATTCGGCAGCAGAGAGCTAAGCGCTTCCCGCCGCCGCACAGTGATTCAGGTTTCATACAAAGGCGGTCATAAATACACAAATCCGTTATAAAAAGTATTTTATTATTTTACACGTTGGAATATACATATTTAGGTAAACGTAAATAATTAAAATTATAATATATTATATAAGTTTAAAAAATTCTTAACAACATTTAGGTGTAAAAATGTCTCGCAGTAATTTTATTTTAGATGATCGATGTATCTAAATCATTTTATATTGCGAATTTTAATAGTAAAACTGTAAATAATGGTTATTTGTATTAACAATAACCACAAAAGAATAAAATAAAATAGCAAAAATACATAAAATAAGTTTATTTTCTAAATACAAACAACCTACAAACTATACGAAATATTGGCAAAATTACCTTTAAATACATAACAAATCTAAAACAGCTTTTGACAGTACACTCTTTTTTTTTGACAGGTAACTTTCGTAGACCTGTTATGAAGGGATCTGAATGAAGAAGAAGCCTATTAATTAAATCAGTATTGGTCAAAATGCGACTCATTTTTCGCGTGTGATTTCTCCTAAATGATTTGATGTGTTTGTTAGTTGCTTCAGCTGCTTCTTCAGACAGCTCTCCGATTGACAATAAAGCGTGATCACATTAGCACCATGAACTAGGACTTTGTGAACGGAAGCAGGCATGTTATACCACGGATACTCGGCAACTAATTGCCGAGCTGTCTCTAATGCGAACTCTTCGAAGTTCGTCTTATTAATGTTATATCCCGAATTCAAACATTGAAGTATGATCCAGCAACGATCTAGGAGATTTTTCTTGATCCCAGTAATTTCAGCTGAAATTTCTGAGTTCGAGAAAAACCGTCTGGCGGTATTACCATCGTTTGAGGTCCCGCTTCCGCCACTTTTGGGCTTATCCACTATAAGACCTAATCTTTCTCTAAATTGAGTCTGAATACATGTTTTTTTTGCTGCAACAAGAATTTTGTCATTTTCAGATCTAGCTTGCCATTTTTTAACATCTAACTTGTATGCGACATGAACAAAATATTCAAAGAAGCGTATTAACGCGTGAAGAGGTGATAAACCAAATTCATATTTACTCTCATCGACTTTCTTGTTTAAACATTTGTCAATTTGGTTCATTTCGCTGGGCAAGGCATTACAAATATAACATTTAGACGGGGAAACACTGCTAAGTGCATTACACACTTTGCCATCTACCATAGTAAATTGCAAGCAATGAGTAACGCGGTATTCCTGATCTTCTTTTTTGAAAACAGTTTGCTGTAAGTTACTTATTTTCTCTTTAAAATATGCTTCTTCCTCAACTGATACTGCAGTCGATTCTTTCAAATATCGAAAGCGTACAGGCCTACAGTATCTAGTTGACGAAGGACGAGGATTTTCCCACAAAACTACGGTATTTTCTCCAGTATCTAATTTCAAAACAAGCTGAAGTGGCACATATGAAGTAAGAAACAAGCTACCGTCTTCAATAGTGGCGTCAGAAAAACACTGTTTATATTCAGAATGCCCTGTACTGCCATCGAAACCCCATTTCCCTATCAAAGCTATCTTATCCTGAGATTCTTTAGGTACCCTATCCAAAACAACCTTTTGAGACTTGAGAATCCCATTGGCTGTATGATCTAATAAACTTTGAAGTTCGACTTCGGCAGATGATTCGCTAACAGTTATATCTGGAGGATAACAGTGTTTTTTCGATTCCACAACAATTTGGTAAGATGGCAAAATGCTTTTTGAAAACTTATTGTTTATAAATTTCTTTACTAATAAATATTGATGTCGAGTTAAGTGAGCTTCGACAATGAGCGATAAAACTTCGTTAGCATCGATTTCAGGAAAAGTTAATAAACTATCATCGGAAGCACTAAGCAATGAATGTACAAGAGAAGGATCTTGCTTAGACAAATTAGCTAATCTTCTCCTTTTTGTACGTTTACTGGTCTCGTCAAAGTTCATTTTCGGACGGCCAGACGATGAAGATGTTGATGCTTCAACTTCGTCAAAGTTCAGAGATACACGTACCTTAGTTCGCTCTACATCAATATTTTCAATTTCATGCAGCCAATCTGAACACATTTCTAAGAATTTAGATTTAGTACGATTCGACTTGGCCCAGTAATGAGAAATTCATTTACATACATTCGTAATTCTGAGGCTTAAAGGTTCTAGGTTAATGTTTTCGATGTAATCAGAAAGGCATGATGTTTCAGTCAAAGTGTTCAGGACATGCTGTAATTTTTCATTTGGTTTACCCACTTTAGAGTACCAAATGTTAAAAATTGACATTCTCGATACAGAACATTTGAAAAATGTACCTGAAACATTATAAAAACTGAACTTAAAAAAATGACTTTATTTTTATTCTATGGGCATACATACTTTGACAGCCCACTAACGTAAGAAGAGGCAGGAAGAGGCAGATGAAACTTATAGCCCTTTATAAGGATGTTCTCCTTATTCTAAAAAGATATGCTTCAAGGGCAGCAAAGTACAGCGAAAAGTTGTAGGTCCAAAAGATATAAATATACATCTCATTTTTTAAAAAGAAAACTACCCTCAATAATAAAATGATACAAAATAATATGTGCATAAAAAAAAATAAAAAGTGGTTGATAATAAAAGTACATACCTTGCTCTTGAACATCCATCACAATACGTAAACACTTGATTTGAAATGGTGACACTCAAAAACAACGTGATTAAGTTTTAGTGACTCTCACGTAGCGTTAATTAGTATCGCGATGCGCTCACTTCCGCTGCACAAAAGTGAATGATACCTTGACCTAATTACGTTGGTATTTATAGTTTTTGGAAGTATGTGAACTAGCTAATGACTTAATGAGGTGATCTTACTGGAGTAAGACAATGAAATTTTTCAATTTATGGCCTAGGGCGGAATCACAGTGCGCCGGAATCAGACGGGGGGCCAGGCGGCTAAAATGGACGCGAAAGTTCCAGCGGTCGTCGAGGTAGAGTCCCAAGTATTTCATACTCGGCTCCACCCCGATGCGGACCCCTCCAACTATGATGTGGCCATCTGGTGGCGGCGCCCGCCGAGGCCCATGAAATAACAGGGCCTCGGACTTTTCCAGCGCCATCTCCAGTCCCAACATCCTAATTCTACCGACAACCAGGGCCACCCCTGCCGTGGCAAGACGGGCAGCTGCCCCGTAATCCTCTCAATCAACCTAAAACAGAATACCGAAATGCGTGCACAAGAACAAAATCATACTTTGTCAATATAATTGTTTGTTTGTTTATTGTTTGCCAAAGGTAAAATAACAGAAAAGGCGAATAATACAACAGAACAACACATCACCGGCGCAAGCACAACCGAAATTCGAAAGTATCATATCATAGTCAAACTTGAAGTTTGAAGTTTAAAATCTAACACCGTGTCCTATTAGCTGGATATAATTAATGCAGTGTCATTAATTAACATAAAATATTATTTTATCATCGTAAATTGAATATAGTTCTTTGTGATTTTGTGTATTGATAAAACAATAAACACTTTACAGTAAAATACTGATTGTAGCACATGACTCGAACTATAAATGAAGTCGTAATTAATTAACATAAAATATTTATTTTATCCAATTAACCATTGTAAATTCAATTTATTTTTTGTCATTTTGTTTAGTGATGAAATGACGCTATTTTTGCACTAAACATTTTGGCTATAACACGTGGGCCCAGAAATGGGCATGTTCCTTTTACTTTCGAGACCACTGGGTCTGAACCAAAGAGGTCTGAACCATAAATAAGAATATGGTCTGAACAACAATATTTTGCTTCCTATTCTGTATTAGGTAGGTACCTAGAGGTCGCCCTCGTAGAATGTGCTGTCATAAACCCAGTTTTGTTTGTTTGACATCTTGATACTAATTTTCTGAGTTGTAACCATTAATCCTTCATTGTTTACCAACAAACAATATTTTTGTTATCTGTCCCTGCATCAAGCTTGCACCATCGATCCAATTTGTCTATAGGCTTTAGGGTGTAACCTTAGGCTGAAGTCTGAACTCTGAATATCTAAATAGTAATTTTAAAGTGTTGGAAAGGATTAACAGTAATAGTACGAAGACACCTACTACAAATACAAAACCAAATACCGATCTGTTTAAAAATGGATTTAATGTGCAATTTTGTCACCGGTACCTCGTACTTAGTGGAAGTAACGTATATAAATGATCCTGGAAGTTTTTATGTGCGCCCTGCTTCACTTAGCAGCTATGTTGAGAAACTAGAAGTGCAAGGAGAACCAATAACTTACCAAAATGTTGACGTTGGAAAGCGAGTTATATATAATTCAATGACAAAGTTTAAGTTTGTTAGAGGATATATAGAGACTATAAATTTTGACGAAGGAAGAACAACTTGTATTATAAGGGCTATTGATTATGGATGCCTTGATAGAGATGTACCCTTGAAAGATATTCATTTACCAGAATCCACTTCAAGTGCAGAATGCCCACCAATGGCTACTCATTGCGAGCTATATTTTTGTCATCCTATAGGTGACAAATTTGAACAAAATGCAGTAGATACCATGAAATTCTTTGTAGGATGTCGCCCAGCCAAAATGATCGTCCAATCTAAAAGTCACGAAAAGCTTATAGTCGATCTCAAGACTGTAGAATGCCCCGATAATCTTTCAACTATGCTGGCATACATGGATTGCTCGCAACTCACAGCCCGAGGTAGTCATCAAGTCAACAGATTTGACTGTGCTGTGTCCAATGTTGCTAATCAACTCCGATACAAGCCAAAGAGTGTAAAACTTGGTGACAGGTTATATGTAAGGGTACAGAGTGGAGACTCAATTAAAAGTTTCTATGTAGCCGATATTAATGATCATAAGAAATATACAAGATCAATTCAAGCCTTTACTGAATATTGTAGGCAACAACCAGAGCAAGATGTTAGTGCAGCTGCAATAGATGGTCGGTGTTGTGGTATAAGATATACCAGCTTTTGTACATATGAGCGAGGATTTGTTAAAAAAGTAAATAAGTCTAATAATACATGTATAGTCAAGCTTATTGATTTAGGTATAGAAATAGAAACAAAGTGTGGTAATGTTCATACTGTTTCTTCTAAAGAATATACTGAGCAGCCTGCCATTGCAATTCACTGCATATCAACTGAGGACCAGATGTGGAACAATGGCATGGGCAAGTTCTTATACCCAGGATATCAGTTCTTTATTGATATTTTAGAGTTGGGTAATGATGATGTACCACATAAAGTCAAACTCCTTCGGTCCACAGCAATATAAATTTTATTATTCTCATCATTTTACCTTAACAGTATTATGAATAACATATTGTGTCACATAACAATGTAGCCATAATTTTAATGAAATAATATTTGCTGTATGTAGTTAAACTATATACAAAATTATAATATAATAAAGTTTAGGTAAGCCAGTGTAGCAAAGTATTAAATTCCTTTGTTGTCACGTATAATGATTATTATTAATTAATAAGATTTGAGCATTTTAATATGTTTTAGCATGTTTTTAATTTGTGAGATTAACATGAGCATAAATTTTTAAGGATTATATTTTAAATTTTATGTAAGGTCATACTGTTTTAAGTGTGTTTAGACTAGACTTTGATACAGTCACGAACTTTAATTTGAGACTCACCTAAGGTGGAATATCATATAGCAAACTGTAGACGTTAAGAGTTAATATTTTTATGCAGTGTCATAACATAACTCAATAATTTGAAGTCTTAATTGCTCATGATTAGCTGCAAGCATTTGTTATTTGGTATTATATCATACATAGAATTGAATTTTATTTCTTTCTTTTATTAAAATATTTAGTCAATGACAATTAAATAATTAACATAATATATACACAAATTATTTACAAGAAAAATATAAACTAAAGAGAAAAATAAAACTGCAAAATCAAAGAGCGTCATATATTCCTCCGCATCTTTGTCAATTGACAACGTGCCCAGAAGACTGGCAGCATTGCCACGTTGAATGGCAATACTTATTCTTTGTGCAAAGAAAATACCAGCCCGCTGGTCACGCGAAGCGTCGATGAGCCACTTAGCTAGGTCTCTATAAACAGACCACATATATACACTTGGACCCCATGGCCCCAGCGTTTCGACACCAAACGGCTCAAATATGTAATATGACTTGAAATACTAATTAATATAATTTTCTTGCCTGACACTAACTATATAATATAGATATAATCTATATAATATAGACATATTTAAATGACTTAACTTGACAACTTAACTTTTCACCTATTATTGAACTGACATTATCAACCTTATTGCAATTTGAACATACCTACTAAAAACATTTCAAGGAAATGGATCCCAATTTAAAATTTTCGTGACTGTACTTATGATTAAGTTTAAATTAAAGTTAAGGCAAGTATGCATTTCAATTAGAAAGAAGTACCATTGCAACTACTTAATTAAAACTATAACATAAACTGAGTGTGTTACCAGTTCCTCTTATTGGTTCTTATCTTATTGTATGCATTATATAACCAGAAATGTGTGTAATTAATATTTATGTATACTGTAGTTTTAAATATTTCATAATATAATATGTCATGAACTCATGAATCAATTTGATTATGCGCACATTGGATTTTTAATTTTAACATTTTATACCACATTCCATCCCATTCCATCGTATGTTCAATCTAGCTCACCTCTAGCTCGTTTTAATAAATAATTTAATATCATATCAATAATTCAATTTTAAAGTTTGCCACCTCTTTTTCAACGCCCGCTAGTGCCATCTTTTACATGCTATGGTAACTACGAACAAATGTACGGGTACGTTTTTCGACAAGAGCGCCTCTATTAGCAGTATCATGAATTAATTGTGTAACTATATAAGTATATAGTTTTCAATAATGGTGATATTACAAAATTTTGCTGCGGTAGCCATAGTTTACAATACGGTAGCGTCTACTTTAGTGTTGCAAAGTAAAAATTCAGTGGGATATTTTGTTTTAGTCTACAACAACTTAAATTCAATAAAGATGATAATTTGTATAAATAATATCTAAAATCTCAGCAATAATGCCATATAAAAGTACGAGCTAAACAGGTAATATCAATGCAGATTAAAATATTTAACTGAATAAGATTTAGTGGAAATATTGAGATCGTCTAGCAACACTTTTTTTGACACGTCATGTTCGAAGATTTCTAACAAAAAAAATGTCGTTAAATGCGTTTGCTCAAAGTTAATTTCTTGTTTTTCTGGGTATTTGTGGTTTTTCTACAACCTAGTAAGTTGAGATAAACTTAGTTCCTCCGGCCAGGCATCGAGAATACCTAAAAATGCTAAAGACTTCTATTTTGTGGTGAATTTGATCAATTTTGTCATCATGACTTATAGATCATGTGGTGTACCAGGATTTTTGGTGAAGCTTGGAGACGGTAAACGGACTGTGATGATGCTGTTAAAGTCGCAGCGCATAATTAGGATTGGCTTTAGAAACGGGCCGATCGAAACAGGGGCTGGTGCTGGTTGAAATATGTTGGGGGTGGGTTTTCCAACCCCCCGAAACCATTCCCACCCCGCGCACTCGCGTAGTTTTTTTATTATGCGTTTTTATAAACACGTGAAATGGAACGGCTTTTTGATGACACCAACGTAATTTGTTTCTTCTTTTTTTTTATAAAATGTGATACAAAGATCTATTTTTAATTATTTATATATGTAACAAAACATTTATTGTAAAATGATCATTTTATTTCACCAAATTTGGTAAAAGATATTATTTTTACGTGAAATGAAACGTAACTTTTGTCGCGCCAGAAAAAGTACTATTTTAAATTCACTTCCTTTACAAAGCTAAAGTGCTCTTAAAAATTGATCACTGAATTGACCCGCTCCTTAGCCTACCCGGACTCTCCCCAGTACTTTATGCCCTACCCCTAGAGTGGTTATAAAAGCCGGAGGCGCGGAAGGAGAGCAGCCCTCGCCAGCAAGCCGAAGCTGCGTAGACGAGTGCGGATGCTTGCGCTTTGTTACGCAATGGCGAAGAGGCTGCACTTCCCACAGCGCCGGAGACGTCCCAGTTGTAAGTTGCTTCCAAAACAACTGATTTTATGCAAGACACTAATATAAAATGTCACAATTTTGAGGTTAAGTATGAACAATTTAAAATTTTATTTTCTCGGAAACTAAACATTTGCGCGCAAAGGGGGTAATTGGGGGAGTTCAGAAGGCCCTTTCCCCTCAAACACCCACAACCCTTAATTAAATCGGCCAGTTTCTAAAGCAATCCCCATAATTATTATATGACTCACAAGAGAAAATAAAAAACATACACATTATTTTTTGTTTATTTTTTCATGTTCCCCATATATTCCATTTTGTAACTTGATTAATATGCTGCCTATTTTTGTATGCATACAAAATTATAATAAAATTATAAATTTTTAAAGGAATAATGCAGGTGTTTATATACGTATAAACACGTATGTATGTATGTCGAAACGTCGTAAAATAAATAGGTACCATTAAATAATTGCTAACACAAATAAGACCAGTTGTCTAATATTACGAGCCCCAATGCAAAAATGTTCGTCTAGTCACACATTATGAAGAACACATTTTTCTTTTTAACTTTCTTCGTTCCTAGAAAGACACTAGCAGTAAACAATTTATTTAATAAAATACTCCATATAAATAACGTTATTTTGGTACATACTATCGAAAAAAATAATCCTTTTTCAAAATTATGTATCTTAGTTAAATTACTGTTTAAATGGTCACGCAAAATAATTCGTCTAGTGCTTAATTGATGCAAAATAGTTCGTCTATGCCTAATGTTAATATACTTTTTTAATTGTTACACCAAAATTTAAAAATGAATTATCTTAAAAATAGAATTCAATTGTTTTTAAGATGTCAAAGGCTATAAAAAGGCGTGTTCCAAGTATTTTTTCATTATTTTCGCTAATAATTTTGAGCAATATGGGTCGTGGAAAACCTATCGCGGTCGAAGTTCGAAAAATTATTATTTCAAGCAGTGATAATGGGAAATCTGCATACCAAATCGCCAAAGACTTATTATTGCCAAGATCAACTGTCCAGTCAATAATCCAGCATAGCAAAAATAACGGCACAGTTTCGTGTTTGAAGAGATCAGGCCGCCCTCGTATTACGAGTGAAGCTCAAAACCGTGTTTTAAAGAAAATTATAAAGAAAAACCGTCGTGCTCGTGCAGGAGAGCTTACCGTACAATGGCGTGATATGATTAAAAAATATGTCTCGGTCGATACTTGTAAAAGAGTCCTGAAGAGAATGGGTTACGGCTTTTACACGGCTAAAGACCTTACTCACATTACTTCAGAAAAAGAAAAGGTTAAAATTCGCTCGTGATCACTTAAACTGGACTGCCAGTGGCGTCAATTTATATGTAGTGACGAGTCCAAATTCGAGGTGACTGTCGGTGATGTACGAAAAAAAGTTATCCGAAATAAAGATGAAGCATTTCACCAAGACTGTATCAAGAGAAAAGTGAAGTTCCCTGCGTCTGTAATGATATGGGGCTGCATGTCAGCACAAGGTGTGGGTCGCCTGCAATTTGTAGACGAGACTGTTAATGCAGTAAAATACCAAAACATTTTAGAAACGAGTTTATTGTCGTCCATTCCGATTTTGAAACATCAAAATGCCTATGTTTTTCAACAAGATGGTGCTTCCTGTCATACTGCAAGGACGACAAAGGCTTGGTTCACCTCTAAACAAATACCTACAATGGAGTGGCCGTCAAACAGTCCAGATTTGTCTCCTATTGAGACAATGTGGTGGAAAATGAAGATGTTGCGAAAAAATCCATCAAGGTCAAAAAAAAGATTTATAGGAAAAAATTAAGACTGTTTGGGATTCAACAACTCCAGAAGAATGTGAACAGTTAGTAGCGACGATGCCACTTAGGATTAAATCCGTTATTGATAGTAAAGGAGATACAACCAAGTGGTAGTAGACGAACTGTTTTGCGTGTTCAACTGCGATAGCCGAACTGTTATGAGTTATAATTGATGGAAGAATTCATATTTTTTTTTTGTAATGACAAAATATTTTATTTGAGTACTTCACAGTAAATAAACTTAATTTAATTTTCTAATCTCATTTTTATTTGTTAGACTCATTAAACCGACATTACTTATCTATATTACACTTACAATACATGGTTACATTCAATTTTCTTAGTAGACGAACATTTTTGCATTGGGGCTCGTATATTAAGTGTGTGAACAAATAAGTTCAATTTTATAACGATTGATAATTTTATGTGTTTGTATAAGACCCAATCATTTCATATTACGTCTGAGCTGTGACTAAATAGATAACTATTGACTATAATTCGTTTAAGAGTTACTCAGATATTTTTGTATAAACTAATAGATTATTTATGTCTATTAGTTACCCACCTTACTTGTGTTAAGGATAGATTTTTATCACAATCAAAAACAGCAATATATTTAAAACAAATTTATGTATTAACAACTAACAATTTATTGTAACATTAAAACGTATTAAATTTATTTTAGACAAATCTGTAATGCAGAAGTGTCTAATATTTGGCAATGTTTTTAATACTTACACAATATTTATAATAAATTTACTTCGATTTGAATTAAAAAATAAATGCTTCAACATTGCAATTATATAACACTATGTATGTGTATATAGTGTGTCCGGTCATGGACTAGCGATATTCTAAATACTTAAATAACTATTTTTATACTCAAATATATTTAACACTTGGGCCCAATCCACTTCGCCGCTATGTGGCAGCCATTTTGTTTTTTCGTCGAAATATTCCCTATGTGGGTACAAAAAAATTTACATCTCCCAAAATTGTAGTCTTATTGAGATAAAAATAGGCTTATTCGAAGGGCAACAATACTGTCTACCGTCTACATTACAAAACAGTGTTCACATGTCCATAATTTTTTAAAACAATATGAAACTCAATAAAAAATATCAGAAAATTATGTAAATGAACAAATTATTGTAAATTACTTTAAAAACACCCTTAATAACCCTTTTAATTTTTGTACTAGATCGACAGAATATGATGAGCTAAGCTACAATACAACATTTAATTTACAACTGTGTGTCTATTAATTTAAAAGTTATTGTTGTTTGAACATAGCCTATGCGCAAGCACAAAAGGTCGATGTCGGTACCCTAAACAGGAAAAATTTAAAAACACTTGACATTCATATTAGATATATCGCTAGTCCATGATCGGACACACTGTATATACAGGATGTCCGGTAATTAATGGACAACCTGCAAATGTCTTATAGTGGAATCATTATACATATAGTTGTTGCACTTAATTTCAATTTCATTGATTATATACAAGACAACATTCTTAGGTGGTTGTTTGTGTATCTTGGGCTTCTTGTACAACAATGCATATTATACAATCACGTAGTAGTCTTAGGTACATATATTTGGCATTATCAGTAAATGACAATAACAATAAAAGTATATTTTTAAATTTTAAGCTTATTTTAGTAACTGTCTTATTACACTTTAATATAGGTAGATATGTAACTCTTATTCATCCAACACATTCCTACATACAATTGCGGTACAAAAAAGAATTAATATTTATCACTAAGTCCGATCTCTTCCATGTAACCTAACCTTAATATTATCTTAAACCATACACTTAAATTAATAAATATTAGACATTACCATTAGATCAAATATAAGTAGTTACTTGAAGTCAGCACTAAGGGCTTATAAATTAGGACTCATAATTATACACTTTCATAGTGTAAACTGGTTATACTAACTTTACTCTTCGATGTGGATCAACGTGGTGTTTTCCACGAATATTGTATCAGCTTTCCGTATTTCGGAGGGTGGTAGGCAGAAAGGGGGTGGGTGTGACCAAAATCCATTCTCAGTACACACTATAGAGGACTCGCCGACGATCTCGTAGCCATCATCACAAGCATATATCATCAGGTCACCTACTGGGTACTTGCCAAGTTTGATCGAAGGCACTGTTAGTAGTCGACCATTCTGAGGCACCAACGGGTCCGGACAATATATAGCTGTTGATAATAATAAGACAGACATAATATGATAACAACAAGATGGCTGTGATAAAGTGCTTAATTATTAATATCTTGTTGAACATTGAATAACTTTACATATTGCCACAAATCGCAACAATATAGCGTAAATATTGCCAGGTGTAAGGGACAGCGAATTGAAAACTGAATTACCAGATGATTATATTTTCAGCAGTATTTTTTCTATTAATGAAAAACAGCGTAAACAGTTCATTACATTAATTTATTTTAAATCACAAACTGTTAAAAAACAAATTAATTCCCTCATAAACTGTTCACGAAATCAGCTGTACACTAGAGGTGACCTAAACGAATTACTTTTCATACCGGTAATGATCGCAATGCGCCAATAGTCTTTTCTTATCATGAATTGAAATATGCGTCGAGATAAATACTTATTAAAATAGAAAGACGTTTTACAAATATACGCCAAGTTCCGTCTCTTACACTCTGTATATAGTTCATTAAATTTGCCCAGCAACAATGGATCACAAATCCTTATAAAAATGCTTTACTGGCCATGTCTTTGATTAATGTTAACCGTGTTGGACGACAATTACGGTTTCGCAGTTCACTAACAATACTGTCATGGGATGACCGACAATAATTCTTAACCGTCTTTGATACTTACTTTGATGCTTACTGTCAATGGTGTCGCGGAATAATATAACAAAACTTGTCTTTTATATAATTTCCAGTCAATTCTTCGCAAAGAAAATTTCGCAACAAACTTTATTGTAATATAGATTAATAACATCTAAATAATATGCGAAAGCGTTATTGTTTATTTCTTCCATACAGGACGTGATTTTTAGCCCTTTTTTATTTTGAAACTGGATAAAGTCACAAGCACCCACTACAATAGCATAAAACATGTGATGGTATGCCGAGCCATGTTGATTTAAAAACGAAAATATTCAGCTAGCTGTTAAATCAATAAAGGTTGAAATATGAAGTCGCCGCTGTATGAAAAAAATTAATAACGTTGTGGTTTTCATACTTCAATATTTTTTGAGTGCCCTATTCGAATTCTATGTTTCCCTTTTTATGTATAGTTGTTTGTATTTAGGCCACAATGGTTTGTCTTAAATTACCAAAATCATTAACCATCATGTAATTATGACAAATTGAAACAACGAATACAAGCAGACACTAAGGCCGGTTTTAGTGCTCGACCGACCGTCGGTGCGTACGTCGGTCGCGCTTGTCGTTTGTATAAAAATTCACAAGTCGTGACAGTGCTCGACCGACCGTACGCATGCGTATATTGCTACACTCTGCGTACGAGGACCGTCGGTCGAGCGCGTCCGCATGCGTGCCGTCGGTCGACCGACGCGCTATGGAAACATATTAACGCATTCAGAGCTTCATCGATCGGTGGGCCGAACGTACGGATGCGCGTATCATCGTCAAAAAAATCGAACTTACTATACTCTATTCAAATAGGCTTGAGACAAAAGGTAAACAAAGAAAGCAATGTTTCGCACAATAAAACATAAACAAATACTTAAAACTAAACACAACAAATAACTTAACAATTAGCATCAAATTTAACAACAAAATAACAGATAGTGTGCAGTCTCGTATCAACAAGTTGACAGAGAATAAAAATGACGGCTATAACCAGACTTGTAACAAAATGATACATTCACTACAGAACGTAATAGCCGTACTTTTTGGCGGTATTACGCATTATGCGTTCTAAATTTGAGAATCATTACATTTTTGGGTTCTTTTTAGTGTACGTGTATGTGACTGTACCAGTCCGGCCAGTTTGGCTGGTCAGGAGAGCACTGAATGTTACAAACTGACGATCGGTTATGCGTATCGTCAGGAACGACGGTACGCACCGACGGTCGGTCGAGCACTAAAACCGGCCTAAGCGATATAACTTTAAATACAAATTGCATATAAGGTTATTAATATTTATTGTTATCAATACATGTTTATAATAATATATATATATATATATATATATATATATATATATATATTACATAATACTTATTGGTATTTTTAACTGTGCATACTCACGCATGCAATGTGGCACTTCGCCAGACCATGTGCCATCGTTTTCGCACTCCAACCCTGGCGCCCCAATGAGCCGGTAGCCCCATGCACATTGGAACATGGCCCGTCCGCCGAACGAAGAGTTGTATTCTACTAAGCTCAGGTTAGGGCCTAATGTCTTCAGCATAGGACAAAATGTCTCAACGCATGTTGGTGGTAACGATGACCACTGTCCTAAAGTGAAAGGAATCTTTAAAATGTTGCAGGCTGGTCACACAAACAAAGTAATATGCGGTCTGGTGTGCCGAAGATGTCGACGAAATGTCCCTATTTAGCCGACATCTTCGTGCACACAAGACCACCGAAGTTAAAATTAATAATCAACCTAAATCCAACATTATGATATAAAAGATTAAAATTTGTTCACACACACGCTTACGCACACACACAGGCTTGGTTATTGCGTACCATTTCCCATGCAAGTGAGTATGGTAGATCCGTTGAGGTGAAACCCTGGCTGGCAGCTGAAGTGCGCGGAGTGGCCGAGCCGCGTTCCTTGTGTAAATTGGCGGATGCGCGTCGACGCTACGCTTATTGGTGGACATGCTATATCTGAGAATACACAAAATGAATTACTTTTCATAGCTCAATGTGATATTGTTACGCCGTTTTGGCCTTCAGACGTAATGAGGCCTTCTTGGGAAAACCGAGATTGCCCTAGTATCTACCATTCTTCTATTCTTTCTCGTCACTTTAGAAGACATAACGTCTTTCGAAAATCTTGACTACGCTAATCAACAAATGAAAGAATATTTATTTTGTTAAATCCTGGGTAGTATTGTACTTATTAACTTTAAAAGACACTCTACAACACTTTAACAAGTGTTGTGTCTTTTTTAACTGAGTCTTGTCAAAATATCATGATGTTGAGTCCACCACACATCAAAATAGCTTTTATTACTGATTTGACAATTCAACCCTAAAGAGATGAAAGTGAAAGCAAAATAGAGAACTAAACACTCGCCTGATACATGCATACATACACACATGTTTTACTTCACATCTTATCTTTATATATAATGTGGAAACTCTTCTGGATTATGTTTTATTTGTATCTTTCTGTCTTTATGTTATATAACATCTGTTTGTTTCCCAAAGAACAATAAATTAAAAAAATAAAATATATAATTCGACTGTATGTGTGTGGCTCACTGAACACCTACCAAACATCCAGACTTATTTTGATGAAATTTATTGTGTGTTTAAGCTTTTATTACTGATTTGACAATTCAACCCTAAAGAGATGAAAGTGAAAGCAAAATAGAGAACTAAACACTCGCCTGATACATGCATACATACACACATGTTTTACTTCACATCTTATCTTTATATATAATGTGGAAACTCTTCTGGATTATGTTTTATTTGTATCTTTCTGTCTTTATGTTATATAACATCTGTTTGTTTCCCAAAGAACAATAAATTAAAAAAATAAAATATATAATTCGACTGTATGTGTGTGGCTCACTGAACACCTACCAAACATCCAGACTTATTTTGATGAAATTTATTGTGTGTTTATTAAATAAATTACCTACCTAAATATTTGTACTATTTTTAAGTAATAAATGATTAATTTAATTTATACAAAATTTATTCATTTACATCTCATTTACATTAATTCAATATACAACAATTTAGTTATATACTGATTATATTCCATTTCTTTTTCTATCACAGACTTGTTTTCTTCATTTTTAGATGTCTGATGATTTATGGATTGGCTCAACAATGAACACACACATAACCCGTAAGGCAACGGCCAAGGACACACAAACCTAATTGAAATCAGCACTGATTGAACTAAAATTATTAGTAATATTGATACTATCACAAGTATCCGCACATGTCAAACATTTGTGTGCATGAACATGGATGTTTGACTTGGTCTGGGTGTTTCTATGTATAATATACATGTATTTACTAAAAAAAGGAGTATATATGTATGTTTATCCATTGTCTAGTATCCATAGTACAAGCTCTGCTTAGTTTGGGCTAGATGGTGTTGTGTGTATGTGGTAGAATATTATTATTATTATTATCTACGCACGCGGCTGGATAGTTGTTTCACATTAAAACATAATAAGTAGCCTGTGTACCTCCTGGAAATATTAAGTAATGAGTAAGTATATAGCACAAGACTCACTAACAACTTTAATGAGTACGGTGTTGGTGTGTCCCCCTTGCGACGTGCACGTGTACTGGTCGCTGTGACGTACCGACATCTTGTTCAGCGTTAGCCTGTAGTGCGTCTCTTTCTCGCCTTCCTCCGTCGACCATGCTGAACAACACAAAAAACAATATTAAGAACTGTACTTTACTGCTCATTGATTTTGTTTATAAAGGCTACTACCGCATGACGCATTGATTCCATTGCAAGCGGAGCGGGTTCCATACGGACTTTATTCAACTTGCAACTTTAAGTTTCATAGAAGCACTTTCACTAACAAAGAGTTTAGCAGGAAGAACAATTACTCTTTTGCAGCAGAAACTAGGCCTTAGTATTCAAGTGCTGTGTCGCTGGAGATCTAGACCCAGACACAGAACTTAGCTGGCGCAGAGGCAGCGGCCAGGGATCACTTACCTGCTACTCCATAAGTGCAATTCAATTATTTCATATTTGTTTTCCAGTGTGATTGTTGACACATGTATACTACACATATTGCCTTAACATTACACTAGTCTTAAAACTTCTGGCGGTCATGATTAATAAATATCACACCTGTATATTGCTGAAAGGTGCATTTATAATTTATCGACTACATCTCGCATAGCTTCACATAGTAGAACGCTAACCCGTTGTTATGTGCACAATATCCAATACTTTTCTATAGCGTTACTATGAAACAGAATTACCAGACGTATGTTGTCCCAACGCCTGCGTCCAACTCCATTCGGGTTCGCCGAGAGCCCGCGGTGTCACACAGTCCAGCTTGACAGTACTGTCAGGAAATACGTAGAGTTCACCTGACGGCTCCACCACGGCAGACCCGCTCACGATTGAGTATTGAATCGTAGGTGGAGCATCTCCTGTGCCTCAGAATTATATTCAAGTGGTATAGTAACTTTATAACCTGTCTATTATTGGGATGCTAGATGCCGCCCGTCTGTCGCTGCGACTCCATATGTTAATGAATTCCCTACTAGATCTACTAACCTAATGATCTATAACTGTTTGTTTGAGCTACACGTAATAAAAAGCTTGTTTTGTGGTTGGAGGGATTTACATTGCATCTTCACCGGTTGTAATACAGTAGAACTCCAATTATCCGAACTCCAACTATCCGAATCGCTTTCGGGCAACATAATTGGATGATGAGAAAATGTATACATAACACGTTTATGTAAAATGCATACTGTGCCAAAAATAAGCACTATTATGAATATGTACATTACATATTTTAACGAAATAGAGCTTATCATCGTACATAGCAGATTTTCGAAAAAACATAATTAACCGATTTTTTTATTTTCCGTAGGGTTCTGGTCGGCTTATTTCCAACGGCCACCACTGAAACAGCCACTACTGGTGGTCGTTGGGACAAAATTTATATTTGTTCCCAAGTGCCACAACGGGAGGCGGTTGGGAACAGATGTAATAAATGTTGTCTTGCGGTCTAAAACAAAAATATAGATTCACTTGAATTATTTTCTTACGTATGTAGATATTTTTATTTGGAATGTAACTCCTTAATTTATAACATGATATCAGACATAGGTACTTTATGGGATTAAATATAATGCCCATCAAAAATACTTATTGCACAGCAAAATATGCTTACTAAAATATATTATAACGAGCACCAATACGCCTCAAATCACTGCATTCCGTCTCGGACGGGTTAGGTTATGTTAGGTTCCTTCTTAAACCCACCTAAAAATAGGAACCCCGTGAAGTGGGGCTCCGTCGACTTAGTTTGATCTCTTTAAAATATTTTAGTAAGCATATATTGCTGTGCAATTATTATTTTTGGTGGAACAAAGGCAAAACATTGAGGAACAGTTAAATACTTTATTACCCTTTCCTGTGCAAGTGGCGATTGGTATCAATGATTTTAGGCAATAATATTATTATGATTAAAAGCTGTGATGATTTTTCTAATATACAAATACTGATTTTATACATTGTTTTATTTACAACAACTATAGAGGCTGTTGGGACAATATTTAATATTTTGTTCTGCAGTTTGGTAGTGGTCGATGCGAATAATATTACCAGTTAAGCCTCATCGACCCCACTGAGGGCGGTTGACAACAATTATAAAATTTTGTGCTAACGACTACCAGTGGTGACAGTTTTGGTGGTGGCCGTTGGGAATAAGCCGGCCTGGTCTCTATAAATTCGGATAATTGGGGTTCCACTGTAGAAGTACACTAGATTGCAACTCCATTAATTGGGGTTTCCTGTTCAATGTTGGCCGGAACGAGCTTTGTAGGAGCTAATATTCTGTATATATCAGTTGAAAACAGGTTTATGTGCTGACATATGGCTTTTATGGGTCGTAGCACTTGCCGCCTCCGTTAAAGTGGGGGTGGCTTGGTTGTGTTAAATGCCAGGAACACGACGCCATTTCTAAGAGCAATTCCGACTGACATAGACCGGTATCCATTGTGTGAGACTGGTTTGCCTGCTACTACTATTTTTGTTTAAGAACTTAACATATATACCCACTGTTTTTCCATAGTGTGTTTATATTTGTAACATTTGTATGTCTTGCTGTAAGTGTACCTTATTAAAAATAAATAAATAAACATCGAGAATTTATTATTTGACCAGTATCTATGAAGTTAAATAGATATTGTGCATTTTTACGAAATATGGAGTAATAATGTAAAATATTTTAGAAACATATTTATATTATTAGACTAGGTTTTAGCTTCACTCGCGTTAATGTAGATTTTAACAATAAGGAACAGTAAGTACTTTTTCTGGAGGTAAGGTCTTTTGTGTCCTTTTCTGTACCCCTGACAACGTGTATGCGAAATTTCATGATGATCGTTCGAGTATTTATGGGATGAAAACGTAATAAACAAACTTACATTTAGGTATAATATCAGTTAGGATTAGCAGTATAAAATAAACCTAAAATAACTGCATTACCTGTAAAGTTAGTGACGACAGTGGTAGGCACACACTCGGGCAACTTGGGTGACCACTCGCCGTTCTCACAACGCAGCATGTTGTCTCCCTTCATTTTGTACAAGCCGAAGTGCTTGCACCGCGACACTAGCACTGACCCGTGAGGGAAGTGAGTGTCTTTCTATTAATGGAATTTATAAACATATTTTAAATATTGAAGGTATAGAGTTGAATGTTATGAGTAATGCAATCTCATCAATCCGGCACTACACTGTGCTATATAATCCGGCACTTGGACACGGGCATGTTTATACAAACGCATTTAAATTAAATAAACATCGGAATAACTATTGTAGTTATTAAAGCTCAAGTCAACATGTTTCCGTGTAATACTAGTTTACAAAAAAATCATAAAACCCTCACCTCAAAGGATAAGATTGAAATATTTAAATGTTTAGACGAAGATCATACCTTGTGTGCCAAATTCTATTTTATCATCTATCATAATAAATTAAAACCACTGAACGGACTTACAATTTAAAAAATCTTGTTATTTTATTGTAGTCTGTTTATTTAGCTATATTTAGCATTTATCTGCCTTTCTCACCTGTGTAACAGTCAGATTGACGTGATTGTACTCTGTATTTAATTTAATTTATTTATATTACGTTATTGTAGCTATAATACTTACGGTAATGGAGGAATTCTTAAAAGATATTGCTAACAATGGATGCTCATTTCTATACAAACATTCTCGTAATATGGGTTGAAATCGGCCATCTACAAAACATTTTTAATGTATCAATGTCAGCTATGATTATTAACTTCCTTTCTAAGTTTAAAAGGATTAATTAGGCTAGTTTGGGGAACTGTGACCTAGGTTAGGCAGTAGTGTAGCAAGATGGCTCAGTCGGGATTGGAAGACTTCATGTCTCTATTCTTATTACACAATAACATAAACATTATAGACTATCTTTGGTATATAAAAATTATTGTTTCTGCTATAGTTAAATTTTACTATTCCATATAAACAAAACACAAAGCAAGTTATCTAGGGAAATGTCAACTCACATTTCTGCTGTCCACTAACTAAAATAATGTTAAATGCTATGGAATGCACATAGCTTATTTTCATTTTTAGTTAGTGGATAGCACATTTGCTAACTATTTTTAGGCTTCAAGCTTTAATACTCTCTTTTTTTATTCTTGTATTTATCAAGGCTTTTATCCACAATGGCATACCAGCCTCATTGTACCTTAAACACAACTAACAATGTAAAGATAATAATTATTGAGAAATTCTTGATAGAAAAGACTCCAAAGTATTTTACTTAGCCAGCGTATTGATTACTGAACCTGATAAACAATCACTGCTATTTCTTCTCTTTTCTCTGTAAACACCTACCATTACCCACAAAAACATTCACATAATGTTTTAGGTATGTACATTATAGTATTAAATGTACATCATTCATACCTGGAGTACTCGAACAAAGTGGCCCCACCCAGTTGCCATCAATGCATTTGATTTTGCATATCAATCTCTCATTCAAAGGACCTATCAGTCCTGGGAACTTGACCTACAAATAATACAAGTATAAGAAAGTAATCAAATATCAGGAGTATTGGACAACTTCAATTTAGAATTTAAGAACATGGTATATAATGAAATGACTGAATATAATGTATTACTTTGTATTTAGTACATGAGACTTTTCAGATAACATTTAATTTTATAAAATTAGTTCCTAAACTCACATTTTTGTAAGATTATACTAAATTGGAAAATCTAAGAGTGCTGCTTATTATTATTATTATGAATCTGTTAAGTTAGGATGCAAAATAGAAGTGTATAAAATTCCTAGCAGACAGTAGGTAGGCAGTACTTAGTATCACTAAAATAAATACCTCTGATATTTTGGAAAAATCTGATCTAAATCTTGTAACATCTAAATTTGAATCCAAGCTTGTCACATCCGGCAGGGAACATTTGAATTCATCTATAAAATTTATATTAAATGAGATGGAATGGTAAATCATATGACACACAATTTTAATGTGGACACAAAGATATTGTTGATGAATCTACATAGATATTAGTTTTGTAAAAGTTAACCTCTTGACTGTCTAATGAAAGCATGGTATTAGTAAGATATTCAGACATTGAGAGTCGACTGAACATAACACGCGCACGAGAGATAATATCTTCTATACAAAAGTTAAAGTTCGTATACTTTAAAACAAGCGACACAGCAGTTGAAAATATTATTAACTTCTTGACTATCAAATGGAATCGAAAATATGGGTGTTATTGAAATTCTCACGCGTTAAGTATCAGCCGAACACATAGGTCTTCCTGTATAAACGCGCTCCTATTCAGCACGGATGTTGTCGCCGACATTCAATAAGTTAAGTGCTCACTGAAAGTATTCGCAAGGAAACCTAATAAGGTTTCCGTGTTATATACTGTATCAAACTTAACAGTAGTAAGCTAACATTGAGAGCAAGGTTAAAGCTGTTACCTGCGTTATAATAAAATTGAGGACGGTACATACCTTGAGGATTAATAATACTATCCTGGTCCTCGCACAGTATACAAGGTGTAAATAATACAATAAAAACTGCGAAAAGCATTATGTTTTCTGTTGAAATGGGCACCTAATAATACATTGTTATGCTTATCATTTGAATTAATTCAAGCTCACGTTAATTCAACAACATACAAGTGAACTTAACTGAAATCTGTTCTAAACGGCTCTAAATAAATACTGGATTCAAATGTCATGTCTGTCATTTTTATCAAAAAGTGTCAACTCGCATAGATAATACATATTTATTTTAGCCATTGTTGTTTTCTCGTATCACGCAGCAACGTAGCAATTAATGGATTGATGTGTGTAAATGGTATAAAGCACCGGTATAAAAACCACAGTGACGATAGATCAGTGAACCACGCTCGTGACGATAGATCAGTAAACGTAAATAAAACAAGACAGCACTAAAGAACCTTGTATTGACAATCCTCAAAAAGATGTACATATAAAAAACAAACTGGCGCAGCCGGTAGGATTGCCGCTGTTAGCCTTCGCGGAAAGTCGCGTTTGAAAACTTTGAAAAGTGTTATAACGTACTTCGCGACCGGTTACAGACTTTACGTAGAGGCAGTGCTTAAAACACGCGCTTTACATACGGCAATCCACGAACCAAATAAATAAGTTTTGATTAAGCGTAACATAACGTAGGTGAGCAGAGATGTATAAGGCGGTTGGACTGTGAGTAACCTTCTACTTCCTTCCCAAAACTTCACAACTGTTGTTAATTAAATTTTAACATTGTGTATTTCAGCATATGAGAAATAGTTTTATAAAATCTAAAACTAAATCGTATAAAGAATAATTATACATGATAAAATTTCGTAATAAGTTGTCGTAATTAAATATATGTACATAATGTATATACAAATAAAGAAATGAAAAAAATAAATAATAATTTCCTAAAAGAATATTAAGTGAATAAAGTCATTAAATTTGCTTATAATATTCAAAATTATATGGAATAAAATTTTTCATATGATTTAATTAGTTACCTAAGGATTTATATTGTTTGATTTGTATATTTTATATATTTACATGTGTGTTAAATTTTAAAATGAATCAAAGTCAGATCCTGTGCCCACGGCAGGCGCGGCAGCTGCGTCTGTTCGTACCGATACGCCGTTATCAATGCAATTGCCGGAATTATTAATTCCGCGTGATGTGTTAAGATTAATTCCTGAGTTTGGCGGTGAAACAAATTTACTTAGTTTATTTTTGCGAAAGTACGAATATGTTATTGGATACCAAGATACCAAGGAACCTCAGAACGAAATTAATTTTTAATGCAAATCATTACAAGTAAATTAAAAAGTAAGGCAGCAGCCCTTATTAGTGAAAGAGGTGACTTTGAGACATACAATGAATTAAAATCGTTATTGGTCCAACATTTTGGCGATCCTAGAAGTGAGAAGTGCGTTGCTATTGAGTTAGAAACCCTAAAATTTAAACAGAACGAATCTTATTTAGAATTTTGTAGCCGTATACAAGATATTCGCGCTATACTTATATCCAAGGTTAATCAGAATAGCAGTGTTACTTTGAGAGAGGCTAAGCGAGTTATTTATAACAATACTTCTCTTTTAACTTTTATATGTAAAATTTACCAGAACATATGGTACGGATTGTTCGAATTAAAAACCCAAACACTTTGGAGGATGCTCTAATATATGTCCTTGAAGAAGTTAACTTTCAGGATCAGTATAATTTACGTAGTAAAATGTTACAACACCGATCATCATCAGCTTTTAATTCAGGCAATCCGAAACCAGTTCTTACACAGCCACCCTTGCAATATAGTAATAATTTCAGGCCTCAGCCAAACCAATGTCAATTTAAGTTTGGCATACAAAATTAAAATATTATCCGCCCAAATATGCCTAATCAACACATAGGTTTTAGACCATAACTAGCTCAATTTGGATACCGACCTTCAACACAATTTGGGTTTAGACCCCCGAATCAATTCGGATATCGACCCCCAGCCCTACCAGGTAATAGGCCGACAATGCTTTATAGTAAACAACCACAACAGTTTGGATATAGGCCCTCATTTCAATTTGGCGAAAGACGCTCGCAACCTTTAGGCTTTCGTCCACCCAAGCCTTTTGTTAATGACCGTGACGTATCAATGAAAACCGCACCAGCACCAGTTAAGCCTACACAAGGTTTACCTGTAAATGAACTTTATACTGGTGACGAACAATAAATTTATGACGCCGGTTTCAATGATTATATGTATAATATGTCGACGCAATGCGATTATGATTATACAAATATGTACACTAACGATGGTTGTGTAGATCAGACTCCTGACGCGGATGCGGACATACCGTACTCATCTGAAAATAACAATGATATAGATGACGTACAAAATTTTCAGATGGATACGCAGCAAATTACCCTGAGAAGATAGAACTTAATTATGATGCTAATTTAAGACATCCTTATATATGTATTCCTGACATAAATGGAAAATTTATGCTAGATACGGGCTGTACCAGGTCTTTCATAAGTCCTAGAAAAGTTAATGAATATTTTGCTGATTCAATATTCTATGAACCATTTACAGTGACAAGCACTCATGCTACTAGTAAACATTTTGAAGTTGCTAACATTCTACTTTTTTCAATTTTTAACGAATATGGGTATCATAAGTTTTTATTTATGACGTTGACGATAGGTATGATGGTTTCATAGGAATGGACCTAATGTCTCGACTCAGAGCTGACATAAGCTTCAAGGATAGGATTTTAAAAACAAACGACATTAATTTTCTCATTATTTATAATACAGACCTTGAATTTAAATTAGATCCCGTACCGAACATAGAGTAAGTCCACCTGTAAATCAGAAAGATGGTTTTGCTATTTTATTTTAAATAGTGTTGGTATCGCCCTTTTCGTTCTGTTCGCGATCGTCGTTTTATTGTTAATAGCCATAGTTACATATAAGTATTTAGATGTAGTAAAAATAATGTGTACCAAGGAAATCGTCCCCAACGATTTGACTGAGTTGGAGGAAAATACAAATAACCTGGGCCCTATCTTATTAGTAACTTAAATATATTATCTTGAGGTAAATCAAGCAGTATGTGTTATACATCTTGGCCCTTGATATTATTGTTACGGCTAGTGCCATCTGACGACACTGTGAGGAAGACTCGGCAGTTCCTTCTAATAATTTATTACAGCACCATCTATTGACATCTTACGGAACTACGTATTTGTCGGTACGAGTCGTGTAGAGAGAACGCTAGCACATTCTCGAATCATCGTGCTGTTACGTACCGTGTATGACGTTTTCTAGAAAACTCCAGAAACGCTTTACCCGCGTATAAATAGAGCGCACGCGCACCGCGCGCCGAGTCAGTTTAAATTCGTAAGCGGTCAAGTGTTCACCGAAGCGAACGGAAGCGAAAATACTACGGAGTTTGAAGCAGTTACAGTAGAAAAGTGTAGTATAGTGTTTGTTGTGTTTTGAATTTAATTGTGTGATAGAATAAATGTTTTAGTCGGTAATATTGTTGTATATTCTTATCCGTCGAACCCAGCACGTAACATTATTTTAGATCTTATTATTTCTGTACTTATATAAACATTTTTCTTTTGTAACTATTATTACGTTTTATAGTTTTACAAAGTTCTCGAAAAATATACCTCTTTTTCGCTAACTTCGATCTAAGGGGGGGAGGAGTTATATTCCCTATAACCTTACGCTGCAATAAGTCAGTGCAGGTCCAGTATCCCGTACGCTGCTCTTCCTTATCAGTTAGACGTGGCGTGATGTTCGAATGTTCTGGAACGACCACCGCCCACGATGTCTTCCGGTGTTGATGCATTAGAATAAGTATATTAAGTTAGTCTTACATAGAATCTGTAAAGCTCGTGTCGTCTTAATAAAATCTTAATTCGATTCCCATTTTAGTTATTTTTATGTTTTAGTTTATAAAAAGCCGTTTCGTCGCTCCCGAAATCAAACTACCTCGTTTACAATGTAAATATCATATTACAATATTTTGGCATATTGGATGTAGACGTTTGTAACTTTGTGTACATATTTTTGAAAGTTGGTGTTCCTCGTACAGTGGCGTAGCGTAGTGGGCGGCAGAGGCGGCTCGCCGCAGACGGCACTTTATGGGGGGAGGCAAAATTTCACAATAAATAATAATAACATCTAGTTAATATTTTAACAATTTCATGACGAACTAGAGGAATGGGCAGATGTACAATACACAATAATGTCTGTTCTTGCCGAAAAGTTCTTCAGAATGACTCTATACTAGATTTTGCCCGCGACTTCGTCCGCGCAATAGTTATTTTGGGCAGCATTTTTATTTTTTATATTCAAAGGTCTGGTTTATCTTTGTACCAAATTTAATCAAAATTGGTTGTGGTTTAGGCGAGATAATGACGAATTTCCATACAAATTTTCATCCCTTAATTCGACCCTTTCATGCCCTTTTTTACAACTAACGGTAACTTATATACTTTCCCAAGGTCTGGTCTATCTGTGTACCAAATTTAGTCAAAATCGGTTCAGTGGTTCAGTCTTGAAAGCGTAACAGACAGACAGACAGAGTTACTTTCGCATTTATAATACACACATCAAAAGTGTCTAGGGATAAAGTACATTTTATAAAAACCTATCAAATTAATTTTACCAAATCTTCCAGGCTAGTCTTTTACTTTGATTCCTTATCCCTATATGAAGTGAAAATTAGAAAATGTATCTAAGTTAATGTCTTAAGTAAATGGAAAAATAGGTAAAAATGAGGATCTTTTATTATTTTTATTTTAAAGATTATGAAATTAATAGTCTGTGTTTCCACCATTGACACGAATAACACAATCACAGCGATTTGGCATGCTTAAAATCAGTTCATCAAAATCACTTTGAGGAATGGCCGCCCACGTTTTTTCTAAAGTCAAAAAACGTAAACGATTTCGGATGGTCTGGTCGCTTATCAGCAAGCCTGAAGAGCTGTGGAGCCTCGTAGCTAACATCATGGCGGTGTTACGATTCTTTCGAGCAGTATTTTGGATGTACCAGTCCTGTCCGCGAGTGGTGATGCGAGATCGTCCTCCATGTCGCTCGGTCCCGCTGCCCGTGATGCGATAGTGTGTCCAGAGACAACTTATGTATACGCTCTGTGTAGTGCCAAGAGCGACAGCCACAGTACGTTGCCTGGAACCAGCTTGCAACATTCCGACGGCTCTCATCATCTCTTCTCGTGTTAAACGATGTCTTCGCTCCATATTGATGGAGTTTTTTCCAGTTTCGATGCAGAAATTGTAATGGTTTTATAAAAACGCTATTACACACTTTTATAGAAATCCTGATAGACAGTTGATTTTCTATTTTCATCGAAATTTGAAGAAAATTCTTATTCAAATAGTGAAAATCACTAAAAAAGCAAATTACAATCAAAGAAAGTTAAAATAATAATCTTCAATTGCGGTGAGCTTCTAAAACGTATTTGATCCCTAGACTCTTTTGATGTGTGTATTAGTAGGGAAGTAGGGATTATAGTCTTTTAAATTGAAATACCTAATTAAGAAGGCGGCAAAATTTTCCTCCGCCCGGGCGGCTGACACCTACGCGACGCTACGCCACTGTCCTCAGACGCACTACTTCGCCGTCGCCGAATAAAATGAGAAACTTACTAACCATTGTTAATTATTTACACCCAAACTACTTATTCAACTCTACTACTAAGAAATATGACAAAAAACGTAATTGTTAATATGACAAGGGAATATAGGTAATATAATTTACATTATATTCCTTCTTTCTTTATAAATACAACCACTCACCACTAGGTAATATAAAACATTGCATTTATAAAAAGCATGTAATTGTTAAATCTATATTTTCCTTTTTTTCATAATAATACTAGCATTAAGAATATCGCGTCCAGTATTGCGGGAGACTTTACAAACAGTCCAACAACCGAGACAAAGAACTAGTCTAAGCAATAAAGTGAAAATCATTAAAATGTAGGTTATGAGATATTAATACTTCACCGTCGATATCATGTTTGCGAGCGAATGAGAGTTATTTTCGTAGTAATAACTATTTATAATTTTTCTAAGCAATAATAGAGATAATTAATTCAACAACAATTTATAAATGCGACATGATCATCTAATTATTATATGTATACTAGATTTTGACAACGTGTAGGTATGTAAAATTTCATTATGATCGTTCGAGTAAGCGTAAAAACGCGGCGTATAAGTTTTCATCCCTTGACGGCCTTAAGACCTATGAAGAGCTTTTTTTCGTAAGATATTACGATCTACGTTCGTATCCAAAAAAGTTTTCGGATAATACAGAATGAGCGTTAAATCTTTTGATAATTTGCTACGAATTGTTGGTGCTGAAATTTACCACAAGGAAACGAAAAGAAACGGCAGGTGACGACATATCTGTGTCGCGTCCCAACAGCAACTGACTGAGTGTCTCAATGCGTTTTTTCACCGCAGTGCGCGGCACTTCTTGAGATCTCTATGTGATACAAAAATATGGCCTTACACTCCTCACAACGAGTTTCTGATGTAGGTGGGTGAATCAACTAATTTTGTTCTAATCAGTGTCCATTTCAATAGAAATTTAAATATCATGTTAATTGTTAAATACCAAATAGGATATCCATTTTTATTTGTTGTCCTACATGATGCTGTTAGTTATAATAAAAAAGAACATTAAATATATGTTTTTAATTTAAATAAAACATTGTGAAACGTCATTCCTAGTTCGGTCAGAAAGTGATCATGTGTACTTAACTTATATGGCATATTGAGTATATGAGATACCTATACAATGCGGAATCGATTTTTAAATTTTTTTACTAGTTAGCGCATTTAGCCTCGATTGAAAGCAGTTGGCAAAGTAAGAAAGCTTAAATTATTAAGATCACCAAAAATATAACGTCACGAGTTTTCTATCATTCCTGGTTTTGCACATTATTTAGCTTAATTTAATTTGTTCAGATAATACTACGTGGCCGTTGGATCCCTCGCGGACCCCGCACCCTGCTATTGCTGGTTGGAGGGTACGTGCGTCTGTGATTAGTATTACGGATTTGAAGAAATTAATTTAATTAGTTTGTAATTATTACATTGTCAAAATATTTATCATTCCTGTTTAATGCCGACAGGTAAGTACTATTAAATATACGGTTAACCTATTGTTGCTCGTTGTGGGAAATCATAGCCACGATTATCTACTAATTATTATCCTAACTTACGAGCAAATTCTCTAGAAATATCGATAAAATTTTATGGAATTCTTTTCTGGTCACGTCATTACTAGTTTTTGACGTCTGTGTGTAAGGAATGACGAAAATGCTTTGTTTAATATAATTGGGTTTCATAATAATTAGATATAGAGCTTTGCAATGGGTACTATTGTTATTTACAGTTATTCCTTATATTGTCAATGATTAAATTTCTAAACGAATTAAATAATACACTCGCTATCTATACGATGTTGTGTGTGTTACCTATTTTATGAAACGCGCATTGGTTACAGATTGCAAAATAAATTAAAGCAACTAAATCCAATCTTCCTGAATAACAAAAGTTAGCAAGACGACAAAAATATGCAGAAATCAAAGCGGATTCACAGTTGTATCAAAGACGACGGTATAAAGGAAAGAAAGCAAAGGATGAGGACGTAAGTATCGACGAAAAATCACCGCAAGATATAAGACAGCAAAGTAGAAAATGGAAAGAGTCATCAAGAAAAAACAGACAAAAGAAGATAGATGAGAAATTGAAAGAGCAAACAGTTCCGCAACCAGTTCTTATTGCGTGTACAGAAACCAATACAATCTCAAACTATCGTGAACTGAGGAAACGTAACATTCTTCTTAAAGAAACTCAAAACTTAAAGAAGGGAAATGATTGCATTTCCCTTCTTTATTTGAAGGAGAATATTAACTTATAAAAATTATTCTCTCGTCATTCAAAATGAAAGAATAATTTTCAGAGATGTTGTATTTGTGATTTTTGGCAATAATTACTTACAGTTCAAAGTGTTTGTAAAGACAAATTAAAAACATAGTGTTACGGCTAGTGCCATCTGACGGCACTGTGGGGAAGACTCGGCAGTTCCGTGTAATAATTTATTATAGTACCATCTATTGACATCTTACGGAACTACGTATTTGTCGGTACGAATCGTGTAGAGAGAACGCTGGCACATTCTCGAATCATCGCGCTGTTACGTACCGTGTATGACATTTTCTAGAAAACTCCAGAAACGCTTTACCCGCGTATTAATAGAGCGCACGCGCACCGCCGAGTCAGTTTACATACGTAAGCGGTCAAGTATTCATCGAAGCGAACGGAAGCGAAAATTCTACGGAGTTTGAAGCAGTTACAGTGGAAAAGTGTAGTATAGTGTTTGTTGTGTTTTAATCATTTTAGTCGGTAATATTGTTTTATATTCTTTTCCGTCGAATCCAGCACGTAACAATAGATTGCAATTATTTTTGTTTATAAAGAATATATCCAATTAGCATTTAATTCACTTTTTTTAACATAACATAATTACTGGTGCAACGGGATCATTCCACGCACTTTAAAATCATTCCCAGTCTAGTGCCGTGATTTCTGGTGGGGCGTATTTATTAATTTTACAAATTAATCCTATATGCTTTTCATAAAACTAGGTGCCTTACAAAGGAACATTATTTTATTACTTTATCTTTGGTTTGCAAGTAAAATGAACCTTTATTAATAAGTTTTTCGGGTGAGACAAATTTTATAAGGGAGTAGAATCTCGGCGAGTTGATCCACCCAGGTACCTATGAACGAAAAACCCGATTTAAGCTAGGATCTCACTATAGCAAAGATTCCTGTTTTACAATACTAGGCTTTTCTAAGTATTATAATAGGTACATGTATCAAAGTAGTAAATTAAATCTTAGAATTTGAATATACTTAATTATTTTCGTTTTCTTTTAAAAACAATTTCTGTTCTAAAAATCTCTGTGCCGCAGAGGAGTTTACAAACATTCAAACAATGAACACGCACACTCAGAACAACTAATTGAAGATTGTAGTAGGTATACAATTTTTGCCCCGTTTGGGGCTCTAACTCACAACACACGGCACAGTGGCAGTGGCCAGGCGACCATTTACATCATCCGTGCAGTCAAGTCTGCTTCGAATATGGTTATTATATTTTTTTTTTAATTTGATTTATACAATGTGTATCGCCATTCGCCAGTGCGATAATAGTCCTCGATGCCGTCTTACGGGTAGTAAACAGAACAATTAGATACCTATATCAATTATGAAATTGCAATAGGCAATCGCTGCACTTGTCTCTAAACAATTGCAAGGTCACATCAGCGAGTTATAATGGACAAATAAAACACTTAAATCAGTTGTCATAGAATCGAGTTTTGGTATCATTGTTTAGGTAAGCTTATCATCTATGAGACACGTGCATAAAAAGAGGTAGTTCTCAGGGGTGTTTTTTATAATAACCTTGAAAAACTAAAAAAACAATGTTAATTTTGACGTAAAGTTGATCTTTTAGCATTTATTTTAATATGATACAGCAATTATTAAAATTATTTGAGATTTTTATCTCATTGCTTATACTTTTCTGTTATGGGAAGTTTTTGTTTTACGATAATCGGACATTAAATAACAAAGTTACATAACTTTTAGTATGGACGCTACGAAAAAGTCAACCAAAATACAAAAATGGCTGCCATTCAGAGGCCGTTGGGTTTAGACCTCACCTGTAGTATCACCCCCTAAAGTTTGTACAGTCCGAACCCAGACATATTGTATAGAGTATACAGTCTGACTGATAAAACTGACGCCTAGCTCCTGGGCACTATGCGTAACTATACGTCCTCCTCACCCGCTTTTTGAAAAGAACTGCCCCATAGAGTCGTAGATTAAGTACAATAGAAATGCCTTCTAGTGTCTTATCTATGGAACTGCCGGTGAATTTTAAAACGGCCACAGAGAACACAATATTATCATTGTACAACAGAATAAAAAAGTAAAAACCCGTTTCTTGTTACGCAGAAAAGTACGTCACAAAGTTTGACATGTCCGACGGTGTTAGTTTTAAATTCGGAAATAACCCACTTTATCTGTATAATACTTTCAATGCACACTGCTACACGATCAGTCATCTTATAGCACAATTAGTTATGGTTCATTTAAGATAATCACCTCCATAATCTAGTACAAAATTAAGGAGGTATGAAACATTTTGTCAAGACCATTTTTAGATGACACGTAATATTGGCAGGTTCACTAATTTTGAAATGATGTTATTTAATAGATTCTCGATAATAAATAGGAAACAACGAATAGAATCTGGAAGCTAGATTATATATAATATAAAATCTATATAATTAAAAAAATCCCGTTGTTAGAAGTACAATTCACAAGAAATAAATTGTGAACTTTGGTGACATGGGAAAAATGAGGAGTTGTCATTTTGCTGGAAAATGCCCCTCTGCCATTAGGTACCTACTTAGTCTATACCAAGACCAGATATTTTTCATTACTTACTTAGTAAACGATACTAGTTCTAGAACAATCGCAATATTATAATGTGTCCTCTAAATTACACCGTTACAATGGATACTATTGATCTTAGAAAACTGTTTGCGTCGCTCAGTAATCATATTTCTATATAGCTAATTGTGCAATATTGCCTATGTATAATTAAATGTACCTATATTAATTAATAATATAAATAATAATTTATTTATTTTAGTATAAATTCTTAATTTTACATTTGCACAATAACATAAAGTGCACTTATAGATATTTGCCCGAACTAGTAACTAATTATTAGTAAATAGACACAATACAACAGCTTGTTTTTAAGGTAAATGTTCCGTACCGTTGTCGGCCTCGATGGCGTAGTGGTTAGTGTAACCAACTGCTACGCCTGAGGTCGCGGGTTCGATTCCCGTACAAGTCAAACATTTGTGTGCATGAACATGGCTGTTTGTCTTGGTCTGGGTGTTTCTATGTAGGTATTGTAAAGATTTATTTATTGTAAAGATTAAAATTATAAAGATTTATTGTAAAATTAGATGAATAACAAAAAGGATCCTTATAATTAGTAGGTACATAGCTGTTTTTGGTAGCATCGAGTTCTGAAAACATCTTGAATATAATTAAGTATAAATTTGGGATTTTGAATTTAATAAGTTTGATGGTTCCAATATCATACATACATTGTCTCACGCAATTTACTCCAAGTTAAAAGGCAGAGGTATTATTTGGACTACCAAATAATAACTCTGCCTTTTGCCTCTGTGGATGTAATAACTATATTTGTAAAATTGTAAAGATCTGTTTAATAGAAATATTAACTCTGTCCCTTAAACTAGGCTTACCCTGTGTCTTAAGAGACAATGATCGGTATAAGTTTTACAATAATAAGATTTGTACAACGATTTAGTATGATATAATTAAAGGAAATCAACATAGAAAAGGATTAAAATAATTGTATAATATGAATGTATATACAAAAAACTAAAAATTGTATATATGTATGTTTATCCATTGTCTAGCACCCATAGTACAAGCTCTGCTTAGTTTGGGCTAGATGGTGTTGTGTGTATGTGGTATATTTGTTGTTGTGTTGTTGTACCTCATAATGATCTGATCTCGTGGTAAGAGACTAGTCTGTGAGTAAAGCAATGATTTACGACACAATTGATCATCACTGCAACCATATAAAGGCTAAAATATTTTATATAGGTACTTTATTTTTATTAAATCACTAAGTTCTACTCATAATTTGTAGCTATCTATGTATATACATAGGTATACATAATGTATACAAAATTACAGTGTCTATAAATTAAAGTAAAAAGAACAGAATCAACGATTGCACTAACTCATCATTCATATATGCCGAGTACTATTTCTCACGTGCGAAAATTAAATCCAACAACCTCTCGGCGTATGGTATGGACAACCTACATCATGTGTGCAAAAATGTTTTATGCATGTATTTCTATAACATAATTTTAGATAATCCTTCTTGGTCAGCAGTCGGTCTTGACCGATTGTGGAATCTATTTTAATATCCATGTGGGATAAAGCGTTATTTCACTATTCCGAGATACTCTCAATATCAGCCTACAAATGAGAATAGCAATAAATAATATCTTTGCACCCTAATGTGGGCTAACAAATATTACGTTTGATATTATATAAAATAATAGTGATACATAAGTAGTTTATTTCCAAAAAGATAATACAAACACATTGTTACATAAACCGCAAGCTAGGCACACCTGTATATATATAATAATAAAAAACATACATAGTCGTAAAGTCAGCCCTGTATTAAACTGTCCTACTGCTGGGCACGGACCTCTTCTTAGTGTGAGAAGGGTTAGGCCATAGTCCACCACGCTGGCTCAGACTTCAAATATCTTCGAGAACATTGTTGAGAACTCTTAGACACGCAGGTATCCTCACGATGTTTTTTTTTTTAGCAAGCGGTTATTAACTATTTAATACGCACATAACTTCGAAAAGTTAGAGATGCGCGCCTTCGGATCGAACTCGAAACCTCTGTGTAGCAGTCCAACGGTTTCCCCACTAAGCTATCGCACCTGTAGCTTGGGAGCCAATATAGAAGGTTAAATAAATATACAATTCGATAAAAACTCAACAAACATTTTAGCATTTAATAAAACAAGTAACAAAGCTAAACTCAAAAATGTAGAAATTAAATAAAACTAAACGACCGAAAAATAAAACAAATGTATGTGGATTAGAGCGTGAATATTTGACAGTGATAATGTGACAATATTTTAAGGGGTTTGGGTGTGTTGAGGTTTAGGTGAAAATAAAATATATTTTTAACATATACGTAGGTACATTTTTATTAAGATAAATTTTATTACATTCAAATTTGGTACACGTAAATTAGTAAGCATACCGCTAGAGGAATTTTCATACATATTATTATTTTGGCTTACTTAGTCCTAAACAAACGAATAAAGGACAGAACTTCTATAATTCACATATGAAGTAGGTAATTGTGAAGGTAAGATAAATGTGAAAAATAACATGACGTGAACACATTTACTAACTTATATAATATATTAAGTAACATCTTATGTATCTAATAAATGAATATTAAACAAGCTACAGGCGGGATTTTCGCAGATCGGCGTGATGTAGTCAAGTAGGTATATAGATGCAGTTTACACTATATGTATCTAAAGTTTAAGTAATATATTATAATAATAACTGACATTAGCGAGGCATTGCCATTTAAAACAGCTATGCGATTCTGTAAAAGTTTCATTACTCTTTAGAACCTAGGAAGGTGTATGTCACTCCAGTACAAACTATAATTTCCAAAACTTTTTGCTTTGTTCGCTATATAAATAATCTACAGAATTGCACAGCTGCTCTAGATTATGATACGCACGAAGCCCAGTTAAACCAAGTAGACAGTCATGCTTTTAACATTAATTAATAACCATCCTAGTAGAAACTGGACAATATAGCTAATCGCATAGATATCTTTTTGCTGATTAGGTGGAAGCAGTAATTATAAATAAACGTAGCAATATAGGTACATAGCTTCTTCATGTTTCATTTCTTTTACAAAGAGTTTTTCGCTATTATATCGGACGTCATTCAATCCAGTGAACATTTATTTTGGTTTAAATACCTATATATTTTCGAGAAATGCATTTATACTCTCAAGATTCAAGGATACACAATCAATTAAGTACTTGATAGGCACTATTATTATCAATCACAAAAAGTCAACAGTACATTTCAATTGACGTCAATCATATCACACGAGTTGTCAGGCGTTTTGTTTCTGAAATATATATCATTTTAAAACACATATTGAGGTATTTCGGTAAACATTGGCACATAAAAAGAATATCTATATATTAGAGTAGACTTTTTATGTGCCATAGTCGATTCTGGGGTGGGCAATGCTCACCAATGCTGTTTGTTTCACAGAAAAATAATCCATGTATAAAGTAGGTATATAAAAATGGAAAAGATAATAATATTGTTTAGTGTAAAAAATAATAGTTGAACATGTCTAATATGAACTGGTACTTAAATAATAATTCTGTTTCACAACAGTGTGCCTACCTATTTGAAAGGCGTATGATTGACTTTAAGCTATGAAAACGTATAAATAATGTATGATACCTAAACAAATATATTACATCAAATAAAAACGTATATACCTAAACCGCTGATGTTAAGATCTAATAAATTACATTAAATTACTAAACTTAAATGTAAATATTCTATAAAACTGGACAATAATCATAAAATAAGCTAAAAATAACAAATAATAGTATATCGGTATTATATAGTAAAAGAATATCATGAGGTCAGAGCTGCCAGTCATAAAAGATAATCACGAAGATGATGCGCATTAAACATGACATTATGTTGCGACAAGTTACGACTCACGATAACTCGGCTGAGGCACGAACATCTACCATTATATATTATAAAGGCACATAACACGAATGTGGCTGCGAACACTAAGCTACTGTTGTACCTAACATGCTTAGAACAGTATTATTAATTTAACATACATAAACAAATATGAAAATTATCGTAGCTACATAGAAATTTAACAACATACCTACTTAATCATTGTAAAGTAAATAAATATTTAGAAATATTGTTATAATTAAGGCAAGGTATAATATTAGATAAAGTTTATTTAAAAATCAATATGACATTTATATAAAGTATTAATAATTAATATACAGGGTGACAATTTCAAGTAGGCGCAGTTGTTAAACGAATATTAGTTTATTAAAAATGAGACCCTCGTTCAATTTACATTGCCATATTACGTATATATTTTCTAATGACTTTGATCGTCAGCAACGAGACTGCTCTGAGCTCTGGGCACTCACAATCCCCTGTTATCCACATCCACGCACACTTTAAAAAGTTCACCCGTATAATTGCATACATACGAAATATTTTTGTCGATACGGTATTTACGTCGAGATAAGTCCTGTAGAATAAATTAAGAATAAATCAATTGTTCTGAGCTAAGACAGCCCGGCGGCGGACAGACACAATTGTTTTTTCAGCAAGTGACAGATTAAAATTATAAATTACACTTGTGGTAAGAATATTGCTAATAATGTTTTTTTGTGCGTTTTTTATAAGCAACTTATTTCTTGTGAGTTACATACATTCTTATTGAAATTTCAATTGACACTCGAGGATCTTATTGTATCCACATAATTTGTAGCATTTCTATGTAATAATCATTAGGCACAATCGGGAAAAGAAATACCTACTATTGTAACTCTAATCAGTCTTACACATAGGCACCGCATATTCACAACAACATTGAAAATAATTAGATATATTCATTTTCTTAAGCTAAAAATGTAAATATATGGCAGTTATATTATTAGGCCTTTTATCTACTGATTGATGTAAGCATTTATTGAGGTCTTAATATAACTTGTAATATACCAGTTTGTTATTTATACATATAATTAAATTCATCAACAGCTACTACTATCTTTGTTGTATAGTCCAATAGAGTTCATTAATATTACGCTGAGCAAAGATAAATATTTAAAAAAGGAGTGAGCTATCATACAAATGGCCAAGGCTTAACAAGTTGTATAATGCATGTTTAGTTGATGTATTTCAATAATTTTAATGTTAAATAAGTCTGGATATGTCAACATAATATATTAAGGAACTCAACTGTTCAAAACAAGATTGTATAATGTCGTAAAGCTTTAAATTACATATTTAATCAAAATATCAAGATGCTTAATATGTAACTTATATAAACGGATGCAATTCAATATAATGTTGTTCCAACTGGGGTCTGAACCTTTCTATTATTAACAACATGCATATCAATTCTTTTCTTATTTATGAGTACCTAAAATATTTTAATTATTACATAACACATCCAAAAAGAAATGGTTATACACTGTTATTGCACAATTACTTAATGAAAATAAATGTTATAGCTTTCTTGTCATAAGTTTATTATATGCCTACCAGTTGGTGCCTCTTGAACCTTGGCCTATACATACAGTACCAGACAAATAAAATACTTCTTTTCTAGCATCCAATTATATAAGTAAGCATCAATATATCATTAATGGCAATGGGTTTAACAAATTATTCTAAAGTGTAAATCACAAATGTAGTAAAAATACTTAATATAAATAGTATAATATTTGTTGTCAGGTTTTCATATTGGGGCTGTCTTATATTGAAATTCAAGAATATTACAATCTACCGAAAATAATATTTGTTTTATACCTAAGTCATATTTCCAAAATATAAAACAGCACAATTACTACCATGAATTATACCATGAATAGTTATTTAAATAACTATTCATGGTCACTTACCATTACATTAGCTACAATATAGAATCTTATAACTGGGCATGTTGTAAGTAGAAAGAATATATTGTTCAAAACAGATATTAAAGAGATTACATGATCTATAAAATTATAAGACTTACATAATGTCTACTAGCAGCAAAATGACATCATTTTTAAAAGATATAACATCTATTTCAAAATAAAGAGATCTAAAAATTCACTAGTTAATATGTCACATGATTCAAGCAAAATGTCTCCTCTAATTGATAGATGAAAACAAATAGTATGAAGATGTAATTGTTCATCACAGTAATATAGATATTAAGGCATAGTTTATAAGTCCAGCAAAGCAGTCTTATCAAATGGTGACAGTAGTTCAAAGTCAAATGGAGTAATTCTCCTTGACAAACACACAAGGCTGGACACTTAAAGATAATGATTGTAAAGATGGTGCAAAATGTAAATTAAGAAGAATTACAAGACAAACAAATATTTATAATCAACAAAAGAATTACTCAGAATTGTTATATAGCTTTAACCAATTTAAGTTTTATGAATTGTTTTATGTTATTCACTAATTTGTATTTAAAGAATCATTAACCTTATTTCAAGCTGTATAGATTACAGTCCTCAACAAGTACACATTTAATACAATAATAAAGCAATATTAATGTTATGCTGAGTCAAGAGTAAATCCCCAAAAATAAATGCAGTGATTGACCAAGACATAAAGGAAAATGTTTCTCATTTTTCAATAACATATCTACTATTGCCCCATTTTGAGAATGCATACAATATTATAAATAGATATAAATTGAAAACATAAATTTAAAGAACAGATCATCTGGTATTGTAATTAGTGTAGGTGATCATCTCAATGGAATGTTAAGTACATGAGAGAGAAATAAATAAGAGCATTAACATTTCATTTACAGACTTTTATAGAAGTATTCTTTATAACCCAGAATGCCATAGAGTAAGGTGGCATTGAAATATGATTGCCATATTTTAAATGCACTGGTTCCAGATCTGGCAAAGAGTCTTCATAATAGAGAGGCCAGCCATTTAATAACACTGTTTTTGTTTTTCGGTTATTAGATGGTGCGCTCAGTATATATTCATCAATGAGTAAATTGTCGCCATGAAGTGCCGTGCCATTTAACAAAAATCTAGCCTTAGCCATTTTTAAATTGACAGCATACACCGTTATTGCTGAAGTATCATTGGTATATTTTCTATTTGCACAATGAACATACATTCTTTGAAAACAAGAACATTTGCAATTAATATGCAATACTTTATTTCCTACAAGCTTTTTGTACAAGACACTTAGCCAATAGTCAGGTAGGGGTTCTAAATTTTTATCAATCATGCTGTAATTACCACCAATTAAACTTTGCCTCACTACTGTGGTGATGTTGTACTTAGCTGCCAGTCCCAACTTGTCTAACCAAAGAGGACTTCCAGCAAAAGAGTTTGACAGTCCGGGTGCGCCTCCACCATATGAGCTGCTAGTCTCCGTAAGCCACATTGGCATATGTCTATATTTTTTGGTGTGGTTCCTCATAGTTTCTATAGCAGTTTTCAATAAATCAAATGTAGCTGGGTTCCAAAAATCTTCTAATGTGGCAGTTCTGCTGTTTAGGTAATATTGATGCCATGAAATTACATTGATATGTTTGGAACCATTTCCCAAAAATTCTCTCATATATTCCAAGCAGTAAGGGTGTTCATGCTGTGGCCGAGTTGTATCTGGCCCTACTAAAAGTGAATGTTTGTAACCAGAATGGTTCAGGACTTTACGCAGCTTTTGGAAATCCTGTGCCAATGTATGTGGAGTTAAGCTTATGTTGAATACATGTTTAAAAGAATTGGGCTCATTGCCAAGTTGCCAGTCAATATCAAATTGTTTGTTCTTTGAATATTCCAAGAGGTCTCTAGCATTTTGGTCATTCCACCCATGATCATCACGAAGGAGAACATTAAATGTGAACAATAGTTTAAGCTTTGAAGCCTTGCAAAATTCGTTAATTTCAGTCCATTTCTTACCAGTCATGATAAAGAAAGGTAAATCCTTGTGTTTGCATAGCTTTCTGATAGCGGGGCAGAGTGATTTTGAGTGTAGGTCTTTGGTGCAGTGGTCGCAAGTGGCAGTAGGCACGTCATTCTCGCTGAATATAAGACGCTCAGACATTGTACCTCCGAGACGGAGACGCGCCGGCGCCAACGCTCCTCCCAATTGTTGTAGTCGAGGCTTACTAAAGTCCACTTTTTTGTAATATTCAATTTCAGATGTATCAATACCAATACTGAGGAAATCGTCTGGCATTATGTTAATTACCTTCTGGTGCTCGTCGATTGTAATGTAACATTTCTCTCCGGAGTTGTATTTTACAAACAATACCATTAAAGCCACGTTGCAACAGAACGCTATCGCGCAGGCAGCCACCAGGCTTTTATTAGAAAGCATTTTGATAGAATCGCATTAGCATAATTGATATAAATTCACAAGTAACCACTCTCACTATATTCTGAAACAGATGGCGACTGGACGACTGTTCCAGCCAGCTTCACAAACATAGCCACACTGACAGACGACAGCTTATATTTTATGACACTATACTGAGCTGTCAAATGTCAATGTGACCTGTAGAGATGTGCATATGCGAAGTATTCGATATATATCGAATTGATTCGTATTAAATGTATAATAATTTATTTTAACTTTCTTTCTTCATTCTAAATTAAATAATTCACAAGCACGTCATCGATTTCTACCTAAGTATATTAACGTAGTGGTCTATTCGTCTGTGATTACGACATGGTATATCTTATAATACAGGTTAGGGTAAGGTGGAGCAAAGGTGCATTACACGTCTTTCTATTCAACATTTTATCGTCTGTATATGCATTTAATACATTGAAAAGTTTATATTTTTACGAAGATACCCTGATGCTTTGATTATTTTATTAGCACAGTGCCTTTTTTTTTAATGCATTGAAATGCATAATCTGTTCATTATTTTTAATGAAATCAGTAAGCAATAGAATTTAGTATGGGCATTAGTAATGTTATTATGTAAGTTGAGCAACTAATCTAAATAAACATAAATACACAGTGTAACTCAACACTTTTTCCAAAAGAATATGAGAGTGTTGTAATTTTGAAGTGATTTTAATTTATTCTTCTATTTATCTTCCTGTGACTTAACAAACTAAATCGTAGACAAAACTAATGGTTTCCAAGTATTTGATGACAACATGAATAATATATTTTATTATGAGACTTACACTAAATCATTGTTTTTAATACAACACATATAAAAATAAAATATACAAAATAATTGAATTGTGTTATTCTATTCCACATAGCGTAATAAAATCGACAGTAATAAAACGATTTTCAAGTTGCTAGCTCTGTCGAATGAATAAACCAATCTCTAGAATCCATCCATATTGCCACAATCTTAAGCCAAAACGTTTTGATATTAATTCTGCAAACATTTGGCACGCCAACAGAATCAATATATTATTTTGGCTTAACATATTCATGCGGTAGGAAAGCAAATATGCAGAATAAAAGTGAATATGATCCAAAATTCTTGGCTACCTAGGGCAGAGTCCTAAAGAGTTCTATCTGGGCTTCATCGATCTTAATTTATAAAGTTTCAATTGGTGACCGTTTTCATAGCGAAGTGCTTTTTGTTTGCCGTCTAAAACTTGCCAATACTGTATCAATACTTATGCCAGACCTACGCAGAGTAGTGTAAAGGATTGCGTTACACCTATCGCTGTAATAATATTTCTCGGTAGGTAATATTATTGATTAAGTAGTACTTTTAAGAAGGTCCCTCGATACGTTGAATGATGGATAAAAATAACTGTACTCCACCTATGCTGCTTATTGATTACTAACATGACCAGTTCGGATGTCCGTAGTTATGCATAGGCTCATTCTTTTTGGGTGTTTGGGTGTCTACAAATCAATCAGCTTATACGTGTTTAAAATAATGGTGTAGATTATGTTAATGCTGTATCTTAGAGGCCTTGAAGGGTTGATGATCTTGATGGAGCTCACATACCTCCTGCCCTCTTCTTTCGAAGTTACTCCAGAGATAACCAATCTGATTGAGGTCTGGACTTCTCGCTGACATATCATAGCATGAACCCCAAACCACTTGCAGCTAATGTCGAGCAAATTTCTAATTAGCTGTGGGCACGAGCGTTATTGTGCATTAATTAGAATCATTGACCAACATCGCATATGCGAGTAAATGCTCTCCTATGATCTCTTTAATGTAATAGGGGTTAAAGTATGAAGTTGCCGTTGTATAGTAATAGATACTTTGAATTGACATAATCAAATAACACCTTCATAGTGTGAGATTTTCGAGTGAAACTTTTTCACAAGATTCTTATAAGATCCTTCTTTAATAAATAATATATACAGAATGTCCGGTAATTAATGGATAACCTTGAAATGTCTTATAGTAGAACTGAAGCCCGATCTGAAAAATGAAAAAAAAAAAAATTTATATATATTAAAAAGTGCAAGGTATATTAGCATAGCATACTTTTGACTGTCTATCTATTAGCATAATTAGTGTTTAATAATAAAACAACAAAACACCGATGGATTTCATTAATTTCTGGTCGTAGTATACAAGAAAGTTATACATGGTAATTAAAAAAAAAACACATCTCAGGTAGTAGTAGTTAGGATAGATTATTTTTTTCTGATCGTCCTTCAGTTCCACTATAAGACATTTCCAGGTTATCCATTAATTACCGGACACCATGTAAAATAATACTTATGAAATACTTACTCTAATAATTAGAGTAATATACTACTAAATCATTAATTCATTAAATTTTAAAACAATATAATTTATTCTACCTAATATTTATCTGTAGCCGCATGTGTTAGCAAAATAATGTATAATAATAATTATCACCGTTATACTTGCATGATAATTTATATCTATCAATTGGTGTGCTTCGGTTTTCGACACGTAATGCGACCATTGCGATCGCTGCGCGTTTGTGTTACATAAGTCTGTTGATTGTTTCTATGTTAATTACCTTAAATTCACTCGCATTATTGTTACTTATATCACATTATATTTTGAATTTAAAAAGTTTTGTTGTACTGTGTCCAATATACCCTCAATACATATTAATATATTAAGTTGTGGAATTCAATGATACTTATCCCTCCGCGGGAGCGGGCGGAGGGATTATGTCGGACTCGCCGGGGTAAAAGAAAGATGTTTAGAAGATAATGTACCTCCCGGAATACCGACTAAACCTACCACGGTGTTCCATGACAAAACCACTATCGACGGGGCCGCACGAATCGCTTTCGCATGCGGTCGCGACCCCGCCGAGGTTACGGCCTGCCGTTTCACACTGTCTCCCCCCTAGAGGGGAGACGGACTCGACACAGAGGCGCGCGTGGGAACACGCACGCCGCCTCTCGGACCTGGTGCTGAACGGATGGCGGGCAGGCCCACAAAGCCCACCACTCCCAGGTCAAACCTCAGGGTGGCTGGAGGTCATCGCGCGCCCTCCGGCGCCCGGCTCTGCGGTTAGGGAGAGTCCTTGATGGAAATCACTTCCTCGCAGAAGGAGACGACGGCGTTCCATGACCTCTCACTCCGGACCATAGACTGAACTACGGCCGGGAGCGAGAGGGCAACCGATCCGACTGCCGCGATCAAATCACGGCGCTGAGATGCCCAGGCGGGGCAAACTGCCAAAGTGTGCAGCGCCGTGTCCTCTACAACGTCGCGGCAGTCGCCGCAGTGGTGACAACCGGGCGTCTCTTGCCGGCGTATACGACACAGGAACCGGCCAAAACAACCGTGGCCAGTCAGAACCTGTATCAGCCTGCATGGTGAGGGCGCCATGCCGCCTCTCCAGCCACTCCTCAAACACGGGACTTACCGCCACGATCGTGGCGTGCCCGATGGCTGGCTAGCTTATTCTGGTTGGATATATTCCAATTAATTATGTTAATCTTGTGTTTCTCAAACAAACGAATGTATATTCTTAAGAGAAATAAATGTCTTGAACCTAACCTAAAAAATTTGCGACTCGATCGAATTTCGACTTTCCATTGCTTTTAGTGTTCGAAGAAACGTTTATACAACAGCTTTGTCCGTCCGTCCGTCTGTTATACAACCTTCAACGCAAGATCCGTAAGAGCTAGAGACTCGCGGTCAACGCCATTCGACTCACCATAGTTGATATACCACCGAAATGACTATAACCTTTGACCTCAGATCTCAAGGTAATGTGATACCATTTTCTCGAACTCGAAAATTTACGGCAATTCATTGCCGTTTCTCCCTTGTATTCAGCTTACACGGGAAAGATGGATACTTCGAAAATCCGAGTCATTTTTAAATACGAGACCCGACACGGAACTAACGCGGCAGTAACGGCTCGCAATATCAACGCTGCGTTTGGAGAGGAGACTGCTAATGTTGAGCAATCGCACCCAGCTTGTGGAAATCAGGGACGTAAATGGAACCTGCTCTACGTCAGCTATAGCTGACGTGGATAAAGGTGTACCTCAAGGATCAATTTTGGGGCCTTCTTTATTCAGCTTATACAGTTCGGACATAACAAAGGCGATACAGAATTGGAGATTTCATATATATGCTGACGACATTCAAATATATCTGTCTTTTAAACCTCAGGCTTACGTGAATGCGATTTCAGCCATTAATGAAGACCTCACAAGAATAGTCAAGTGGTCGAATCATCATTCACTCACACTTAATCCTAACAAAACAAAATATATGATTCTTGGAACCAATAATCAATTAGATAATTTGCCACGGTCGTCGGGTGTACATGTGACGGTGATGGGAGAACAAATAGAATGAGTGAGTGAGGCTCGTAACCTGGGTCTGTTAATAGACGAAGGCTTGAGGTTTGAAAGCCATATCTCGCATTGTGTGAAAAATTGTTTCCACCGTTTGGAAATGCTTTATAAATTGCGTTCTTACTTGCGCCAGGAATTAAGAATTCAATTAGTAGAATCTATAGTTTTATCAAAATTAAATTACGCAGACACAGTTTTCGGTCCCAGGCTGTTGCACGTACCTACTGAAAAACTTTTACAAAGAGTTCAAAACGCTTGTGCAAGATTCTGCTTTAACATACCTCCGAGAACCTAGGTAACACCCTTCTTAAATAAACACCTTATGTTGAAAATTAAATTGCGTCATAAATTACATCTTGCTTCTCTTCTGTTCGGAATTCTTGCACATAAAACTCCAATGTACCTGTACTCAAAAATCTCCTGGGCGAGCAGTCATCGCGAGCGTGAGGGTCGCCGATGTGCGCAGCAGCTGGCTATACCCCAACACCGATCTGCTTCATTTCGTGGTAGCTTCCGATATAAAGCGTCCAAAATTTGAAATAACATCCCTCCGCCAATAAGAAGCCTAAAAAGTATTAAAAATTTCAAGAATAAATTAAAAAGTTTTTTCCTTACAAGACAAATAATGTATGAATCAGTCAAATGTTACTTATCAATTATTTAATCCAATCTATATATTATTGTCATATGTTTTTTATTTTAGGTGTTCTACATTATTATTATTTGAACACGGTTGGTATATTATATAGTTAAATTAACAACTCACCTGTGGACGCTGTTTCGCATTTCACATAAATTTACATTTCTCAGAACCGCTTTATGTTGTATATGTTACACTTAAGTAATAATTCTCCACAATTACCTATATTAGATAGTCACACGTATAAAATAAGGATATCAAAACAAAAACAAACAAAACAATACAAATAGCCTACAACGCTGAGGTCGTTCACTTTGTTTACGTTTCACTCTGCGCATAATATTGTGTCATCAATGCCTATGCAATGACGTTTTTATTTTTTAGTTGTACCTTAAAATTTATTTATTTGACATTGACGTATTTTATTTCTACCTTTATTCTCATATATTTTTAAAATGTACCTAATTTATAAAAATAATTTAATATACATTTTCCTTGTGTAGCAGAATCACATTTATTGTATTTTTGTTGCAATGTTAAGCATTTGCCTCCGTCCGTGCATCACTTGTATCGGGTGACCAACTGAAAACCAGCGCTGGTGCACTCAATTTGGGTGCCCAGCTAATGCTGAGGTGGTGACCCTTTTCGGCGAGGGCATACACATTTTTTTAATTTTTTTACCATGTATAATATTTTATTTGTTTTAATTAACTGTGTGTGCTCTGTACGAAATAAACATGATTTCTTTCTTTCTTCTTTCACCGTGCGTTATTGGTTTAAACGCTTTCGTAATGTAAACTTCGACTTGAAGAACGAACCACGTGGAAGACCGCCCGACACAGGTTAATAACGCTGAATTGAAGGAGATGGTGGAAGCCGATCCGAGTCAAACTACCCAGGAATTAGCGGCATGGTTTAACATTATAAATATTATTGGCTAATTTGCATCAAATCAATAAGATAAAAAATATGAAAATAGGTGATTTGACTGATCTGCAGGAAGAAATGCGTGTTAAAACTTGTATAGCCTTGTTGAATCGATACAGAAATGAAAGAATATTGGATCGAATTGTGACATGTGATAAAAAGTAGAATCTTTACGATAGCCGTAAGCGAAAAAAGCAATGGCTGACCTCAGGTCAAACGCCGCAACAGTGCCCTAAAGCAAAGCTTACCAAAAAAAAGGTAATGGTAACTTTACTGGTTTGGTGGTCTCTTCATCTCGTTATTCACTATAGCTTTCTCAGGTCTGGTCAAGCAATGACAGCAGATGTTTACTGTGCCGAACTTCGAACAATGATGGGGAAACTGGCAGTGAAACAGCCTCACTCGTGAATCGATCTTCACCATTATTGCTCCATAATAACGCAAGACCTCACAGCGCACGAGAAACCGTTGTAACGCTACAGGAGCTGCAGTTAGAAACCATACGTCATCCTCCGTACTCGCCAGACCTTGCTCCAACGGACTACTATTTATATCGTGATTTGATTTGATTTTTATACGCGATAAAAAGAAATCTTCCCAGGAGGCAGTACAAAACGTTTTCACACAGTTTGTCGAATCTAGATTCCCGGGTTCTATCGTAAAGGTTTAAATGAACTTCCGTTTAGATGGCAGCAATGTATAGATAATTAGGGTGAAAATTTCGTAATAATAAATATGGTACATCTTAGAAAAAAAGAGTTTAAATTGTTCAGTACAAACCGGCAATTTCATACTTTAATCCCTAATATATAATGATGTCAGCGAACTCCTATAACCTCGGAAGCGCACACTAACAACTGAACTGTACTACGGGTAATAAATCAGCTCTATCATACCGTTGATTAAAATGCTGACTTAGAACATGTCTGAGGCATTCTTAGATTCTGGTTCTTTGCACTGCAATGTTTTAATTATAACACAAAACTGATTTATTTCGGCTTACTCCTAGTCATACACACGGCTACACATCAAGTTAGACACCTATATACGCTACATACAAAATAGAGAATTATTGCAAAGGGACGGTGCATAGTGGTGTCAATGTAATGGTAAGGATAGAGTATCGCGTCCCGTTCAGCGTGAATGAGACAAAATAACAAAAATATAACGTACTTTCTCGAACGATTCGCAGCGTTCAACTTCTAATAGTTCAAACTCCAAACAGTCTAGGTTGATGTGTCGCTGTGTGTACCACCAACAAGTGCCACAAGTGGTACGAGAAGGAATAGCATTTCCTCTTCGTGCCACCGATTGAAATTTTAATGTGTTATAAAATTAATTAATAAAAATTATAAAATAAAATCAACTCTTGTATGTAGGCAAAATTTGATTCGAGTTAAGCCCAGAATGACAAAGTTTACAGACGTAAATTTTTCGGAATTGTCAGTTTCAAAATATCTGTAATTTAAAGATTTTTTGCATTATTATTATTGTAAAATAAGTAAATCTTACAAAAAATAAAAATAGAAAAAGAATGTAGGGAACATAAAAGGGACAGTCGACGAGAAAGATGACGAGTGATTGGTATTTGGCATTAGATGCATAGAAAAATACTGTTGAGTAGAAATAAATTACTTACTTGCAGAGTCAGGGAACCTTTACATTACATTTAGTTTTATTTTTCATGCTACGCTTCCAAAACACACTTCCATTTTTGTAGGTTTTCTGTTTGTAATACTGAAAACCCTGGTAAAGTAACATGGTTCCATGTTTTCTGGTAATACATATGGGCTCTATTTTTTTTTAATAATACTTTCAAATAAATTCACCTACAGTTTTGAATATAATGAGTACCGAACCTACTAATAAGATCCATTAGCGGCCGGCAATCACTCAGAGGAAAATCGAATGATAATTATTGAAGATTATTTATAAAACATAACAATTTATTTATTCACATAATATGCTTTATACAGGTATTTTTTATTTTTATTTTTAACCTCAGGGGAATGCGTTTACGCACCGTCCGCGCCAGCGCAGGGCGCGCGTGTGTGGGACTCGAGCCAGAGAAGCCGGCCCCATACCCACTAAACCCCTGACGACGTTCCTCCAGTACCTAGTGTCGGTGCCACGGGGTTCGCGCTAGCATTCACCGCGACACCGACAGGTCTTAGCCCGCCACGTAACTAGGCGGGCCCCAGCTCTTTGGGCCCAGCTCTTGTTTTCTGGCTGGACAGTCAGTCTCAACCGTCTTGTGTTTGCTAGGCTTCTTAAAACGAGAGCATGAAGCACATTTAGAAGCATCTTTCTTCTTTGTACATTAAGTCATCGAATGTCCAGCTTCGGCACAATGTCCACACGTAGGGGTAACCTCTCTGCAAGATTTCGCTGCGTGGCATTTGTAACATCTTGCAACTAGTGTAAAATCTCTCACAGGGCAGGACGTCCAATGTATAAAAAGTCTAGCCTGTGTGACTAAGGCTTTTCTTATGTTAGCCGGAACCTCAATAATGTAGTTGCAGGTTGGAGCATCTTTCTTGTCCGATTTGGGGCTTAATTTAATTGAAGACAAAAATGATTTTAAATCCATCGATGGAAACTTATCGGCTATGTTTTGCTCGAAGAGACAGCTGAATACTTCATTTTCGGACAGAGAAGTGGGTACACCAACTACCACAATCCGTGGTTTACGCTTGGCGGGTTCGTCAACTGTAAGACCAGACAAAGAGAGATAGACTGCCTGCTTCACTTTTTCTGCGTCTTGTTTAGTTTCTGTGCTGATATTATTATATAATTCCTCCATTCCTAGTTCTGCGAACCCCACGAACTTGCAACTTCATTTCCTCCGGACTAATAATTTTCTGTACAAGAGTTTTCGTTTCATCACTGGTCTTTAATACGTCACGGGGCTATATTGCCACACAGCTGAGATTATTTGGCCGGACGAAACTATTTGATCCCTTCTTAATCATTTCCGCATAAGAGACTTTTTCAGTAGTACGGGTATTCTGGATGGTCTGCTTGAGCTCCGAAAGATGTTCTGTTAGATCGCACTTTTCTTGTAGGGTATCTACTGTGCTAGAAACTTTAAGCGCTTTCTGTTTTAGCGATTGGTACAGGACTGCCATTTGTGAGGTGCTATGGCCAATTTTTCGACACAGGTTTCTCATCTTCTGGTCCGAATTGAGTTTACTATCCACGGTAATGGAATAAACATCATTTAATTGCTGCTCGACGGATGACATCCATTTTTGGATCTCAGATGTAGACGCGATATCTGATATGATGTCAGAGTTAGAGGGAGGTGAAGCCGCGGGGCGCACTAGCCCGCTCTTATTACACGGACTACTTTCCATAGTATAATATTATATCTCTTCACATATAATTGTTTATTGTTAACAAAAATATGAACTAAGTAGGTAACAAAAATGCATCACTCAGCAATGTAACAACTAAAGGAGGTCACAATTTATAATCGTAATTATTAAATATTGTTTACGAGCACGTCTATCTTTGTCTGCGCACAAGAACAAGGTTTGTGTTAACATTGTTGTTTATCAGTTGTGGACAGGAGCATTTGAATAATTCAATGGTCATAATTTAACGCCAGTCTGACCTTAGGTCACTGTAAAACTGGACGTCACTTGAGGTGTCAATTTTGGGCATCCCAATATTCCCAATGGTCTTGGCGATAGTGAAAACTGTGTTTCAATCTTATTCAGCTGTGTAAAATGGAAATTTCGTAACAAAAATATGTAAGTATTGACTTTTGTTAAGTTATCTAAATTTTTACAGGTAATGTGATTTTAAGATACTTATTATCTTTCCTGTTCGGACACTAAAAAGAGATAGTGGTTTAACTCGGGATTTCTGACACACGTTGGTACTGGAGTTTCTTCGGCGAATCTAGGGTATAGCCGCGCCTGTAATACCATCTGCATGGCAACGAAAACTAGCGACAGACAGAGCATCATCAATTTATAGCCGAAATAGTGTTTGTGATTATGGTCATGGTACCAAGGTACTACCAAGCCAGTTGTCGACTTACTAGAATAGCGACCGAGAACCACGGCCTTGATGCGTCGTCTAAAAAATCTAAAAACATTTTCATAATCTTAAATGATGTATTCTGTCTCAACATGCTCATATATATGGTTATATAGTAATGGATTTGCCCGGGTTCTCTATGAGTAGGATATCCACTGCACTATTATAATACTCCGTTGAGTACGAACAAATGTTTATTGTTGAGTAGATACACAGCAACTTATTATCATCAGGTAGACACTTATAAGTTATACAGAGCAATCAACACCTCTTATCACGGTCCGGTAGCCATCTGTCTCTTTTTCCTCTGTCACCTCTGACAGGTCAGCAGCGGGTGCGTTCCAAGTTGAACGCCACCACAGTTACAATAAATACCGTCCCTACAGTTTGTAACCTTAAGGGTGTTTATTAATTAGAGAATCAAAGATGAGATGAGGATTAACACTTTTAATATATTTTTAGAGAAAGTACAGCCAATATTAACATTCCTACAAGACAAAAGTCAGGGCGTGGTTCGTTTAAAGGCTTGCTTCGTGGTCTTTCGGGAATCGGGACACTTAGCTGGAGATGTGCAGCCTGCTGGAAGAGGTCCTCGTCTGACACCGTCCTCTCCTTATATAGTCCGGCGCCGCCGGTCGCGAGAGGTGGCTAGTGACGTGCGCCCGCGCTCAACGGGTGCCTAGTCGATTAACGTGACAAGTTGTAGGTCAAATCTTTGTGAGAGCTGAAGTTTGTACTAGCTCGAAACCTACATGACAGTTCTTTAGGCTCTTCCCTTATAAAACTGACGATGATTAGCAGTTAGGTTTAGAATAAACATTCTATGTTCTGTGGAGTAAATATGCAATTTTATACAAATAAACGAAATGAAATATGAAAGCCGATAGGAACAAAGACGAAGTAAGATGCAAAATATTAGTGTTATGTCGAATTGCAAAGTGGAAGTGTAAAAAGGAAAATTTGTTAAAAAGTTTCAGATCTAACATTTGGTAGTTAGGCAGTTGATCTAGTTGGACGCGAACATTTATATAACAAAATGTCGCCGTCCCAAACCCATGTTCCATCGAACCGTCCAAAATTCACACGAGGAGAAAAATGTATTTTTATTCACTTAATAATATCATTCAGCTTAATTATTTTTTTGGTCATTATATATTTCGTTCACCTGTGCGTAGTTAAACATGCAAAGAGTGACATTTTGAAATTATACCAACGAACACGTGCTCACGGTAAGAAACCATAATTACTTTCCAATGTCCTATCGACAACTTTATAATAGCCTACTATTACTTTCTTTAGATTGAGACATTATAAATGCATTGAAATTAAACTAGGTACTACTTACTGTACATGAATTTTATCGCGTCGTTCAAATTCAAGTAATCCATCGTTAACTAAGTGTACATACATACATATATATGTATATTGAATAGGAGACATCCTATGACGCTTCCTTGCGGAATTGAGGCATTGATTGTGTAGCTGCAATACATAAAGTTTTATACACGTCCGCACACTGCGGTGTGGAGCGACAAATGACGCGAATTTTTTTTTGTTTGTTATTTGTTGACCTCTGATGGCCTTGACAACTTTATGCGGACTGTGGGTGAGCGCAGAAGGCTCCCAACCCGTGACGTGAATTTCCGTGCCACTTGTTTATATATGAGCAGCATTCACTAAATGCGCGTACTCAAGCTTGTTACGTCATCATAATAATATTGTAATATCCTGTGATTGGTCGATTATAAATATTAGCTCCCTTTGTATATAACTTCTTGTATGACTGAGTCTGTGTATATAAATAGGCAAATTTTATTGTTACAAATATTCGTATTCTACAACATATCGAAGTTTTATTCTGCATCACAAGACATCAAGCTACAGTAAACCCTGCCTTACATTGGTGACCCCTACTGAACCATCAAGAACCGCAAATCCTCGACAATTATCTCCAGAATCATCATGACAGCAAGCAACCCAGTCTCCGATTAGGACTATCTATTCTACACGATAAGATTGACTTGCTTACGAGGGAGTTGGCAGAATGGAAAGCCCAACAGCTAAATAGAGAGATAGAGGAGCTGAAATTGCGAGGAGCCTATCAACCAAGACGTCAGTACTGGAACAACCATCCCAACAAATCAAGATCGCCGAGCAGTCATCGTTCGCCACGTAGTAGTACGCCGCGCCGCAGCGCTCCGATACACCGTCTATCTGCTATTATCACCGCAAGTTCGGTAAATAAGCTTACCGGTGCACGCACCCGTGCAAGTTTGAAGATGTGCCACCCGCGTCGGAAAACTAATAACTGCGTTGGCTGAGGCGGCAACCGACGCGAACCACGCATCACACCTCCTATTCTTATCAGATAAAAACTCACGCCTGTCTTTTCTTATCGACACCGGCGCAAACATATCTGTCATACCGAAGCAAAGAGGGATGGATGATGTTAACTCTAACTGTACGCCGCTAACATCACCACAATACATACCTACTAACTACGAAGACTTTACACTTGGAAGCTCGTCATCGCCGCAGACAGCAAACCCATTATCAGCGCTGATTTTATAAAACACCACAACCTACTCGTCGACATATGCGGCCGTTGTCTCATCGATAAAGCTGTCACGAACGAACCTATCCGTCAAGACATAAGTTTCATACTCCACTGAGTCAACCAGCATCAAGAAGCATCAACGCTTTCATCAAATCCTCGCCGAGTACCCAGACATCAACCGACCATCCTCAAAGAAACAAATACCTAAACATCGCGTCGAACATCACATTGAAACCACCGGTCCGCGGCTACATTGTCGAACATGACCGTTACCGCCGCACCGTTACTGGGCCGACAAGAAATAGTTCGAAATCATGATGCAACAAGGCCCTTGCCGTCCAAGCAAACGCTCTTGGTCAAGCCCGCTCCACGTAGTTCCAAAGAAAAACGGCGATATGCGAGTATGTGGTGACTACAGGCGTCTTAATGCAGTCACTAAACTCAACCGCTACCCCGTACCTCGACTAAAGGACTTCACATACCTACTCCACGGCAAGAAAATCTTCACCGTACTAGATTTGAATAGAGCTTAGCAGCAGTTACCCGGCCACAAGAAAATATTGAGAAAACCGCTATCACCACTCCGTTCGGATTATTTGAATTCCCGCGAATGTTTCCCGGCCTTAAGAAAGTCGGACAAACTTTCCAGCGATTCATACATCAAGTACTCTGCGGACTCGGTTACGTCTTTTCTAATCCTAATCATAGCCAGCCTTCAGACAGCACGTCTTAAATGTCCTAAAAAGATTAGATGAATACGGGATAACGATTAACTCATCGAAATGCGTATTGGCTCAAGAAAGCGTGAAATTCCTCGGGTATGACGCGCGACGTGTCGAGCGAAGGAATCAAGCCGCCTTATGAAAAATTCAAGATCATCGCGGAATACCCGAAGCCGGAGATGATTGAAGAACTACGGCGCTTCCTCGGCATGGTTAACTTTTATCGTGACAACACACCGAACGCCGCTCTTATTCATGCCCCACTCAACGCACTTCTACACAACTCGAAGAACGTAAATCAAAAATCAACTGGACTACTGAATCCCTGCAAGCATTTCAAGCCTGTAAAGATAGCAATTTTTTTTTTATGGTATAGCTGGCAAACGAGCAGACGGATCGCCTGATGGTAAACGATTACCGCCGCCCATGGACACCCGCAACACCAGAGGAGTTACAAATGCGTTGCCCGTCTTTTAAAAAGAAGTACGCTCTTTTCTTGAAGGTTTGTAGGTCGTATTGGTCCGGCAATACTAGGCGACAGTTCATTCCATAGATTAGTTGTGCGAGGCAGAAAATTTCTGGAAAAGCGCACAGTTGTGGACTGCCAACCATCTAAATGATGGGAATGGAATTTCTGTCGCGTAGGACGATGGCGAAAAGAGGCGGCAGGAATCAGTCCGAACAATTCCTCGGAGCACTCCCCATAGTAAAAGCGATAGAAGATGCATAGCGAGGCCACATCTCTACGCAGCGCCAAGGGATCTAGCCGATTTGAAACAACCGGGCAGTCGACGATTCGAGTCGCTCTCCGTTGAATGCGGTCTAGAGGGAGAAGCTGGTACTGGGGTGCATACAGAACGCATCTTTACTCAACCATCCGTCACCATCCACCTACCACCCGATGTCACTCATGTGTGACGCATCAGATAAAGACCTATTGGCTATTTCTCAAAGAAATTCTCCGACGCACAACAACGATACAGCACATTCGATCGAGAGCTATCATCTATCAATATACATGGCTGTAAAACATTTTTGAAAATATTCGAGAGAAGAGAACTCTTCATCTACACGGACCACAAAACACTAATATCAATGACATAATATAAATAGACTTGTCATGTATGAACATCACGGCACTCGAAATCAGCGTAAATATATATAGACAATAGACAGCTACTTAGACGCACGAAGAAAGGAAAAGAAAATTAAATGTCTACGGAATTCCTGTTGTTAGAGAGAGATAAATATATTTCTTTGATTACGATGTCATTCTGTGGTGCATGCTCATTGGCCGAGCGCGAACACGTGACTTACCTCAGGCGCCAGCCACCATTAGAAGGCATCGAAAATAATAAAATAAAATTCATTTCTCTTGATACTTACGCATAAAATGATTCTATTTTATCTTTCACAGTAGCAGTATAATCTTTAAATTTCCTAAATACACAGGCATGCATTTTTTTTTGTTGTTGAGGAAGTAATTCACTCAAATTATTTTAATGACACGTACACCCGCGGCACTGGTTGGTACGTAACTAATGCATTCATGTTGCCACTACAGAGCGCGGGCAACGTATCTATAGTATATATATAATTAACTAATATACGCAATCCACAAGCCGCCATCAGACAGTGAAACACAACGCCGAGCCCGTCAACTATAATTTATTAGCGCATTCGCTACGGATATACGTCACGTGAGCGGGATAAACAACGCAGTAGCCGACGCCTTATCAAGAATCGAAGCGATTGAAATACATTCTTCAATCGATTACTCGCAACTCGCCGCCGCTCAAGAATAAGATACAACAATAACCAAACTACTCAAATAAACGAACATAACACTTAAAAACTGAAAATTAAATTAAAAAAAACATTGAATGTCGAAAATTGAATGCCGCACATTTTTAAATGAAGAATCTTACAGGTATCATGTGAATAAAGTTTCACTCGAAAATCTCACACCATAAGGTTTTATGTCAATTTAAAGTATCTATTACTATACAACGGCAACTTCATACTTTAACTCCTATTATTTAGGGCTTCCTGAATGTATTTGTAAACTGCCAATATGGTTGAACGATTTTGTCGGAATCCATTTTGACAATCATTGAGAATGTTGTATTTTTCATAAAACTCGTACACGCGTGTACACATAGCTTACCCAAATATTTTTGAAGCAGTGGGTAAGAGAGTGTAACGGAGCGTATGCTAAGTTTGTCACGGTAAGAGCGTAAGCTAAGTGTATCGTCAGTAACAATTTAAAAAAGTATAAGCTCTGTATCGTAGAATAATATTTTAGTCGTCTCCCCGCAACCACTGTGTTAGGTCGTAGCCTAATATGTATATTAGTAATTATAACTGGTACCAGACAATATACATATATATTCATTTAGTATATCGAGTTATTTCATTTGAGTATCCACACAAGACCACTTCTCAATCAACCCCACAAGAGCAATGAGGCAATTATTATTAGGGTCGGATTTTACATGTTTTTTATGTATCGGTTTAATAAGGCATATTTTTAACAGAAAAACACCTTCATCAAAAGATTGGTTTAAAAAATTAAAATGATAGAGTTAGTTCATCCGCACATTTTCGCAGTAAAATGGGAGAAAGTTCGTCTATACCATGGCTCTTTTTGTTTTTTAAGTTTTTTGTAATTGTATTTACCTCATAGGGCTCTACTGGAACAATATAAATTAAGTTTTCTGTCTTATTTATTAGTCTTTCCGTTGATAATACTCCACATTGTTTTAGATTTGTTACTAGAATTTACTATTAAATGTTTATTTATGATATAGTTTCTTGGCTGTTATTATTGTTTTCATTAATATTCTTTCATAATTTTTGTAGTATTTTGTTAAAATCGGATTTTTCTTTTAGTACTGAGGATTTTTAATAGCCTCTTATTTCTGCATGAATTTTTAATTCCTACAGTTAGCTAGCATTTTTTAAACTTAAATTTTTTGATTTTTTGAGTTATGTGTTGATTTAGAATATTTATAAGAGTATCATTAAATGCTTTATAATTTGTTCGGGTTTTATAATATCGTTCCAGTTTATTTTTATTTTTGTATACTATTCAAGTGGCAAACAAGCATACGACCCACCTGATGGTAAGTGGTCACTGTAGCCTATCGACGCCTGCAATACCAGAGGCATCACTTGCGCGTTGCCGACATTGTAAAAACTTTTAACGTACTTTCTGAAGAACCCCATACAAAAAAAAACTCGGGCAAGGAGTTCATTCCACAACCTAAGTGTCCGCGGGAGAAAATTTCTTTGGAATTGCTTGGTGCGGCACCAATTAGGTTGTAAGGTGTGAGAATGACATCCCTGCTGATGGCGAGCGGTGCGATGATAAAAAGTAGCTGAGGGCATCATCTCAAACAACTCATCAGAACACAATCCATTATATAAGCGGTAGAACACACAAAGGGAGGCAAAGTCCCGTCTGACACTTAGTGGCTCAATACCGTCTGTGAATTTGGGCTCATCGACAATTCTCAATGCTTGTCTCTGTATCGCGTCAAAAGGATCAAGCTGGTATTTTGGTGCTCCTGCCCAAAGATGACTGCAGTAATCCATGTGAGGCCGGACTTGCGACTTATATAGAAGCAGTCTTTGCCCAGCAGTGAAGTACCGCTTAGCTCTATTGAGCACACCAAGCTTTTTGGAAGCCAGCTTGACCTTGCTCTCTAAATGACTGCGGAACTGTACATCACTTGAGATGTCGAGGCCAAGGATTCCAATACTCTTGGAGATGGTGAGAGACGTGTTCTGGAGTTGTGTAGACACAGTAAATGAGGTTTTCTCGCGCACGCTTGTGTCTTAGCTGGGTTAAACACGACAAAATTTAGTCTTCCCCATTCAGATATTCTATCCAGAGTATTTCCGATTTCAGATACAAGCTGTTCACGGCTTTCCTTCATTATGGACCGAGGGATATTAGCGCGGCCCGTGTAATAAGTATCCCCAGTACTGTCATCCGCATAGCAATGAATGCCATCAATTGACAAAATATCATTGACATGCAGCAGGAACAGCGTCGAGGACAACACAGAGCCTTGCGGGACGCCAGCATTTATGTCCATGCGGTTAGAGCAATCACCGTCAACCACAGTTTGGATGCATCTGCTGGCAAAAAGCTGGCAACCCATTCGCATGATCCCTTGCGCAGTTCGTAAGATGGTAACTTCGATAGAAGACCTTTGTTTGTGCCAGACCCGATTGAAGGCCTTCGCCATGTCCAGGCTGACAGCCAATGCCTCACCTTGGCTCTCAATGGCTAGTACCCATCGGTGTGTAAAATACACGAGAAGGTCGCCAGTTGAGGGACAATGGCGGAAGCCGTATTGTTGGTCACTCAATAAAACGTGACCCTCAAGGTACCTCAGGAGCCGAGAGTTGATCACCGGCTCCATCACCTTGGAGAGAAGGGAAGTTATGGCGATAGGCCTGTAGTTCAATGGGTTTGATCTGTCACCTGTTTCTTAAGTCTCCTATGAAGACGGAACTTGTCTTGTGGAATAGGAAAGCGAAAAGAGGCACGTCAATACTAGACACAACTCAGGAGCACACTGCTTTAGTACCATTGCCGGTATGCCATCTGGCCCGCTCGACTTATGAACACCTAAATACATTAGGACCTCACGTTGTGAAATTGAGATTTCCGGCAAGGAATGACCGCACCACGGGATGGTGGATGGTACGGCGCCTCTATCGCTCATAGTCGAGTTTGAGGCAAACAGAGAACCCAGAAATCGGCCCTTTCTCTGACACTATGGGCCAGATTACCATCGAGTTTTCGGAGTGGTAGCAAGGACGACTGACAAAAATTACCCTGGCCTTGGCGAGGGACCAGAAAGCGCGACTCCCGGAAAGGAAGCTGGCAAGTCACTCGCCAATTCTGCCTACGAAATGAAACTTAGCCCTGGCAACCACCCTTTTATTGAGCCTCGAGGCAGCATTTAGTTTGCGTTTCACTTCGGGGATATTAGATTCCTTGTTAGTACAGGCCGTGGTCCAAGCCTCATAAGCAGATTGCTTTAAGGCTCTAGCATCTCTGCAGGACTGATTGAACCACGGTCGTTTTTTAATTCCTGCGGCCATCCGCGGGTTTAGGATGTAGCATTCTATTCCCGCAAGTATTGCTTCCGCAACGGCACTAGCGCAGGTTTCGGGATCACCTGAAGTGAAACAAAGCTGCCTCCACGGGTACGCTGCGTAGAACTCTCGCAGCCCATCCCAGTCTGCTGACTATAAGTCAGTTCGGCGAGAGCACTCGCGCTCGAACAAGGCAGTGGTCAGAAGAACCAAAAGGTGCATCCACCTGGATTGAGTATCTACCCGAGCGCGTAGTCAGTAGAATGTGCAATAAGGAGCTGGTGTGGGTCTCTACCTCTGGTGTTTTGGTAGGACTATGTACTAGTTGAGAAAACCGATAGGCCAGAGTCATGAGCAGACCTTTCCGCAAAATCAGTGGACCGAGAACGAAGCTACTCTTCGTGGTGGGCGTTAAAGTCTCCTAAGATCACTAATTCTGCAGAAGGGTACTGCTCAAGAGCTTTGTCAGTTGACGATTGCAGGTGCTCAAAAAGATGAGTCGTGTCTGCGTCTATGAGACCTGTAAAGACAAGCATAGATACAGGTGTGGCCTCTGTAATCTACGCGTACCCACAAAGTTCACAGGTCTCTATCTACAAGGCCAATAAGACGGCGACAGAAAATATCGTCACGGACGTATACACAAACCCCTGCACGACGCACAAAGTTGGATGCCACTGAATAAACACTACTTCTATTCTTTACGGCCATATTTTAAAAAAGGGGGTATAAAGGATATCAGGAGATGCTGTTCTATCAGCGCAAGGGACAAAGGCTTGTTTACATCTCACTAGAGCCTGGGACAGGTAAAGCAATTTGCCGACGCGGCAGCCGGAAGGGCCCCTGGTCCCCTCCCGATACAGTAGTCGAGTCCACTCCGGACTTCTCTTCCGGAAACAGCTACTGCATCGGGAACTTTACACGGGCTGGCTGTTAGCCTCCCAGGGCGGTGATTAAGTAATCCCTGGGTTCGTGTACCCCTTCAGCCTGCGGACAGCCGTTTCACCGGGTCTCCCTAACCGCTGCGTCGACACTTCGCGCCCGTACAAGGCAATGGCGCTCACATAATCACTGGTCTCCTCACTGACAGTGCAGCGCCTCCTCAAGGAGCACTGGCACCCCTACTCACCGCAGGAACACAACACACGGTTATTTTGGCTGCGGTCTTCTGTAGGGTGGAGGTACTTCCCGCGACGGGCTGCTCCTGCGAGAAGTAACAATAAACAGTTACCTCTATGCCCTACCTCCTATAAAATATTTCCTGTAATTTGGATTTAAATTTTAATTATATTTACATTATTGTACAGTCTTTTCCTAGTGTACCATGTCGTGTAGCTTATTTGTTGTGGCAGGCTTAGATGTAAAATAATACTGTTATGGTCTGAAAAGCCTAGTTCTTCTACGGTCTTGAACATATGTACATATCTTTATATTTGAAATATGTAAATTTTTATTTTATTATATTTCACATTTATTTACTTTTAACCAATAAAAATTACATTTTTAAATATATAATTATAAAAAAACACATTATTATATTTATTATTATTTTATTTATTATTATTATGTTGCGGTGGATGGAGTAATACGAGTTGCAGTTTTCACATGTTGCGTGAATTTATATTCTTGCATTAAATTTAGGTACACGTACGTTTTTAGGCTATCAGATAATATATTGATATTCAAATCTCCTCCGATAATTTTTATGTTCAACTTTGAATATTTATTGCTGACATACGTTATCGAATGCGTTTCAGCTACTTATAAAATATTTCTTCCTCCCTTATATTCCAGTACATAATGATTGTACGGTGAAACCTTACACTATTGTCAACTAAGCATTTTACTTCACTTTATAATTTTATATTCATTATAACCAATTCAGTAGTCGATTAGCTGTCATCGCGCGTGCTCCCTCGCTCCTTTGTATTTTACCTTGGTCCGGTTAATAAATTCGTTATTTTTATCTCAAAACAGACTTATCTTTAGCTAACCCCGAACCTTTTACATGGTCCTTCGAGCTACTGAGCGGGACCTCGCGAGTTTTGCTATTCGTATTTCCTTGGTGAATAACGCATATTGGTGAACTTGTGAGTGACCTCGTTCAGAACTAAGCGTATCGGATTGCAGTTACACGTGTCTACTGTGAACAGTTTCGTAATCGTGAGACTCTAGCAAAGTGTTTAGGTACCAATCCCTAGCAGCAAAGGGTGAAGTTCCAGACCAACCACTAGCAGTTTTCTCGAACGTTCACGGCGGTGGGACGTTAGCAGAGAAATATCAGCATCTCGAGCCCGAGACAACCAGCATCGACAGCAGCAGCACTGGGTGTATATCAGCAGCACTCAGTATCTACAGCAGTAGACACCAGTATCCAGGCATAGCAGAACTTCGCTATTCAAAGTGCGTTATCAGCGAATCGGCAGTAGACGAAAACCAGAGTTGTACAAGTAAGATCTTTCCTTTTATTTACGTAATCTAAACCAGCAGCAGAATGGAGGACCTCTACGAACAACAACTCGAACTGAGCGACTTGATTAGGAAAGTATCGGTAAACATTAAGAAAGATAGCGCCGAAAGAAAATCAGATGATTATTTTAAGAGACGTTTAGAGTTGTTAGAGAGGTATTGGTCGGATTTTCAGAATAATCATATAGCTATTTGTCAGTATGGTGTTAAAGACCACATATATTTTACAAATTCCGAGCATGAAAGTGTTAGTAAGGTATATACAGCAACCAAATCCTTTATCAAAGAGCAGCGCTTGCTGTTGTCTAGCAAACAAACGCCTCTAAAGATCGTTAGGAGTACTCAGGCAAAATAGCAGGAGCATCAGCAAGCAGATTTAGAAAAACCGGGACCATCGGGTAGCGCACAAACAACCAAATCGAGCATTCTATGAGCAATGGAGTCGAAAGGCTCTACCAGCAATTTAGATGACATGATACGTAAGCAAGCATCAAATTTTAAAGCTTTTAAGAGAACAGTGAGTTTCATGGATCTCGACACCATGTCCGAAAAATGGGAGATGGAGGATGCTTTGAAAACATTACAAGAGCGCTGGTCGCAAATTGATACTCTTTACTGGGAGTTGGATAGTGAAATAGGTGGAGAGGATGATGATTACGAAGAACTTTTTACCCAGTATGAGCGATCATATTTACATCTCAAGAAAATTATCAATAAAAAGCTTTGGAGTGTATCACACCGAGAGCACTCTACACCAAAAATGGATATACCTGTTTTTTCAGGCAGTTATCAACACTGGACTTCGTTCAAGGACCTCTTTACCGAAACTATACATAATAACCCTACCTTATCGTCGGCTCAAAAAATGCAGTTTTTAAAGGGTAAGGTAAGTGAGCTGAAAGACTGATCCAGCATCTCCCCATAAGTTCCGATAACTATAATACCTGTTGGGAGATATTGAACCATCGTTATAATAATAAAAAGCTTATTTTTACGTCCATCATTAATACTTTATTAGGTTTGCCTAGTACACAGCAACAAACACTAGGCCATGTCAAAAAACTGCATGACGTAGCATTAGAAAGCCTGTATGCCATACGGAACTTAGGGGTTGGTATCAGCACGTTGGATCCGCTTCTGGTGCATTTATTGGCACAGAAGCTTGATAGTGAAACATATGGCGATTATATCGATTCCCTAAAAAAATCAAGACAACTATCAGTATTGCAAGAATTTTTTGACTACTTGGAGAGCAAGTTTACTAGCATGGAAACTTCTCGTAGAAAGCAAGATCATATGGCACCGAAATCTTATAACCATACATCCCAGGACGTTCCTGAAAATCAGAAAACCAGGCGATACAACGCTCCATTCGCTAACAAATTTATCAAGCCGCAATCGAACCCAAAAGCCTTACACGTTTCCACGATCAAATGTCCATTGTGCAATCAACAACATGCTCTATTTAATTGCGCAAAGTTTTTAAAGATGCCTAATGATATCAAATTAAATACAGTTTTAAAATTAAAATTATGCAAGAATTGCCTATTTGATCATAATGGCCAACAATGCATTTCCGTTGGACGATGTCGCAATTGTGCAGGAAATCACCACTCCGTTTTACATGACGCCTGCGCACAAAATATGTCGCAATCTAAGAGCTCAGCAATAACAACAATTGAACAGAATCAGCCAGAAAAACATGTGCCTATAACGGCACACATGTCACAGAATAAACCGGGTACGAATGAAGTTTTGTTGGCTACCGTCTTGGTAAAAGTCGCAGCTATCGACGGATCCTATCACGTTTTACGAGCCCTCATAGACCCAGGGTCGCAAGTTTCTCTGATCAGAGAAAGCGTGGCAAAGAAATTGGGATTAAAAATATCGAAATTCCACAGTTTAATATTTGGTGTAGGAGAAGTCGAAAACAATTGTAACGGTGTGACTACACTACAGTGTTCCTCAACGTATAATGACTTTTCGTTCGTCACGGACGTACTTATCATGAACAACATACTCAAAGATATTCCTCATAAGTCCTTTGACACATCGAAGTGGTCTTATATTGAAAATATTAAATTAGCGGATCCATACTTTAACGTTAGCCGTCAAGTGGATTTATTATTAAGCGCCCAGGTTAATGGAATGATATTGTTAGGAGATTTGATAAAAGGTGAGAGCTTATCGCAACCCGTGTTGCAAGAAACCCAGCTTGGTTGGATTATTTACGGAGGTGGCGAAATGTCGTCATTTCAATGTAATGTAGTCCTAAACAATATCCAAAATATACGACAGTTTTGGGAGATCGAGGATATAAGCGAAACGACAATCTTATCCGTGGAAGATCAGCAATGCGTTGACATTTATGAATCAACTACAAAACGTCGTGAGGATGGGCGATATGAGGTCAAACTGCCATTAAAACCTGACATCGATAAAAAGCTAGGCTCATGTAAACAAATAGCGATAGCGCAGTTCAAAAATTTGGAGCGTAAATTTTGTAAACAGCCCATTTTAGCAGATCAATACAAGGCATTTATCAGTGAGTACATAGCCTCAGGACATATGGTGCTTAGTTACAGCGATCATAACAATGAAGCGCGCTCGTGTTACTTACCGCACCATTGTGTGCAACGGGCAGAATCAGCAACTACCAAGCTGCGCGTAGTATTCAACGCATCAGCAAGGACGTCTAGCGGATATAGTGTAAATGACCTGTCGTACAAAGGGCCGAATTTACAACAGGACTTACAAGAACTTATATTGAAGTGGCGTAAATATCGTTATGTATATACATCTGACATACCAGCGGATCATCTGGAGGCATGCACCGGATCAAGCATTACAAACGTACAATCTAGCCACAGTAACGTATGGAACAAAAGCTGCCCCGTTCTTGGCCATGATGACTCTCAAGCGCTTGGCTGCGGATGAGCGCCATCGATATCCTGATGCTGCTAAGGCTTTGGAAGAGTCATTTTACATGGATGACCTGGTCCGTGGATCATACTCCATAGATCAAGGTAGAGCACTTATCGATGAACTTAACAAATTGTTGAGAACTGGAGGTTTTACACTAAGAAAATGGTCTGCCAATCATCCGGATCTTCTCCAACATATTAAGCACCACAATAGCAATGGCGAAATAATTTTTAATTTCAAATCCGAAAGTATATCGAAAACGTTAGGTCTACGATGGAACTCTTGCAATGACAAGTTTACTTTCAGTTTTTCTTTATCTGATCCGAACGCTAAAATTACTAAACGACTACTTTTATCGGAAATCTCTAAGGTATTTGATCCCCTCGGATGGTTGTCACCGCTAACTACTAAATTAAAACTAATATTTCAACAGCTTTGGTTAAACAAAATGCATTGGGATGAAGAAGTCTCTCAAAGTATCAAAAAAGAATGGGTTGCAATAAATGCTGATATGGAAGCTGTAAATCAATGCGAGATACCACGCTGGATAGGATATCAACCTAATAACATAATTGAGTTGCATGGTTATTGTGACGCCTCTACAAAAGCTTACGCTGCGGTTATTTACGCGCGAATACGGCAAGGAAAAGAAACATCTGTAGTACTAATCGTTGCCAAAGCTCGACTAGTACCTATCTCTAAGAGCGTATCCCTGCCGAGATTAGAGTTAAGTGGAGCACATTTGTTAGCAAAATTAATGAATAAGGTTATTAATTGCTTTAGCGAATTAGATATTCGAATATATGGGTGGACTGACTCAATGGTAGTCTTAGGATGGCTACAAGGGGAGCCCAGCCGATGGAAACCCTTTGTTGCAAATAGAACTAAAATTATTATAGATATAATGAAACCAAGCTGCTGGAGATATGTTAAGTCGGAGGATAACCCAGCAGATGCTGCTAGCAGAGGCATATCTGCCTCACAATTGAAAAACCATACGCTGTGGTGGCAAGGACCACAATCATTAAAATCATTTGATGAGAAGCTAAACACTAAAACTATCAAGAAGTAAGGGCTAATTGCAAACCAATTAACATAAACTCTGTCCAAAATAGCAAAGAAACTATACTATTACAGCTTTTGCTTAAATTTAGTTCAATCGATAAAGTTATTAGAATCTTAGCTTATATTTTACGAGCGTTTAAAACAGTACACTTTGTAAAGTGTGCAACCTCGGCAGGTCAGAATATTATCTTGCCCAGTTTTCTAACATTATATGAATTAAGACAAGCTAAATTACTTATTATAAAATACATACAAAGTACAGAGTTTTGAGACGACATATTTTTGTTAAGGAAAGATAGTAAATTAAACAACAAAAGTAATTTATTAAAATTAAACCCCTTTCTTGATAAGGAGGGAATTTTAAGAGTTGGAGGGCGCTTGAGCAATTCAGACATGAGCATGGAGATGAAACATCCTGCCATATTGCCTCATAGCAGTCAACTTACAATTCTGTTAATCCAACGAGCTCATCAGCTCACTTTCCATGGTGGTCCAAGGCTAACTTTATTTCATTTGAGACAGAGTTATTGGATAATTGGTGGGAATATAGCCGTAAAAAAGATAATAAGAAACTGCGTAACCTGTAAGAAACATGAGCCTAGATTACAGCACCAACTAATGGAGGAGCTACCCCAAGCTAGAAGCAACCCTGCCCCGCCATTCTATCATACGGGAGTGGATTATACAGGTTATATAGATGTAAAATGTAATAAGGGACGGGGAATTAAGACAACTAAAGGATATATCGCTTTGTTTATTTGTATGGCGACTAAAGCTGTACACTTAGAGCTCGTATCCGATTTAAGTAGTTCGGCGTTTTTAGCAGCTTTACGTCGAATGGCGGCACGGAGAGGAGCGTCACGACATCTTTACAGTGATAACAGCACGAACTTCGTAGGAGCAGATAGGATGCTCCAAGAAAATTATCATGATTTTCGAAGTATTTATGACAGCACCTTTTTTGCGGAACTTGCTGATCTAAATATAGAATGGCATTATAATGCCCCCTCCTGGCCAAGTGCTGGTGGCTTATGAGAACGGGCAGTAAGAAGCTTAAAGCACCACCTCAAACGTGTCATAGGCAATCAAAAGTTGACCTTCGAGGAATTCAGCACGATACTAACTCAAGTGGAGGTTTGTCTAAACTCCAGACCGTTATGCGCTTTATCAGAGAACATCGAAGATTTAAACATTCTTACCCCAGCCCATTTCTTATCCGGAAGATGCGGCACCGGTATCATAGAAACACGCGAAGATGCTCGGACTAGATGGTATTTATTAGCCAAGTTACTAAATAATATCTGGAAGAAATGTAAACAAGAATATCTTACCCAACTATCCATAAGAAGCATGGCAATGGCGTAGAACTGAGCAGAACATTAACATCGGCGATTTAGTGACTATCCACGATGACAACCTACCTCTTGGTAAATGGATGATGGGTAGAGTAATTGAGACTCATCCAGGTCTAGACGGATTGGTTCGTGTAGTAACATTAAAAACAAAAGGTGGAATCATCAAGAGGCCTATTTTTAAACTTTCAGTCTTGCCGATTGAGCCGGCGGCAAGTAGTACAAAGGATAGCAATAATATTCAAGAAAATAATAATAAACAGGAACCCTAACCCGGCCGCATAACGAGCAAGAAGCCTACGGCTAAATTTTCATCTTTAGCAATATCCCTTATATATTTCCTTTAGTTATTGACGAACTCACACGCAGCATTCAATATATCAGTTTTACCTAGCAACAACTCTCTTTATTTTGAGTCGATAGATAACATGCAAGTTATCCGAGATAATTGGAACTTAATTGTCTATTACGACATGCGCCCGTACTGGGAAGGAAATACAGCTGCAACAAAGATTTTAGATTATTTAGAAAGACTCTGCTCATCCCTGAGTGACAAAAGTCATTGTGGTATGATAACGCTACAATTAAATCATGACTACAAAGAATTGTTACACTATAATGAACTTATGCTGAACCAACACTTTGGCGCGCGCACGAGACAGCGTCGCGGTCTCGTGAATGGTATCGGTTACGTGGCCAACAGTCAATTCGGCATATTAGACGAACGATTCGCGGAAAAGTACGCACTAGATATAAAACTTATAAAACAAAATGAACAACATCTCGCTAACTTGTTAAGAAATCAGACCTCTGTCATTGAGGCGGAATACAATGTATTAAAAAGAACCGAACATACTATTCAAATACAGCACAAAACTATAAATAAACACATAAACCAATTAGACAATGCTGTTCTTAATATCAAGCAAGAAGTTGAAAACTTAGATAGAACGCAGGATTTTACTTTGTCCGCAGTAACAGCTTTCAGTTTAGTTCAAAATCTGAAAAGATTCCAGGATACCCTGTTGGATACTATCACGGATGTTTACTATGGCAAATTCAACACTCACCTGCTTACACCAAATCAATTACTGCGTGAACTACAGTTAATTTCTGGCCAATTGACAAAGGATATTACCTTACCTGTAGATAGTATACAATCCGATCTAAGACATATGTATAATATGCTAAAAGTAAAAGCGAGAATGATGAAGGACTACTTTATATTTGAAATTACTTTGCCGCGGACAAGCAGAGACAGCTATAAAATTTACAAGATTTTATCCGTTCCTCAACAAGTTCAAAATAATATGATTAGCGTACTACCAACTGCAGAGTAAATTGCTATTAACTTAAGAAAAGACGCTTTCTTCAGCATATTATTTTTGGAGCTTCAGTTATGTCTGCATAATGATCACTCGTACATGTGTCAAATAAACAAACCAATTAACCTATCCATTGAAGAAACATTTTGCAAACTGGACAATAACGGCGAACAATGCATTGTAACTAAATCGCTTTGCCAAGACATATGGCTTGAATTAAATACTCCATCGAGGTATTTCTATTTTTGTTGCAACACATATGTTTTAAGGATTATATGTCAAGATCAAGTTGCATTTAAACAGGTGACTGGTGCTGGTATTATTGACCTAGATTCCAAATGTATAATAAAGAAGAGATTTTACTCTATATTCTCATGCCAAATTAACCAATACGATTCAATCTAGCTCTGGAATTCCAATCCTTCAGATAGCAGAATTAAACCATATTGTTAACATATCGTTATCTCACTACTCTGAATATGATGATCCATTGAATAGCACTTTAGTTAATCTGGAAAAACGAATAGAACAGCTGAAATCCGCCAATACTCCCTCCCTAGATTACACTCTGTCGACGCATGACATTCATCAGTATGTTGTTTGTTACGGCTTGCTGGGTGTGGCAGTTTTAATGGCAGTATACTTTTTATGGAGAAGAAGTCAAGTAGTTTTCCCGGTGGATATTTCGCAAAGTGTGGCAAATAGTGTTGAGTTTTCGCGAAAGCAGAGTACGGCTGAGCGTTAGCCGAGTGAAGTGAGTGATAATGAATTGCCTAGTGCGGCAAATAACTCTAAAACGGACAGAGGTACCTCACCTATAGTGAAAAATGTCGATTTAAATTAGAAGATGTGTGAATTTTGTATCTTTTTGGCTCGGGAGCATGTACGGTGAAACCTTACACTATTGTCAACTAAGCATTTTACTTCACTTTATAATTTTATATTCATTAACCAATTCAGTAGTCGATTAGCTGTCATCGCGCGTGCTCCCTCGCTCCTTTGTATTTTACCTTGGTCCAGTTAATAAATTCGTTATTTTTATCTCAAAACAGACTTATCTTTAGTTAACCCCGAACCTTCTACAATGATAAATAACAGATTTTCGTTAGGTAATTCAGTTATAGAATATGTTATTGAGTTATGTGCGACTATTAGGCCTAGACATAGACTCGCACATCAACTGGAAGTCGTATATATTAAAAGGATAAGAGCTAAGCTGTCTAAATTTTCATACGCCCTCCGTGAGATGAAAACAAACGACTGATCTTAAACTTAATTGAACTGTATTAGTCACATGCTTCGCGTATATGCCTATGCTTGGTTAAAACACGGGATCATTTTATATTTAAGTACATTATTTACACTCCAGAAAAAACTAATTAGAATCATAGTAAACATCGATGAAACAGATAGTTGTAAGCCTCACTTCCAGGCACTAAAAACCTTTATTTTGCCCAGTTTATATGTATTTGAAATATGTAAATTTGTCCGACAATAGCCAGATTTTTATACTAAAAGGGAAGACATGCAAATGAAAATTATACTAAGGCATAGAAACAGACTTAACCTGCCTAACTCGCAACATGCACTCGTCTAGTATATTTGTAATGTCTATAATAATATAAAATAAATTACCAAATACCATAAGAAACGAAAATAAATACAACAGTTTAATTAATAAATTAAGAAAATGTCTCCTCAACAAAGCTATTATAACATAAATGAATACCTAAATGACAAATTATAACCACAAACTAATTTAATATCTGTAATAATTTAAAACTTAGCTTTCAAATAAATAAATTTAGTACAAATTTTAATATAAATGAAAAAGTTAAAAAGTAGAATCTTGGTACTTCAGAATTATTGATTGCTTATTTACGTATAATTAATAATTGTTGCAATATTATACAAATTATACCAGTGGCTTCCTCCTTACTTCCCTTCTATCTTTTTTGCCATGCCCGACAGGGTTCATATTTGTTCTTTTATTCTTTGTAACAACACGTAATACATATGTAGTAAATTGAAAAAAAGGTGTTACAATGATATGAGTAGTGCTTTCCTATAACCTAGCAAATAATAAGTGACAATCACTATTAAACAACAAAAAATATACTAAAGTTAATAGCTGAGAATTAATTATTAACAAATTTTATATTTAGGGATTAGTAATGTCATAAATAGTAATGTATATTTACGAGTTCGTTTTGTCATCTAGAAATTCTGCAATTAAGTGATAGGTAGCGTTTTTATTAAAAAAGTTCAATTGTTTATAGAATTAGTTTATAATCTTTGAATTTTCCATAACTTTATAATTTATTGTATATTCTATCTGTCATATAACACTATTATTACTTTACTATAAATTTGGAACTATTAGGTAAATTCCTCTATACTTTACTACTATTTAAATTATTAAACTATCTAGATTTAGATTTCACACTTGCCCTGACGTTTCGGTTACTTTTCAGCACATATGCTTATAGAGAAAATGTGGTTTAATTTCAGTGTACTTATAATAACATTGACGGTAGGCAGCAGCTGTCCTGAGATTGCTGAAGTCTATGAGCAGCGGTTACCACTTTCCATCAGGTGGGCCACTTGCTCGTCTGCCACCAATGTCATTACAAAAAAAACGTTCGCGTTAAAGCAAGACAATATTATAAATGCAATAAACTTGTGTGGCTTAATACTCCATGGTTACCTAGAATAATAAAACTAGTCTTAGCCAAGCATGTTTAGCGAAGCTGTTCTGCAGCAATATTTAATGGATTTGGGGTAGATAGACGATACAAATGAGGAGCGCAGTAAGGCAGTGATAAGTGTCATGGGCGCAGCGCAATATCCTGGGCGCAAATGTAAAATATTTACATCCATTTTACTTATATGAGATACTTTATACGAAATGCGTAGTAGCCGGCTACGATTGAAGAATGTAAAACTAAACGATGCCCTATGCACGCCACCATATTGGTACCACACCACGATCTGGTACCTAATCTATTATGTATGCATAATGTGGGCAAGGTAGAAACTGCCCCAAACCAGTGGCTTCTAAAAATGATTATGTCCTGTGACGCGCAATAGACAAGCCCGATCATTAATGTATCGCCCGCGGGCGATACATTAATGATCGGGCTTGTCTATTGCGCGTCACTTTCAGCCGTAGGTAGTGAGGGAACGAGTTAGGGTTGAAAACATTTTGTAGATTAGTGCATTACAGTGGCAAAACGAAAATCAACAGCATTTTGCAAAATCTTTTAGTTTAATTTTAATGCATTTCCCATGCTTTTTAAAATTGTTTTCATTATATTCGCGGTAACTAGCCCGTTTCAAGCCCGAAAGCTCACGATATATATCAGTAAGGCAATACCTATTAACTCTATGGATACTTATGATGAAGATAACAGTCGATGTATACTTATGGCATTGACTGTAATACTATTTTTAGCAATATGGTTGAAGTTATCATAGCTAGATTGAGCACAACGATGCCAATTTGTCTCCCAGCATCGCTAACATAGTGATTACCATTAAATCTAAACAATCTACAGTGGTGACAAGTACCATTACCGTTAACTGCTTAGTCTTTACCACATCCAGAAAAGAAACTCGTGTAAAAAGCAGGAAGTACGACGAGATTAATTTAGTAACTATGTGCAGATTCGATGGATACTGAAAATGGAGCGAATTACCAATACGTCGGTATGATTTATCTTAATTCGAGCTCGCCGCGGGTGGTCTGCAATATTCTGTTGCTTCAAAGCCACTGGTCCTTAGCACCCGCACAATGCACCTCCATGGTAACTGAACCTATGATGGCAGATTATTTGTTTCAGTGGGTAATTCAATATAAAATAGAAAAGGAATTAAAATGTGAGTATGTGTAATTACCATTACGTACATTTTTCTTTACGTTTCATTAACCTATATAGACGCAGTGGCACACCGGCGCGCCTGACTCAATACGTTTTTTATCATGTCTGGCATACCCACTAACAATTGACAGGTAAATATCTCCTTTTAATTTTTAAGTATTAGTTTACAAGGAATAATAAACTTATCATACATAAACTAAAAGGCGCCCAAGACGCAGGCACATCCAGGTTTGGGCCAATGTACTAATATTCATCTGTAATTGTTTGTTTGAGTAAATAAACTTTATCTTATCTTAAATTTTTAGCAGTAATTAATAATCAAGCGCTAGACACGGATCAAATCGATAAAATAATATAATAAGTATATAATAAAATCGATAGCATATGTGCTATATAGTATATAAAACTATGTTTATAATGCTTCTAAGCGGCAGCTGGCAAGGATATGGCCCACCTACCCATTTCTATCACTTTATACTAGTATAAACCAAACGTTTTATTTTCAATAGCCTAAACTAGACCCCTTGTTTTACTTTTACATGAAGTCCATAATTGCAATTTAACTATTTTACACGGATTTTATCGTATTAAGTAGTTTAATTCAAATGTATAACATTCGCATAAACGTAAGACATTATGAAGTCTATAATTTCTTATAAGTCTGTAATATCCTACTGCGAAGGATGCTTGTCCAATTACCTGCCATCTGTAACTATCATTTGCCAATATCTATCTATAATTTACCATTGTATAAAGATCGCCTCGCTACTGCAATTGCGACGAGTAATGTCGGGTAAATCCTCACAAATGTTGTTCTAAGTCGGGTTACTTTATATCCGTAGTTTCAATGTTCCCAAAAGTTCTCCTACAATAAACAGCCGTCAAAAGGAAAATAGAGATAAATAAATTTTTCGAAATTATTTTTTATACATATTTGGAATCAGTAAAAAATACGCAAATGCCAGTATATTTAATTTAAAAAATCGCTGTTAGTTCTTTCTTCCTTATGACGGCAGTATAGTAACTATTGCTAGTGCGTCAGGTAGCTTTACAAAAAACCTTATTTAAAAAGTTCATATTATAATGAAATAAATGATATAATAGCGCTTAGAATAATATAAAACAAAAATATTATCTACTAGTATGTAAACAGTTCTGTTAAAATGTAGACCAACAAAATTGAAACTTACTGTTACCACAGAGGTTTTCCGTTCGAATAGGAAGGTACGCCGCTATCGAATGTTTGGCGCCCTTTCTCTGTCGCTAGAGCACAGACAATAATATTATACTAGTTTAGTTATGGTAAGTAACCATTACATATTCAAACTATTTAGGAAAATGTAGTATTTAGATGGCAATGACTGCAAGGATGACGTAATAGTTGAAGTGGTTGCCTTGCCACTGCTACTGGGTGTCTTGAGCTCAATTCCCACATGAGATAAAAAATTGTCCACAAATAGTTGTTTCAATTGAGTCTCTGTTCGTTTTTTAAATAGTTGTAGAGTAACCTGCGACACAGCAGACAAGCAAAGGGAGGAAGAATTTTTTTTTAAAATTATATGTAAATTTGAGTAGATCGGTTATAAATTGTTTGTTGAATGAATTATCTGTTATATCGAAAAGGTGCTGAAAGTCACTCCGTGGCCTTCTTTCATGTCTGAGTACCTACGTTTAAACATTACATACAATCTAAAAAGAAGTCAACAGTACTCTAAGTATAATTATATAACGTAATGTATGATCCACCGTAGCACCTGCTGATTTGATGAATGGGATGTCAATCGATTCGTTATTATAACTCGGCTGTCATAGACTACATTTTAATCATTTTATACGAACGAAACAATAAATATGACGAATGTTTCATCCATAAAAAATAAGTTCATGAAATATATTTTATGATATCGTTAATTGGAATGACAAATTAAAGAAGAGAAAATCTTAATACAAAAATAGGAATATAAAACGATATTATACTATATTTAACAACAGAAAACAATTTTACTATATTTCAGAGATTAAGAATACCTACTAAGTACTAGCGATATCTACCGGCTATTCTGAATATCAATTGTGTAAATGGCGTGAGGAATGGATACCTACTTCATTATTAGTTACGCTATTATTATATCATTATTATTTCTATCGTTGCACTAAAGTTTAAAATAGAAAATAAGTTCATATAACTGTAACGGAAAAATAAATATAATAAAGGAAAAATATCATAATTTTAACCCAACGTGAGAAAAATAAAAGACAGGTTTAGGAAACTGAAACCCGACTAGGAAAAAATTATTACATTTGACTAGTTTCTGCAACCATCTTACATTATTTAGCGGTGTCTGAGGTCTCCGCAAATAATGTTTATTTTATGTAAGTCATTAAAATACCATTACGGTATAAACTGACTATTTAATCTGACAAAACCACGGTCTAAACCGGTCAAAACGCTTACTCCGGTAATATTTCGTCGAGTCGTCAATTGACATACCTACAGAATTATCACGCTTGTAAATAAATATGAGACTAGGAAGCAGCGACGTTTACAAACGTGTGACGATAAAATAAAAGTAACTAATCAAAACGGTATACGCTTATATGGTTCCAACTAATAATAGCATTAGTAGTATAAATAATTAATTATTATTGAATGTGGTAATTTTGTTAAAGAAAATCCTCAGCTATTCAAAAAAGCTCATGGAATGTTTCCTAGGAATACTAGGCGGCCTGACAGAAATGCTTTAACAGTTATTCCTAAGACAACTTTGTATAACAAGAGTTGTTACGTGATGTGTGGATGAATTTATAATGCTACACCAGATGAAATTAAAGGTATACAAATAAATTATTTTGTAAGAGACCTTAATTTTTGACTAATAGAAAATAACTTTTACTGTACCTATACTTATCCGACTTTTTCAATTTATGCACTTAATCGTGGTCGATTGTATTAAATTAAATAATAAGTTCAATAATAGTAGTGTTAGAGTTTTCAAAATTATGTAATAATAGTGTTTTAAAGTAAAATAAACAACGCGACAAAATCCGTATAAAGTGTTTAATTTCAAAGTATAACATTCGCGTAAACATAAGACAATATTATGCCTTCTAATGTTATAATTAATGAAAATATCTAATAACACAATTTCAGATTATAATAATTTTTAATTAATTATTGAAAATGTAGTGACCAGTGTTTTGGATATGTATGCTAATTTTAGGACCTAAACTACAGTTTATTACAAAAAGTAAAGTATTGGTACACCAATACTTTTAGCAAATAAATAAATTCTAATTCTAATAAATTAACTTTATTTTGGGGATTTTGGTTAATTAATTAATATTTTATATGTAAATATATTATTGTAAATTGCTCTTAAAAGCCATGATCTAGTCGGATGACAATAATCAATTATTATAGGGGAACTGAATGCAAAATGGACCATGCAGGTAAAACGGCATTATTATATTACTTAAAAACTACTAGGGCTATCTATTGATGAGAAGCGCCCTCCCCGCTTCAGGTAAGTGTCGCTGAACCTGCCACGTGTGATAGTGAAATTTTATCGCGGTAAGTCTTTTTTTGTATTTTGATGTACAAATCGTGAATTTTGATCAGCCTGCATTTTTGTTGTATTCAGTATTGTCGATTTAATGCTATGACGTATTCATTTGATTTATTTAATTTATATTATGCTATCTCAAGAATGAAAATAGATTGAATATTTAATCTCAAAATATCACATTAATTTAAATGCACCTAAAAGTCAAAACGGCCCAGGCAAAATTGACCAATGGAATCTTAACTTAGGTAGGTACTAAAAAGAAGATGAATTAAGGAAATTAGACGGGAAAACGTAACAATAAAAGAAAAAAAGAAACAGGAGGGATTTAACATCGGATGAAAAAGAGGAAGACACAGAGCGCTTCTATTGCTCTCAAAGGAAGGTTGGGTGCGATGCCACATTTGTTTCCTCTGGGCACATTTTAGATGTGCTGACGTTGAAGATGACGATGAGGACACAAAATTTGTATGTGAAATATAAAAATATGTGCCCTTTGCAGTAGTCCATTTTACCTTTACGTGCCGGCAAAATGGGCTGCAAAGAAGACTTTGGAAATCATCCAATTTTTTTGGATTTTTTGATTTGATTGCAATGTGATTAATGAGAATTGTAGACTGATTACTTAAAATTACTGCATATTCCATAAAAAGTTTATAAAATAAAGTTATATATTGTTCATTATGACAGTTTGCCCTTAAATATATGTACTTTAATATACCATTTTGCGTTCAGGGAAATTGGGGAAATTTCATACTATCAAATAGCCTAAAGGACACTGAAGGATAAACAAAATAAAGTGAAAATTATATTCTAACATAATAATATTCTAAAACATACACACAACACCATCTAGCCCAAACTAAGCAGAGCTTGTACTATGGGTACTAGACAATGGATAAACATACACACATAAACTTTTTTTTTTGTAAAAACATACATATTATACATAGAAACACCCAGACCAAGACAAACATCCATGTTCATGCACACAAATGTTTGACTTGTGCGGGAATCGAACACGCAACCTCAGGTGTGGCAGTCGGTTACACTAACCACTATCATCGTCTTATTGAGTAAGATAACGTACCTACCTAACGTGTTTAAAATCTTAGTTTTATTTAGTCCTAGTTGGATTAAAGATTGTGAATGCTTTTTCTTTAAATATAGTTTAATTTTCGCATTCGAGATATAAACAAAATTAAATTCTAATAGTTACTAAAGGTTAACCATCATAAAAAATGGCTATATCAAAATATTGTACTAATTTTTATCATAAATATCACACAAGGTATTCGCCGAAATAAAAATAAAAATGACACTTGTGAACACAAATTGCATTCCAGTTAATATTTGACGTTTGTAAAATTAGATCGGATCTCTATTTAGAATAATTTTGTTACGAGAACAAGCTCGCAGGTATAACAATCTTTTGAATTGTTAATTCTAACGATTGCTATAGATAATGCTCTTATGTCGAATTTCCTTGTGTTGGGCTACGCGACGATTAGACCAATATCATTCCACTGTATGCAATATTCCGATTTCATTTCTCACAAATTGCACAAAGCAGGATTTTCAAATCCTGCGAACTTGGACTGATAGTTCAGTAATAGTGACTGGATGGTAATAGTTCACATATTTTCCGTGCACCGTACTTGAATAACATGTCTTTAATTAAGAGGCCCGGTTGATAAACAAGAGCCTACCATACAAATTCGCAACTAGGTAAGAAGAACTAAAAAAGTCGTTATGCAAACTCATGCACTTTTATTTGAGTTCCATGTCTATTAGTCCTGCGGCGCAGCGAGCTCTATCACGGTTCTCGTAAATGGTTTCCTGAAACAGAGATTAATTAATACTCCGAATTCGAGGGTATTAAATAAGGTTGCTTTAGTAATGGTAAAAAGCTTTTAAAAGTTACTTATTGAAAATGTACAAAGTAATTTAATAAAAATCACAATGGATTCATGGTATTCGAGCACGTAACATTTGCGTACCTACACACATAAAAAAAGGCTGCGTTCACTTGGAAAAGTTGAGATCTTTTTTCTCGTGTCAAAATATAATTAATGAATGCATTATTTATTGCTTTAACATTTAAAAACACACAATTTTAATATGAATATTTTATATTTATATTAAAATATATTTTTATTATATATATTATATATTTCTTTTGTTTCTTTTTTTTAATTGTTTCGTTCAATCTCTGTGAAATGTGTATTTTAAAGAAATGTGAAGATTTGATTAACGTAAATAATTTTATTCATTTGTATATGTATATTTTTACAAATTTAATACAAAATGACTCCTTACCTGGCTTGAACGCATGCGGAAATCCTTTTGGACATGCTGTAGATCAAGTTGTCCAATAGTTCTTGTAGTAACCTGTCCCATCCTTAAATGGCGGCTTCCTTGATCTCTGACAGAGTTCTTGGAGGTTGCTGTTGACTCCAAACAGCTCGCTTGAGACCGTCCCATGCGTGCTCGATTGGGTTTAAGTCCAGAGAGCCGGCAGGCCAGTCTAACCGCGTGATTTCGGACTCGATGTGCCGGCGCATTTTCGTCGACCAACACGAAGTAGTTACCATAATTTATCCCGATTGGTCTGATGATGCCATCAATAACAGCTGTCTTGTACAAATTAGCTGTCATATAGCCTTGGTACGGGATCAAAGGCGTTCGAGCTCCAATCATTATTCTGCCCCAAAAAGATACCGATTTGTCGCCTTACTGAACGGTTCTAGTGGAAGTTCTTTGCCTTTCGGAATTACTAGGCCGTCTTCAAATTCGGACATGTCGGTAATCAGGGTACGTACTACTCCGTGTTTCGTCAACGAAAAGACAATTACGCCAGACATCTTCTTCTTCGTCTTCATCCTTTGGACACTGCCTGGCGCACTGCAATCTGCGTCGCTGTCGTTCCCGTGTAATCAAAGGTGTTCGTCAGGATCTCCTTGATCGTAATCTAAAGTGGTGTAAACAATTACGAATGGTCTGAGTAATAAGTATCAATCAGAGATAAAACCAGTAGCAGCTTGCAAATCTAATTTGAGTTTGGTAGCGTTAATTATTGTATCACGGGCGCCAAGAAGTCTGATGTAACACTTCTGAACATCACTAAGGACAGCTGGGCGGTCACTAAGGGGTCGATCAGCCAAGTCGCCCATGCTCCAGTACCTCTCCAGGGTAGTAACGACGCAGGTTTGAGAAATGGCGACTCTGGCTGCGATTTGCCTTGTAGAATATCTTTCTTCATGTAGTAACACTGTTCTTGCTCGTAACGACTTCAGACAGTCCATCTGACATTTTTCAAATGAACAATTATAGAGAAATTGATTAAAGCAGCTTTCAGGTAGAAACAAGAATGAGGGTCATGTATCATTGACCTCGTTTTTATATACTAAAACAAAAGATAATTTTAAATTCTGGTTTTAAATTTTAAAGCAATAAATATTGCGGTAATTAATTATATTTTCACACGAGAAAAATATCTCAGCTTTTCCAAGTGAACGCTGACTTTTTTGATGTGTGTAGTGTGCACCTACTAAATGTGCGTTAAATGCACAAAGCTACTACAAGTAGGTACGACTACCTTTATTAAAAATATTCGTCGATAAACTCTCGCTTTGAAGATAGAAAGTTGGTGGATACTGAGTACTAGTTTAAGGAGATTGCAAGGACGGCGTAGTGGTTTAAATGATCGCCTCTCACGCGCGACTGCCATGTCACAGCGCTGAGTGTTGTAGGTTTGAACTCCTTACGATACAAAAAGTTATGTGATCTATAATTTATAGTTTTTCTGGGCCTGGGTGTTCGTTGTTTAAATGTTGGTAAAGTTCCTAGCGACACTGTAAAACATAAATTATCAATAAATAAAGAAAAGAAAGAGTTAAATTAGATTTCATAAAACTTTATTTTATTTTTCTACGAGTAGCAGTATTTTGGCTTCTAATATTAATTGGCAACAAATCAAATGAGGCGCTCATAGCCAGTTGCACTCGCTGATCGGTAATCGATTACCGAGGCTAAGCAACGTTGGGTGCGGTCAGTCTATAGATGAGTGACCGGTTAATGGTATTTCATCTGAGCGTCTCCGTGCTTCAGAGGGCACGTAAAAAGTCGGTCCCGGTTGTCCAAATTGACAGCAGTCTTTAAGGCATGTCAGAGGCCTACAGGCGGCTTGAACAACTCTTGACAACAGGTTGGCCACTAACCACACGAAAAGAAGAAGAACAAATCAAATCATCACTGAAGCATCCATAGTACGTATTCGATAAACTGCTATTTACTTAAATAGATAAGATTTCGAATACTTTAAAACATCCATAGTTACTAAGTATCTTAGGTATCGACAACCTTCAATCACGTGATCTCCCGAAATTTTTATGGCGAAGGAGTATTGTGACACATCCCGTGTATCTACTTACATGTTTTACGTGGACCCGGCACGTTCTGCTATGTTTCAATGTTCACAATATAACGCCTGCATTACAATACACAGTTTGCAACATGCATATCTGCCATAAAAATGTGCTTAAAGATTTAGGTGCTGTAATAGATAGTCTAAAATCTGAATATTCATAAGTATACAATTAATTAAATAAAGGCGTGATCATGTAATTCAAGGGCCGCGTAGTAATCTAGTTATCGTTTAGACTGTAGCGAACCTCATAAGTAGGTACCATAAATATAACATAGAAAACTCATAAAATTATGATGAAACATAGGTAATTAGTCTTTAGATACAAAATAAAAACTCTATTGATTGATAATATAATATAATATACTTATTCTATCAAATACATACAACACCATCTAGCCCAAACTAAGCTTAGCTTGTATTATTGGTACTAGACAATGGATAAACATAATAATATACTTTTATTTTTGTAAGTACATTCATATTATACATAGAAACACCCAGACCAAGACAAACATCCAGGTTCATGCACACAAATGTTTGTCTTGTGCGGGAATTGAACCCGCATAATAATATGTAATATGTCATTGTATTCTTAATAATCAATGTAATGAACTAAGGGTATGGTAATGAAATGCTTGTTGTTGGAAAATGCCTGTCTAAAATAGTAAAGATAGTTGAATTTGATGTCAGTTATTTTATTACGGTACTGTTATGAATCATTTACCTTAGTGTTCTCTTTTCAAAACCACAATAAAGGTTCGAGCCTGATGTCTCGGAGGAATTTCCAAACATACAATTAACAAACACAAAGTACACCCATGACTCAGAACAATAATTTGGGATTTGAACCACATCACTCGTCGCGGCGGCAAAGGCGAAGCGAACGCTTACCCACTGCGCCTGTTATATTATCTGCATAAAAATTACCATTATATACAGAATCATTTCAAGATTTTCATAAGAAAATATGGATTAAGATTTTAATTTTTTTTTTAAATTGACTTATTCAACCTGTTATTAGTCCAGTACTTATAAGCAGATCAAACATGTTTTTTAAATAAAGTGGTGAAAACGGCTCACGGTATGCGGCACCCTCGTAATGCGCCTTTGTCTGTCTGTAGGTCACTCGGTCCATCCGTGTGCCGCAGCTGCTTAACTACGCTTCTTTGTGTGCCTCCAACGTGAGTTGTATGTACCCGACCATCAACAATGTCAGCCCTGTGTGTAAACCGTCCCAAACGGCGCGGCGGACAATCGGGCTTTTTTCTCTGCGACAAGGGTTAGATCATAGTCCACTACGCCGCTGACTTACTACGATTAAGAGATTTCATGATTTCAAACACATTTAAGAATTTTATGTTGAGCTCTGACATAGAGGTTTTCCATGAAGATTGCCGTCATTGTTGAAGCAAGTTAATATATCTACTAATTAGAAAAAAAACATAATTAACTATTTATATACACATAATTTTGACGAGCCCGAAATGTGTCCGTTGGGATTAAGTTCAAATCCTCTGCATGCTAATCTAACGGTCTACTCGCTTAACAACAAACGGTTTAGACTATCGCTGATGCAGGAGCTGACCATATATTTCTGTTTATTTATAGGTAATTTAAACGTAAGATATCGTTTATTCTTTAAAGATTAAATTAATTGCGGAGCTGTGATATGTAGTTACATATCAACATATTGCCTCATTATTATGTTCTTAATTAATTACATAATTGTGAGATTCGCTAACAAAATACATACTGTTATTTTAAAATGTAATGAATATTTCCATACCATCGGCTTATCACCCTAACAGGGCGCTTTAATTTTACCCCACCACCCACCGCCTCGTTATTCATAATAGCATGATACAATGATATATTAAGAATGTTATTCGGTAATATAATTAAAAATTATAATCAATACTTTATATCAAATTCATTCATACTATTAAATTTGAGAGGATGCACAAATACATATACTGATACTTTTTTATATCAATAAAAAGTATTTTATTATTAGATAGACTAATAATTTGTTTCTTTATTTATTAAAATATATGGTAATAAGAGAAACAAATTAACTATACTTTTTATTCTTCATTAATTGAAAATATGCGATAAATTGTAAAATATTGGTGGTAATGTTGGTAGCGTGCGCACGAATGAAACCGCGAATCGAAGCTAATATATATTTCAAAAGAAACTACGCGAGATTTCAGTATGGTTTTATACCATAGACATTAAATATTTACATTACGGTCAATTTAAGTCTTATATGTAAATAAGTTATTTATTTTTCTTTTTCAATCCATCAGTCCATAAACTATTTTGTATAAAGAAGCAGATGAGAATGATAACATTTTCTCCTTTGGACACGGACACAAAGATTATATCAGCTCGTTTTGACAAAAGAGAAAAATCTGCAAGGTATTATATATAATTAAGAGGTCTGCATCAATATTTTCTCGATAAAAAGCGGTTTAAACACCAGAATACCTAACAAGTTGAAATTATAATAAGCAAGAAAACTGAACCTGACCTAGTTTTCGTCCTGTCCCTATCCCTACAGTTCCAGAATTTTCCGGATGAATTGAATACGGGCCAATGTGATAAAAAGGCGTTTTGTATTGAAATACACACTTAGTTTGTTGTTTTAATAAACTTCTTTTTTTTTAAATTAAATCTATATTGTAAAATATGAAATGGTGAATTTGGCTTTAAATATGAATTTTATTCGTGCAGATTCAGACATCAAGCGATCTCTCACGCACCCTCGTTTTAATAGAGACAATTACCAAAATAACATTGGATTATTTGAACATATGAAGTCGATCATAGGTGTATATTATGTGGGTAAGTCTTAAAAGTTATAATAAAGCAAATTGTGTATTTAGAGGCTACAAAAAATATGAACAAAAAGAAAGCAGATTTCTGGAACTAGACAACAACTAGACTAGAAATAAAAAGAGAACATCATCTAGGCGAAGTCAACCAAATACGCATTATTAAGGATAACTCAGAAACTACTGATCAAATTTAAATGGGACCACATGGGAAGCAAAAGCTTTCAAATAAAAAAATAATAATCAAAATCGGTTCACCAAGAAAAAAGGAATAATAAACTCTTATTGACAAACGCCTCCTTTTTTTGAAGTCGGTTAGAAATACAGATCTTTAACGCATATTTCGCTTCGGTATCAGCTAACTGCTTGATTAACTGCACAATTTATTTCATTTATAATAAGTTATACCCTTATTATATTCACTTAAGCAAACAGTTGTTTGTAATAACTATTTTCTGAGCATAATTACAAGAAATTTATTAGATGCGTTTTTACGCGTAGCATTCGATAATTTCTTAAGGCATTAAGGATATCAAAGCTCATAACTTTATTGGTAACGACTAACGGAATTAGGGTGATATTATTCAAAAACTAATATCGAGTATGAGGAATGTTATGAAAGTGAATGAAGCCAGAGAAGTGTGTCAGGATCGTAGCAAATGGAAAGCCGTAGTCTCTGCCTACCCCTCTGGGAAACAGGCGTGAATTTATGTATGTATGTAATATCGAACAGACAATAAATATAGAACTCAATACTTAGGTACTCAAAGTGACATATAGTTGTAGTCGCGTATGTCGTCAACGCCGGGCAGGCATTCAGCGAAGCTAGTGCAGGCGGTCCCCATCCCCAGTCCTCTGTCTATTTGGTATTGCAGTGGACGTCAGTCGAGCGCGCTATCAATAATTATATTTGTGCATCGGCGAATTCATCTTGCCGCGTACGACTATCTAAAATATTGACGCAGACAACTGCGATTAGTTTTCCCTACATTAACGTATTTAAAATATATTGTCTTTGCTGTCAACGGACTTCAAGTTCAGTTGGGATGTATTTCGACCCTTGCCGCGGTTTTGTTTACCCCAAGCAGAAGAGCTTCGTCCGCCGCCGTGTGTCTGTTGTAAGTTCGTATTTATTAACTTTTCGTATATTGTTTCAGCACCAAACAATATCGCATTTAATGATGAACTATTAAATAAATATTCAAAAGATATGTTCGTCGTAAATTGGGATTTCGTCGAGAATGGTTGGTACTGTAATAAATCAAGTAACTTTTATAATGTGTATGTTTATGTATTCCAATGGATTGTATTAATATACAATCCAGGTTAGTGTTCAAAGAGATTGTTAACATACTAGATTTTCAATATCGAACAGGATGCTCAATTGAGGCGTTATTGTTAACTTGTTTTGTAGGTACCGATATACATAGTTGATTTTATTATTTACAGGAACTAATTAGATACTAACTATCAGCACTTATATATTTATGTGACAAATACATGCTATCAAAAGGGATATATATTTAATATATCTAATTTAAAATATTAACTATGTATTTACGTTACCTTAACATATTTTAGTGTACCTACCACCATAAATATCTATATTGCGCTCTTTTTAACTATGTTGGGGCGTTAAATGTACATATTTTGCTTTTTGCGGGGTGATATTTCAGATGTTGTTGTCAATTCCGTTAATCCAATTATTTCATCAATGTGTTCCACTTATGCTACTCCTGTAGTAGAAACATTGCGAACATATGAATTTTGCGTTACTTTTGCAAACAAGGGCAGTCCGCGAGCATTGGGTTAGTAAATGTTTTATGGTGCCTAAACCATCACTTGCATCCACTATAGTCGAGTAGACGTAAATAGTAGCCATTTAGTTAAGTCGTTTACGATCATTATATAAACAACATTAGATGTTGATCAGTAGGTACTATAGGCATTTTAAAATAAGTAGGTATCTGCGCTTAAAGTGGTCTTATAATTAAGTGAAGACTGAACGATATTGAAAGGATGGTTGCTTGCAAAGACTTAAGCTAATAACTAAGTACGTAATAGCATACTGCGATAACAACTTCGATCACTAATTAAACTTATTAGTGATCGATGGGTGGCAATGACTATTTTCGCATTGCATGTAGTGGTGAGAAAGCTAAAGGAGTTATTAAATCGTAAAGCCACACTGCTGTAGGACTATACTTATATTTGCATAGCAAATTGAATCAAGTGTTATTTGACAGTAATCAATTTTAAAATAATGATTGACCCCTCGTATCGTCGGTACGCAGATCCACACGAGACACAATACTTTTTCATTGTGTGTGTCATGTCATAATGTGTCTGTGATTCCGGCAGACGAGTCGAGAGGTTAACTGGTTATCAACTCAAATGTATGCAATTGAAAACGGTCGGGCTTGCGGTCTGCCTTGTTAGACAAGAGTTATTGACTTGTTATTATTTTCTTCAATAACTGTCTCAATATGTCTGTGTAGATCTGAAAGGTCACGAATTCATAATTGACATTACCGTAAAATAAAATCATTAGCAGATTATTTTCGCAATAAGTAGACATTTAGTCTAAAATGACAGAGTTTAGAGACGATTTTAATCATTGTTAGCAAAACCGCGCTAATAGCACTCTACTATACTGGATTTGTCAGAGGTCATAAGACCATTGCTTAAATAATTAGTATTGCATACGCTTTAACGATATAAGGAGCTACAAACTAGGTAGGTAGCGTAGTGTCCTTGCGTCTAATGGGATTCAAAGTCCCAACAATACTTAAGAAAGAAAGGGTGACTTTCGTTTGCTTCCTTAAATAATTTCCAACATCACCAATTGATTACCACTTTGTTTAAGTCACGGTTTATTCACTTTGTTTTTACAAACCTGTTTTAAACAAAGGATTTTTATTGAAAATTATAATTCCTGGTATTAAAGATTACTAGTAATTTCGAATACAAATAACTAGTATTCTTGTGAACCCCTTTAGCTAAGGTGCTTTAGTTAGAAGCGGGTTCACGTCGGTCGGTGGTGCAATGAAGGGGATTCGTACCATTTCTCTCTACTGCAAGTAAAGTCCCTTATCCATTGAGCTACCGGCACTTAGTATATTGTTTAATAGTATATATCTAAGTAATTTCTGAGAATACAATTGGTGCACTTGTCTTAATGGTCTTTTCGTCACTATCTAAACGATGAGCATAGAGGGTTTGATATCCTCGCGAGCCAAAATATCACAGAATATTGTATCTAACGTAAATTGTGCCAAGTCTTAAGCCAATGTTAAATTTTAATGAGCTAGGTAAGTACCTATTAACGAACTTATCAGAAAAAACACACTTATGAAGATTACTTGAGTAGTATTTGAATAATAGTTAAGTAACAGCGGCTGGTCGTTGATCAAAAGTCAACCATTGATCATGAATTTATTAGCTATTCCTTTTAGATGTGGCTAAGATCGAGTAAATGTTTCTACATACCTACGAATATATATTACCTATATACCATTATATATAATCATATTTATATGATTTGAAGATTTAGCAGCCAAATTACAAATATAACTTAAAATTACACCCTATCGATTAGTCCGTCCGCGAGTCGCAACGATTTTACACGGGGACTGTATTTATAGGTGAAAATCGGAGGTTAGGTGACCGCTATATAAAGACATCGATTCATTTTCAATGTCGCATTGCTTTGGTCCAGATGAGTTGATGAGATGCTATTATTATATAATTATTAATAACACATTTAATTTATGACCGCCTAGGAAATAGAAGAAGTTTTATTAGTTTGACGATTTGTTTGTACTTCTGCATATGAAGATGTTACACTAAGCATACTTGTACATAATTATGTCTACGTACATACGCGTCCTGCCTACTTACATAATTATTAATACATCTATTTATTATAACGATCTAGGAAATAAAGAATAGCTAATAAAGTATCTTAAGTATGAGGATTTGCTTGTACTGCTGTATTTTGTTGTTACACTACGCATGCTTGTATATATATACCTATATAGGTACATACGGGTATCTTCTTTTCCTTAGCCTTTATTATTCCCAAGTCATTTCTAACACCTATAATCTAAAAACTATCTGCGTTATCGGCTTGAATAGATTCTTGTTTAATTTATCTAGTCTCATGTGCGCATAGGTGCCTCATTTTCAACGGACAAAAATCGTATAATTATAATATTATCACATTTTGTCAACATTTAAAACATTTGCAATTTTGAATTAAAAAGTGTATTATTTTAATTCAATTTGAATCGGTTTTGTTTTATATTTACAAATCAAACTACCTACTTACATTTTACGATTTATATAATAACTATAATCAAATAGACCATGCAAATGGTTTTTAAACTAAATAAACAGTATGGATGGTAAATTACATATTCTCAAAGAAAAATTAAGTCTTGCTGGCGCAGCGACAGTGATTGCGATTGCGATGAAGGGGCTCTCGGATTCAAAGAAATGTACTAGCAGCCCATTTCTCAGGACTGTCATAGAAATTTTTAGTATATTATATACCATGTAAATATAATTAACATTTTTTAAATTTTTTTTTTACGTTGGATAATGCGCCTGATGCATACCCTCTCGCCAGAAGGGGAGGCGAGAGGGTTATGTCCGGCTCTCCCGTACTTGGGGCCTACGGACCAAAACCCCACGGTGTGCACGCTCGCTGCCTTGTATAGTGGATGGGCCGCTGGCAAAATTACTACCTCAGCTACCCACCCAGCAGTCTACAACTCCTCGGCGACGCCCCGGCACTACATAGTGCGTCAGACCGACTCAATGGCTGGCGGACGGAAGATCCCCGTTCTTCCGCCCGCGGCCTTCATTATGGCGGCATTAGGCGCGCGTAAGTGCGCCTGCGCCGCCCGGTTCGCCGGCGACGGCTCGGATCCGCAAGGATACTTTCTTCACGGATCCGCTCCGCCGCCTCCTTCTGCGAGATGACGTCCTCGCAGAAGCACGCGACCGCTGCCCACTTCCTCTCGCTGTCGGCCATGGCTTTGATCACGACCTGCAGCGAGAGATTCTCACCCACAATCTCAATGAGTTCACGGCGCTGCACCGCCCAAGCAGGACATTGCTCGAGTGTGTGCTGCGCCGTGTCCTCATAATCGCAGTGGTGGCAGATGGGACTCGGTTCCCTCCTAGCGACCGTGTGCAGGTATTTGCCAAAGCAACCATACCCTGACAACACCTGCACTAGCCGGAAGCTAAGGGTCCCATGCTGCCGCCCTGCCCACCACTCCAATACCGGCTGGAGGGCCCCAACGGTTCTGAAACCGGCCGAGGGCACCTCCAGCCGCTCCTTCCTCGATTGCGCGCGTACTCAATCACTGTCGGGAGGGGACGACAAACCGTCTCCTCCCGCACCGCCTCACTCATTGCAAACACTTCGGCGAGCACTTCAGCCTCCAAATCCCACGGGGGTGTTCCGGCCAACGCACAAGCTGCGTCGGCCGACACCGTGCGGTATCTGCGTATTACCCTGACCGCTATGACTCTCTGCGGCCTCTGCAAGAGATTCCTGCACTGAGCGGTCAGGGAGTCCGCCCACACCGGTGCGTCATAAAGCGCCATCGACCGGATAACCCCCGTGTAGAATCGCCGGCAACCAGCACTGGGCCCGCCCAAATTTGGCAATAGCCGCCCAAGGGCGGACGCAGTGCCGAGAAGCTTCGGGGCGAGCTGTCTGAAATGTTCGTCGAAGTGCCACCTACCATCCAGCACCAAGCCCAGATATTTCATGTGGGCCTGGACGGGAACGCGCGTCGAGCCCACCATTATCGAGGCGCCGCGGGGTGGACTGCGACGAGGCCCATAAAAGACCAGGGCCTCCGTCTTGTTAATAGCCACCCGTAAACCCAGCGCCTCGATACGCCCGACCACCTGGGAAACCCCCACGGTAGCCAAACGGGCCGGCTCCTCGAAGGTACCCCCACGGGCTGTGACGAGGGTGTCGTCAGCGTAACTGATGACGCTCAGCCCGGGGGGTAGGGCAGCACGTAGGACCCAGTCGTACCCATGTCCCACAGTAGCGGACCAAGAACCGATCCCTGCGGGACATCGCACGACATTGGCCGTCGCCAAACCTCGCCTCGAACCTCGAGGAGGACACTCCTGCCTCTCAGATAGTCTGCCACCAGCCGCTCCAGGTAAAAAGGTACCCCGTGATATCGGAGCGCCCCCTGGACACAGCTGTATGGCAGACTATTAAACGCGTTGGCGATGTCTAAAGACACCGCCAACAGAACACCGCCGCCGGCGACCGCCTCCTAGGCCGCAGCCTTCAGGCGCATAATGGCGCCGACCGTCGAACGTCCTTCCCGGAAGCCGAACTGAGCGTCCGACAGGTCGGGACCGACCGTGCTCAGGTGCCGGACGATGCGGGTAGCGAGAATTTTCTCAAGCATCTTCCCCGCCTCGTCCAGCAGCACTGTGGGCCTGTACGCCGCGGCCGACTCTGGAGGCCGTCCCGGCTTGGCCAGCAGTACCAACTTTCCCTCCTTCCAGCACTCAGGAAATTGTCCCGACACCAGGCTCGCGTCGAAAAGTTCCGCGGACATCCAGGTGAGCGAGGGCTAGCGCGAGAGCTCGCGCCGGCACACCGTCAGGTCCAGGGGCGGTCGTCTTGGAGCGGATCCGCAAGACAGCCGACCCCATCTCCGCATCTGTAACCGGGGGAGCACTGAGGTCCACCTCCCGATGTCAGCCTGATGGGGCCATCGTCGGGGGCACATGTTCTGCCCGGTCAGAAAATAACTCCTCGACCACCTCGGAGAGGAAGTTGGGCTGGAGGGTCTCCGTAAGGGGGGAGCCCCGCGCACGGAGCTTGTTTAGTGCCGCGCGATATGGGCGCCCCCAGGTGTCATGGTCTAGACCCTCCAATATCTCACTTTTCGCCCGTTCCTTGGCGCGGCAGATGGCCGACTGCAGAGACACCTTCGCTTCGCCATACGCGTCATACAGTCGGCTCTCCTCTCGCTCATCGCGGTGGCGACGGCTTCGGCTGCGTGTGTATAACCTCCGGGCACGAATGCAGGCCGCACGGAGGTCCGCGAGCTCCTGAGACCACCAGTAGACCCCCTTTGGGGTCCAGTGTCGCACTCGGGGCATGGCCGCGTCGCAAACAGCTTGAATGCTGCGATACGAGCGTGCCCAGCTCCCCCACACCCAAAACATCTCATGGGCCGAGCGGCCAGGATGTGAACCCTTTTTTTTTTTTTTTTTTTTTTTTTGATTCCCAGGAAAAAATGCTTGATGCACTACCCGCCGGCTAGGGGACGGCACCGGCGGGGCGTGTGGGACTCACCAGCCTAGTGCTGGGATACCCACTAAAAAAACCTGGGGTGTTCCCTCTCCCACCCAATGGGGGGGGCCAGTTGGGAGTCTAAAAAGATTCATCCATAGCAGGCCCCCCCGTGTGGGTGCCGGCCGGGTCAATCGGACCCGACCTCCTCTCGTCCCCGGGGGAGAGCATTTCACTGCTCTCCCTTTTCGACGTTAGAAGGCGCGCGGGAACACCGCGCGCGCCCTCTGTGGGTTCTTACTCACGGGTGGCAGGGTCCCCTGAGGCCTTGCCACCCAGAACCCTTAGGTGGGGGGCAGGAGAGCGACATAAGCGCGTCTCCTGCGCCCCCTCCTCCGGCGGCGGATGTCCGGGGCGTAAGGATCTTCCTCACGCCCCCGCTCCGCCGCCTCCTTCTGCGAGATGACAGCCTCGCAGAAGGACCTCATTGCGCCCCAGCACCTGTCGTCGCCGACCATCATGGATACGACGGTCGGCAACGAGAGGTCGGGGCCAATCACGGCGACCAGGGCACAGCGCTCCTCGGCCCACGCTGGACACTCCTCCAGCGTGTGCTGCGCCGTGTCCCGGTCGCACTCCTCGCAGTGGTGACACCTGGTTGTCGGCTCCCCACCGGCTATCTTGCACAGGTACTCTCCGAAACAGCCGTGTCCGGAGAGCACCTGAGTAAGCCGGTAGGTGAGCGGTCCGCGCCGTCTGTCCATCCACTGCCTTAGCACCGGACGGACAGCCTCGACGGTCCTCACCCCGTAGCGGGGCTGGGCCAGCCTTTCCTCCCACTTGGCCTCGAGGACCAGTCGAGCCTGGGACCTTCGCGTCTCCACCACCCCGTGAGTGGGTTCCTCACCATGGAGCCGGAGGTCCACGCGCCAGTGATACACCGACGCTTGGACCTCCGCCTCCAAATCCCAGGGCGGCGATGCCGCCAGGATGCACGCCGCCTCAAAGGAGACGGTGCGGTACGCCCGCGACACCCTGATCGCCATCGCCCTCTGAGGTTTCCTCAAGAGGGCGATGTTTCGGCGATCGAGGGCGCCGGCCCAAATGGGCGACCCGTAAAGGGCCATCGACCGCACCACCCCCAAATAGAGGCGGTGGCAGACGACACTCGGCCCCCCGATATTCGGCAGCAGAGAGCTAAGCGCTCCCGCCGCCGACATCAGCCGGGGGGCCAGGCGGCTAAAATGGACGCGAAAGTTCCAGCGGCCGTCGAGGTGGAGCCCTAAGTATTTCATACTCGGCTCCACCCCGATGCGGACCCCTCCAACTATGATGTGGAGGATGTGAACCCTGGCCGAACTCCAGCCCATGAGTAGACGCCCGGCGTCAGCCAGCAGCTTGGCCGCGGCGACAGGGCATTGCGCCCACACGGCGCCGTCCCCCCTGGGCCGGGACGGATGGTGCCAATCCGTATGGCGTCCGCAGCACAACCAGTTCTGGCGCTAATGGCGCCAGAGACGTCCTCCGCGGACACCGAGTCATCGAAGCCGGTGATGCGCATCTCTGCACACTTCACCGGCCTCACAATCTTCACACCATCCGTCTCAGGAAACAGATTCCTGAGCCTAGCGGCAATGGTGTCTGCCGCTTCGCCTCCGTCAGCGCCGGGGAACTCCAGGATACGGCCTCCTGTATGAGCTTGGCGGACCCTGGCTCCGAGGTGTGTAATGTCCCCGGTGTTCCGCCTCTCTGTGGAAAGCACGGCCTGATAAGTCAGGCCGCGCTCAGCCGCCTCTGGTAGCACCGTAATAACCACGGCAGCTGACTTTGGCGCTCGGAGTCTGTTTCGCCGCCGCCTCTTTTTCTTTGCCCCGCCTTGGTTTACGGGGCCAGGTCTTACTGCGGCTGAGGTCGTCGCAGAGGCAGCCACAGCAGCAGCCGCAGCAGCAGCCGCAGCGGCCCTCTTGGCCTTCTTGCGGCGAGCCTTGCCTATATTTTCCACCGTCTGCCAACCCTCACCTTGAGACATAGTAGGCGCGGAGGTTGACGGCGTGGGGGGCGGAGGCCTAGTGTGGACTCACCGCAAGCTCTGGGGTGGAGGAGCCCTGGGTGTTGGAAGGGACGGGAAGTCATTGGCAGACTTCCTTCCGCCCCTCCTCTCCGACTTCTTACCGCCTATTGGGGGTGTAGGACGAAGCGGCGCCAGCGGCACCGGTGGCACCAGCGGTTCCGGTGGCACCAGCGGTGACCTTTTGGCCGCAGAGACGGCCGCAGTAGTAGCCGCAGGAGGCGCTGCTTGAAGCCGCGATCGGTAGCTAGGCGCCGGCAGCAACCGATCGCCGAGACCCTCTATGCGGGCGTCAACATACTTGAAGATGGACGCCTGCATATCCATCTCCTTTCCGGACGGCTGAGGCGCCTCTTTAGGCGTCCGCCCTCGGGTCTCGGCCCTGAGCCGCACCATCTCCCGGCGCAGCTCCGCCACTTCCGCCTCCAGCCGCACGAATTTGTCGGCCAAATAATCGACCGACGCCTTCGTTGTGGCCGCCACCTCCTTGAGGTGCTTTTGGAAGGTCCCTTTGAGGTTCCGAGACTTGGACGCCACCTTCGTTACAATCTCGGAACCGTCAAGGACCCTCTGCACCGCCTCTGCCACCGACTTCGGGGTGGGGCTGCTCCCCTGCGGACGTATTTTCCGCGTGAGCAGCGCCACCCCCTCCTCTGCGCACAGCTCTGCCACCGCGCGTTTAGCTGTGGCCTCTTCGGCCGCCTTCGCATGACTGAAAGGCCCCAGTGTGCCAGGCCGATCCCTGCCTCTTCGGGCAGTGCCAATCTTTGGAGTCGGCGCCGCGCTCGACTCCCCTTCGGAACCCGAGTGGGTCCGACGGGGGCGGGCCTTGCGCTTCCGTGCCAGAGTCGCCTTGTCCGGGACTAGCCCCAAGGCGACACTCATCGCGGAGTCAGTATCCGACTCCGCGGCGGTTTCGGTGCCTGAGATTTCACGCGGCACGGCGCTGCGATGTGGGTTGCCCCTCCCAGAATACGAGGGGCAGACGGAGCCAGCAGACTCCGTGAGGGATTCTCTGGGCGCGGCGCACCCGGTACCCTCCTGGTGTAGTTTAAAACCTTGAGCCGACGTCATTATTAAGTTTGTTGTGGCCCTAATGGCTGGGTTCCCCCCAGCCATACAGCCCCTCGCCGGGCCACTGAAAACTTGAGCTTTGGGTAATTTTTATACAGGTTTTCTTCCTCGCAGCCCGAAGGCCCCCGGTCCTGTCAGTTCAGGATTACGGGTTGGGCCGGAAGGGGGTCCATACTGGACCGATCCAACCGCCCCAAGACCTGGGCAGAAAACTGAGCTTCCACCCTGGCCTAACGGCCCTCACTAGTGATTTTTAGAGAGGTTGTCTTCCTCTATCCCCCCAATGTTGGGCCGGATAGGGGTCCATGCTGGACCGATCCACCCGCCCCAAAAACGCCCGACTGGACAGGACGCCTACGCAACCTGCCACCCGCCCCCCACTGGTGATTTTTTAAAGAGGTTTTCTTACTCTATCAACCCCGTCTCAAATCCACGTGTCCTCTGCTAATCAGAGGAACACGTGGAGAGACTCCCAAACGCGGCCCTCGCGGGCGATAACCCCGAGACAAACTGCCTCGGGTTCCCTACGCGTGTGCCAGAGTATTAGCCACGGGTAATAATGCCCCCGAAAGGACATTATTATCCGTGTTGCCCGGGGTGTACCGGCCCAACGACTGAAATATAATTAACCTACATTAGGTAGCGCAAGTCGTTTAGAACGCCCGCCGCTGGCGGCATATAATATGAGGTGCATTTTCAATAATTATACTACAATAATTAAATGCCTTTTAATGAGCATTATTTATGCTGTACTTTTAAATGCCAAAATCTTAATATTAGATAAAAATAAAATGACGTACGGTATCATCGAGATCCCACGTTCAAGTTCTACGTTTCGACTAAACTGTTATAGAAATCTGTTACGTGGTTGCATTATTATAAATAGTAGGCACTTAGGCATCTACACAACGTACATGCTATACTACATATGTGAATCCAATTAAAGGTCCTCCTCAAGTAAGTTTTGATACTTATGAGTATTTATATAAACTAGCGGTCGCCAAGTGGTCGAAATTCGACCATACCTAATTGATATAAATTTAAGTTTCATCGTTATTATAGGTATATACCGCGAAATTGCAATAGGTACTTAAGGTATGTATATAAGGTATGTAGGTACTTAAGTATATGTATATAGTTAGGTATGAAGAATTGTACGACATCAACCGAATCATGCCGAAATACTACGATCGTGATTCGACTGCGTGTGTCAAATGCATGATTGTGTGCGTGTAGTGATTTTTCATTAATTTAATTTATATTTCTAATGCATATTTTATAAAAATATTAGGATTCGCCACTCCTTCTCCATATAAACTTTAACTGTGCCAAATTGCATACTCCTCCCACCGCGCAATTTTCGTAAAAAGGGGTTCTACGCCAGCGCCGTCTTTCATAACGACTCATCATAGGCACTAGGCGAAGCTTCTGAAATAGTTAAGCGGATTCCACTGTACCAATATACTGTAATAATAATACTTAAACAAAAATACAATCAAGTCAATGTATACACCATTTCCTTGATTGTATTTTTGGTTAAGGTAGGTTAAAGGTTCCACGATCTCATACGAGGCCGGAGGGCGCGAGACGACCTCCAGCCACCCTGAGGTTTTACCTGGGGATGGTGGACTTCGTAGGCCTGCCTACCACCCGTTCAGCTCCAGGTCCGAGAGGCGGCGTGTTCCCACGCGCGCCTCTATGTCGTGTGTCCGTCCCCCCTTCAAGGGGACAGTAGGGTTAATCTCTTTTATGCATGCCAGATATTAAACAAGTCATTGCTAAATCAAATCAAATCAAATTATCATTTATTTGAGAATATGGGTACAGTGGTCAATATGTTACAATTAATTTTTGGTTTCTCCATACTCCACCCTGGGGCATGCAAATATTACAAAATATAATAATAATAATATAATAGTATAATAATATATAAAAAAACAAACGGAAATACAATGATAAAAAAACAATTAGAAGAACAATTAAAATTCATATGATGTCAAACAAAAAAATGGATAAATTATTATATCAATCATTAATATCAATACATTTGTCATCTAGATATTCCTTTATACTATAATATACCTTGTCAACTAATATATTTTTAATTTAACTTTGAAGGCATTCATGTTTTCTAATTTACATACATATATGTCCTGGGATTTTATTATAAATTCTAGATGACATACAAAATATACTTTTATTTAATAGAGTTGTCTTGTCTGGCACAGTTTTTATTTTGTACCGATGACGAGTGCTTTGTAGATGATTAAAACAATTCATATTTTTCTTTACAAACATAGCCACTTCAAATATGTATATGCTAGGGAACGTGAGTAGTTGAAGTGACTTGAAGACTGGTTTACAGCTGTCAGTACTCTTAAGTCTATAGATTATATAGATATCTTTTGGGCTTTAAAAACATATTCCCAGTCGGTAGAATTTCCCCAAAATATTATACCATATCGCGTAAAGATTCGGTATATGCATGATACGCTGTTACAGTCGTAGATATATTAATAGCTTTTGACAACATAAAGAAGGCGTAGGAGCTTCTGCTTAATTTAGAACATACAGTTTCAATATGTGATTTCCAATTAAGGTTACAATCAACAGTCAGACCAAGGAATTTTGCACTATTAACCTCTTTTATTGTAGTACCTGAGAATTCTACGTCGAGATCTATAGACCTGTTTCTAAATAATATAAGGTTAGATTTTTCTAGATTAATAATTAAATTATTGGCTGTTAGCCAATCTACTATGTTCGACAAGGTTTCCTTTATATTGTTTTTCAGTTTGTGATAATTTTTATCAGAAAATATGACCGTGCTGTCGTCAGCGAAAAGGATCATTGGAGACTTTATGGCTTTTGGGAAGTCGTTAATATATATAAGAAAAAGCAGAGGTCCCAAGACGCTTCCTTGAGGAACTCCGTATTTGATCGGTCTATAATCTGATAAGAAAGATATTTCTTTTCTTTCTATTTTGCACATTGTAGTAATCAACGTGGCTTGTTGTCTATTGCTTAGGTATTACATTATCAGATTTAAGGCATTACCTCTTATGCCACTATGATAAACTTATTTTTAGAATTTAGATGTCCACACAATCAAAAGCTTTTTTAAGGTCTGTAAATAGAGCACACACTGGAATATTGCGGTCGACATTTATCATGATATTCCAGAGAAATTTGGGGATGGCTTTATTTATAGTATTTTTTCGATAACCTGTCTGTGCTTCAGTAATGATGTTTTTTTTTTTCTTTATTGCGCCCGCCATCGCAGGGTGTTGCGCAAATCTCCCCTAACATAGTCAGGGACCTTGTTTATTGAATTCTAATTACATACAATGGTTTTATATTATAAATTTGTCTGTCCGTGCTACTGAGCCATGTATATTTTATACAGCAATATTTTTACCTATTTTATATACAATATTACTTACATAATAACTTATAATTAATTATTTAATACACAATTGCCAATACCTTATATATAACAACATTAATTACAATAAATACTTTAAAATTTAATAATTAAATTTACAATTTTTTGGTTCTCTGCATGGTGTCACAATCACACACACTACATGTGTGGTCATGGCACCACGCGTGGCAGCATAGAAATAAAATAGCATACCAATATAGATAAAAGGGACTATAATAAATAATTTACATTAAGTTAAAATAATAATTTATATTTGAACGGGGGTTGTGTAAGTGCCGTCAATAGTATACACATCATTATTGTGTTCATCATAATATAGTAGCTGTGATTTATTTTTATTCACGGTTTTCAAAAGAAGACATTAATATTAAAGAGAGTCTATTATTTACTAATTTATTTATACCTAATAATAATTTTGGACATTTAATGAATGACTCCCTTTTTTCAGACACCCACCTCCATTATGAGGCAGGGTCCATACGTATCTCTATATATACCAATATATGATGATGGTATCCCCCCGCCCCATAATAAACCACTTAGCCTAAATCTATATTTGGTTTTTAAAATTAAAAACATTCGTATATTGTCGGGTTGGTTGAGGTCGTAGGTGTCCGGTTTAGGGGTCCGAGTCTGAGGCAGTTTGTATATGTGTGTGCTATCGTATATATATGTAAACACAATACTGTATATCGGACAGCACTGTCCTACACCCATACTATTAACCACGTACTTTACATAATATAAACTAAATATACTACAAAAATACAATAAATTATTATATATAATACAATTTAGCCGAAACGAGTTTTTTAAACTAATATAATATATATATATATTATTGTGTCCATGGCTTCATTTACTAGCAGTATGCGACGGAAGAGCGTGCCAATGCGTCCCACTTCGTCCTGATGGGGCATTCATTGTTGTAGACTGCGTGCATGGTGTTTGACAGTCCCGCCTTAGTGCAGTTCCTACAGGTGGGTTCACCTCCGGCCAAGGCCTGTGGACACTCTGCCTTCAAGTGCTCGCCCCCGCAATGGTTGCAGAGGTTCGCACTCTCTTTGCAGAGCTTCCGCCCGTGGCCGAAAGCTAAGCACCTGGAGCACTGCACCAAGGGCGACTGGTCTTCCATCAGTAAAGATGTTATATTTTTCTAGAAATTTATTTATACTTTCATGTAGAATTTTCTTTAGGACTTTAGATAATACAGGTATAAGAGCTATGGGCATGTAGCATGCCATATTTTCTTTATCTTGTTTTTTAAACAGGGGCTTTATGATCGTGGGTTTTAGTCTTGACGGGAATGTGCCGTTAAATATACACAAGTTAAATATATGACAGAGTACTGGGCATATAATTTGATTGACATGTTTTACTACTTTGGTTGTAATTTTATCATAGCCAGTATTATTTGTGTTCTTCAGTGATTTTATTATTCTGTGTGTGTCTTGTGGTGTAGTGGGATGAATAAAAATTGAATAAGAAATATTTAATGTGGAATTATTATCGGACACCAAATTATTTTTACTTGTAAATTTATTATTATATGTGAAGTTATTATTATATGTCAAATTATTATTAAATGTAATGTTATTATTCAATGTCAAATTATTATTACATGTATTTTTATTAATTAATGAAAAATTATCAGGGTTAAATTATTATAGGTAGATTTTGCATTCTGAATTAGTGTTTCGACTTGTTCCACATACAGGTTATTGAAGCGATGTGCAATTTCCCTCGGATCTTTAATTATTTTTCCATCTACGTTGATGTGTGTTATGTGACCTTTTGGTAGATTGAACTTGTTTTTATTGATTATTTGCCAGCTTGCTTTAGTTTTATTCTGGCTACTTGCGATATATTAATCATTTTGGGCTTTTTTTGTAAGCCTGATAATTTAATTTAATTTCGTAGAGTATGTTTTAAATTTTGTTTTGTGTATAGCAGATTTAGATTTTCTGTATTTTAAAAGTAAATTCCGTTTTCGCTTATAACAGAGTTTAATTAATTTACTTATCCATTCTTGCTTTTGATGTGTATATTTTTTACATTTGATTACGGGAAAACACAGCATAAAAATTAGTAAAAATTCGTCGTGAAACCTACTAAATGCTATTTCGGGGTCGTTGCAACTGTACACATCATTAAACAAAATAGAACCTATATATTCTTTGAATTTTTCTAGGTTTTCATTACTGTAGTCTCTTTTCTCGATACTCCAACAATTGATGCTACAAAACGCCTTTACAGGACACGTTAGCAATTGTGCAGTATGGTCAGAAAGAGCCAAGTTATAAATATTACTTTTAGATCCTTTGACATTGTGTATCATGTGATCTATACAGGTTTGGCTGGATAAACGTGTCGGGGACTTTATAGCTAGGATAAGGTTATATTGCGCTTACATGGACTTATAAGTTATTGTTAGTTTATTTATTTTTAAAATGTCAATGTTTAAATCTCCACTTTTTTTTTTTGATGCAATACTTTTGAGGTAGGTAACCAAATTTACAGAAAAACGTATCAATGTCGCTAGGCTTACTATTATGTGGTCTGTACACACATATTATTATCACGTTATGTTCAATAAGTTCTACAGCACTGCATTCTAAAATATTCATCATCTCATAATGATTAATTTCAATCATCGGCTCAAACTGATGTTTATGATGTACAAGTATACATGAGCCTCCATTCCTATCTTGTCTAGTACATGCAGAACCTAAAGTAAAAGATTCTAAGTTCAATAAATATGTGTCGTTTTGTAACATGTTGTGTTCGGTAATGTATATGACGTCAACGTGAGTAAATCAATTTTATTTATGAGCCCGTTAATATTCTGGTGAAAGACATTGATGAACTTATGCACGATAAAGATTATTATTTATTGTTTTTGGAGTGTTACATGAAGTATCTGTGATATTTTCTTGACTGAAGATTCACTTGATTTGGCTATTTCGACTAGATCATTTGTTTGAGTTGCTTTTTCTAATAAAATGTTATTTTTATTTGTTGATAACCTTTGGAAATCATTAAATCGAAAATAGTAGTCCTTACATAGTATTTCTCTTAATAGTATTTGACTTACATGTCGAGGAAATAATCTGCGATATGGTATCATTGAAGAAAACCCCATGTCAACGTATTTTACTTGGTGGAATTTTGTACACAATAACCTAAGCTCATAGTTCATTGTATATTCATTTAAAAACCTGTTAAAAGGAATTTCACAAATCATGACATTGGTATTTCTAGTTGAACACAGAAAATGACTAACACATATGCCAAAGATACCAGGGGATCGTTTGTTCATACCTCCTATTACAATAGCATAGTCCCTTTTCGTTAATGTGCTAATTTTTGTATACTCTGACAACATAACATCTTGCAGTGTAGCTCCTGGTTTCCAGAAAGAGGTCACATGAAAACTTTCTCCAATTAAGACTTGTAGTGTGCGTTGCAAGTGGCGTCCTTGGTCATCCCCAATTATGACGTTTCTTTTAGCTTCAGCGGATTGCTCTAAATTGTTGTCCTCCTTCACACTACGTAGTATCGGTGATCTAATTAGGTAATCCATATATCGTTTATGCGTAGATTAATTTGCCTCTTTGTTCGTTTTTTCTGGCATATTCTGAATAATTTCATGATTAGTAGTGACAGAGATTTCATTGTTGGGGTTCCCGATATCGTGGTGAACGTCATCATAAGATAGAACGCCTTCATTTTGTATGTCGGTCGTCGAATTTTGCACTCCTGTATTTAATTTGCTTCCACATATTTGGCTCTCAGTATAGTGTGTTGCAGTAATATTTTTTGTATGTTTCCTTTTCTTACTGCGACCTGACCTGGGTGTGCAGTCTGAAGTAATCATCTTGAAAGTCTCTGTTACCTTTTGACTTTTGTTTAGGTCAGACTTTAGTTTTAAGTTTTCAATATTAAAGTTTTCAATTTCCTCGTAAGCACTTGTGAGTTGTTTAGTCAGATCGTTTATTTTTTCGTTTAGTTCTAGTACCGTTTGATAGTCAATAAATGAAGAGTTCGGCAGACTCATCATAGTGGTATCAAATAAAGATGAATCTGATCTAGATATTTCGTCTGGTGAGCTTGACCGCTGAGGTCTACGCGTACGTTGAGTAATATATTCTTCCATGATAACTGTAAGTGTTTTTATTTTACAAAAGGTTTATCCCGATCTTGTATTCGAACCGCCGATCAATTGAATCTATCCCGATTTCGTAGACCGCTAAGCCACGAGCTATATGAATAACTTTTCTAAATTAGGTGATCAGTTGATTCACGTTCAGTATCTCTGACTAATTCCAAACTTCTTATCTTTAGTAACTTTTACTTTTTTATATTTCTAGTTTGTAATTAAATTATTGTTTGTATCTTTTATACATACAGATACAGAAACAAAGATACTCTCACAGATATTTACACTACCATAATTATACAAAGTATTACACAAACCACACAATAACAACTCTGAATATAACCTGCCTGTCAAATCTCATATCATACCCATAATGTTGGTATTTTTAAGCTCACCCGGTACTTGTTTATGTTATTGTCTCATAAGGTCTTAACTAATAACTAGATCAACTAAATTGTACCATTGCATTATATACTATTACACAAATGAATAATTTAAATGAATTTGCGGCATCAGTGGAATCGCTTAAAGTGTCCAAATCTTTTATATGTTCTCTTAGCCATTGTTCACTATACCTTAATTACACAAAGCCCACATTAAAGGTTCTGCATGTTAATATTAAAAGTATTAACTGTAATTGCGATGCCTTAAATGTTTTAATAACGTTTATGGATGATTGTCACTGAGTGCTGGTTAAGCAAGGTGTCTAATTTTCCTGACTCATGGTTACACTTCCATGCAGTATACTTTTAATAACCAGAATGACGGTGTTATTATATATATACGCCCTGAATTAAACTATAATATCACTAAGCCGGTATTTCAAGATGCTAACTACATGATACTTAAATTCGCGTCGTATATAGCCATAGTTGCTATATATAGATCGTCTTCAATTAGAAATACTGAGAAGTTCCTAGACTCGTTGAATGATAGTCTATCATCAGTTTCATCTTTTTGCACTGTGGCTATTGTGGATGATTTAAACATAAACAATTATCCCAACAATACTGACACAAACTGTGAAGATTACTTAAATCTAACTGCTTATCATGGTCTCCTACCGACTTACCTTTTTTCCCACGCGCCTTGACAGATGTCTTAATCATGTTTTATTAAGGACCAATAAGAGCTCCACTACTTTCGTTTTTTATTCATATCTTGGCTTGCTGCGATGTATTAGGCACAGAGATAGATTGCACAGACAATTTAAGCAGGCGCCTACTAATGATACATTAAAAATAACTTTCACAAGATATAGAAACTTTTGCTGTAAACTATTAAAAAATGTTAAAATAGAAAATGAAAAGAATTTAATTAGTAAAGCACTAAACAAATATGGGCAGCTATAAATAAAATTACAGGCAGATCCAGCATTAATGAAAACTTTTCTTCACACTTATTAACGTCTCAAGTGACACCTGAAAGCTCAGTAGACTTCGTCAACGACTTCTTTGTCGAGTTAGGTGAAAAACTAGCCAAAAATTTCAACAGTGTTAGTAAAGACACACCTAAGACTATCGTTACTAGTAACAGTATACATTCTATGGCAATGTTACCGACCGATGAGCAAGAGGTAGCCTCCTTAATTAAGACACTACGAAATGATTGTGCTGTGGGTTTGGATAGAATACCTAATAGTCTCTTAAAAAGACATGAGTTAGCCATAGTACCACCTCTAACATACATATGTAATCTCTCCCTCTCCACTGGCAAATTTCCCGATGCCTTTAAAAGAGCTACCGTGCATCCGATCTATAAGAATGGGGTCAGAAATCGTGTCCAAAATTATAGGCACAGTGCAGTACTTCCAGCCTTCTCTAAAATACTAGAGCGGGTTATGAATCGTAGACTTGTTAGTTATTTGGAAAATAATAATCTTTTATCGCCTTCACAGTTTGGTTTTCGTACGTGTAAATCAACTTCAGACGCGGTCCATGAACTAACAAATCACGTGGTTACAAAACTGGATGGTGGGCAGAAAGCTCTAGGAATATTTTTAGATATCGCAAAAGCTTTCGATACGGTTTCTGTACCGATTCTAGTGAAAAAGATGGAAAGCTTGGGAATCAGAGGAGTGCCATTGGAATTGTTTAAGGATTATTTGAGTGAGAGAACCCAAAGGGTGAAGATAGGTCGGTTTCTCAGTAAGGAGCGCACGCTTACTTACGGTACCCCTCAAGGTAGCGTGATCGGTCCGACACTATTCCTTATATATATTAACGACCTGGGTGCGCTCTCACTTCCTAAAGGGAAGGTCATAACCTTTGCTGATGATCCTGTACTTCTATTCAGCGCTAGTACATGGAGGGAAGTATACGAACATGCACAATCAGGTCTCAATATTGTGTGCAATTGGTTGCGTAATAACTTATTGACCTTAAATACAAAGAAAACTAACTACATGACTTTCTCTTTAAAACCGCCAACTCAAAACAATATTATATCTGGCACTCTCACTGCTCATTCGTGTAAGGAGCAACGTAGTATGTGCTCTTGTGAACCTATCTTAAAAACAGATACAGTAAAATACCTGGGTATAATAATTGACAGTCAACTGAGATTTCGGGAACACATAGAGATCCTTAGTAATAGATTACGCAAGCTGATATACGTCTTTAAAACTCTGAGACATGTAGGTGATAAAAATTTAATAAGATCGGTATATTTTGCTCTAGCTCAGTCCTTAATTTGCTATTGCATCAGCTCTTGGGGTGGCGCTCCAAAAACGACACTAGGACTGCTAGAGCGCGCACAAAAGGCCATCCTAAAAGTGTCATCTTTTCGACCTCACTACTATCCTACGGAACAATTATATAAGGATCATAAAGTTCTCACAGTGCGACAATTATTTATACTTAGTATCGTTATAAAACAACATTCTCTCCTGATTTTCAACCCCTCTCTGTCTGAAGGTAGAAGACGATTCAACCCAGTAGATCGACGCCGTTTACACCTATTTACTACTTTCTCAAAACGCTTCTTTTGCCACTTAGGCAGCTACCTTTACAATAAAATAAACAAGGAACTACAGATATACAATCTTAATAAGATCAGATGCAAAACTCAATTAACAGTTTAGCTACAAAAATTAAACTATGATGATACGGAAAAACTACTGACAAACCCAGTTTAAAGTTATTACTACTGCCGTTTTACATACCCATACAACAAAACACACACACATACATCCAAATACATACAAACACACGTACTCGCACGCACGCACACACACACGCGCACACACACACACACACACACACACACACACGCACGCACGCGTGCGCATAAATACATACATAACCAAAACAGACGAAATCACCACTATTGTTATTATCATACAACAATGTGTTTAATGCTCCAGTACATAATAAAAATGTATTTTATGTAGGATTGGGGTCCTGGTGTCCTGAAATACAGGCCTCAAGCCCAGCTTAGGCACCAGTCTCCCACAATATAATAAATGTGTAATAATAATTGTATTATGTGCCTTCTATATGTTGGACTATGTAAATATCGTATGTAAATATTGTGGTGAGATAATAAATATATATTATATTATATATTACGGATCACGCCCTAGTTCTACTATGTATCGACACTGTTTCCTTCACTGAAAAGCCTAGAAACTTCAAAAGGCATATTATTCTACCAAAAAAACCATAGAAAAAATGGACTCATCTCATATTTTAGGTACTAGCGATCCCAATCACATTGCAGAACTTCTAGTCTCTACATTGTCAAGCGCGGTAAAACAAAACAGCACTCTTAAGAAAATACCATACTGAAAAAGGATAATTAAACCTTGGCTCACCCCGGACCTCTTAAGATATATACAAAATAGAGATAAATTGCATTAAAACTCCAAACAAGACCCTCATGACACCATAGCCAGATTGACTTACACTCGATACCGTAACGTTTGTAACAACTTACTTAAAGAGGTAAAGCGTAAATTTGAGAAATGTGAACTTCTGAAGACCAAGGTCGATCCAAGTGCTACTTGGAATATCATCAAATCAATTAGTTACTTGAAAAACAAATCAGAAAATTCTGTAGGAGACCTTTTGAACATGTGTGGCGACCCTTCATCCTCCGTTAATTACATTAACAATTACTTTGCCAATGTTGGTGCCAACCTAGCCCGGAATATATTATGGGCTAGGTTGGCACCAATGTTGTATACAACAAAATCAAATCTATATACAACTTAACTTTCAACTAAATAGTTTGATTAACTTGCAAGGTAATTTTCTAGTTATGTTGGATACAGATCTTGTAGAAATTGATACATTTACTTCAGGTCTAAAAAGTAGTTGTGCTTGCTGGCTACGACGTAATACCAATGTCTGTTATTAAATCTGCCCGACGTATCCTAATTCCAGTAATTACTCACATCTGCAGCCTCTGTTTGGCCAATGGAGTGTTTAAATGTTTTTAGGAGAGCTCTTGTACTCCTAATTTTCAAGGGTGGTGCTAGGGACCTTATCGAAAACTATAGGCCAATATATATTTTAAGTACCCTATCTAAATTTTTGAACTACCTTGAACACAATAACGCTCTTGCATTAAAACAATACGGTTTTAGAAAATGTAAATTGACCGAAGATGCGGTATTAGAATTGACGAACTCAATTGTTGAAAATATAGACATAGAATCAAAACTATAGGTATTTTCTTTGATTTAGCCAAGGCTTTTGATACGGTATCTACACACATCCTTATGCAAAGGCTTTGGGTGTAAGAGATGTTCACCTCAAAATATTCTGCGATTATCTTACTAACCGTAGCCAAAGAGTTAACGTGCAAAACTATGTTAGTGACGATGATGAGCTAACTTTTGGTGTGCCACAAGGAAGTGTGCTTGGTCCGACGCTCTTTCTGATTTATGTAAATAACCTTTGTAAACTCTCTATTCCAAACTGCAAAATACTTGCCTATGCAGATGATACAGTACTTTTAATAAGTGGACAGTCTTGGAGCAGCGTCAAACAGTCTGCTGAAACTGCGCTTAAAATTGTAACGTCTTGGCTTAACACTAATTTACTCACATTAAATGTGTCTAAAACTAAGTTCATTACTTTTTCAGCTAACTCTGCATCTCAGCCATTTTTTTTTCTCTTTTTTTATTTGGGATTTTTATCCATAAAGATATGTCAATCCCATTGTACCTTATAGCTAGATACACACATTAAAATTAAAAGTACACTGTTAGATATATGTAACTAGAGATACAACTATAGATTAGATACTAGAGAATAGAACTAAGGATAATCATTGCTGAACTATTTTTTAAAAATTACATAGCATTTTGGCAGCTTCTGACTTCGGATGACTTAAAATACTTTGTATCAGGCCTACATCTAGTAAATTTAAATTTAATTCCTTAACCAGTGAATCACGTTCACTCCTATTTCGAGCACAATCCATCAGCAAATGTTGTACATCTTCAATTTTATTGCATATCGAACAATTGGGCGTATCAGCTTTTTTCATTAAGAATGCAAACTTTGCTGATGGATAATGACCGGATCTAAGTCTAAAAGCTAGTTTAACATAATTTCTACTTAACCTAGTATCGTCAAACCAGGGAAACTGTGGAGGCTCACCTTGTATGGTTCTATACCATATGCCTTTAACTCTAGATTTTTCCTTAAAATACGTTACCCAGTCCCTAAACGTCGCTCTCTTGAATGTAGGTATAAATTCCCAATGGTCAGGCCAAAAATAATAAATATTAAAGCTCAACTGCCAATCTATGTCTTCTGGCCCCTGTTTGTGTCCATTCATACAAAGAGCATCAGATTTTAGGTACCTGGGAGTACAAATAGATTGTACTCTTAGCTGGGACAAGCACATAACCTTGACAACAGCTTGTATACGTAAATTGATATTTTCTCTGGAAAAACTTAGACAAGTTATTGACATGCCTTTCGAAAATACCATTTACTTGGCGTTGGTACAGTCTCTTATAATGTACTATATAGTAGTTTGGGGAGGCACATATAAGACATCTATGATTCGCCTGGAAAGACCCCAGCGGGCTGTCCTGAAGGTATTACTAAATAAACCCTTTCGCTACCCCACAACACAGATAAACAAAGACATTTCTGTTCTAATTGTCCGGCAGCTGTATGTACTTCAAGATATTCTACGAAAGCACTGTTTACTCTCCTATGATCGTTTCCTAATAAACAGGCGTCGTCGTAACTTTTACGTCTGCACTGTATCTAAGATCAAAATATCCTTAGCAGGCCGTCACTTTAAAAGACTTAGTTGCCGCCTGTACAAAAAAAAAATAACAAAATTGTACATATTTCTCCCTACCTAGACATGAATGTAAAAAAGTCCTAGTAGACGAACTTAAATCGTTAACTTATCAATTAACGAGAAAATTGCTTGTAATCGAAATTTAAGTTGGCAAGTTCTCTGTGGGCACACACGCACACACACACACACACACACACACACACACACACACACACACACACACACACACACACATACAACATACACACACCAAACACTGTAATTGTATAATTGCATGCCTTAAATTAGCTTTAAATGGTCTCTAAAATTAAAAAAAATATGTTATTGTATTTATTATAATACAATCTACCTTAAATTTAATTGTGCAATGATTTAATATAAAATGCGATGTTGAGAAGGCGTTGGTGTCTATCACACAGTTTATACTAGTTGAGACACCATCGTACACTCTATATTTAAATTGTGAATTAAATATTATGTAGTTATTTTATTTTTTAAGGTAGATTATCTGTGCTAAGTTTTATTTATTATTATTATTATAATTTAGAGCTAAAAGTAGTAGAAAAGCCACAAAAATTCGCATAGAGCTAAAAATTGGTAGGAATGTTCGGAGCACAATTATATGTGAAATCTGAAAAGTCTTTATTAAATCTGGATATTTTTATTCAATATCAAAGGTAACAAAATGGGTTTATGCGTTTACCAGCAAAATTGTAAGTTTCATCAAAAATTAGCCCGGACATAAATAATTGTAGATCATAAAATTATCTATAAAATAATCTCTGTCCTTTTTTCCTAAGAGCCACCGTTCCTGAGATATAACGGTTCAAACAGTTGAAAAAGTTATATTTTTCATAACATGCATAAGTACGCCACGTATAATTATGTGTACATCACTAAAGCAGCAATACAAAGGAAAATATTTTATATCGGTTAAGTGTAACTTTTATATACAAAATAGTATAGTTATGAGAATATTAGGTCAAAAGAAACTTAGTCCCTCATTATTCATTATATTCGCACGTGTAACCTTAAGCAACATCTGTCTCCTATTCAATTGTCGCATGGCAAGGATAGTATACTTGCTTTCTCTTAAAATAAAATACCTTATAAATGAAATACGATTAGTTTTAAGCGTTGCTTCGTAGTAAAAATACGTGCTTATTTTGAATATTTTCTAACGTATTTCGTGCTGTTGTGTTGTTGTGTTGTTGTTTTATAAAAAAGGCGGAATTTTGTTTTATTTGTAGTAAACTTTTAAGTGAAGGGGAAACTGTTACTGTCGATCATGGCATGAATACATTGATCAATGCAAGTACTGAAAGAGCTGATGAATTTTCTGAATATCAAAAAAGTCAGAAATCTGTAATAATACATGTGCAGTGTCGTAAAAACTACACTCGAAAGAGTTCTATTGCTTCAGCTAATAAAAGATAACACGAAGAATAAGAAGCCAGTCTTCCTGGTACTAGTGCACGTGTAAGTGAATTAGCTTTTTTGTTCTCTAGCATGTACTAGATGTCAAGGTCTGTCGTGCTCCAATGTTGAATCACCAACAGCACGGGACTCGAATGATATCAACGAGGAAACATGTGATGCATCGCTATTATGCCAATTCACTTTCAACCAGCAAGAAAAAAAGAAGAAGAAGAAGGAGAAGGAGAAGAAATCTTATTTTGTCGCCTAACTTCAGCCAGGATTGCTCTTGTAACATATGTTTTGCCAGTGCCCCCGGAGCATCTAAGAAATATAACGTTCCTTCCTCATTAGTGACGCTGTGGACAACTTTATTATATATTTCCCTTCGTTCTATATTGAAATTTGAAATACTATCATTAACTATGGCAATTAACTCTGTAGAACGGTAACTTGTTTCAGCGACATATTCTCGATTGGTGCGTGGTTGATTGGGTTCTGCTTGTGGAACAGGTAGACCTCAAACGTTGAGGGAGTGGCCTCCAATTGAATAAATAGTATCTTGTATAGAACATAGGGAAATATTTATTACTCTGCCATCTGTTGGACTAATATCATCAGCCGCATTGCACCTCAGAATGCGTAAAAAGTCTTCAGAGAAAAATGTCTTGTACTTTTCCCATAATCTCAAAGGGTCTGAGAGAGCACAAAATACTAACATTATGGCAAACAAATTTCGTAAACTGCTGGGACTGTCACTGACACAGGCTTCGTCGAAGGTGTTGTCCCAATTTTGATGATGGTCACTTCATCTCGGTCAATACCCTGCAGAGCAAATGTTGCTTGGTCAGTACCCTTATTCACGTACTTGCAGATGTATTTGATGGAATCTACACTACTACATATTTCAACATTAATAAGCGCGCGAAATATTTTTGACAAAATAGGTGAATAGGGGACCCAACTATTATTGATGGTAATTTGTTGTCCACGTACTCTCACTTCTGCAGTGAATCCACCTTTTTGTGGTAAACGTCGTCGATAGGATGGATATCCATTTTCTCCTGTCACTGTATGTTCTGTAATTGCACGGGGATATTTTTTCATGCAACGCGTCAACAGGAAATGCTCATCAAACTGGACAACTTTTGATAAGATGTCACTCCTGTATATGTTACAGTGTAACTGGGCCCTTAAAGCTCCACATCAGATTTTCCAGAACTTCGATTTTTTTACATCAACAGAAAATGCTCACCAGAGAGAACAACTTTTGTTAAGACGTCACTCCTGTATATGTTATAGTGTAACTGGGCCATATAGCTCCACATCAGATGTCCCAGATCATCGATTTTTTTACGAAAATAGAAAATACTCATCAGACAGAACAACTTTTGCTATGGCGTCATTTATGTTTATGTTATAGTTAGGCTGGTCTGTTGCGTTTGTGCATCAGCTGTTCCAGTTTCCTTTCCTTCCTCCAGTTTAACTATATAATAAAAAAGTTTCATTCAAATCCATCCAGTAGTTCCGGAGATTAGCGTGTACAAACAGACAGACAGACAGACAAACAGAAAAACCATTTATTTCAGATTCTTGCTCTATTACATTTTTCTATACCCCCTCAATTGTTTTTTTTGTTAATATCTTCAATGTACAGACACACTTTTTTTACTCTTTTATTATATGTATTGATTGATGTATTGATAGTGTTATAAAATTTCGTTTCACATAAAAATATTCTTATATTATCATTTCATAGAATAATTAATTCACAGAAATCTTTTTTTTTTTTTTTTACGTGGGGGAATGCTATGACGCATACCCCTCCGCGGGGGCGGGCGGAGGGATTATGTCGGACTCGCCGGGGTAAAAGAAAGATTTTGAAAAGATAATGTTCCTCCCGGAATACCGACTAAACCTACCACGGTGTTCCTCGACAAAACCAATATCGACGGGGCCGCGCGAATCACTTTCGCATACGGTCGCGACCCCGCCGAGGTTTCGGCCCGCCGTATGAAACGGCAGGCCCCTACGCAATAAGACCTACCCAAGATAGGTACTACAAAATAAAAGCCCTACTGTCTCCCCCTAAAGGGGGAGACGGACACGACACAGGGGCGCGCGTGGGAACACGCACGCCGCCTCTCGGACCTGGTGCTGAACGGATGGCGGGCAGGCCCACAAAGCCCGCCACCCCCAGGAGAACACTTACTTTAAATAAATTCAACTCAATTATATTTGTAATTATTTTTTTATTTCTATATTCTTATCATAGAAAAATAAATCAAATATTCTTTATCCTCATATTGTTTAGTTATTATTAGTTTGTGTAAATTTTGTTTCTGGCATTGACATTAAATGGTAGCAGCGCTTTTTTTATGTCGGACTCACCGGGGTAAAATAAAGATGTTGAAAAGATAATGTACCTCCCGGAATACCGACTAAACTTACCACGGTTTTCCTCGCCAAAACCGCTATCGACGGAGCCGCGCGAGTCACTTTCGCATGCGGCCGCGACCCCGCCGAGGTTTCGGCCCGCGCGCCGTATGAAACAGCAGGCCACTACACGATAAGTCCTACAACTTAACCTATTCATTGTAATAAAATATCATGAAGATATAATACACCGAACAAACAACATTAGTTAAAAAATAATTCTTCTGTTTGATTATTGTGTTAAAAATAATGAATTTCAAAATAATTGAATTGCGTTTCTGTAAAATTTATTTAATTGAAGTCAATAGGCGTTAAAACAATAATATACGACACTGACCAAATATTATATGAATTTTTTTCTGCGAAACGAAATTCTATGAAATTTCTGTCTGCGAATGAAGGGATCACCTTTCAGCAGCGATGTTTACAGGAAGACTAAGATTGTGGCTGTATCAATGACTTCTTCAATTTGCAACTAATTTTGATACTGTTTTCAAAAAGGATTGCTTTTGATTAGTTTTTGCTCTTGTGTTTATATAATATATATGTATAATCAAACATAGAAAGCTACCCTATTAAACGAATTAGGAATTTCTATTAAACAAATTAGAATCTACATTCATAAGTTATAGTAAATATCTTACCATACATATAAACCGAAAAATACTTACCTATTGCGTATTCTTAATCCATATACACATGCCACATTTTGTAATTGTGTTACTTTGCAAATTTTAAGTAACTGCATAGTTATAAACCTCTTTTTTTCAGTAATGTAACAATAGAAGTTTCTGCCTATCGTAAATAGTGGTCACTGTAGAATTATAATTATATATCTGATATCTTTAATACTGTGGTTTGTGGTTGTATGTAGATATCTATTTTTATTTTTGATACCAAATTTATATATATTTATGTTATTGGATATATAGGTTAATCTTGCTAAATCAATTTAAAAACTCGTAAGTTTTAGATCACGGTGCAATGGTCGTCATGGATTCAACAGTTATTGGATTTTTCTCGTGGGGTGATATAAATGGAAAAGGAGTCCCATTTGTCATTTTAAATATTTTACATTTCAAGCAATGGTTTGAGAATATATTATTGTAATAACTACTGTGTCTTAATTTGATAGATTTTCTATTAACTTTAGTCCATGTACCTATCGATCTAGCCCGATGCATGATGTCGCGCCGAACAAAGTCGGAACCGTGCATTAATCGGTACCTAATATAGATAGATAAAACAATCAAAAAATGTTCACAGTGATCGTGGGCTGCAAAACAAAAAATACTTGCTAGGTAAACTTAAGTTTTCCTTTGTGAACGAGGCCCTGTACGATGTAGTCAAAATAAGCCAGCCTCATCATCTTATCCATAGGTCATCATCCTATGCCAAGCTTGGCTTAGCACTCGCACATCACGCAAAATAGAATTATAAATAAATAATTACCATATCTCCGCATGCGTAACTATCGATTGTGATGTTCCGGGTTTGACACCTACGTCAGGTAGTGTGGCATTTAGTCTAGTATAAAATCAAAGATCCAATTCCGAGATTAACGTCCGAACTTCTGCGTAAAGTATACGTTACGGAAAAGTTGGACAGGGCGGACGAAACGTAGGTGAGATAGCCATCTACCTAAGCTTATTAAGGTACAGGCAGCTGCGAGATTTCTCTACCTCTATATATCTAATTTATGTGAAACGAACTTTTGCCTGTGACTTCGTTCGTGTGAAATTTGACAGCCAGCTGTACAACTGTGGAAACCGTTTGCAATTTTGTGCGTTAAATTTTTACGTGATGAAATTAATTATTTTGGATTTTATAAAGACAGATGTTTTTATAAAATATTCCATCTCACACATTTTCTTATATGTATACCTACTGACATTGAGCAGACACAATTTTTTTATATGTATATACTTTAGTTACTTATAGTAGTAACAGTGTTGACAGATAGTTTATAAATACACGGCATAATAAATTAGGTTCGTAATTCAGTGGTTAATAGTTAAGCTGACTATACATAAAACTGATGCGCCGATATACTGTAACTGAGGGCCATATTATATAACCTGAGCGCAGCTCAGTGGCGTGCGGTTCATAAAGATAAAAAGTCATTGCTTTTTTTTTTTACCTTGGTGAATGCATTGACGCGTTCCCCTCCGCGGGGCGGGCGGAGGGGCTATGTCGGACTCACCGGGGTAAAAGAAAGATAGTAATGATGATAAGAATGGACCTACCGGTAATACCGACTAAACCTACCACGGTGTTCCTCGACAAAACCGCAATCGGCGGGGCCGCGCGAATCATTTTCACATACAGTCGCGACCCCGCCGAGGTTTCGGCCCACCGTATGAAATGGCAGGCCACTATACGATAAGACCTACTGGTCACCACTACTTTTAAAAGACACTGCCTTTTTTTTTCTTTTTTTCTGAAAGTCCTTCAGTTCTACTATAAGACATTTCAAGGTTATCCATTAATTACCGGACACCCTGTATGAATATAATATAAATATATTGTTATGAGGTTATATTTATTATTTTTATTCCATTTTTTGTATGTTTATTTTATTATGTATTGGTTTATAATAAATTATTATTTAGTAGGCCTGCGAGAATACCAGCGTTGTAGTCTATACTGCAACAATAGCTGACGTAGTGCCTAATTTGATCTCCATGTACCGCTTTCTGTTAAATTTTAATTCCGTATTCCAGAAACTAAAAGTTTTTTCCATCACATAAAAACATTCGCCAATTTCTTTAATAATAGTACTAAAAGGCAAAACCACTAGAATAAAATGGCTGATATAAAAAAAATAATATTGTTTTCTTTTAAATTATGTATGTATGGACTTTCAAATAAAACATTTTCTTTCTTTCTTTTTCTAATTACCTTACTGCGGCAAAAAAACACGAGCAACCCGGAAAACATTTAAAAGCTTCCCTTAAATATCACACCTTTGACAAAAATCGCATTGAGACGCGTTTAAATTCTCAAATTCAAATCGATATTGATAGCCATAACGCAAAAGTCGATCGGTACCGAAATATTTTTCAACGACTAATTAACATCGTTTGCTTTTTGGGGAACCAAGAAATCGCTTTTCGAGGACATGAAGAATCTACTTCGTCATCTAATAAGGGTAATTATTTAGAAATGGTCAACTTGCTCGCGAAATATGATGGAGTTGTGGAAAATCATTTGCAAAATTGTACTAGTTCATTTACGGGTTTATCGAATCAGATTCAAAATGACCTTATCTCTAGCGTAGCGTCGGTAATGATTGAAACAATAAAACAACAAATCGCTGCCACTAATTTCGTTGCTGCAATTGTCGATGAAACACTAGACGTAAGCGGTAAAGAGCAACTAGTAGCCGTTTTAAGGTATTTTAATGAGTCAGAAGTGTACGATCGTTTTATTAAATATTTGACGTATTGACCAAATGCGGGCACTTGGTCAGTGAGGTAGGGTACGGCTCCTCGGATTCTGAGAAGGCAAACGCATGGCCTTATTAGATCATGTACAACTAAGTAGTAAGATCATGTACTAACAAAGTCTTTTAAATTGTATAACAATAACGAAGCCTGACTTAAAGTCTCGCCTGCCCAGGCGCCTACATTTACCATGATATCCTCAAATAACTCAATTAAATTAGTAAAAGAATTGAAGATTACATTTACAGTACGCGAATTGTAAGTCCACCGAGTGGCAGCAACGAGGTAATTTTTTTATATCATCCTTTTTACTGTAGTGGTTTTGCCTTTTAGTACTATTATTAAAGAAATTCGCTAATGTTTTTATGTGATGGAAAAAACGTTTAGTTTCTGGAATACGTTCGCACGATTTCGAAAGCACTAAATTGAGGACTTGGGCAGAACACCAAACGTATGAAGCTAGAGGACATTGCTAGCGAACCAACGACTGAACGCCGTTAAGTTCAGATGACAGCACAGCAGCACCGTCGTAAGTCTGAGCTATTAATTTCGACAAACAGTTAAATTCAAATAAAGTGTGCAGTATGATGGTACTTAAAATTTGCGCGGTGCGATTGGAACTTACGTCAAATATTTAATAAAACGATCGTACACTTCTGACTCATTAAAATACCTTAAAACGGCTACTAGTTGCTCTTTACCGCTTACGTCTAGTGTTTCATCGACAATTGCAGCAACGAAATTAGTGGCAGCGATTTGTTGTTTTATTGTTTCAATCATTACCGACGCTACGCTAGAGATAAGGTCATTTTGAATCTGATTCGATAAACCCGTAAATGAACTAGTACAATTTTGCAAATGATTTTCCAAAACTCCATCATATTTCGCGAGCAAGTTGACCATTTCTAAATAATTACCCTTATTAGATGACGAAGTAGATTCGTCATGTCCTCGAAAAGCGATTTCTTGGTTCCCCAAAAAGCAAACGATGTTAATTAGTCGTTGAAAAATATTCCGGTTCCGATCGACTTTTGCGTTATGGCTATCAATATCGATTTGAATTTGAGAATTTAAACGCGTCTCAATGCGATTTTTCCAAAGGTGTGATATTTAAGGGAAGCTTCTAAATGTTTTTCAGATTGCTCGTGTTTTTTGCCGCAGTAAGGTAATTATGTATATCGTAATAACCGGCTTCGTTCCAGACGGTTTTATTGTTTGAAAATAATAAACAATGAAAACAGAACAACCGATTACTACGTATGCAACCCGTGAGCCAATTAAATGAATCATTTTGTTTTATATTAAATTTACGATTGACTTTACCTTAGGATTGTATTAATTGCAAATCTGGTGTACTACGGCCTTTCGCAATCACTTGTTTTTTATCACTGAAAGATAGTGTGGAGGAACAGGATGTGAAGTCCCTCCAACACAAAGGGAGGATCTTCCGACCAGGCTGGTTGATCGTGCCTGGCGGGCCGCGGCCCGACGGTTGATGTCTGGAGCTTGTATATATACTCAGTCGCTGTGTAAACTTCACTTGTGCGATGTAGAATAGTATGACGACATGTGAAGTGCGATTGTATCGCCATCTGTTAAATGTAGGCTGAACTTTTTCGTCTGTGCGGAGTTGCCACAGTATTCCCCCCCAAGACCGAAGGTCGATCAGGTTGATGAGAAGCTGTCGATGCTGCTGAAGAGCTATGCCAGTGCCAGTGAAGGATGCCGCTAGTTCCAGTGAGTCGAAACTGTACGCCGCTAGTTCCAGTGAGTCGGAACTGTATGCCGCTAGTTCCAGTGAGTCGGAACTGTGTGTCGCTAGAACTCAGTGAGTCGGGTCTGAGTGCGATGTGCCCCAGTGAGTCGGGGTTGTTGCGTTGCAGTGAGTCCCACAGTGAGCCGGGGTTGATGCTGCGTAGTTGCTGCGTCATGGCTAGCTGCTGCGTTGACGGCGAGTGAAGTACCCTGCTTGCGTGGACCGTGTGTGCAGTGGGTTGAGCCTTGACGCTGGTGAGGCCGTAGGGAAGACCAGGCTGCGCGTTCGCTGCAGGCGTGTGGTGGTCCCTGTTGAGGCTGAAGAGGCTGACTGGCTACGACTTGATTACTGCTCATCTGGAGAAGTGCTGTGTGAGAGAAGTCAAGACGATGGCGATGGTTGCTGCTGCTGATCTGCTCCGTGAAGGTTGCTTCCAATCACGTCGGGTGCTGGATGACGTCAGGAGCTGGATCACGTCGTGGTCACCTATGTGGAGGAACAGGATGTGAAGTCCCTCCAATACAAAGGGAGGATCCTCCGACCAGGCTGGTTGATCGTGCCTGGCGGGCCGCGGCCCAGTCGGTTGATGTCGGGAGCTTGTATATATACTCAGTCGCTGTGTAAACTTCACTTGTGCGATGTAGAATAGTATGACGACATGTGAAGTGCGATTGTATCGCCATCTGTTAAATGTAGGCTGAACTTCTTCGTCTGTGCGGAGTTGCCACGATAGTTTTAAAAACGTGTCTTTTTTTATTTCCTGTATACACACACCATCTGAACAACTTTCACAGTAAAGAATTTCCATTTTTCACTCTATAAAAAGTTAAAATATTAAATGACTTGCGACAACACGAGACAAACAGAACAAATATTAACAATGGCGACTTCTTAGAACTCACATAAAATTAAACAAAATACCTACGACAAAAAATAATAGTCCTTTAGATAACGCTAATCAAATAAACCATGCTACTTTTCAAATCGGTTGATCGGTTGCATAACATTCGTCGTACTTCGGCAATTTTCGTGAACTTTCGTCATGTACGAAGGCCACTGAAGACGTCATATACCTAATAAAGACTCTGTCTTTTTTTTCGTTTGTGTGCGTAAGTTTTAACATTGTGTGACAAATATTTATAGGAACGCACATATATATTTTTGTGTCCATCTCGATGCACACATGTAAAGAATTATGCAATAATAGTTCATGTCTATTCCGTCGAATTAGGCGCATTGCAGCCAACGCTAGTGCAGCCGGTACGCGACAGTTGGCACTGATATTATGATATAGGTTTTAAGAAATTTTGTTTATGGTAATTAATTATTCGTCGATAAATATAAATATTGGACTTCAAAATAAAATAATATAATGTAATAAATATTTATCTGAGATCTTGATCCACAATCGTGGCGGTAAGTCCTGTGTTTGAGGAGAGGCTGAAGAGGCGGCATGGCGCCCTCGCCTTCCGGCTGACACAAGTACTGACTGGCCACGGTTGTTTTGGCCAGTTCCTGTGTCGTATAGGCCGGCAAGAGACGACCGGTTGTCACCACTGCGGTGACTGCCGCGACGTTGTTAATAATAATAATAATAATTTATTTATTGATAATAATTATAATATTATATATAATAATATAATTTATTGATTTAGTTGTTGAGGACACGGCGCTGCACACTTTGGCGGTTTGCCCCGCCTGGGCATCGCAGCGCCGTAATTTGTTCGCGGCAGTCGGATCGGTTGCCCTCTCGCTCCCGGCCGTAGTTCAGTCTATGGTCCGGAGTGAGAGGTCGTGGAACACCGTCGCCTCCTTCTGTGAGGAAGTGATTTCCATCAAAGAGGCGGCGGAGCGGGAGAGGGAGCGCTTAAACCCTCTCCTCAACCGCAGAGCCGGGCGCCGGAGGGCGCGAGATGACCTCCAGCCACCCTGAGGTTTGACCTAGGGGTGGCGGGCTTTGTGGGCCTGTTGGAAATTTTCGCTTTACGCTAGAATCAAAGGAAATGAACACGCTTCCTACCTCATATTAGTTTTGTTTATACTTATTGTATTAAGCATAAATTCAATAGGTTATACTAGCAATGTTATTTTAAATTGTGTCTCTTGTTTGTTGTGCAAATAAGATGCTTTATCGCATATTTTCGAACACTGAGTCTCGCGAATCTATGTAGGTTGCACATTCAAAGCAACAGGTGCATCGAGCCGGGTTAAATGCGCTTGATAGATTATTTCAATCTTTTTCATTAATTGGACACAAAGAACATCCCTATAATAATTATAACCTTGTCTACATGTGAGACAACATTACAATAGTTTCTTATCAAAATCTTATAAATACTATTACGAAATATGTTTATAACCTAAGTTTAAACTGTTTTCTTTCATTGTTGTTTTCTATTACATCATATTTAATGGTTTAACGTGACTTGTTTACTAATTATGCCATTGTAAGACCAAGTATGTAATTGAACTAATTCATTTCAACATATTTACTGTATCTTTAGAATAGTTTTATGTTAAAATGCAAGTCTGTATTAAAATCATACGATGTGACGTCACTTGTTTACCACCAACTATAAAAGCCGTCGCTCCGCCGTACTCGGCACATTCGCTACGGAGCAGTCACATAGAACGGACCTAAGTTAAGTAACCTTACCTTGCTGGTTAACTCTTATGTATTTTTAGTAAATAATTTCTAATATATTACTGTTATGTGATTTATGTGTATACTTCAACTAATTAATGGTACAATACAAGTATATAATATTCCTATGTCTATAAAATAAATTACTATAATAAACTGCTTACTAAAAATTTGTTTATTTCCTTTACAAATAAATATATATATATATATATATATATATATATTAGCTAATTCACTTACCTGAAATTTTAAATAAATAAGTACTTTGCCCCTTAGTACGACTATTATTTTTAGCTCTTCCCAATATATTAATCTTTCACGCTCAGATTTCCTGACACGCGGAATACGGGCATAGGAAATCCTATTTAAAATGTAACTATGAGAGAGGACCAATTATATCCACAGTTAATATTTCTAAGTAACCGCGGGTGAAATGTAATTAAATTATGCGAAGTGCAAGTGCCTCGCCTTACAAGGATGCACAAATTACTAATTAGTAGGTAATATCATACAGAGAATATTAAAGCTATACTACTAATAGTATTTCCGTAATAACTTATGTTAACAATATTTTTCTTTAAAATGTGTTTATCACATTTCCGGACAGTACGTCGAGAGACGTGAATTATGACCCTCATAATATGGCACTACGGCTGTAGGCGACGATTTAAAATACACATAAAGTAAAACTTCGTCCACGTCCGACTATTTCCCATAGCATTTATAGGAAGGATATGACTCTGTGCCGTTTTAGGACTAAAATACAGACCGCTAGAGCCACAGCAAACAGTCCAGCCGTAACACACGGTTTAGAATTCACTTGGTATGAATACCCGCCTATAGGCGGTTACGTCTCTGACCCTTACTGCCGCGACACATACTTTTAAAACCGTGTAATGTGACAATACGTCCTCAGACGTGATGTCACTTTGTATGGAAAGTTTGTGTGCCATATCACAAATTATTGAGTGTGGTTTTGTGTCCGTGAATGTGTTAATATCTAAGAGCATTTTCGGTTAATTAGTTGATTGCAGCTTTGATTGACATTTTACGGGTTGTTAAGTATCAATTCGAGAGGATACATGACTATGTCTGCACTATAATTAATATTGTTTACTACTTCTAGTTCTTTGTACAACTTCTGTTCATGTTCAAGCTCTTTTTTATATCTCTTTTACATCCCTTAAGACATGGGAATATTGCACCCATGTATGACCAATTATGGTTGTAGGTATTTGGCGAATCTATTGCCGCCTACAAGGCACTATTTCAAACACCGTGCTGATACTGACAATTACTTACCAGAAAAAGCTAAGTTTCTTTGCATGTTATGTAAAGTAATTTCACAACAGTTATGATTTTTTAAGCTGTATGTGCGAAATGTCTTTAGTTGATTATTATACTTAATATTAATTGAAATACGTCAAGATAAATCTCGAAAAACGTATTAGAATGAAATAATATAAATAATAATTCTGTACACTTGTAGAATAGTAAAAAACTTCAAGTGCCTAGTGTGAATATATTTTACGTTAACGCGATTGACACATTTATGACGTTCGACGCTCCGATTGGCCCGCTCCAAGCTCTTAACCAATCAGAGAGTCAAACTTGGTAACTGTTTCGATCAATTCGATCGCGTTAGCGTAAACACAACTCGCACTCGGCACCCTAGTCACTTGATGAAAACGAGGTAGCACAGAACACGTCATCTATATGATACACCACACGCTATATTTACTTGGTTTCGGCCTGTAAATGTAATCAAAACCAGCTTTAAGCTGAGAAAAATAAAAGTACACTAAAATAATAATAAAATCATTTATTTCTTCTCTCACACAGAAAATAGTTAACAGAAATCAATTTTTCTTCAGATAATAAGATATTCAGAAAGAATTTAGTAGACATGAAGACTACGAAATAAAACTTTTTTCACGGTACGGAGACCACGTCATCATCAGCGAAGTCTTTTGGGAATTCATTCCAAATGAAAAACAAAATGAAAAATCAGCACCGTAATGAATCTCGGCATATCTGAATATGTATAGTAAAAAAGAAATACAGTAGATGAAAAATTCGAATCCCATATTAAAATATCTACCTACCTATAATCCTACTCAATGGGTATATACGGATATGTCAGACCAAGCAAAATGGAAGTATATAAAAAATAGAAGGGAAAACAGATGAATAATTAAGTTTATGTACCTGTGTCGAGGTTATGTCTCTACATTGAAGATATTTCTGATAACTTAGAATTAATGTTTGCGCATCACGCTGAAACCACTGCACGGCTTTTGATATAATTGTCGCAGTTCTGTAGCTTAGCTTTACGTCTTATTTAATTTCGTTTAGTACAAACGAAGATGCGATGCATGCGTTCAAGCGAAGTCGAAAAATGCTACATAATGGTTTATTAATCCCATAGTGAGAAGAATTACCCAAATATTTTATTGAATCAAACAGACACGTATTTTTGTTAGTAACCGGTATATACCATGTGAACCGTCCAGTCTTTTGGAGTAAGAAGCGTCAGACAGAATACAAAGTCTAAGAGAGATCAAAGCGAATCTTTATAAAAGGAGTAAAATGATAGAATATTTTCTCTTTATCGCCAAATCTATTTATCGCATTTAAAGAGAGCCTTAGGCTTTGTGCTTCAATTGCAAAATACATTTCTTTTTATATTAGCAGGTGTTTGCCATTAGTAGCAGTTTTTTAACATTGTATACCTATTGCACTTACCTATGTATATTTGCATACATATCGTCGTTTTAAATAAGCAGAGTAAGCTACGTAGAACTCTCTGACGATTGTATAATTAAAGTTCAGCCGACGTCGACGAATTTTCTTTTGATGGGCTATTTCCACACTAGAAATAATAATAACTTCTGAATAAAAATATAAACCGATTTTAAAAACACTGTAAGGGTAGAAATAAATATGATATTTTTAGTCTTATCTAAGCCACGAATGGAATTTTACCAATTACATACACATACATTCCAAGTACTTAATAGGATTATCTTGGCTGTTTGTTTGGCATCTACTCCAAACTAGTTAGATTTCATTCATACACCTATATGAAAAACTAAATAGATAATTTTAATAACTTTCTTTTTAGTGTGTGTGGTGAAGTCGGTTTGGACTTTTGAAAAATCTTTTACTTTACAATTTTCAATGACGGTTACCTAGGTTATTAAGGTTAAAGGACTGGACGGGCGACGCATTGGTAGTTGTAAACAAACTAATACTGGTGGCATATAGCCTTAGCTACTGTTGGTAAGTTAACTAAGGAGGCACGCGAGGCAACTTTATAATTCATTAGATGTGCCCGCGGTTTCACCCGCGTTTATGATTACTGCGCCACCCCCGTGGATCGTAGCGTGATGTTAGGTATATAGCCTATAGGCTATATACCTAACATCACCTTGGATAGCTCATTTATCGAGGAAGGCTATAGCATTGAGCTATCCAGCACTAAAATAATTTTTCAATTCGGTCCAGTAGTTCCTGAGATTAGCGCGTACTACTTTCTGATGGAAAATATCTTTGATTTTAGCCCAATTTTCTTAAATTCAAATCTCTGCCACAAAGATTTATCTCGTGGCCTCTTCTCTTCTCTCGTCCTCTATGGTCCTTCCTTGCTCTGACATACATCACGTTCATATTCCATCGTTTCTTCCTGACTGATGGATTTATTCCTTCCCCATGCCGCGTTTTTTTGTTTTACTGGTCAAATCCTGGTCAGTTCTTGCATTATATCTATCACCTACATCGTCTTCAAGCGGCTGAACTGCTATCTCCTCAATGGATACAGATTGTTTGTGCACTAACGCTTTAGTAACTATACTGCTATATGTCTCCTTTCCATTTACTGTGTTTGTTGTTATACTGTTAGGAGGATTCAGTGTTATTTCTTGCAGATTCCTGGTATTCCTATTCTTATCAATATATAGTTCTAAAGCTTTTCTATACGTAAGATGTTCTGTACTCCTAATATTTCTAATTTCCTTTTCCCTTTCGAAAAAGGGACAAATCTTCTACAATAAAAAATGATCACCTTTACAATTAAGGCATTTATATCCTTTCATAGGACAATTATCATGTTCATTACTGCCACATTTGGGGTATATTGTTTTTTTTAATATGCAAATCTTTTTGATATGTCCATACTGCCAACACGTTGTACATTGTTTCACAGGGAACCTATATGCTTCATCTTTAACTCGACATCCATATGCATATACGTGCCTTGGGAGAGTACAACCCTTAAAACATAGTTTTATAACCTCACTATGGACCCACGACCCGTCATTAGTGATTCTTTTCAATCTTCGTACTGAAATAATCGAGATGTTACATTCTAAAAGCTTGTGAATTTATCCTAACTTAAATTCAAGTCAATAGCTTTCACTACTCCATAGGAAATGCTTAGTTCCTGAGTATATTGGCATCGAAATCCCTTTTTCTTAATTCCATCAATTTTCTGGCATCTTCTTTGTTGTTAAACGTACTAACTATTTAAAAAACTACTAACTATAACTATTTAATACAATTAATATCGTTTATAGATTGAGAACGTAAAAGCTTTGCCAATGCAATCTGCTTTGGTAGGACGTCTAATAAAGTAAAACAACCTTCTTGTTTTTCAAGAAAATTTGCCTTTTCACTTTTTTCAAATCTCCCCTCATATTATTTGTTCCCGGGGATTCACTTATAATCAAGCGTTTTGTTCTTCTGCGAATAACAGTAATAAAACCATCATCATCAATAATCTCATCTTTCCTTAATTTCCTTTTCAACACTTTTATCCAACGCGACGTAGTCGGCATGATCTCTGTTGATTCATTTTCATTTCTAATATTTTTATTTAACTCTTGTTGACAATTGCTCAAAATCTCCGTATCACTCATATCCTCCTCACTTTGACACTCTTCCATCGTAAAAAAAACAATGAAAAGGATTTATAAAAAAAGTAGTACCAAGTACCGTTATGCGTGCGCTCTTTCAGACAGCTCGCGGCAAACTGAAACGCTACATTTCAAAAGCTTTTTATCGGTCGATCTCTTTTGGTTATAGTCCATGTTTCACAAGCGTGTAAGGCAGTGGTCGGCAACCACCGGCTCGCGAGCCGCATGCGGCTCTTTGACTCTTCGGCTGCGGCTCTTCCACGTTATGTTTAGTACAGGCATGGAATATTACTTGTTCTATAATATAACTACATATGATACCAAATTTCATTTAATTTACTATCAGTTAAACTAAGACTTATCTGACAAAGTAAGGCTTGAGAGTGTACTTTTAATCCTAATTTTACCGTAATAATGTACTCCGCTTAAGCAAAGATTAAGTTTAAAAAATGGCTCTTTGAATAGATTTCCCTTGTGTTGTCTATATTTGGCTCTTTTGGACGACAAGGTTGACGACCATTGGTATAAGGCAATGATGAACTTGTTCAGAAGGTTTATTGACAAAGAAAATACATAAATACTGGAAATAATACAGAAAACATTACACAGATTTAACAATTACTAATTTTATGGAAGGAAAAATTAAGGCAATAAGAAAGAAAGGAAGACCAAGTAGAAAGTATACAGATTAACTGAAACAAAAGTTTTACATAGAGGACTATTAGTGCCTACACTTATTCATGGAAGTGAAAGTTAGGTATGGCAAAAGAAGCATGAGAGCAGAATAAATACTGTGTACCTACTGTGTACTGTAAAATGAGAGCGCTGAGAAATATATGTGGTATGACTCTGAAAGATAGAATAAGAAATAGTGTGATTAGACAGAGATGCGGCATGAAAATAGATATAGTGACGAGAATAGAAAAGGGTATGTTAAGCTGGTTTGGCCATGTCGCAAGAATGGACGAGAAAAGACTGACTAAGAAAGTTTATAAGGCTAGTGTGAATGGAACAGTCGCAAGGGCTAGGCGAACGTTTCTTGATCAGGTCGGAGACGTTCTCGGTAAACACCAGGTTAAGAGCACCTTAAACCGGCGAGCGTGTATGAGTTAATGTTATGAAAGTGAATGCAGCCATAGAAGTGTGTCAGGATCGTAGCATATGGAAATCCGTAGTCCCTGCCTACCCCTCTGGAAAACAGGCGTGAATCTATGTATGTATGTATGAATGGCGGTAATGGCATACGGATAAAGATAGTTGCAGAAAATATACAACAAACTTCACCAGATATATCATTCGCATCGAGTGACGTTGCAATTAAATTTAACTGCCAGGTGTGAAACGAAAACTTGTGTAGTGACCATTTAATCATTAAAATGATGGTGCAAATATCCAGTTACTTTCGTACTGTACAGACACGTAACTTTAAACACGCTGATTGTGTTAAATATCAACGGTAAATCTCTAGTCAATTTAATTTTATTAACAACTGCGCCAATAATATTCAGGATATGTATAATTATTTTGTAAAGCAAATTAATATAGCCGCTGATGTAAATATACATTGTATAAGAGTTTACAATAAACCTGATAATAAATTTACGCCTAAACAGTATTGGACTCCGGAGCTCTCTCAAGTTGTAGCACGACTAAGGTTGGCTTTGTCACATTTTCGACGTAACCCTACACCTAATAACCTTAAAAAATTAGAAGATATAACTGAGAAATCTCAAAAATTAATTCGTCAAGCTAAGCTTCAGAGTCGGCAGAATTTTTGTAATTCCTTTGATTCCAATGTTTCGGCCCCAGATATGTGGCAATGCATGAAATGGATTAAAGGCTATAGACAATCTAAGACATACCCGTCTCCAGAAAAATAATAAAATTATTACATTCGCTTACCCCGCTGCTAGTTCGGTAACAATATTTATGTCTAAGAATAATAAGTTAGTGTCAGTATTTTCTATTCAAGTACTTCGAAGTGTTTAAACAAAAAAGATACAGCTCCAGGGGATGATGTCATTTCTTACACAATGTTATAATACTACTTGCCTGATGTAGCCAAACAACATTTCCTTGACATATATATATATTTTTTTAAATGAAGTTATGCCTCATCTGTGGCGGCACATTAAAATAATCCCTATCCCGAAAGTCAATAATAACAATAATGCACTTATTAAGTTAAGACCTATATCCCATAAATCATGTATATGCGAGACATTTCATGCCTTATTATTTAAAATATTGGAGTGGTTTACTGAGTCACAGACAATTCTATCATATTCCGCAGTCCGGTTTAGGAAGTCTCAATCGTGTTTAGATGCATTAACTCGTCTAGTGTCTTATATTCAAATTTATACTTCAACAGTAGCATGTTGACCTGGACATATAGAACGCTTATACCAAAGTGTCAATTGATGTTGCTTTAGATATCCTATATAAACTTAAAATTGGCTCCAAATTATGTATCTATTTATAGCGATTTTAAGTCGGAGACAATTGCAAATAGATATGAACACTGTTACATTGTGTAGATCAACTAATAAAGGCCTTGCACAAGGTAATCCTCTGTCTCGCTTACTATTTAATCTAATTACTCACAAAATATGTAATAATTTGCAAAATGTATTAGCATCACAATATGCAGATGATTTTGTTATAAGTAGGTATATGTTAGTCAGGCAAATATTAAAAAATGTGAAAATATGTATAAAACACTTTGGACGCCGCCGTGGTGATATTGTTGGCTGAACTTGTATTAGGGATATCTACTAGCAAAACAAAATACTGTGTTTTTAGTAGAAGTCGTAGCCGTAGAAGAAATTTACCGTGTCTTAAAATTAAAGATCAGCCACTAATATATGTCGACTGTATAAAATATTTGGGGGTCTGGTTACATAGAAGCCTAATCTGGGGTAAACATATGAATGAAATGGCAGCTAAATGCTCCAAATATTTAAATATATTAAAATTGTTAGCAAGGAGTAGTTGGGGAGTACACGTGATACATTTGCGTCGTCTATAGGTATGTATCTTTAATTAGGATTATGGATGGTTTCTTTATGATAGCAGTGCTAAAAGTCACATTTTGAAATTGGATAAGATACAAAACCAGGTTTTGAGAGTTATCGGTGGATTTATTTCGAAGTAATGTGCGTATTAAATAGTTACCTAATTATCGCTTGCTTTAACGCTGAAGGAAAACATCGTGAGTTGTTTGTTATGGTGTTGTATTTATGGGATACGGTAAACCACGGCGGACGGCAGCGAATTACGCTCGGTAGAGGCAACGCGCAGTGGTGAATGGCAAACTAAATACTTTATGGTGCCGTATGCGGTGACAAACGTAGTTTTGGTAGATCTTTCTTTGCCCGTAGGCAACAAAGTATTGTTTGTCCCCGCCTGCAGCACCATAAAGTATTTAGTTTAACTAATTTGAATATACATATGTAGTTAATTCAATATTTGATAAAGTAAGCGCACAAAACAATGCATTAGTCAGTCGAATTTTATATAGATATTGTGATACTTATTTTTCTCTTGTCAGTTCATTACTTTTAAGCAGTCGGGTTTTTTGTTTTTATAATAATAATTTTATTTCAGCCTTTTTAGTTTTATTAATCTAGTTTTATTTTAATATATAACTAAGTACAGGCAATGTCATTCCTGAGTTCCTGACTTGAATAGATTCTTGCTAGAAAATGATACTTCGGGCGTCCTGATATATAATTGGTACGCTTTTTGACAATTTGTGTTAAAACAGTAATATAAACGCGATATGAAACATATTTGAAATGGTCTTTTCATGATCTTTCATTTAATACGCATATTGCTAAGGTAAGGCAAAAAAAGCTCCCTACCACTTTCTTCATTGGCGGGCGCCATTTTGAAAATTTATTTAGCCTATATCACTACCATAATTCTGATGAATTCAACGACATCTCTTATGTCAACAACCGTCCAGCCATTTGGGCTGTAGCGCGTGCCAAAGAAATGGACATATATACCCACATACATACGCTCGAAAAACATTACCCTCCTTCTGTCGCAGTCGGGTAGAAAGTTGGAGGCTTCGCGATAGAGACATAAGGTATTTTTATCTTTTCCTTCTGATAAATCATTATACCTACCCATATTTATTTTAGTTTGGGGCTTTGGAGTAAGTTTGTTCTGCTTGTCATTAACAGATCCTACTGTTGTAAATCGGGCACAGTTCTAGACTCCATGCTGCTACTGAAAATTCTTACCTGTGACTGTCATCAAACCTGAGCCTTCCTGCATAACAGTTGCATTCACTATTGCTGCGCAACCGGGACAGTCGTTTTGTTTCTAAATATAACCAAAAAGACGAAAGCCCGTTAAAAGATATTAGTGGCCATAGCGGCCTGGCATTACAGTCTTACCAAAAAATTTGGGTACCTTAGTTATTAGTAGATATAATTAAATGATACGCGGGATATCAATAGACGGATGATTTAGGTAAATGTGAACACGTGTAAGGAAAGCCATTGGAATAATCAGAATCCTTTTCGGATAGTGCTGCAAGTCTCTTGCAGCTTGTTAAAAAACACTCGACAACGCAACTTAAAATAATTAATGATAAGAAAAAAAAACACTTCTTCATTTATACAGGGTGATTTTGAAATCGTGTAATTCCTTTTAACCACGCATTCTACTGGTGATATAGAATAACCCTGACCATATTTTTTCTTAATTAGAATAATGGTTTCGGCAAAATTAGAGTACAGATTTTTTTCATGAAATGATTTCAAATAGTCATATTTTAGCCACCTGACACAATCTTAATATTTTACTAATTTAAAAATAATAACATAGCAATATCTGATGTCGTAAATAATAAGGGGCAATAAAAAGGACCGCCCGTTATTATTTACTACATTAATTATTAATATGTTTTTTTACTTTAATTAGTAAAAAATTAAAATTGCCTCGGTTGGTTAACATATGACTATCTGACACCATTTCACAAAAAAAACGGAACAATAATTTTTCAAAAAAAATAAATCTATTTAAATAAAAATATGGTCAGGGTTATTCTATATCACCAGTAGAATGCGTGGTTAAAAGGAATTACACGATTTCAAAATCACCCTGTATAAACGTTAATTCGCTTTTTATTTCTAGGTTGTAAGTTGCTAGCATTATTTTTGTTGTTATTTATAATAGGTGTAAGACTGACTCGAGCGCGACTTGCCGTTCGTAAAGGACTCGAGCGCGAGTCGCCAGGCAAAAAGGCTCGAGCGCGACATACCATTAATAATAACTATAAATTAAAAATTTAAAGACCCCGAGAACCGAGAACCCCTTATATTGAGGGAGATGCGAAAAAAAATGTAATTCACCATTTTATGGTGGCGGCCACGCAAACACGCACGCACGCACGCACGCACGCACGCAAGCACGCACGCACGCACGCACGCACGCACGCACGCACGCACGCACGCGCACGCGCACGCACGCGCACGCACACGCGCACGCACGCACGCACGCACGCACGCACGCACGCACGCACCCACGCACGCACGCACGCACGCACGCACGCATTCACGCACGCACGCACGCACGCACGCACGCACACACACACACACACATCTGAATCGAATCTGTTCTAGGTTGTTCATCAAGTATATTAGATACATGTAAATTTTCTGTTATCTTTTGAAATCTTTTATATAACATCACTGCTGATTACTGGATTACTGGATTATTGTAAAATTCGCTAGTAGACCAATATAATTTTGTTTTTTTTTTTTTTTTTTTTTTTTATTTTGCTCGTCAAAATGACCACACTCCGCCTGATGGTAAGCAGTCGTGTGGTCTAAGAGCAGTGGCCTCCACATCGTCCTCATAGCAGCCGAGGCGATGTTGAGGTCTCTACTTTGACGGCCTGAGAAGGTGCTTTTTCACGCCCCGCTTAAAGGACCCAGGATTGAAGGAAGAAGGAAACACGTGCCTTGGCAGAGAATTCCATGCCTTGATCGTTCGGCAGAGGTATGAGGACCCAAACTTGTTGGTACGCACTCTAGTCGACTCCACCGTGTAAGGATGGCATCTGAGCCCAGCACGCGTTGTTCTGGATAGGAAAGGGGAGGGCGGGATAAGGTGGAATAACTCTTCAGAGCACTCCCCGTGGTATATTCTGTAGAAACATGCCAAAGAGGCAATATCCCTACGGAGTTGCAGAGGTTCCAGTGAACTCGTGACCTCTGGATCTCCGATGATACGGACAGCCCGCCGCTGTAACCTGTCACGCTCTTGTCCGTCCAGCAAGTACTGCGCGGAGCCATCCCAAAGATGAGAACAGTACTCCACGCAAGGGCGCACTTGTGCCTTATACAATAGGCACAGCTGCCCAGGCGCGAAGAACCGCCTCACCCTGTTCAGAACTCCGAGTTTTCGCGAAGCTTGCCTAATGACGCTCTCGATGTAGGTTTTGGGATTAAGGGAGCGGCAAAGATCTATACCTAAGATGGAGAGGCTGCCACGTATCACCAGTGGAGTGTTCTTCAGAGAAGGGAGGGAAAGGAACGGAGACTTTTTTGTTGAGAACGCGCATGCCTGGGTCTTCTTGGCGTTGAACTGGACCAAGTTCTTGGCACCCCATTCAGAGATGCGGTTCAAGGTCTGGTCAAGTTCAACGACAAGATCCTGCCTTTTCCCCACAACCTCAGCCTGTTTGGCTCCAGGACGTCCGAGATATCGCCCATGCACGGTACTGTCGTCTGCATAACAATGTATGTTGCCGAGATTCAACATATCATTGATATGCAGAAGAAAGAGCGTAGGGGATAAGACGGACCCCTGAGGCACTCCTGCATTGACCTGCATAAATTTGGAAGCGCGACCGTCGCAAAGGACCCGAATACGACGCTTCTGCAGGAAATTTGCAATCCAGGTGCACAGTTGAGGGGGCAAGCCATAGGCCGGCAGCTTGGAAAGAAGAGACCGGTGCCAGACTCTATCGAAAGCTTTGGCTATGTCTAGGCTGACAGCCAAAGACTCGCCGTGCTTGTCCATAGCCTCACCCCAGAGGTGCGTGACGAACGCTAAAAGATCACCCGTTGATCGTTTAGCCCGAAAGCCGTATTGGCGATCATTGATCAACGAGTGATCCTCCAGGTAGCGGACAATTTGGGTGTTAATAATCCGCTCGAACACCTTGGAGAGCACTGAGGTGATAGCTATGGGTCGATAGTTGCCTGGCTCGGAACGGTCCCCCTTTTTGGGAATCGGTTGAACGTTCGCCTCCTTCCAAGCCTCAGGCACAATGCCTGCGGCGTAAGACGTCCGGTATAGGCGCGTAAGTGTGGGAGACAACTCCGCTGCACATTTTTTGAGGACCACAGCTGGGATGCCGTCAGGTCCACTGGCTTTCCGAACATCGAGAGACTGCAGTATCGCACGAACGTCACGTTGCCTGATACGTATATCAGGCATGGTGTAGCCGCAGTTGGCAATGTTAGGCGGCTGCGAACCGCAGTCATCGATTCGGGAGTTGGCCGCAAAGAGATTTGCAAGCAGATCTGCTTTCTCTTGCGGCCGATGAGCCAGTGATCCATTCGGATATCTCAGAGGGGCCAGCGAGGTCTGGCAGAAGTTGGACTGCACGGCTTTGGCCAGGCGCCAATAGCTACGACTGCCCGTAGGAAGGGCCATGAGCTCCTGGCCGAACCGTGCGACGCGCTGGGCATCCGCTCTTAAGTATGCCCTCTTGCAGACCTTTGTGGCTTGGTTGAACGCTGCCTTCAGGTGATCCACGTTAGAGTCGTGGAGAGTGCGAGCCCTGGTCCAAGCGCGGTACGCTGTCTGTTTGCGTTCAACAGCATCAGCGCATTCACGACCGAACCAGGGCCTTTTCCTGCCACCGCTCGTGACATCACTGTATGGAATATAATATTCCATACCCAGGATGATTTCACCAGCGACAGCAGTAGCGCTCTCTGAAGGATCCCTGTTCTCAAAGCAGCGTTGAGCCCAAGGGATGGATGCGAAGTACTCCCGCATTCCATCCCAGTCTGCTGACGAGTAGTGCCACAGTCGTCGTCTTGCCTCCTTGGGTCGTGGGGGCGTAACAACAACAGCTGTGGCACAAACCAGACAGTGGTCTGAGGTGCCCAGAGGAGCACTAATCGACACACTGTACCGGTTCGGGTTACTTGTCAGCAGCAGATCGAGCAGAGAGGGCGCCTGACCTGCAATGTCCGGTATCCGGGTGGGCTGGAGTACCAGTTGAGACAGGTCATGCGTGAGAGCGAACGCATGGGCAATTCGTCCCGCGTGGTCTGTTTTGGGAGAACCCAACCAGGTCTCATGGTGGGCATTGAAATCTCCCAAGAACACCAACTCAGCATTCGGAAACTGCTCCTGCGCGTCGTCTGCCGCCTGACTCAGGTAATCAAAGAGTCGAGTTGTCTCAGCGTCTCCTGAATGGGATCGGTAGAGGCACATGTAGATTTGGCTGAAAGAGCCGTGATCTACGTGTACCCAAAGGACAGAGAAGGAAGGGTTCTCTAGGCAGTGTAGACGGCGACAACAAATATCCGCCCTAACAAACAAGCATACCCCGGCTTTCGCGAGGAAACACTCCTCTAGCACGTAGCCGGGATATTGCAGGTAGGTCGTGTCTGCAGGACGGCGTATTTGTGTCTCCGTTAGAAAAAGCATTGCCGGCCGAGCCGTCTCCAGGTGGTGATGGACAGCATTAAGGTTAGCGTGGAGTCCTCTGATGTTAATGAACTCCACGACACCGGAAGAGGAAGCAGCGGTGGGGTTACGGCGATTGGCTGCTGTTAAACGACAATGCTTTGTTCGTACTGCCATAGAGTGAATGGAAGGGAAAGCGTGAAAAAAAAAAGAGGCGGCTATTCTCGCAACAAAGTGGGGCAAGGCGCAGAGCAAGTTTCGTCATATTACTGTGTGGTATGGCGATAGCCGATCAGACGGACGGAAGGACCCCCGTACCCTCCCGAAAGTGGTCGCCGGGACCCACCCTCCGGTCACCATCCGGCACGACGAGCCACCTCGAGATTATGCGCGGCATGATGAGGCAGCCAACCAAGTTGGTTAGACTCGGTTGGGCCTCTGGACTATACCGCGGGCGGCCAGTAGAGCACCGTTTCTACGGCTCTCCCTGGCCGCCGGGTCGACTCGCGCCACCCACACAATGACTCTACGGATACTCTGCAGGTCCCTCGTAAGCTGCGAGAATCGTCACCTCATGCTTAGGCCTCCGGCACTCTCATTCACCGAACGAAACACAGCAGTGAGACACTGCTATTTCACGTCGATTTTCTGTGAGAGGGTAGTACTTCCCCGGTCGAGCCGGCCCATTTATTGACATTAGTACTACCATACCCACGTAAGTACTAATTTCTTCAAATGTTGTATCCTTCCAATGATTCGATTTTTTGTAAGCTGCATAAGTATTAGTGTTTCTCGTTATAGATTTAATCAATTCTTTTCGAAACATCACGAAAATAAGTCAATGGAGTAGATCGATTAGTATATTGATTATAACAGACATAGATCTACAAAAATCAGGAGCAGAGAAATTTGTGCATCCATTAGACCACTGATCTATATCAGTCGTGAAACTTGTGTGAATGCCGAGTCCACTCGCTCGAACCGAGTCGCCATTTTCGTCGAAGTCTTCTTCATCGCCGTCATCATCGGAAGACAAGATTCTTCGCAACTCCATCTCAATGTCTTGATCCCTAATATGCAAAAAAATACAAGCATATTTTTTATAGGATAACATGAAAATTGTTACCGCAAAATTATGCATAGCATTTCATTGATGCGAAATAAAAAAATAATACCCACATTATTTGAAATCACACTACATCAACACTTTTTCATTATTTATCCAATTATACAACAACTATATTGAACAATATCCTAAACTTACAAGATTTAGAAACTTTCCTTTTTACGGTTTTTTCATAAAATCGCATTGCATATTTGCATAAAATCGCCAACTTTCTTGAATAAAAGCTGCTCAATACAAAATACTCAATGATTTATAAACTATAGATACGTTGACCGCGCTCTGTAGTGGCAACATGAATGCAAGGTGAATACCAGAAATCTATTTAGTCACGTACCAACCAGTGCCGCAAGTGTACGGGTCATTAAAATAACTCAAGTGAATAACTTCCACAACAACAAAAAAATGCCTTCCTGTGTTTTTAGGAAATATAAAAATTATACTGCATGTGTGAAAGATAAAAAAGTATCATTTCATGCGTATAAGTATATAGTAAGTATAGTATAAGTATCAAGAGAAATTAATGTTATTTTATTTTTTTCGATGCCTTCTAATGGCGGCCTGAGGAAAGTCACGTGTCCGCGCTCGGCAAATGAGCATGCACCACAGAATGACAACGTAATCAAAGAAATATATTTATCTCTCTCTAACAACAGGAATTCCGTAGACATTTAATTTTCTTTTCCTTTCTTATAAGTAGCTGTCTATTGTTTATATGTATTTACGCTGTTGTCGAGTGCCGTGATGTTCATGCATGACGCGTCTATTTATATTACGTCATTGGTTACATAGATAAAACACAACACTATATACTGAGAATAGATACGCCACTCTCGAATCAGTTTTGAATGTTATGTACCGTTTACTTTAGATGGCATTATATTCGTTTAGTAATTAGGATAGCCCATAGACGGCGCGTTTATAATTCTTATAAAATCCTTCTCAATTACGCTTATTTACTTTTAATGTCTGAGAAATAGCGTAAGATATTTATGAAGAAGCCAATTTACACAAAACGAAAACATTATTCACCAAGAAACCAAAGTAATTAAGCGTAATTTAATTGAACACTGTAAAGTTTACACTAGTAATTTTGAAATCAAAATCAAAATAAAAATAAAAGTATCTTTACTTAAATAAATCACTAAGTAACACTTATGAACGCCTAAATTACTATTATGCAACTATACTATAAATTTACATTTACTTGTTGTCACGTTTTAGGAAATAGTACAGTCACTTAAGCCAATAAATTCGGTCTGGAGGACATTATTACCTAGTAATATACATTTCTTATATAGACCGAAAGCAAGATCACGGCTTCAGTTGCACATCCAAAATAACATTTTATTGCTGATTTCCTCGGCATCTTATAAATAGTTTCGTCAGTGATCCAATTTCGCAAAGGCAATCAAGGTCCAGTATAACAAGCAGTGTCAATCGTAATTAGCAGGGGTTCAAGAATAAGCAGGTGGGGTTCAAACGTTTAAGGAAGATACAGGAGATCAATTACATATAAAATTCACAGAATTCAAGGAAACGAAAGATAATATCAACGTTGAAACTTGAAGTTTAAAACTTCAAATTGACCCACGTTATATCTTGACACTTCGTAACCAAATATTAAATATTATATTAACGCCATCTATGCCTCTAGAAAGAACTTGAGTTTTGTACCGTTTAATTTAGAGACCAGCACTGTCTATGAGTATTTTTTCCATGTAAATGTTTGATAGTTTCCACACCCTGACTGGCTAGACTTGAGTAGTTTACGAACTAAGAACTATTAGGAATGAATTCTTGTCACTGAACTAGAACGAACTCGTTTCTTAATCGGTCCTAGTTCGTCCAGTTCAATATTTTCAAAATTTTGTAATACAGTGATAAATAAACAACGCGATAAAATCCGTACATATATAGTAGTTTAATTTCAATAAACATTTCTAATCTATGGCGTTCTGTTTAACGTCAAACAGAAGAACGTACTAATGGCATAAGAATATCGTGCTCTCTTTCTTTCCTTACTTGAATTACACTAGAGGGAACAAAATGCATATTATATGTGTTTCTCAGACTAAACTTTCAAGATCACTGTAAGAAGTTCGATTGGAGTAAACAAAATCTGGAACTTTATTATTAGAGTCATAAAACATATATACCCACACCCTTTCCAGTATGTTTTAAGAAGATTGTGCATACAGGCAACATCCGTGCCAAGCGAAAGGGTATTCCACTGCGGGGCAAGTTTTAAATCAACGCAGGACACTATAAAACCTGGAAAACTGTCACAGTTACTATTTTTGCATGGTAACTTGTAAATAAAATTGTATAGGTATATAAAATAATGAAAAAGAAATTTAAATGTGAATATTTGAATCATTGTAAATATTAGATTTTAAGAACGCCATTCTAAGTCTTAAAATAATAAAATTGCAGTAACATCGATCAAATATACCATAGATGCACGTTCTTGTACTAAATCGTACCCAAATAATGACTCCGAATTGATGTGTACTTATAGGTATGTTTACTCGTTCGACTATTTAAAAATAGTCCTAAAGTGAATATAAATTTAACTTAATATAAACCTTAACACTTAGTGATAGTGTCGTAATACTTATGACAAAGTATTATAAATGTTTTCTTCATTCTCTCACTACGGTAAAAATATCATATTATGTAAACAAAACATTCTGAAATGAACCTTATATTAATTACAATTAAGTGTAAAATCATCGCAACAATTATGCGAGTGTTATTATTTTGACTATAGGCATATGATATTCTAACCGCTCGGAACATAGAAAGAAGGAATGGTAGAGTCGTTATTCATTTTGATATATTTTAAATCTTTGATAAGAACGTGTAACTAAATTTACGTTATTGAATGACAACAATTTGATAATAAGCTATTGTTATATTCTTTAATTTTAATAATTAAATTATAGTAGGTAACTGTAAGGAAGACGTTATATAACTTTATAAAAAGCAAGCATATAATATATTTATATTAAAGTAGGCCAATCATTTACAGTACTAATAATTATGCTCACTTTCGTACATTGTATTACATGTGTTTTCTATGTAGATTCAATAAATAATAATAAAACTATATACTCGCAGATAGTCGAATTAGCTAACAAAACTAGATATATTTTACCAGGATACTTTTGTTGATGTACATGCTTAAAATATAAATTTTAACTGTTCTATCGTTAAGGAGTTACCTAGTTCCTACTAGGTAAAAAAATGAACAACTTTACTAAAATAATGTTTTTATGTACCTTTAAACAATTTCAACTTAATTAACAATTGGCGCTTAGACCGATTTTTTGTTTCTGTATTTTCTATTTTTTCGTGTAGTGTATACGTATACACCCCATTTGACAGTAAACATAGGATCTACATCCACATCGCGAAAAGCTACATTAAATTTAAATTTAGATAGAAATAATGAAACACCTAAAACTTCAAATACTGTTCAGGTACTAAGTAATGTTATAAGAAAATTATTTTTATTTTTTCTGCATTTCTCAATAAATTTACAATTTAACCATAGGTACCAATGTTTTCATTGGGATAGAGGAACACTGCCAAGTACAATCACCGAATCTTGGTCATAAGGTAACGTTAATAAAAGTTTTAATTGAAAAATATATTGACATACTTACGTATACACTACACGAAAAAATTGAAAATACAGAAACAAAAAATCGGTCTAAGCGCCAATTGTTAATTAAGTTGAAATTGTTTAAAGGTACATAAAAACATTATTTTAGTAAAGTTGTTCATTTTTTTACCTAGTAGGAACTAGGTAACTCCTTAACGATAGAACAGTTAAAATTTATATTTTAAGCATGTACATCAACAAAAGTATCCTGGTAAAATATATCTAGTTTTGTTAGCTAATTCGACTATCTGCGAGTATATAGTTTTATTATTATTTATTGAATCTACATAGAAAACACATGTAATACAAAGTACGAAGGTGAGCATAATTATTAGTACTGTAAATGATTGGCCTACTTTAATATAAATATATTATATGCTTGCTTTTTATAAAGTTATATAACGTCTTCCTTACAGTTACCTACTATAATTTAATTATTAAAATTAAAGAATATAACAATAGCTTATTATCAAATTATTGTCATTCAATAACGTAAATTTAGTTACACGTCGAATCAAAGATTTAAAAAATATATTAAAATGAATAACGACTCTATCATTCCTTCTTTCTATGTTCTGAGCGGTAAGAATATCATATGCCTATAGTCAAAATAATAACACTCGCATAATTGTTGCGATGAGTTTACACTTAATTGTAATTACTATAAGGTTCATTTCAGAATGTTTTGTTTACATAATATAATATTTTTACCGTATCGAGAGAATGAAGAAAACATTTATGTTACTTTGTCATAGGTATTACGACACTGGTGCCAATTCTGTTGTCACAAAATTCTCTTATCTTAGCTAAAAATCTCTAAAATTTATTTTAGTCCTGTCACTTTTGGCGACTTCAGAATACGAAATGTCGTTTGATAGGACTAAACTAAATTTTAGAGATTTTTAGCTAAGGTAAGAGAATTTTGTGACAACAGAATTGGCACCAATATCACTAAGTATTAAGGTTTATATTAAGTTAAATTTATATTCACTTTAGGACTATTTTTAAATAGTCGAACGAGTAAACATAACTATAAGTACACATCGATTCGGAGTCATTATTTGGGTACGATTTAGTACAAGAACGTGCATCTATGGTATATTTGATCGATGGACCGGGCAGACATTATCATCGCATAATAAAGAACTTACAAATCTATCAAAGACCAGTGGAACTAAAGAACTAATAGAACTAGGTGTACGAACTACCTAGTTCATTTGGAAAAATTAACTAGTTCGGAACGCTTTGTGTAGTGACCAAGCAAAAACAAGTCTAAAAGCCGCTACTTTTACAAAAACTCTCTTTGACAACATCTCAACCTGTCAATGTCAAAAGCCGCGTTCCGTTTCTACATTTCATTTTCGCAATCTGGAGCAATAATATGTCACTTAAACGTCTTTGACATTTTGTGGGCTTACTTTACCCGTTGTTTATTTAAATCACCGAGAAAAGATGTGGGAATAATTTTCATGTTACGCTATTAAGGGTCAAGGGTCTAATAAATAATACGAATTATTTATTGTTAATGATATTTCAATAATTTAATAACTTTATACAAGGTATTATTCACTGAGATTCACGAATAATTCCCAGTAGTCCCCTCTAGCCCTGTCCCCCCGGGGTGACAGCTGAGAATTGTCTTCCCAGTTGTCACAGTGGGTGACAATTTGTGCCGACTGTTCCCTTTGAAAGCTGACTAGAGGGGACAAATGGGAATTCTGTTTCTCAGTTGTCACCGGGGGGATAACAATTACTACGATTCCTTCCCAGAAAAAAATGTAATTACCGTAGATTTCAGCTTTTTTATTTATTATTCTACATAGAATCAAATAAAAAAATTAACACAATGTCAACACGCTTACAACATTAGAAAAATATTAACTATTAAGTAAGTAAATAAAAATGTCAATAAAGTTATATAGAATCAAATAAAAAAATATCGACATTATGTTTCCTTTAATAGGTACAATCACAGATTATTAACTTATATTAACACCAATAGTTTTTTTTATTCTATATAATTTTTACATATTGCGGAATTTATTTTGTACGGCAACACCGAAGTTAGATTTTTTTTTCAAAATATACTTAGAAACATATTTTTTAAACTGACGATACATTTCCTACCATAATCTTCGTTAGTTCCGCCCGTTGTGTTACTCACTGTTGTTAAATACTACAAATAATGTCTGGGAATAGTGCATGTTCAACTGAGAATGCACCATTCTCAGTAGCTCAGTAGCTGCACCCAGCATAGTGACAACTGAGAAACAGACTTCCCATTTGTCCCCTCTAGTCAGCTTTCAAAGGGAACAGTCGGCACAAATTGTCACCCCGGTGACAACTGGGAAAAAAATTCCCAGCTGTCACCCCGGGGGGACAGGGCTAGAGGGGACTACTGCGAATTATTCGTGAATCTCAGTGAATAATACCTTGTATAAAGTTATTTAATTATTGAAATATCATTAACAATAAATAATTCGTATTATTTATTAGTAATTCAGATTCACGGTTGACCTTGCATTACAGTGAGTATGGATGAGCGCTGCGGACTCTCCACCCTCTATCTCAAAAACGGTTGGAAGTATGAAATTGTTTTTTAAACAAAAGGACATCATTCAAGCTTCGAACATTTTGTACCCAAAAGTAAAAGTGCCTGCCAGAAAAAAAAATACTGCAGTTTTGTAGAAAATATGTCTCTAAGCATTTTTTTCTATTACAGCGAACCTCTAAGTTTAATCCTACAACTGCTACATGTGATTAAAAATACAAAAATCATTATTTTTACGTATAACGTTTGTCTAATAGACACATATTTATTTACTTTAGTTAGTAATCATAAACAACCTAGCTACCTGCTATTGTTATGTGTGTGCGCACAAGCACCCATCGCCCGGCCCCCTGCCCGCTCGCGTCCCATACTCCCCTCTCCCTGCGCGACGAACACTAATCGCTTTGCACTGTTTTAAATATTTAGTTAAATAGTTATCCATGCAACTTCTGTTACATCGGACGACTTATTACAAACGTATGCGTGAATGTGTCGTGTTTATTTAACAATATTTCAAATGGCTGACTTTCTGTGTATTCGGTGTCGTGAGTCTGTTGTAAACAGAAGGCGATACACTTGGGCTTCTCGAGAAGAAATACACATTGATATAGCGCAGATTATTATTCAAGAAATATTGGCGCTACAGGTATGTAATCTTTGAGGTTATGGGTCCTACTTCTATCTCGTCTTATTTAATATTAGCGCGTTGAATTGAATATCTACCATCAGTTATTATGTTTTGATATCTAGTTTTGTCTTACATTTTACTAGCTCATTGGATGTAATAATACGTACACTGTCTTAATTGATAAGGTTTCCAGTTCCCGCAGTGTTTTTATTATAACAATAATTACAATTCGTCATAGAAAATACGTTTATAATGTTCTAGGGAAGTCAACATCTGACCATGTCAAAATCTAAAATAAAGCATAGTATAATATAATGCTAAGTAGGAGCAAGTGGAACGACACGAGTAAGAAACAAATCTGTTTTATTTTACAGCTCCAGCCAACAGATTTTATTTGTCGACCTTGTTGGCAAAGGGCAGAAAGAACATACCATAGAAATATACGGGAAACAAACACGCCAAGAAGATGATGATGCTGATGTTCCTCAGACGGTAGCAGGTGAAGAACCAGCTCAGATTAATTTGCCTGGGTATGTGCGAACACCGGACACTAGGCGCAGTTGTGTTTTCCAACATTGCGATAACGATACAAGACATCGTATTCCAGATGACATTGTTTTGCGGATGTTGTGTCGATATAATTTACTTATGTGTGAAAACAGTCGTGTCTGTAATGAACATTTACAGCAAGACTTATGGCACACATTGACCGTACAGCAAAACAATATTACCGTATTTAAAGCTGATCAGATTGTAAGAGCTTTGTCTCTATTACAAGCGCATGTCACTACAGATGTTTTAAACTTTGAACAATACCAATTGATAAGACCGATCGACCTTCGTACCTGGGTTGGCCTTACACATGACCAGTTTACTGATTTACAAACTAATCTTCCAAGCCTTAATAATAGGAGTAACAAAAATGTAATATTGGCAGCTGTACTGGTATGGAAATCCGTAGTCTCTGCCTATCCCTCTGGGAAACAGGCGTGAATTTATGTATGTATGTACTGGTAAAATTACGGACAGGAGATTCTAATGCTAGGTTGGCATCAATATATAAATTAAAGCGTGTCTTCTTTCGCCCGCTTACTCAACACTGATCGGACTGCACTAATGCAAGATTTTGTCCCGAGGCACTTGGGCTTTGACCATCTAAGCAGAGAAGACGTAGCTCGAAGAAGTCTAACTGTGCCAGAACATCTCTTCGGTAATCTAAACAGCGCCGTTGAAGAAAGGAAAGCAATAACAATTTGTGACGGCACATACTCTATATTCAAAGAGTTCTAATTACTTATTCCAAAGAATATCTTACAGTAATCATAAGTATAGAAATCTTATAAAGCCATTCCTATTGATATGCTTTGGTGGATATATAATTGAAGTGTCAGGTCCTTATGATGCTTCTACATCTGACGCTCATATAATGAACAATATAATAGATAGTGAAGCAAACAACGGTGACGGCGTTTTTCATTGGCTTTACAGAAGTGGTGATGTTTTTATTTTAGACCGTGGTTTTAGAGACGCGGTTGTACCAATGCAACAGCATGGTTACTCAGTACACAAAACATCCAAATGAAGCACAATTGACGACAGACCAGGCTAATAAATCTCGTCTAGTAACTATTTGCCGATGGGTCGTCGAGGTTGTAAACGGCCAATTTAAAAGGGATTTTCGGCTTCTGCGGAATATCATTGTAAATCGTACTTTGTATTATTTTAAAATAGCGGCTGCCCTATTAAATGCCTATCACGGGGTAATAGAAGACAACATTCACGCACAAAACTTTTTATCTATCATTAATGAAAGATTGTCGCTGCTAAACTCACTTGCGGATATAGTCAGAAGACATAATTATAATAGAAGGCGAGTACAATTTCGTCTATTGCCGGCTATATATACCATTTAAAACAAGCAAAAAGCTACTATGGCGAACATTTAAACCCAAATGGAGAATTTATAATAGAAATAAGCGAACTAACTGAACATATTAGAGAACTAGGTGAAAATATTGTATTGATAAGGGGGCGAATCCAGTCTCGACATGTAAGGGCTAGGGTATATTATGTGTATATTGGTTGGCATAGAGGTTCAAGTGGTAGGGCAGCCATAGCGCATTATTATTGCACTTGCAATATAGGAAAACGAACCGTTGGTTGTTGTTCTCATACAATGTGTTTGGTTTGGTACTTGAGTTTTGCTAGACACGAGGCTTGTATAAGACCACCTGCAGCTGGCTTAGAAAGCATTATAATAAGGTTTATTGAAATGTAAAGCAACCTATCTAATAATAAAGACATTTAATGTTTATTTTTGCTTTATTTGTCACCTTATTATATCTATATCTACTTAAACGATGAATAACTAAACTTAAACTTAAAATAGAAAACTTACAAAGCTTTCTTTTTGCATGCATGCTTTTTACGCAGTCGGAGGGTTAAATATTAAGCTTTCCAGTAATACGTAAACATGTTTACGACGTTATTTCGTATAAAAATAAAATATACTTTTTGTTTACAGAATTTTAATTTCGTATAACAATAATGATTTTGGTATGTTCAAACTATTGTAGTCATCGGAGGGTTAAACATACAGCTTTGTTGTAGTATAAAAAAATGTTAAGAAAGCTATTTTCTATAAGTATCTAACTTTTTTTTCTGGCCGGCACTTTTGTTTTTGGGTACGAAATGAATGATGTCCTTTATTGCACATTTTATGCTCTACAATTTTATAATAAATGTTAACATCACTGGAGCTATAGAAACCGAGATAATCGCGAAAACCTCTTTATTGTGACCTTAAACTTACGGCGCAGACACGAGATTTTATGAGACCTTTGAGACAACTTTTAGAACACCAAAATTAAGGTGTATACGAGTTTACAGCTTATTATCTGTCTCTCATTCCGAAGTCAAACCCTAATATTATGAATGGGCTATCATTGCATGTGTGTGAATGAAATCTTACTCTTAAAAACTGCCTATTTTAAAGCTTGAAGAAGTGTCTCCGTTTCTGTGTAGGTGAGTTCTCGAGTCTGCATTCATATGGTTTTGTGATAATAGCAAATTTTTATTGACTATGTTTTAAAGAAAGGAAGCCTGCATAACAAATTGGTGTCTAGCAAATAAAGTTTTTACTCTATTTATTATACAGTAACATACATTCATTTTATTAATACATTTTGATCAAATACGATATATAGATTTGTGCATTTATAATAAAGCTATCAAAATATATAGGTCTTTTACTATTAAAAGGTCACATCGTTTGTAAAAAGTATCTGTATAATATTGTCTTCTGTTTACGCGAATGTTATTCATTGAAATTAAACTACTATATACGGATTTTATCTGTACTGAAATGATATGTATGTATAAATTTTGGATTTTGGCACCTCAAATTCCTTTAATCAATTATTTCATTTGAAACATTTCATGACGAACGAGAGTTAGGGCAGATGTACAATAGATAATAATGATTACTGTTCCTATATAGTATATTATAGTCTTTTAAATTGAAATATCTAAATAAGCGGGTGGCAAAAGTTTCTTCCTGACACCCACGCTATGCCACTGGTTCAGACACAGTGTAAGGTTTAATGTACCCTAAGCATGGATAAAGAATGTGATGACGACAAATGGAGTAAGGGACTTATGCTACTCTATATGTCATGGTACCACAGTATGTTGGCAGGTTACTGCAAGGTAAATGTTTCTTCATAATTAATCAATATTTTTTAAGATTTGCATTGTAATGGAATTTTAAATTTATATAAATGATTCATTAAATTGCAAGAACATGTAGGTATTTCTTATTCAAGGCATTTGGCCAGATAGAAAGGAAAGCATAGAAGTAGCCCAGCTTACACAATTGCTTGCACTTAAAAAATGTCTGTATGGTACAGTTTTGATTTTTTGATCCAAAAAAAGGAACCGTGCTAGGTTTTCAAAAGCATGATGCGTTTGAAAACCTAGCCTGGTCCCTTTTTTGTGTTGGAGCGGCATCTTATCTTTTTATTGATGAGATAAAATAGTTCAGTAACAATGTTTATCCATTCTGTGTTATAGCAGATCCCTTTTAATAATATTAGTAAAGTTCACATTATTTAGCACACATAAGTGTGCACATATCCAACTCATCAGTTAACTTTTTCAAAGAATTAACTTAGGTACTAATTATAATGTAATATATGTGTATGTTTTCAAACCTTTCCTTTATGTATGACAAAATATTTTCCAGGCACAGTCATGTTTTGTTTACATATAGATAGATTCATTGGACAAATTTTATTCAATATAATCTAGAGTTATATATACTAAAGGCTGCATTATAGCATATTATTATAGTCTATAGCTTTAAAAATCATAAACATATTGTCTGAGGGAGCATTCTCAAAATTTTAATCATCCAATTTAATTTGTACTTGTTCCTTTAGAGAAATAAATACATAAATGTATGGGTATATATATTTATTTATTTATGTAAATATATACAAGCATGAATCTATATGTAATAGTTTGAAAGTGTAATAAGTTGTGAACCTAATCAGCAAATTGTATAAGGTTTGTAAATAGGTAGTTTTTATAGGAATAAACATATTGCTATCTTAGGTATGCAAAACTTGCTTAGATGTATCATCAAAACTGAAATGTATTAATGTCACCTGAAACCCTTTATGATATGTAATCTAAATTACATTCATTGCTCTAACTGTGAATTTACTTTCAAGTAATATGAGGACCCAGAACTTATGAGAAGAATTGGCACCGGCCCTTATTGATATATGGGTTTACAATATTGTTTATTTTACGAGTTATATATAATTTTGTTAAGAATAAGATACACAACCAAACATTCTGGAATAATAAACAAAAATTTAATTGTTAGCCGTAAATAGCAGCAGTTGTAATGAAATGGGATCATCCACTCACATAAATACATAAAATAATCTTAACAACGCGAAGCTATGTATATTATTGTAGTCCAGGTTGATAAAATCGGTTAGAATAGTTAGCAATGCAACTTACATTACGTATTTGTTTTTTATAATACTTAACCTTATTACTATAATTTAAAACACATTCATTTTTGTATTGCCTGAAACATGTAAGTACAATAATATTAGACGCACCTGACGCACCGTGACGCACGCGTTTGACCGGTTGACAGTAGGTAAGTGACATTTAAATTCCAGCTGACAGTGACACTGTCATGGCCATAAACAATACAATAACAGACCTCTGTTCATCTATCTTCTATCTATATTGATTCTATCGAATCAATATGCGACATTGATATTATACATACCTATGTATAATATCAATGTCGCATATTGATTCGATATTGTTAAGCTATGGTCTAAAAGTAGATCGACATAAAAAACTAGATAAGTGTAAAGATCTTTATACAACGCGACTTATGGACAGACGATATAGCGATGCGCTAAATCGAACTCTATAGATATTCAAATACATTAGCGTACTGAGTGACACCTTCTTTACATGACAACGCAGGCAACCACTTTTGAATAGTGTTGTCAACCATAAATTATGAAATATAATTCAAATGCAATTGTGCAAAGGGCTAAAATAAACCGATGAAAGTGCATGTAAAAAGTACGTAAACTCACATAGTAAGTTACAAAAGATGCGGGGAAAATCACGCATTTCGAACGCTTGTAAAACCAATACCTATTGTAATCAAATTAATCTGAGTAGGTAATTCAATTATGTAATAAAATAGAATATCAAACCAATGATGAAGTTTATAATCCGTTTATTATATTTTCATAACTTATATAATGTCTCATAAAATATAAATAGAATTTCTCGTGTGTCTATTTTACTATTCGCGCATGCGCTTATATACATATATTTAGAGCACATAAAGCGCTCCATTCTATTTTTTGCACCAATATCAATAGTATAATAATTGAAAGTATTATTTTAGTTCAATTGCTCTTGTATATACTTTACTATAGTATTATAAACTCAATCGATAATTTTGTAGTTCTGTACTTTCCATCATTAAAGTTAGTAGAAAAATGAATTCGACATAATATAAATTATATAATTTAGTTTGATAAATTGCCAATGAAATTAGTTTATAACTTTATTAGGCTGGGCCAAAATGTCTTCTGTTTTCTGAGCAATAAATTTGCAACATACTGCCCAAATACCAATTTTAGCTCCGAGAGACATGTGCAAGCAGTCCATTAACCTTTAGTTACAAAATTATTTCGATATTTCCTTATATAAAGGCCATAAAAATAAAATGTATGATCAAGTAAGACTTACTTTATTTTGCCATGTCTGACGTATCGATATTAATTATAATAAACCCCTTTTTCATAAAGATTATTAGTGGAAATAAAACTTTAGAACTTTCCTAATGAAAAATATCGAGATATGTTTTAAAATTGGCTGAATTTAATAGAAGAAGAAATAGAACTAGCAATTTAAAAAAAATAATCTATAAGTTCATTCATTTATAAATAAACTTACGGCCGTCAAACTTTTCAGTGGCCATAAAATAGAGAAAAATCAAACCCATATGATAGATTTTCGTCTTTAGACAAAAAAATAAACACAAAATTTCAAAAAATCATAATCTTTGTATATATTCTGTCAGCATATCCAATATTTTTATGGTTAATTATTTCTAACAAAATATCTAGTTTATAGGGCTGGATCAAAGTCGTGATAAATGTTGACATTCAATATGGCGGTATGTCGTCAGTGCTATGCTGTGTCGTGGTGAGATTTGATTATTTCATGGTTTTGTATTTATTTGCTTTCAAATACAATCAATTAACGTCAGTAAAAACTAGTAACAGTCGTGTGATTCATATGTGATATGCTATTTGCCTTAATGGAAGTAGTTAGAAGAGTTAGGACTTGTCCCTCGGCGTTGTAATTTCTGCACATCGTTCTATCGGACGGCCGATGTCTACCTAGATAGCAATAATAAAATGTAGGCAGTAAGATATTTCAACGCAACGCTTTGTTGTAATTCGGCATTACTATAACTATTTAGAATTGATTTGTGGTCGTAATAAAGTGTATAATTCTAGAGGCTAACGAAAGTGTCTATTGCAGCTTGTGAATATCGGGTTAAATACGTATAGATAGCAACAGAGTTATATGGTATCCACCTTCATCCAACCTAATGCACCACGGGCTCCGACTCAGCAAGCATTGAAGACATCTGAGGATTTAGTATAAAATAATCATAAGTAATTTTGTTTTGAAACATTTGTGGTTTTGGTGTATAAATTGATACTTTTGTTGTTAGAGACTTCAATCGTGTTCTTCTGAACACAAAGACTTAAGAAAATGTGATTTGATGTAAAAAATTGTAACTTCTACTGAAAACTGAACACCACACAATATTCTGTGATATAATTGGTACCTAGGGACTAGGATTTTCTATTTATATACAACGAAGATAACTACTATCGAGATAGAATGTCCAACAATCCTCAGTGGAAAATGTTCCAGCCGCCAGATTCACACTCCTCACCCCTACAAGACATCTTAGATCTACAGCATTCTAACATGCAGCCTAAATCGGCTTACCGTAATGGTGAGTGCATATATCTAAATATTTTGTTGTAGCATTGTTGTCAATCTGTCTCCTTATTACATTGCTATTGAGTTTTGAAACAGCCTCTGTGATTCTATATTTTTGTACTTTGCTATGCATGCCATATTATGTATTCTGATAAATGTCAAACAACATATACTATCTTTTATGAAGTTGTTGTCATATATTTGTATTATATTATCATTTTCATTTAAATTCCAAATTATGCTCTGTCTGAATTTTTTTCTATGTATGATATTAAAAACTTAAGAGGTTGGATACAAGGGTATGATGAATTTCTTTAACTGTAACTTTTATAATAGAAAAATATCCTTTAAAAGTTATCTGTATTAAAATATTATATTTGCTACATAGTATTAAAAAATACTAGGTACCATGTATTAAAATCTTATGATTTACATAGCATTTGTTTATTATTAGGGTATGTAAATAAATGTTTTTGCATATTAGATGTTGAGAATAAGAACTCAATTCATCACTTGTATAGAAATATATTGGTTGTGTATTATCTTTTTGATACTATTCAAATATTAAAAGACAGCCAAACCAATCATACATAAAAGGAAACCATAGGCTTGAAATGTTATTTTATACTGTTAATTTATGTTTTACCATATCAAATATGGCTTGCATTTATTTCATGTATTTTGTATGGTATTTTAAATGCATATTTTATATAATTAAGTAAATGAAGTAAGAGTATCCATCCATTTTAGCATGCAATTTAATATATTCAAGCAATTGAATAAGTAAATGATGTAATATATTTGTTATTTATTATATGTAAACCATTTGACATGACATAAAGTTCTAATGGTGTAAAAGTAAAATATCACATCTTCTCAAACATAAAAACTGTCTAAAACCATAATAAATCAATACTAATAATATAGCTCTTAAAGTAATGTTTAGCATTTAATTATTGAAGATTACTTTGAAAATTTATTCCTTAGTGCAATGAAATTCTTAGTATCTAACTATCTATTATCATTCTTTTTTAAACATCTAGGACTTGACTGTGCATGTTATTTGTGCATATGCATGCATGTAAAAGTATTGGTATTATTCATGGACATGAAACAAACAAAAATGTTGCAGATAGTGCTTATTTTAATTTGCTATTGCATTTTATTTTATTCTCTCATTAAAGCTATTTTAACAATTTATTTCTAATGCCCTGGACATACAATCCATTTTCTATAATTGAAAAGGCACTAAACTTTACAAAAGATGTGTAAAGTGCTCTGTACAGTTAATTTGTTAATATTGTAAAAAAAAAAATTTTATTTGATTATTAACTAAGATGCAGCTTAGTACTGTAGTAAATGTAATTTAAAAGTTACACACACAGTTTTCATATAAAGTTATAATTTACAGCTAAATCCATTTTCACTAGAGGCACAGGTATTATATCTTATTTTGATCTGTGTTTTAGGTCTAGCTACATAGCTTTATTGATTTTAGTTGTGTACTGTTGATAACCAATTATTTTTATACATATGTATGTTCACACACTAAATAATTTTTGTGGAGAGCTGACAACCTGTTTCATTAAAGTAATCAAAGAAAACAGGAGGTCTATTATTATACCAAAAAGAACTTACTTGAAACTTTTATATTTCCACTTCCTCTTTGTTTATATAGTTATAAAATGATTATTTAAATAGAAAATCTCTTAATTAATTAAAGGTGTGAACATACTTGTTATCAGTTGATTAAATATCCAATAAAAGAGTACAGTGTATGAAAACATAATTAGTGTTTAATATATTTTTTGTCCAAAGGTGAGTATCCAAGTTCACCAAGAGATAATTTTAACACACCTAAGACAAGTGGCGGGAACCGCTTCTCTCTTGGTTACAATATAGATGGCTGTCCTATGGGAGATTCTGTATATTCTTCTGGTTCTACTAACAATTCATCTCAATATGACTCGATGAATCACCCACCTATTCGAGAGACTGGCATTATTGAGAAACTCCTACACTCATATGGATTTATTCAGTGCTGTGAAAGACAAGCTCGCCTATTCTTCCACTTCAGCCAGTTTAGTGGTAACACTGAACACTTGAAGATAGGAGACCCTGTTGAATTTGAGATGACGTATGATCGTCGTACTGGCAAACCGATCGCGTCCACAGTTACAAAGATTGCACCAGAAGTGGTAAGATATAAACTTGTTTTCCTAATTTACATTAAGTGAAAGATGTGTACTTAGAAAGCAATTTTATTGTCTAGGTCATGAGCGAAGCTCGCGTAACAGGTACAGTAACGACTGAAGTTAAAGGTGAAGGCTCTGGGGACAATACAGGAAGAATTTCGTATGAAAATCGTGGTGAATGTTTCTTTTTACCTTACACTAAAGACGATGTCGAGGGTAATGTCACTTTACGTACTGGTGATGCTGTTAGCTTCCAGATTGCTACAAATCAGCGGTGAGTGCTTGACATAGTCTGTAGTAATAAATAGTTCAGAAATATTCTAATAATTACAATATTACAGAGGTACGTTGGGTGCTTGCCATGTACGTTTTGAGAATCCCGTACACCCTGTAAAGTATCATGGCGTAGTATGTTCGATGAAAGAAAACTTTGGTTTCATCGAACGTGCAGATGTGGTCAAGGAAATTTTCTTTCACTATTCTGAAGCTAAAACCAAGGAAGAGTTAGTTTTGGGAGATGATGTCGAGTTTATTATTCAAACTAGAAATGTAAGTTTCACTAAAATTGCTCTTGCATATAATTTAGTGAACAGTTGTTAATTTGACTATTTTTTTGGAATATAGGGTAAAGAGGTGGCTTGTAATATAACGAAGTTGCCGAGCGGCTCTGTGGTATTTGAGGATGTCAGTCCGGAAATAATGCGCGGCCAAGTATTGAAGCCTTTAGAACGCGGTAGCATGGTGCGGGTGCCGCAGAACGACCCTCTGCCAGGACGAATTAGATACCGCGCCGCAGACCATTCTGAAGTTGAGGTAGTTATAGCTTAGGTGGTCACTAGCCCTTCTTGAATACCATTGAAATTAGTAATGATATACTCATCGATGTACGCGTTGCTTAGGTGCCTTTCGGGGACAAGGACCAATGTGGAGAATTCACCCTTCGCCATGGAGATTGGGTGCAGTTCCAAGTGGCCACAGATCGTCGAGACCAGCTGAAGCGTGCTACCAACATCTCATTGCTCGACGAGTCTTTTAACGTTTCAGGCGAACGGTGAGTTAAATACCCTATTATTGTTATGTCTGCTGTAAGATCCTTTCTGTTATTATTGTTTTGTAAAATTATACATAAGCTAGCAGGATTGTTTGCAATGTAACTATTCGATATAACAATATTTAGTACATTGTCTGTCTTAATAAAGCAAAACACATAATTTCGTATTTATATATATGAATCAGTCATCATCAATATATATTTATGAATCAGTCTTGAATTGTATAAACATGATATAACTGCACAATAATTCACTAATATATCGTATAGATAATATAATTGATTCAACTTGAAAGACTTGGCATTGTAACGCATTGGTATTGTATTTTTGTACATGTAAACTAATATACAAAATGTGACAGCTTGAAATTGAAGTCTATAAATGTTATATTTGTATTGTTGTAACAGGCGGGAGCAAGGGATTGTTTGTTCTTTGAGGGAAGGTTTCGGGTTTATTCGGTGTGTCGAGAGAGAGCAAACAATGTTCTTCCATTTTGCTGAAGTGCTTCGTCTTGGGCAAGAGCTGAGTGTGGGCGATGAGGTACGTTTATTTAAAAAAATATCTTCATCTTGTTTTGCCTGGGTCTATCACGTAGTTAGTTAGATGGCTACGGCTATTGCACACAATTCATACAATTTTACTGTCGAGTCGAGCTGAATGATTCAATCGGCTCGATGTCGATGATAAAATAAATAAATAAATATATTTAAATAATATTTTACACCGTGATTAAACACTCTGTCAAATATTAACAACTTATTACTATTATATCCGTTTTCTAATAAGACGCCAGGCTATTCGCACATGGGACTACCCTATGTGTCGCGGCCGGTTTACTTTTGCTAAGGTACAGTGTATATTAACGATATTATACAGAACATCTAGCATTTCTTAATTTGGAAATATATATGTATGCTCATGACCATCAATAATGCTGCATAATATTTATAGCTAGTTGAGCGAACGCAATACTTCGCGAGATTTATCTCGTAAACATTGCGCTAGCAAAATAAGTTAAAAAGCGCGCTCCCGTCGTTACCTCTTTCAATAACCACAACTTAGGATCTTGAATCCTTACACACATACACATGCGTCATCTCAATTCTGCTTTTGATCGTATCTAGACGGACAAAACAAAATGCTCATAGGTTGACAGTGTGCTTTAGGTTGGCGGGATGATGCAAGTGTAGTATATTCACGTGTATGAAATCATTCAAAATCTGCTGAGACAGATTTTATCAGCCATTTTTTGCTTTGCTATATTTAAACTTATACCCATTCCATTATTTCGATTGCGTAACGCTTAAGTTAACTGTGATTATATTCCGGACACACTATTGAATAAAATAATTTAGGTGGAGTTTACCGTGGACCCCGTGACTACATTCTCCAATATGAACAATCGCCAGTCTGCGATCCGCATCAAGCACCTGGTACCCGGTACTGTGAAGTTCGAGACTCTGATTGAGCACGGCGCCCGTGGTGTGGTCACCAAGGACGCTCAGATGTACTCGTCCTCATCAAGCCCAACTAGGTCGCCTGCAGTGAGTTACAAGATATCTTACAGACTTCTTTATATTACATTTCTATTTGTACAATCATTATACTTAAGCTGATATAAATAATTTACTAGTTTACATGCGTTTTGTTTAGTTTATAGTTTTATATTTTTTAACAGGAACCAAATGGTATGATCAGCTGGCAAGTAAATCAACAATCAAAGAAATCTCTTCCGTTCTCATCCAAAAAGTGTGAATCTAAGATGCTGCCCCGTGTGGGTGATCTTGTCACCTTTGATGTCTATCAGGTATAATATCAACATTTATTAAAAAATAAATCTTCGCCTCCCTTCCCCTCACGGTTTTAAAATAGTTATCCAGATATAAATTGTAATATTAGAGGTATGGGCTGGCAAGCATAGACTAGTTTTAGATAACTTCGAAAGCTATATTTGTAGATAAAGCATTGATTCATATGCTTTGTTAACTGGCTCAATGAAGCTTTACAATAACAAATGTTGAAGCATAAGACCATAAGTTACTGTATAGTATATTATGTTTTAATAGGCTATATTTTTATGTTTAATCTCATCAGGTGAAGCGAACTAAGGAGTTGGTGGCAAAAACAGTGCAAGTGCAGCATAGCCTGATGACTAATGGCAGTAGCAGTAACGGTGCTAACAATCGCCCCTTAATGCCAGGCTTTATCGCCGCGCTCAAAGATGGCTTTGGATTCATTGAGACTTCGGACCACACTAAAGAAGTCTTCTTTCACTTTAGGTATGGCATTTTAAAGGCATTAGTTAAAAATGTTTAATCTTCGTGAGGTGCTAATAATGTATTTGGTTCAGCACTATCTGTTAGTATTATTATATAATCCAATCGTTCTAAGTTTTCGTAGTAACTGTTGCTCATTTTTCATTTGAATTACTATATTTGCGACCTTATATCCTCAATTAAACTACGCGTGCGCGACAATAAGTACTGAAGGAGATAATTGGACACAAGTCCATAGACTGAGCATTTAGTTTCTTGCTCTTTTATAAAGAAATTGTTGTAAAGGATTTTAGCAATGTTAAACAGATGCTTTAAAACTACTTGCAGCTTGCTAAAGGCGACTTTTCTGTAATTTGTATTGCGTAAGCGTAAGCACAGCGAACAATTAATTACCTAATGCGTGTAATAATGACTAGTAACGTAATTATTATTACAGTTTATAATGCCTATACTAGAATTTCAAAAATATAATTAATTAACATTATTTACTCGTTATCCACTTTTGTTACTCGCGCGGGTATATTATTTTATTACAGTTTTAGTAACTACTTCAAAATAACTCAAAACAAAAGATATTACAAAATATTTATCCTTGATTTTATTTTTTCCAATGTTGCCTAATATTTATTGATACATGTTTCATTAATTTGTCATCTTTATACATTTTTGTTGCGAGCTATTACGATTTATCTTTATTTGTTCATATTTTTGATGATCGTTATCCTATATAAACCTCACTACGTTATAAATATGTTATAGGGCTTTTGTAAATAATATCACTGTATGTATTCACTCATTGTCAGCCAACAAATTTACCACTCGTAAATCGGAAATGTGAATGTTGCGAAATTATTGCGCAAGAGAAGCTTTTGTTTATTCAATTGTAATATAATTGTGTGAAGTGAGTAGGTATGCTTCTGCCCCTGTCTAAAATAAACACTGGATGATATCTGCATTACTTTTATTTGGCGATCATTTTCTTTCTTAATTGTCTATAGTATTGTTAGCGACGTCGAAGTTTATAATAACAAACCAGTTAGATTTGACAATCTGGTAAACTTTGTTTATATGTAAAAAGCAGAAAGGATAGCACTTTCCTTCTAGCGTGGGTGATGAGAGAGTATTCTAAAATCTTGTATATTTGTGTGGCACAATTTTGCGACAAGCGACCTAATGGTTAACCTAATTATATATTTATTTGTTCCTTTAGGCGATTTCTTTCAATATTTGTTCTTATTATTTATGCTTTGCGCTTGGTTACTCTTGTTTTACTTAAATTGCTTTCTCAAGATTTTGTAATATCTGTAAGACCCCACGTGCATTGTTCTATGTCACTTTTATACAAATAGTTTTTTGCAAATAACCTTAACCTTATAATTCCACTGATTTAGTCCGTACGATATAAACGGGAAGTAATGGAGCGGTCTATTCTTAGAGCATGCAACATAAAGAAATACAAACATGACATTGCAGCTACATGACAATGACACTGGTGTTCGTCAATTGAAGTTACAAACAGTTTACGATTTAAATTGTACGCACCATTTATTGCTAAAAGGATATTATTGGTTTGGAATTCATTTGTTTATTAATCCGATGCAAGAATTTTCGCTCAGGCGTTATTATGAACAAAATTGCTGCAGTAATCATTGGCGAATTTCTAATATATTTACGTAATACGATTTTTTACAATTGATGTCGATGAATGCAATGCGAACTGTGCGTTCTTATTTGTTTAATAAAGTTATTATTTGGTCCCCGTAAAGCAAGCATTAGAAAGATAATGTTCTACAAAAGATACTAAAAACGTTCACAGCAATCTGGAAGGCAGTACAGATGGATTGGAGCTTGGTGGTGAGGTGGAGTACACTCTAGGACGCGTGAATGGATCCGGTGGGGGATGCGCGAGTGCCGAATATGTGCGCGTGCTGCCTCGAGGCACAATACCCATTGCCAAACCATTGGAACCGACACTCAACGGAACTGTTACTAGGACGCTTCGGGCGCTCAATCCAGACCAAGCACAGTATTCAGGTTTGTAATAATCAATACTTTTGCTTAGTTTGCTGCTCTGGTGACTTATTCCGCTTGCCATGTATGCATGATACTAAATATATGTATGAAATTACCTTGTTAGTACAGAGTAAACCCGGTCTAAATAGTCCGTAACTTGTTAACAGGACTGATACAAGTGGAAGGCGGTACATCATACGAGTTTGGTATAATGGGATTGGCATGCAAGCGTGAAATACTGCAGGTTGGTGACCCGGTCACTTTCCAAGCTGACGTGGAGAACAGGGCCACCAATATTGTGCCAATCAGGAAGAAGAGACGTGCCACTGTAGACGCTATTAAAGGTAAATGTTCCTACGCAGACATTATTTAGAACAATTCTGTTATCGCCAGTTTATAAACAGGGATTATAAATATGAATTCCAATATAACGCGCCAAAACATACTCAGATCTTTTAAGGACCCTAAAGTTATAATATCCCGTATATAATTGTATTGTGCGAAGAATCCTTGAATACGCAAGCTCTGTTTGGAACCCAACGTATGTTGTACATGCAAATAGAGTCGAACAAGTCCAAAAGAAGCTTTTGTATCATCTTACGTTCACAAATAACATGTGTAGAATATTAATCTCATCTCCTATCAATCAAGACTCGAATGTTTCAAAATGTCATCTTCGTATTCGCGGCGAAAAGCATCTGACGTTATATTCCTTTATAAAATTATTAATGGATAATGATGGATAATAATGGACTTTGAGGGAGATCTTGGCAAACACACTTTGTTTTCCCGCGTCTGTAGAGCCGCCTTTGCAACCGAAAAACTATTTCGCTTCTTAGAGCTCGAACTAATGTGGGTAGTCACAGTCCTCTGTATAGAACGGGAAAATTCTATAATGACATTCGCGCTAATTTCGATATCTTAACAAGTGCGTTAGCCTCAGCAAGAAGGGAAATACATAAACCTTTTGCACGCCATCGCCATTTTACATTACTTTACCGCGGACGTCAAGCCTAGTAAAAATTATATGTGGTAGGCATTTTCGCTAGTGATGGGACATTTTCAACTATTATTTAGTTTTTTATTGCAGTTTGATGTAATGAACAATTATTAAGTAAACTACAATAAAAACACTTTTTCATAGCAGTTTTGACCAGATTTTATTCAAAAACTTCTGTAATTTTATGTGATTACAAAGTGAAGTTCACTACATTAGATGACACCTTTAGTTACCTACGGCGTCACAGATATGTATCTTTTTATAAAAAGTAGAGTTTGGATTACTATAATATCGATTGATGATGATGACAGTCTCGACCACCATCTTAGATAGTGCTGATTATTAAAAATCACATCAGTGATCTATCGGCTTAAAAGCTGATTTTACAACTCATTCCCAAAAATAAGTCTAGTTCATATAATGTGACAACTATGGAACCCCACACTACGCGTGGTCCTCCAACAGGTACTTCGCCACATTTATAGATTTGATTGAATCCGATCAGTATATATTTTGTTTATAGTGTGTATAATAAACCCTGTCCGATCGTTAAAGGTGTTATACAATAGCTTATTATGAATAAGTAGGGGTCATCCTTTTAAAAATATATTAAAGATATTACTCCGGTAAATGTTATTAATTTAAAAAAATATCTTTATTGACTACCCATGGCAACACCGACAACTCATAAATCATTATAACTAGGTATCACTAAAGTTCATTGAGGTTTACCGATGCTGCCGCTCGCCACGCTGCATGCTTTAATATAAGCCGACACAAAAGTTTGCTTTTTCTCCACAGTTGGATCTGTTTTAGCGAATGCAATTTCGTGTACATATTGCACACCCCCATATACAAAAATACTTAATCCGAAGAATACATTACAAACATTTAATCCATGTACAGCTAACGAAATCAGTAAAATAATTGATGACTTAAACAACAATACGAGTAGTGGAATTGATGGAATGAGTGTTAAAGAATTAAAATGCATATAGCCTATCATAATAAATAATCTCACGAATTGCATCAACGATTGTCTCAGCCAAGGATTATTTACAGATAGTCTTAAGATTGAGTTGTTATCCCGATTTATAAAAGTGGAAGTAAAACAGACCCTAGTAACTACAAGCCAATATCTGTCTTGAGTGTATTATCGAAAAAATTTAAAAGGTAGTTTACTCACAACTCAATGATTAATTAATATATTCTGATTATATAAGCAAATATATATACATATAAAAGTGCGATTACAAATCGAAAATATTTGCTTTTTAAGAAATTATAGCGATATGACCATTTTTGATTTTCGCGCCCAATTAATGTCGGTCTTTGCACCGCTATCGCTGTCGAAAGAGGTAAGAGGGCGGGAGGTAGTGTTTCTTGTGTCGCTCGTTGCGGTCGACAGTATGTGTTTGCATATTACAGCGGAATAATGTGTTTAATTTTTTTTCGCTATTTCAACCTGTACAATATGGCTTCGAGAAGTTGTAAACGAGACGCTGACTCTTTTTACTATATTTGCGGCGAATTTATTAAAGTAAGAGAGAAAAAGTATGATTTTAATATAAATTTAAAGATTTGCGAGGCATATCAAGCTTCCATCTGAGTGTGTTACCTGACTTCGAAAAGTGTAACACCGAATACCACATCTCCGAAAGTTAACTAATACGAATCACTTAACAACGAATGCACGCCACCACGAAAAACTTATCACCGAAGCCATGTGATCTCGTATAACACATCTAATTCACCAATACGAATTACTTAACAACGAATGCACGCCACCACGAAAATCTTACCACAGAAGCCATGCGATCTCTAACAACAAAACCTCTAACGAGAAAAAGTCATTAAATAATTTATAACTAAATAATTTATTGTGTTATTGTCATTGAAATCAATGATGGCACGTTTACAATTTCTAGTATCTAAAAAGAATAAAAAGCAATTGCTACACGAAGGATATTTGTTTAGTTTAGACAGACGTTTAAATACAAAATGACACAAAATCAATTCATTGTTTAAGTACAAAATCTGTCCGTACATTCCGAATTCGTTCTTGAATCTGAACCTCAATAATATTATACCTCATCAACTCTGAAGATCTCAATGACTTAATAAGAGATTTAAATCTACCAAAAAGTAAAGCAGAGTTATTAGCATCACGGTTAAAACAATGGAATTTACTTAATTCTGTTTTATATTCGAATATCCCATGAAAGAAAACGTCATGAAGAATTTTCTTGTTTCTTCAGTAAGGAAGATGGACTGGATGTTTTTGTCATGACGTGATGGGGGTTTATTTGAAGAACTGAATGGCGCATTTTTATTGACTGCTCAACAAAATGTCTAAAAGCTGTTCTATTACACAATGCGAACAAATTTCCATCTATTCCACTGGCACATCTCGTACATCTTAAATAAAATTATTTAAATATTAATTAAATATATGGAATACAAGTAGGAATTTATTCGAGACTTCAAGATGGTGTGTTTTTTGACTGGAATGCAAGGTGGATACTCCTGTTATCTTTGCCTGTGGGATAGTAGAAATTATGCCGCTCACTACCGCCAAAAACATTGGCCTGTACGTACTGAGTACGTAGTGGGAAAAATGCAATATTATATGGGAAGCAATTGTCGATCCTAAAACTATATTAATGCCGCCATTGCATCTTAAATCGGGTCTTATTAAATAATTTGTGAAGGCTCTTAATCATGAGTCTGAAGCTTTTAAATATTTGAAGTGGTTTTTCTCCAAAGATTTCAGAGGCTAATTAAATAATTAAAGAAGGAATCATTGTCAATCCTCAAATAAAAAAAAATGAGTTTTTTTTATTTGAGGATTGGACATTGATTTTTTTCCAGAGTTACTTAGCAATGAAGAGAAAAAGTCTGAAGCAGTTATAAGGCAGTAATTCATGGTTTTCTTGGAAACCATAGAGCTGAAAATTATGACGAGCTGATCACTGACATGATTACGAATTTTCCATCATCGGATGTAGAATGTCTCTAAAGACACATGTTACATTCCCATTTGGATAAATGTAAATATAATATGGGAACTTATTCGGAAGAACAAGGGGAACGCTTCCATCAAAATATAATGGAATTTGAGAAATGTTACCAAGTACAGTATATTAAAAGCATGATGGGGGACTATATTTGGGGGTTAATAAGAGAATCTTCTACTGAACGGCAGGAAAAGTAAAACTGTTCATTTTGAAACATTGGCACTCCATTTTAAAATTTCTATTGTAAGAATGAATCATAAATTGATGTTTGGTATCTTTTAATAAATCATCACTATGTCCATTTTTTATGTATTTTCATTGATTTGAATTTTCCATTTTTTAAACATAAAAGCAAATTCTGAACAATTTTTGTTCTTATTCTTATTTCTAGGTATAAAAGCAATAAAAATAACGTATGTATAACCCGTGCGCAAAAATGGTGTTATTTAACAAAAATAGGTTTCAAAATCAAATACGCTATCCGCTACTACGGATTTAATTACTAAAATTAAAGGACGCTATTGACAAAAATTGTTATGGTTATCTTTATTGCTCTGAAAAAAGCATTTGATATAGTTAGCTACACCATCTTGCTAAATGGACTAAAATAAGTAGGAATCAGTGGATCAGTGTAAAAATTCTTGAATCTTATTTAAGTAATCTTATACAAATAGTTTAATTCAAAAATAACCGAAGTAGTCCAGCCAGTCTTACTTACGGAATTCCGCAAGGTTCAATATTAGAGCCATTATTATTCCTCATTTATATTAACAATATAAGTAGCGTAAAAATCTCAGGAGACATTACATTGTATGCTGATGACACTTTTCTTTTTTACTTTGACCATCATATAGAAGATACATCAGACTCAGAATGACTTACATGTATTAAGTGAATGGTGTCTCTCTAATCTCCTTACAATAAATGCAAAGAAAAGGGATTATGTGATTTCTGCTGCAAAAACAAAAAAAATACAAGACCATCTATCTCTTACTGTACATAATCAGAAAATCCGACAATCCAGTCAGGAAAGATATTTGGATTTGATACTAGACAACAAATTAACGTAGATATATAGAACACCTTAAATCAAAAATATATCCACTAGTTGGAGCATTACACCGAATTAGAAACTGTATCCCACACAATATACGCCCACTTATGTAACTCGATTGTAAAACCTCACTAAGAATATTTAGGTTTGGGGAAGTGCAGCCAAAACAAATCTACAAGAAATACAAGTTATACAAAATAAACTAATTAAAGTACTATACAACTATGACTACTTAACATCTACCAGTAAAATACACAAATATAAAAAATACTAAATATTAAAAAAATATACACTTACAAAACTTGCATACTGATAAAGAAAATCCTCACAAAAACAATATACTCACAACTAGAATTCAGTACAAAATAACACACATACTACACGACGACGACACAAACTACAAGTACCAACACTCAGGACTGACTATGGAAAAAAGAACATATTATACGAAGGAGCACAGCTGTACAACAAACTACCAGATGAAATAAGAAACGCTTAAACCCTACAGCATTGTATAAAAAACGTTCACTAGATTTTGTCACAAATAATTATTAATTTATCATCTCTTGCCTTAACGTAACTAAGACTGTATTTTACAAAAATTATATAGAATCTCAATATAAGTGAACTGTACCTGTTCTTTTTGAGAATAAATAAATCTTTAATCCGAAATTTGTTATTATTTTATTTTTGATGAAGCTTCTTAAAAGCTTCTCATTTTAAAATAAAAAAGTCAATAGAAATATTTTCTAAATTATAGCCCTTACTTTGTTGAAGGAAATACGTAAATCATGATTGTAGTACAGTATATAATTGTGCGGTTTTTCATTTAATACTAGCTGATCCGACAGTCGTTTTCCTGTCAAACTATACCAAAATACATTTCAAGTAATTAAATTCAATATCAAAACTTAAATGAATATCATTTCATATAAAACACCATTAAAATTTTTGGCATTTCCTGCAGATTTTCGTTCATACAATCCTTGTCCTTACAATTACAAATAACAAAAAACAAACAGCCTAATCGGACGAGCCGTTCTTAAGTGATGCTCCGTCATACATGTGGCAATTGATTTTTATAGAAAAACATTAATGTCGCATTTATTCTTGTGGGGCCAATTAGCCAAAAATCTTTTGACGTATTGATCTTCCAGTTATAACCTTACAATGGGATAGCAACCGTACGGTTCAATTATTGTGAGGTATATTGATTTCATTAAGGCAATTACGCGCGTAGTGTGGACACCTTAGTCTTTCCTGGATTTAACGGCGTGAATTGAGTTGCCAGATATCTGACTAATAGATAAGGATCTGCCTTAAATTATCACAAAAATAAATTGGCAATCTCTAAAATGTATAAGCGTTAGTTTTTGCATAATAAGTATATAACAGTGTTATTTTTAATACAACGGTAAAAGTAAGCATACAGTTGCTATACCGAAATAACTTAAACTTTTGAAAGTAATATAAAATTTATATTTATACTATAGCCAAACTCGATGTAGAATGTTTAATAACAAACTGTTGCTAGGCAGCCACTGACAGCAGGTATGAAAAACATTTTTGATAATGTTCGATATCTATGGTATCCTCAGATTGCGACTTTCTTTGTCATAATTTAGTTTTTAGAGTTTGGGGTAAAAAATTATGTGATGATAGATAAAAATGCTTTAAAATCATTTAAAATACTGCGTATTATAATACTATTTAGAACGTGAGAGGACTAAACCGTGTAAGTTTTGATGAGTATATGTTCATGAAGCCTACAATTTTGTTATACCGAATACAGTACCATCATCCCATCAAACCTATAATATGTTTGTAAGTCATTGCAGAATAGACAAGTCCAAAAAAATATATCCATTATAAGTATGACTTATGTTTTAATTAGTATATAAAAACACATAATAATTAATTAATTATTATATATGTATATAATTATTATGTTGTATGTATATTAAACTATTATTTAAAATATGGGAATTCGCAATTTCACACGGTAAATACTTGTAATACGAAGAGACGTAAACAAATATGGATGATCGTACGTTTCATTTTATAACATAAATACTAAAAACTAACATTGTGCTAGTTTTTGGTAGATTAAAATTCAACTACTTGCACTTTATTTTTTTAATAGCTACAATTATAACAATGTTATTAATAAATATAAAATACACCCGTTTATATGAATGTTATGAGGACCTAATGATCATCTTTATTTGGAGACATATTATAAATGCAACAAAAGTTTGACGATTTCTTCCATTTTATCAAAAAACCAGTAAGGTTGATGCAGTTTCAAGAGTAACTTTCGCACGTAATTTAATTTTTCAGTTTTAGTACATATACACTTGGTTTGGAATATTCATTGAAGATAACTTTAAATAGAACACATTAACAAACTTTATTATTATTGATTAATCGTTTTTATAGACAAAAAAATAAGTTTTGTATAATGTGAAACATTCCAAGGTGAAAGCCTTAGAAATCATATGATAAGGTTTGTTTACATTTGGTAGATACATCGAATTTGGCTAAGGTTATAGATATTTACTCGAAAGTATGGTCAACTTTTAGCAATTATTTTGTCATAATAATATTGTCTTCTGTTTACGCGAATGTTATTAATTGAAATTAAACTACTATATACGGATTTTATCGCGTTGTTTATTTATTACAGTATTACATAATTTTGAAAACTGTTACACCTCTCGCTTACACTCCCATGGCTGCTGAAAAGCAACCGAAACGTTGGGGAAGTGTAAATCTAAATATAAATAGTTTTAATAGTTCAAATAATTTTATTAGCTTATAAATTAGTAAAATTTAATAGTAGTAGTAGTGTAACAGTTTTCAAAATTATGTAATATAGTGATAGATAAACAATGCGATAAAATTCGTATATAGTAGTTTAATTTCAATATTTTGTTATAAGTTATTCATATTATGTTTATCGACAAATAAATTAAATGGTATTTAAATAAATCTCTGTATTGTTCGTAGGTGGCTTTGGATTTCTATCTTTGGAGGCCGAAGAAAGTCGACGGTTGTTTTTCCACATGTCGGAGGTGCGTGGCAACCCTGCTGAGTTGCAACCTGGCGATGTGGTTGAGTTTGTCATGTTGACCAACCCTAGGAATGGGAAGTCGTCTGCCTGCAATGTTGTCAAAATTGGGTAAGTTCTTTAAGTTTTGAATCTGATATGAAAAAATGTTAGTAATGCAAGACCTTGTTGCATAGAACACAGAGCGAAGTTTGCTTACTTGTTATCGCATATTGCTATACGATCGACGAAAGAATATCTTCTGTTTCTCAGAGATCCACTTTGGGCAGCTAAAATTTCAGATAATACTGGTATAATGGCTCCAACACCAATAAAAGCAATGAATGTTTGACGGTTCTTCATAGCTAAATAATCAAAACGTCACGGATTTGAACATAAGAGTGGGTCAGCGAATAATATCTCTAGGGATAGAGGCAATTATATCTATAGATATAAAAGCAATCTATAAAAATAGTAGTAGTGCAATGTATATTTTGTAAATTCCAGTGGTAAGGGATTCAATGGCGGCAAGTCTAGGTGCGAACGGCCGGAACGGCTGCTTGCGCGGCTTCGTACTGCGTCGTTGGAGGAGGCTAACGGGCCACGCGTGGTCGTGGTCCGTCCGCCGCGCGGCCCGGACGGCACGCGCGGGTTCCGACCGCGTCGTCCCATTTCAGGTACGTAATATTGATTACCAATATTATAAAGGTGAAGAGCTTGTTTATTTGTTTGTTTAGTTGAACGCGCTAATCTCAGGAACTACTGGAATTAAAAATTATTTTAGTGATGAATTACCCATTTATGGAGGAAGGCTATAGAACATCATGCTTCAACCAATAGGACCGGAGCATCAATGAGAAATGTTACAAAAGCGGGGAAAATTCTCTTATGTGACGTAGGCGAAGTCGAGCGGGTCAGCTATACATTATAATTGCCATATTTGTTATTGAATTATTTTACAACAAAATGTTTCTAGCCACTTTCTGTATTAAAAACCAAGACATCTTAATAACGAAATTAGACGTGTTAATAGAGTTAACAATACCGTAATGCTATACCTTTTTCACAGTGAAAGGCAATCTTTCAATTACAAGACCAATAATGATCAGAAATAAGAATTAATAAAATACATTTTCACTCAAAGTTAGATAAATGAACTCTGTAAATGTTTAACAAATTGTGTTCATATCTAATACCAGTATAGCATAAAAATACAGCTCACATCTCATATCATCCCATCCATTAGGAGTGTTTTAATTTAATTTGATAGAATTAGATTAATTTAATTTCACTGGACATACCCTATTAAATAAATTATAGACGCCGAACACATTGCCCCGGCGGACTGCGTTCTGCGGTCGAGTTCCTCTTTGATAATATAAACGCCAAACACATTGCCCTAGCGGTCTGCGTTCTGCGGTCGAGTTCCTCTTTGATAATATAGGCGCCAAACACATTGCCCCGGCGGTCTGCGTTCTGCGGTTGAGTTCCTCTCAGTTTCTCTTTGACCGCCGCGGTCTGACTGCTTTTATACGTGTATGATTCAAAGACACCGCTTCATCACAATAATCGCGGAATGTAGAATTCGGAACTCTGACCGCTGACCGCCCGCAGTGTGTTCGGCGCCTTACAGTTTCTCTTTGACCGCCGCGGTCTGACTGCTTTTATGTGTGTACGATTCAAAGACACCACATACATCGCAGTTAACGCGGAACGTAGAACTCGAAACTCTGACCGCTGACCGCCCGCAGTGTGGCCGTGCCGGCTTACTGTGAATTGTATAAAACGATACGACTACATACCTGTGTATTTGTTTCAGAACAATTAGCTGAGTAAGAGATCGTGACATCAGCATTAAAGGCCTGAACCATGTAGGTAAAACATGTTAATGGTTTGATTTTCCATTTCAAATTATTTCATTGTATTCATGAGAGACTGACTTTTCCTCCTTTCTTTAGCAGCATTTAAGAAATTGTTTTGTTATTTTTACTAATTTCTAGGTGAAAACAATAAATTATTGTCAGCTGTCATTAATACAGATCAAGGGAAGCGCGCGTAAACATGTATGAGATCAATAAGCAAGGTACATATCAATTAATCAAACCAATTTGCGTTGCATATTTTTTTCTGTTGATTTAAAGTTAATATAAGAGGTTCTTTTTCGCATAAAGACGTTGTTCAAAATTCCATTTCACCATTCCTTGGCCATTGTGAATGTTATGGTTTGCCAAGTTCACCTTGTTTGTCTGCTAGTGCGTAGTCGTGCGACACATGGCACATGAAGCGACGCGACCTCACACCGAACAGTCTAGTTGTTACCCGACCACACATTATACGCTCTGTTCGTTGTATTGGGATTGGCTTACGAAAACAATGTAAATATTTTATAGAAGCTAGGTATAATGTGTATAAAATGCTCATAATCGGACAACCCAACTAGTGGTGGATTATCATCAGTGATCGTGTCGGTACGAATGATGTGTGTAATATATTATATAAAATGTCGCATAATATTATCCTTTGGCAATAAACATCGTCATCGAAGCCTAGAGTTTCTAAGTGTAAGAAGTGTAAGGTGCGTGATGAACTAAAGTAACAAGTTTGTGTTAGTGATGTTCTGTTTGTTTTGAAAGATATGTGCTTCGTGTGAAAGACGACATGTACACACATTACGCCGGCAAATTATTGTATTTTTGTGTTTCTGAACTACCAATAGACTAGCAAGTGTACACATTATGTTTGGAGAAAAATACAACACCCGTGATATGAAAAGATCATTTTTATATTTTTGTTATGATTTTGTGTATTAATAATTGCCTGCAAGTGATGACAGTTGGTTGGCCTTGATTAATTTAATTACATAGTCATATAACAAGTAAGTGAGTCAAAAGTTATACACAGCCTCTGAATATGATCCTGTCATTATCCAATTATTATAAAATTACTTCAGGTGTGTACGAGTTGGTACTGAGTTCAGAACATTTACCAGTACAATGAATTTCTAATTGAATACTTCCCCTTGAATTTACTTAAAATGTCTTCCTGCTAATCTTCCTCTTATTAAATTTTTCATCACCTCCAACTTCCATTTAGATGTAATTAAATTAATTAATGCCCACTTTAGTGAAAAATTAAACAGTTTGACGCGATCAAAGCATTCTGCTATAATTTTAACAAGAAATAAAGATTCTGTTATCACTCGTAAATGATTGTATGCAACACAAATTCGTAACAAATGAAAAATACCTGAATAGTGTTGCTTTATTGCGCATACGTTGTACTTCATTTACTCCAACACGAATGCAACAGCACTTGAACGCCAGTTATGTTAGTAATTTAGAAACACGAATATTTGTTTTTAATTAAAGTTGTTCCGGCGTACCGAAATATCAAGAGTCTATTCTGCCCTACGTGCGTTTTAAATATTTTTACATGTATAGATATACTTACTACCAAAAGTAGAATTTAGAATTGCGAATATGTCAAAATATTATTGGTAGTAAGCAAATCTATTTGTAGACAAAATATTCTAAACTGTGTTTAGTCTGTCACGGTATACCATGTACCTAATATAGTAATGTTCAAGTTATCTCTCGTGTCCGCTTGCATTTCTTGATCGATTATTTTGTCAGTAGCCTTATGCAATTTGCAATACCTATTTCCTATGTTGCATGAAACGATGTCAGTGGCTAAATGTTCACTACGTGACATTGCCTTAATGTTTATCAACTACAGATAACAATTTCTTTTTTTTTGTAAATGTAATCCATTTTGCTCGAACCTATATTCATGTCATCCACATTAGTAATGGGAGAATTAAAAGTCACCCACAAATATGTGACATGCTAAAATTTGTTCGTACACTGACAGAATCACGATTATATTAACTTAGTCCATGATGGATCTTCGACCGTTTGAACTCCAAGAAAATTGCAATGCAAGCTTTTTGATCTTGCTCACCTAGCTTTCATCATAGCAATACAGAATTCTAGCTTCGCATCTGTGGAGTATCTATAATACGTATACAATGCTAGTACATTTGTATGCTGAATAAACTTGGTATTCACTAACATTGTACGAGGCATTACTTGAATCTGAAACTGGTTAACATTAATCAAAAATAATAAATCAGTATCAAATATAAAGAATAGGTTTTGTTAATATTTCTAGAAAGTAAAAGGTCAAGCGTGACCCGAAAAGAGATGTGTCACTGTAATGAATTGACTACTGTGGTAGCGAAACATTGGGAGAGGTGGAGTATAATGCATTATTGTTCTTGAAAGCTAACACTTAATAAGCGTGCGTGTATGTGATACTTGTAGAATAGGCAATTTACAACAAACAATAGTTCAATGTAACATTAAAAATGTTGTTGGCATTTTTACAAACAGGTACTACTAACTACTAACTACTGTAATTGTTAATTTTCCTTCACACATTCACACACAAACATGTAAACATTGAACATTTAGAAGTTGCCACTTAGGAAATTGTAAGTGTATTAATAGAGTGTACAAATTGAGTTGATGAATGATAAACATTTGATGCATTATTGTTGCGGTTGTTGTTACGTTTAGTAGATCTCTTTATGCGGAACATTCTGTGATCAATGAAAATTTGTTGTGCAATAAAATATAATTGTCCTGTTAGGGCCGTGCTAGTCTCTTAGTATTATGCGATCCCCGCTTCTCACTCGCGCGCTCTTCATATGATATGTGTCGTCCTACATTGTTCTATTGTGATGATGGCTAATCTTAATAAAAAAGGAACAAAATATTCATTGTAAATTGGAAAAAGCATTTATGCAATGAACTGGAATGGAACCAAAGACTGAATTAAAATATTTATAACAGTAATACTTATTGGTATTAGATTATGTTGATCGGCTGGATGATGTAAACCTTGACGGTGGTCATTGGCCCTAGATTTGTAACAAAATATTTATTTGTGGAGTAACCACGTATTTGATTTGAAATTTCAGTTATATTTTGAATTACGGAATCAAATATTATATGTATCTCATTGACGACATTCAATTTCAATCAATAGTTATGATGTTAAATGTACATGTTAGTGTAGATAAGTCCAAAACACATTTAGCCTATATTATCTCGTAAAGGTCCAGTAATCGTCCAGTAATTGTCGTATTTTTTGGTAATAGCTAATTATGATAAATTTGGACCATTAGGTTTTGGCGACTACAAATAATTATGAGTATTGAATATGTTTGCGAATAGACATTTTGATTTGCCCAATCTTATAAAGCCAATAATACTCATTGCGTTTAAATAATTAAAGATTCACTTATCTAAAAACTGATAAGTCTGTGGTTTATGTCAAAGTATTCATAAACGCGTACTTTAATTAAAAAATGGTATTGTTGAGTTTGTAAAGAGGGTAGACACTATGCGACGCTCTGTCACCGTGCGGTGAAAGCAATCTCTTGTTCATTTAGCCATAATAGTCAGTCAACTGCTGTTATTGCTTTGCCTTTATTATATCGCAGTGTCATATTTGTAATTCAGGCCTGTAATTAAATAAAATTTAAAAGGGTGCATTCCAATTGGCACAGAAAAGTGCAATCTCAAAGTTGGTCTTTGGACGTCTACACTCTTACGATTGCTCTGATTTGCCCGCAGGAGCACTATTGCGTCTGTCTTTATGTAGCGATATTAGAACTACATATAATGTCTTGCGTATTATGCTAGTATTCAGAGATACATTGTCAAAAGTACAAATATGTAATGTTTATTACCTACTATTCCTCAATTTTCACAGTTTTGTTTATGTTTTGTCCTCCTTATGATAGAACTTATATAGTTTTTATTGGCTTTTTTTAGAATGATTTACTACCTAAAGCTATGTGTATCTATTTCTGAATGCCAGTCGTTCGTGCACTCGGGTGATGGACAGTCTTTCGATTAGGAGTGACGTTTTAACATTGTGAATTCTCTGTATTGTTTGGAACACGCGTTGGAAACACACGAGCCGTGCAGTTAAAACGCATTTCAATGTTCTTTTTATTAAACACAAGTCATAATACGAATGCAATCTCTATTAATAAAGTTGAGATATTTCCCCAATTACCGACAACCAGTAAATAAGTCCTGTGTTTTGAAGTTGTGATATATTTTATTTGTCATGTTTTGTTAAACGATTTTGAAAGTTTTACTTGATACAGAGCATGTTCGTCGAAGTGTGGTCGTTGTCGGTACGACCGTGTTACTTGCTGATTGTTATTCATTTTTTGCCTTCGTGCTTCTCGCATGTCAGTTGTCGTCTTATTTCAGTAATCATTTTGAATTAATTTGGAAAGATTGGCTACGGAGCTATGATACATTCGTCATAACGCACACAGCCATTGAAATTATAGTATATTAGGTTTACCTCGATTTAGTGATAATCATAACAATATGAATTATTTATGAACTTGGGTCCTAGTGAATGCTGTAACACAGGCGCTCGAGATGAATTTGTAATATGCACTATATTGACGAATTTGGACATGTAACTTTATTTTAGTAATCGAATGCTTGAATAATTTAGTTTTAATCTCATTAAATTAATTTGTATTAAAGTTCGCTCTTTCTTCTAAATGCACAAATAGATGGATATTTAAACACGTATATAAGGTCATATTCACCTACTACTAGTATAGACGCCGTTTAGTGGGGTGATAAGTTGTTCCTTCTCTAATGTCAACACCCGTTACTAGATCGTGCGATGAGGATCGTTCTTAGATTTGATATTGGCAGATGTGTTAACAGTATGACACGTAGTCTCGTAGCACGAATACGATTCAGCTCTATTAACATAATATCGAGTAGATGCGGATTTACTTTTAAAGTGATGACTGTTTTGGCTGTGAGTTTGAATGCGATTTTGTTACATATATATCAATACGATTCTCAACGCAATAACGCAGGGTTGTTTGCGACTTATACGGTCGGCTTTTTGTACTCTGCTAGTTGCGTAACTGTGTCTGTAGTACGGTGGCCGCACAGTGTGGGGTCATCAGAGTCAATTAACAGTCGTAGTCGTGACGCAGTCGTCCTTGTCTCACAATCGTAACCTGTAATAGCTCATGTGCCTAAGACCAAGTGTTCAAGTCCTCTGTTTTCGTATAGTTAAAGTCGTTAGAGACGTCGTACCTGTTGCTATCATCACATCCTGTGTATTCGTTTGAACATCAAGTCAAATCTACGAACGACTTTGTTATCGTACCAAATATTCGCATTTTTTATACTAAAGTAATATTTGTGGACTGACACTAAGAGCAATACGATTTATGTGTTCATGTTCACAGTTAGTTGGACACTGAGCATTCGATATAATGTAGCTTGTACGCGTATATTACGGTTATTCACAGCGGCACTCCCATCACTTCATTGTGTAAACCCACTACCGCTTAACATCGGCGTCGTCCAAAGTAACCTCAATATTTGTGATTTCTTTTTACACATGAATCATTGAAATCAAATGATTCCATGTGAAATATATCGTATATATTCACTTTATGAATTAAATTGTTTGAGTACCATATTAAGCAGCGGAATACTGTGCTGGCATTGAGCAGTAGTGGATTGACACGTTGTCTAATGAAGTTGTTATGTCCGCCATTTGTTAATAATGTCTTCTTGAGTGTTTAGAGTAATGTTATTCAATCGGATATGATAGACATTCGTTGTCAATGACAATTTGACATCACAATTATCCAGATAATTCCACAATACTTCTAAATAGTATTAAGATGTATGTATAGTAATCGTTTAGAAAATCGGATCGATTAAAAGCAATAAATAATGAAATATATTTGTACTACTTACGTGTTACTATTGGTATGAAGTTATCACTAAGCTATGAGAACCTCACTATTGGTAATTAATATGTAAATAGTAAGTAGTGTGCCGGCACTCGGCGGTGATTACGATTCAACTGTGTCAACGGTGTCAAATTGTCGCTCCTCCTTTGCTATACGAGTACTATTAAGTGCTTAAGCTTTCTATTTGTGTAATCCAAAGAAAAATAGGAATTTTGAACAAACGTTATATGCTTTACGCTTAAAAACTACAGTTTATTTTTGCGGTATCATATATGTATGCCCATGTAACCAACTTAATAGTAATAGTGAAAATGATGTACGAAATACTGAATAATCGAAATATTTGATGTTGTAGTGTACGAAACTTAAGCCCCGGATCATTTCGGGTATAGGTATTATTATAAACTAGTCTTAAACATTTAAAAACGCCCGGTCGCCTATAGCGTGTATATGTATTTTTAAGCTAAACAGCTAACAAACAAACTATGAGATCTGATAAAGGAACTTTGAGTAATTCTCCTTTACACCCGAAAGTTTCAGTGTAGCTACGAATTTGGTGAACCACTCAAAATATAATTCAGTGCCTAAAAGAACCTCTGGGGGAAGTAAACCAAACAAAATGTGAAATTATTTAAGCATTTCAGAAATTACAAACTTTGAATAATCATAAGAGTTTATTTTTATTTAATTCTTCGAATGTATTCTTTAGACAAGTTATCTATGCCAAATGTTTATACAGCCCTGTACATTTTTGAAAATTGTGATTAAACCAATGTACACCACCTTCTTCGAGTTGTATGAGCCCCTGTTTTTGTTTTGATCGCATCTCGCCCTCACACCTCAGCACCAAGCCTACGCCGAACTGGCGCGCCATTACTATACCCGCATCAAGTATTCCACTAACCTACACCAATCAGCCTCTTCCTACTGTTACAATCATATGTGTTGGCGTCGTCTGCCTCCAATAGACGTCTGTTTTATATCCAACTGGTACCATAATATCAGATAACACATTCTACTTGTGCCTTTGTAGAAATGTTCGACGCCTTCATAACGTCCGTGTGATAAGTGTGCACCAACGTAGACTTTAATACATAGTTAAAAAAATATTTACGATTTCACCAGTCAGGAACCAGGCCATACTTGATATTGAATATAAAAGAAGATATAAATTCCTATTTTATTATGAAACTGTAAAAATTTACATTAACACATGGAACATTAGTCAATACTCTCTAAATGATATTTTACAATTATGGATTATTCTATTTATTAAATCAATAATATACACATTACTGAGTCAAATGACTAGTATACACTATAAAAGGATAATGAAGTATTTTTGATGTAGAGTGACATACAACGTTAAATACGGTTATTAAAACCTAACATGATTCACGTTTAACTAAAGGGGTAAATAAGAATGGTAACACAACCGCATTTTTTTATAGACACGTCTGCTGCTTCTAAAAACATGCAACCAGGATTTTCAAACTAAATTAGCATCAGGTCTCGACGGTAAACTATTGCCGAGCATTTTCGTCAAAAGTATTTAACACTTTACATTAATAAGTAATAGTTTGATTGTATAATGTACATTAACCTAAATACATAAATCTTAAGCATCTGGGTGCCTAAAGGTGTGTTCAAACATTGAGCGGCAAGAGCGTGGCAGCAAGACGCGGCGTTTGCAGGACACATTTCTGCCGCGCTTTAGTTAGGACGAAGCCAACAAATGTTTGCGCGGCACACCTAACACACGCTGCGCGATTCAGTTGGCATTAGAACTAATTCAAGTACCTATCTGGGGGCACGGTAGTGCCCCCGCCAAGACGAGCCAAGCGAAGCACAAGGGCAAGGGTTTGGATTATACCAGATAAACAAAATTCTCGGGATATGTTGGCAATAGCGGACTTATTAAACATATAACATTTTAAATGCATAGCTCTTATACTTTAGATTTAATTGATATCTTTAAAACCCTGATTTCGTCACTGACTCACTGATGACCATCAAAATTCTTAGAGTATTTCCTAATGTCCTATAAAGCTGAAATTTGGTATGTACGCTAGTAAAAACAAACAACAAAAAATTATAAAACTTGTAACTTTTATCCTTAAACTAAGGGATGGAAGTTTGTATGAGAAATCCGCACTTTTGACGCTAGAGGTCTGAAAATTGATATAGGAGCTCTTTGTTATTATATTATGTGGCTTGGCCGTTCCGTTACTACAAGAACTATTGTATAACAGAAAAGTAATGAACAGTGGATAAATTTTTCATCTTACGTCCATGTGAATGTAGCGAAATGGCCAAGCCACATAATTTGACTAAGGTGTAGAGTTTGTGAAGTTAGGCCTTGTAGAGTTAGGGCTTGTAGAGTTAGAAGCTTGGCTCTACATGACATCTGATAACTTTTTGACAGTGCGAGTCATATGGTCTCGTCTTGGCAACATTTTACATGAAAATGTTTTTGGTGGGATTCACTTTTGTCTATGAGATCCTGAGACGAAACTACCCAAATGAGATCGCTTTTTGCACTGTCTATGAGTATTTTTTCCATGTAAATGTTTGATAGTTTCCACACCCTGATGGCTGTCACGGCTTGGCTTTGGCATAGGGTTGGCGTGGCTCTGCTTGGCATCTGGTGTGGCGTTACACGTCCAAACACAAATACTGACGAATATTTACTAAGAATGTTCGCGGGCGCGGGCCGCGGGCGGCAGCCGCGCACGAATGCCGCGCGATGTTTAGACACACCTTAAGATTTAATTATCTCTATATGGTTTCGAAATGAAACAACATATAAAAAGCTCTTGTATATAAAACACAAACAGACATTATTGCACATCAAATACGATAGTAACTAATTGTCGTCATATAAAAGATTTTAGGTTCGTCGCGATGACAATGAAGATTTAACGACTTTCAACAGTGCAATTAATACAAATAACCCACTTAAGTCACAATAATAACTTCATACGCATACAAGTAAAAATATATCAGTATTACAATTTATTTCTATTTTCTAAGCATTCTACTATAATACCATCCCAATAAAACAATACTATAATTAAGTAATTTACATCCGCTGCTGCGCTGCGCCTTTAATAGACTGGACTTATTGTCATACTTGTAGAAACGTGTAAAGCACTTTACAAAGACTAGGGAAAACATGGAAGTAAAATAAAGGCTTCTCAAAAAAGTCGCCATAAATTAAATAGATATAAAAGTAAAATACGACTATCTCAGTGAGCTCAATCGATATTCCATAAATAAAAATCACTTAACACATTCAGAGAACCATGTGATATGCGGCTATTGAGCCGGATTGAAATAGTTGAAACTGTGCATAACTTTTATATTTACTAATAAAGTTCAGTCAACATTTTTAGTGACCATCACTGATGTGTTGTTTTCGTTTTGAAATAGCGCCTTTATCTCCGGACAGCTGCGGTCCTTGAACACGTTGTTGTGGGCATAGTTGGACCATTGCCGTATTTTATTATAAATATTTGTGCCCGGACTATAAGTTGCATCGAGATCTTTGGCTCCGAGGACCTGGAAGTGGGGGTGAAGATAACCCAATTTGACCCCTTGCTCAAACAACATGTGAGCCCGTTCTAACTGGAGATCCGTCACCTTAGCGTAGGAAGGCAAGCCCTCTCTGTAATCACCTGAAATTGTGAATATTGTATTATATTATTACACCTAAGTGTCAATTGAACAGTATGCCTATCATGTTTTATAGCTCTTGACGCACGAACGTTCTTTATATGAATGAAACACATTAGCTGTTACTGAACTGATGAACCGTACTACATACATAAATATAACTGAAAAAGATGCGCTACATACAGGGTTACAGGTTAAGTCGACCTATTCCCGTTAGGTGCGTGTAGTTTACATCATTACTGACTGATTTGACTATGAAACACCCTATCCTAAATCTAACCGTTGTCGAGATATTTGAATCTAATGGTTTTTTATAAAAATGCCCGATTTTCAGCTATCAGCTTAGATATTTTGCAATGCGTAAGTCTTATTATTACAATTTTTTTATTTTTACGTATGAAATAAGATGCTTTGTAACCTGAGTAACCAATATTTAACGTAAAATGAATAAATAAGTCAATGTAGACGATTAAAACTCATAAAATCTAATCCAAATTTAGAAAGTTTACTTTCCTTTCAAGGATATCTAAAAAAAATATTATTATTTATTAGCTATTCAAAGAAGTATAATAATCTAGGGTTGTAACAAAAAAACGTAGGAAACCTTAGTTTCATACGCTACAGGGGAGGCAAAAAAAGAAAGTGAAATAAAACAATTGGCGAGTACAAGATACAAAATTTACTAATGTTTCAAGTTCAAACTAAACATCTTAACGCCTAAATTTCATGTTCAACATGACTGCTTCTGTTTTGCACACATCTTCGCATTCTTTTTCGAAGTCTTTTTACTACACCAGTAGTTAATGTCCTTCTCATTTCGTCCGCCGCATTAATTATCTTGTTTCTCAATATTTCAACAGATGAAATAGGGTTGGGATCACTGTAAACAAGACTTTTCATGTGCCCCACACATAAAAGTCCATGGGGGTTAGGTCCGGACTTCTGGCTGGCCAGGGTAAAGGCCCACCTCGTCCAATCCATTTGTTTGGATAATTTGTGTCCAACCATTCTCTGACACTGCTCCTGAAATGTGCAGGGCAGCCATCATGCTGAAACCACATGTCTCGAATCAGGTTGAGTGGTAAATCTTCTAGTAAGTCACTTAGGTCTCCACGCAGAAAATTTTCGTAGTCTTCCCCATTTAAATTGTCGGGGAGGAAGTAAGGCCTAATCAAATGATTGGAGATAATGCCCATCCACACATTCAGGCTAAATCTTCGTTGTGACCCCTTTACTCTCTTCTTGTTAGGATTGTTAAGTGCTTTCGGAGCCCAATAATGAGCGTTATTTTGTATCTTCTACTCGCCAATTGTTTTATATCGCTTTCTTTTTTTGCCTCCCCTGTAGCGTATGAAACTTAAGTTTTCCTATGTTTTTTTGTGACAACCCTAGATTATTATACTTCGTTGGATAGCTAATAAAACGTAGATATTTTAAGAACATCTGCAGAATAGGCGCCATAATATTTTTTTTAGATATCCTTGAAAGAAAAGTAAACTCTCTAAATTTGGATTAGATTTTATGAGTTTTAATCGTCTACATTGACTTATTTATTCATTTTACTTTGAATATTGGTTACTCAGGTTATAAAGCATCTTATTTTACACGTAAAAATAAAAAATAGTAATAATAACACTTACGCATTGCATAATATCTAAGCTGATAGCTGAAAAACAGCCATTTTTATAAAAAACCATTAATTTCAAATATCTCGACAACGGTTAGATTTAGGATAGGGTGTTTCATAGTCAAATCAGTCAGTAATGATGTAAACTACACGCACCTAACGGGAATAGGTCGACTTAACCTGTAACCCTGTATACTTATACATTCATGTGCAAAAATCAGGGGGAGATAAGATATTGGTTCTGATACTCCTTATGCAATTCTATCATATATTTATAGTAGCCATGGTAGGCAAGCGTCTATCAAAATATGCATTATTTTCATAACGCCATAGAAAATGAATACCGTTGAGTGGTTGAGTGTAAAAAATATGTAACAACAGCGAATAATTCACAGCTGATTATATATATATATATATATATAATCACACACACTAATAGCCTAACCCTACTCACACTGATGCCCATGCCCAGCAGTGGGACAGTTTAATACAGAGCCGATATTATATTTTCTTATTATAAATTGAAGTTTTAAGAAAGAATTTTTCACTTGCCTATAAATGCTAAAGCCATGGTACATCTGTTGTAGCCGACAATATGAGCGCCAACAACATTCCAACCTCGGCCTTCATAGACTCTTCCGTCGTTGCCTATTAGAAAGTTGTAGCTGGAAAAATAAACAAGTAAATTAGGTAGGTTTAAAACAATACTAACTTTAAAATTCAATCTACTTAGTAAGTCATAATGGCAAATTAGTCGGGGCTTAAATGGACAATATAAATACCGCTGGTAACATTTTTGATACTTTGTACAATATACAGACCGTTTACTGTATTACTCATTAGATTATCTTTGAAAATATAATTCCAATCAATTTTATCAAAAAATGTGGTAAAAATCGATTCGTTCATCGGGGAGATTTGTTTGGATTTTTTGTCCACATAGATACCCTGGGAGATCTATTTGGAATTTATATCCACATGGATCTAGGGGATTTATTTGAAAGTTTTTGTCAACACAGATCTCACTTAACATTTATATTTAAGAGTTAGAAATCTGTAGTAGAATATAACGATGTGACATTATTTGATAGATAAAATAGCTTTTGACCTTTTTACAATGTAGGGCATAAACCAGACCTATTGGAAAAATCCGATAAAGCTGAAAAAGGTAAAGGTGTTCTTTTTTAATATCAAAATTCCGGCTGCATAAAAGACAATTTAAAAGAACCTATATTTTTAAATTGTGAAGATATGGGATTTTGATTTCCTTTCTAGAGAGAAAGAGACTGCGCCGAGCGAAATGTGCCAAAATAGACAGTCACAGTTAATTTGATAAAATCAAAATTTTTTGTTTAATACAAATATAAAATACACATTTACCATAACAATGAATGTATATACAATTACTCCGTGAAAAAAACTTAATATAATAAATATTTTCGCCTACAAAATTACTTAAATTTGCACGAAAAATGCAAAAGCGTAAGCTCCGTGTCACGTGATTTTTAGATTATAACAGTAGAAATCTATTTTACAGCTTAAACGAAACATAAATAGTTATATTACAATTTGTCCGTCTCAAAACATGTTTATCAAAAAAGCACTTCAAATCCTCAATACAATTTTACTATGGCGGCCGCACGCCGATTTGAATATCGAACTGTCATTCAGTCCATCCGCGTCTTACGCTCGGCGCACTCTTAATTGTCAACTGATTTATGTGTCGTCTACTTATGCTTTTTGTTTGAATAAAGCGTCATATATTTTATTTAAAGAAACCGTCATCTATTTGTGTCGATAACAAAATCAAAATAAATCCTCCGGAGGATTCTAATGAATAGTGGGATCCAAATACATCCTCCAGGGGATCGAAGCATCAAACATATAATCCTACTGGACGGAGGGATGAAATTAGTTTTGTAAAAGGTTATGAAGGGGCCAAATAAAAAAAGGAATCATATTTGGTTACTTTAGCCACAATAAGGTATTTCGGGATAATTCGGGGTTATCCATTCTTTACGGGACACCCCCGTATAGATAAGTTAAAATATGAATAAAATGCACCTAAGACTAGTCAAATGCTATGTAATTTTGGACCAATTTTAATTTTGAGTCTATCCTAGTGCTGCGGGCAAGATACATATTCGTATGCAGTACAGCAATCATTACCGGACTATTAAAAAAATACTCACGGCAGGTCATAGTTCATAGTCTTCGTGAAATACGATTGTAAGTTCCGTAGTTCCGCCGCGCAGTTGGCAAATCGGTTGCATTCCGGGCTGACTGAATGTGCTATGACGACGAGGCGCAAGGGGTCATACTCATCAGTTCTTTCTGTGGTGTTGAACTCCGGTGCCAGCCACATTTCTCGGGTTATAAACCACTCATGTGGCGCTGTATACAAGCAATTGTTTTGTTAATAAGCCCTTTAGTCAAATTCGACAACGTCATCATCTTTTAAATCCTATATTTGTTTAATATAGGGTACATAGTTTGCTTAAAATACGCAGTGACCTGTGTAAGCTGTACATATAGAAGAGGACAAACAAATGTACGTAAGTATGCAAAAGATACATGCATTCATATCAGGAATGGCCTAATGTTATAAGACAATGTACATACTACGTGGTTATACGTAGTCCACTTGCATAGTAAATATCGCATGGAGATGGTTAGGAGAATCTCCACATTTGGTCATGTAGGTCCTCCAAAATAGTGTGGCTTTTACCTTTTGCTAGGTACAAACTGAGAATTTTCTTCGAGAAAAACGAAAGATTTGATATGGGAATCGAAACAAGATTCTCACGACAGTTAGTTGAATGTGTTAGAATGGAAACTGTTATGTAAGTGCCTACTACGATATTAAACGGAATAAATAAATAAATAATATTCTATCACATACACAACACCATCTAGCCCAAACTAAGCAGAGCTTGTACCTACTATGGGTACCTAGGTACTAGACAATAAATAAACATACATACATATATACTTTTTTTTGTAAATGCATACATATTATACATAGAATAATAATAATAATAGGGTAGATATAGACCAAGGTACTTATGTATTTCCTCCAACCTTGCCTGTCTTATCAAAGTGTTTGCCTACACGATGTGTGCCTCAACAGCCGAAGCGCTTGAAGTCAGTTTACCCAGGACTTCAAGGCTATCGATAACCTGTTTGACGCTTTTAATTTTATAAATAGGATATTTTTGACGATTTGGTTCATATCTAGCCAGTTGAAGTGACTTACTGAAATAAGAATGGTTTATCATAACATACTTAGTTTTTAAACAGTAAAACGTACTTAAATAGGTACGTTCAAATTTTCTTGCACAATGTTTTCTCAAGTAATTGACTGCAAGTATTGAAATACCTATCTTACCTGTAGGTACCTACAGAGTAGCAGGAGCAAAACAGGATTATAATGGCCTCAGTTACGTCGTTATTTGTGGCAACAGATAGAGAAAGGTCTATTTACGCTAGGCATGTTTCAAACAAAGGTCGTGCTATCTTCGGTTTTTTGACTAACTTCAAGATATTTACCTCATCTAAACAGGCTTTGAGTATTGCTGGTTCAAGTGAAAGACAACAGAGGAAATATACTCTTACCCACGTCAGATTTTTCATCAGGCTTCTTAGCTTGTGCAATGAAGTACGAGATGACTATGATGCACACTAGGAGAACCAACATCGCAGCAGCACAGGATAGTCTCTCTGCTTTCGTCGTGCTCTTCGCCACGTCCCAAACATAACGGTAGAAAGGTAAGTCTGAAATAATTTGTTTATGATTATATCGATACGTGAAATAGTATTCGGCTGTATAATATCTAAGTATAATCTAATGTAACCTACATCTTAAGATATATCACAATCGCATCTTTAAATAGTAGGTACCTACCTAAATAGGAGAGAGTTACTGGTTCTTAACTAGTATTTATATTATCAAAAAACTGTATTACATTGTTTTTATTCGACCTTTATATTTAGGCCTAGGTATTAATTATGTCTACCGGTAGGGTAATTTATTTTATATTCCCTATACCGTCAGCTTAAGCAGGTGCTGTCGCATGTTAATATGTGACCAAGGTACATGAACCTCCCTACCACCTTAATGACCTGACGTGTGGTCATCCATACCGGAGGAACGTTGTGAATGAAAATACCATATTCAGCAGAAATTTTAATCTCTGATGTAGCACCGTGAATAGCAACCCCACACGTTAAAACATATTTCTTTATTTTCATATAATGCGCGGTATGATAGCGTTGTAGAACCTTAATTATTTTATCATTAAACACAGTATTCAGTAACTATGCTGGTTTAAAATATTCAAAGAGGATTTAGCATAAACATACCAACAGTCGCGTGCTTAATGTCAAGAAAATACGCGACTGTTGGTATGTTTATCATTTTTAATAATATATCTACTTACTAAAGTATTGGATGCAATTCACAAAGGCTTAAATTTTCTTATAACTCTATCCGCTTTTAAATGATACGTTGCATTGTGATATTATCTAATAGACACTGTTTGTTAGAAGCACTAACCGAGGTTTAGCACAAGAGTCAAAAAAATATGTGTCTCCTATGAACCTAGGGTAGACTGGGTACGGTTGAAACAATTTAGCTTTTTTCCTTTATAATTTTGTTGTTTATAAACCGAGTGACGATTATGATACATGAAATTCAAATGTTAAGTTTTGGCTACGATATGGCTGTATCAATATAGTTCCCGGGGTATTATTTTTAGAAATATATGAAATTAAAAAAAAGAACAAATTTGTTTCAACCGTCCCCATGCCAGGGGCGGTTGAAACAGCGATTGGGGTCAGTTGAAACACATACAAATAATACAATAAATACCAAGGAAGCATGTTTTATTTATCATTAAAACTAATTATGGCACCACATAACAACATTAATCAGTCTTCAAGGTTTCATCAGCCTTTGACGAGTAGTAAACATTTAAAGAATTTCTAAAATCAAATAAAAATAATAATAAAATTAACATTTTGAATAAACTAAATAAAAACTTTTTTATAAATCAAAAAACATTCAAAATAAACTAAAGAAAACACTCCTTAAATCAAATAAACATTGAGAAATAACTTAAAGAAAACATTTAGCTTAGAGATTAATCAGAGTATTCAGAGTCGCAATTGTGGCAAATGTAGCTGAGACTACCCTCTGTGCATTCTTCATGAGCCCACTGTTTACACGAAGTACATTGTATCCACTTTTCTCCGGATCTGCTCTCTGAATAGGGTGCTAAGCAAACAATACAGAAGTATTCTTCCTCTTCAAATTCTTCCGATGACAAATCCTGATGAGTATTTTTCTTTTTTCCTTTTGAAATTTTTCCTCTACCTTTTCTTCCGTCTAATCTTTTCTTAACTTGTTTCGCTTTTGTCCGTTTTAATTTTTTTTCATGCTCCTTTCTTATCTCTTCTTTCTCCGGTGTATCAGTATAAATAGTTGATTTTCTAGTTTTTCGCCCTTTATTACATTTCCTTGGGGGTGCTTTTGGTAATGGCCTTACTACCTCCGGAGTAAAAACGATACAATCATTAGTAGCTTGTGCACTTGTAGACGGTCTTGGTGAAATTTCTTGATAAATACCGATGCTGCCAAGACTAGGTGGTGTATTTATAGTTTCTTCTGGTTCATGAGCGTTTACTTGCTGGATTATTGGAACTGATGAGTCAAAGAGGGCTTGTTGTTCAACTGGTGTCTGGAGAGACAACTGTAATTCCTCAGTTAAAAGAGAAGGCGATAGTGGTGGTGTTTCATCTTCGGTTGGGTTTTCATTAAATATAGGAACAACTGCAGACTCAATAGTATTTTCTGGATTAGGTCTATCTGTTCTCTCAGTTGAATTGTCCGGATTAGGTCTATCTGTTACGAATGCAGGAGCAAAATCGATCTCAGTAAACAGATTCCGGTTATATGGGTAAATTCCTGTTTTGCGAAAGCCGGCTTGAATGTTGGAAGATGTCATAGCGAGGGGCATAGCAGACGCTACAATCCCCGGTATATCGTATATTGACATGGGTTTTCCTGGATGATTCCTCATCCACGCATCACACGTGGAATTTACAGCCTTCTTTAAAGGGCCATATGCGGATCGATCGAGCGGCTGGAGCTTGTGAGAGCAATGAGGAGGAAAAGACAATAACACAATTCCATTGTTCTTGCAATAGTCCAGTGTGTTTATGTGTATGTGTGAGGAATGGTTATCTAGTATAAGTAAAACTTTGTGTGACAGAGAAACCTTAGAATGCTTTTGAAAGTGTTTTAGAAAATGCAGGAATGATTCATCTTGCATCCAACCTGAGGAATTTGCGGTTCCACTAGACCCTATTGGCCCATCCCTAAGAAAATGGTCTTGGAATCGCACTCGCGGAAATACAAAAAATGGTGGAAAAACATTTCCAATGGCGTTTACTGCAAAGGTTACTGTCACTAAAGTACCCCTTTCACCGGAGGTTACTGCACCAACTTGACGAGCGCCACGTCTAGCTATAACTCTGTCAGGCTTTTGCACCGTGGTTATGCCGGTTTCATCTGTGTTATAAATATCTTGGGGCTCAAATTTATAGCGGTCCATGACAATGGACAGATTATCATAGAAGACGTCTACGTTACTTTTATTAAAGCTTGTCGCCCTTGACAAGCTTGTAGCTTGTGCGGCGCGTACGGACAGTTCAGGGTTTCTTCGCATAAACATCCGAAACCATTCCTCACCAGCCATTCCGTTGTGTTCCCAAGTTCGAGGTCGTGATAAATTATACTTAATGGTAAGTTCGTAAGCTAATTTTCTCACCTCTTTCTTAGATAGACCGAAATATATATCAGCACAACGAATCAAATATTTTGATAATTCTCGCTCCTGATCTTCATTAAAAACACGATTGTGTGCTTTATACCCCATACCTTCATCGTCTTTGCCGGACGCATCTCGCTTTCGAATGTATCTTAACAGGGAACAGTGGTTTATACCATGCTTGTCTGCCGCTTTCCGTAGTGAATCTCCAGCTTTTACCTCCTCATATGCTTTACTATAGCTCGACAAGTTAATTTCCCCTCTGGAAGTCTTCCTCACTCGAACTCTCGGCATCTACAAAAAATAAACATTTTGTTTCAACCGTACCCACAAAAAATGTTTCAACCGTCCCCAACACTACTTTTGGTAGAATATACTTTATATTTACGACAGTAATAATAACACATTAAAAATAGTCACTATCCCTTATTCTACAAGCTTCATAATAATCACAAACACACACTCAATACATTCACTTAAAAAGAACAGATAATATAAGCGTTAATGTCAGAAGAAAAATACTTACTTTTAGGTAATAAAAAACAATATGGCGTCCTGCACACAACAACAACGCGCGGGGAGCGTCGCGGCACTGAATTCGTATTCGGAACTGTCATCCGCTTCGTTTTCCCCTTGCCTCCCTCACTCCCCGCGTAACCGTTTACGAGATATTTGCTCTGTTTCAACCGTCCTTTGTTTCAACCGTACCCAGTCTACCCTACTTATCTGCTTATACCTTCGAAGATATAGTCTTAAGATTTTGTATATCTATATTTTTACATACTTATACATAATCTTTATTATAACGTATACCTATTTTAAAGTCAATAATTACTCATTGCAATGCAATATAGTTATGACTTTGTTGATATTAAAAACGGCGGTATTTCTGTATCTATCTACAAATGTCTTTGGACCATGGTGTTCTTTGCAGTGGTTGCCTTGACGTACATTAAGATATAAACTCTTTTTTTATAAAGATTAAAATAGCTTATTTTCAATTTACTATGGAGGCACAGACACTAAAGTGATTTATGATATACTTATTTATGTTAGTTAACAGTTAAATATAGGTAACACAATTTTATTTTGACCAGTTAAGCAATACTCAATAATGGAAGTTATATTTATATCAGTGTCATATAGCATGAATCAATAAAATTGGTCGATGGCGTATACTTCGAAGTATCCCTTTCGGAAGACGCGAGATATCCTATTTGCTTAAAGTCTCGTTAAGTAGATACAAATTAATGGCTTGATTTTCAATACCGTTTAACCTCCAATCTCATCTAGTCTTTGGAGTACCTACTTCCTGATATTAAATTTAATAAATTTGTAATCTAACCATTTTCAAATCAATATGTAATCATTTCATTTAAATACTCTAAAAAAGAAAGAAAAAGGCACTGTTAAAGTAGTCTATACTCATAATTTATGCATTTTAAAAACGCAATTAATAATTCTTGTGTCGCGAGAACTTTACAAACATTCAAACAAAGAAAACCTAGACTTGAAACAACTATTTGTGGATCGAACCCTCAACAATCGTCGCAGTGGCAGTGGCGAGGCGACCACTTCAACCACTATGTCATCCGTGCAGCCGATCGTCGTTTTGTTATACAGGTTGTCTGGTAATTAATGGATAACTTGGAAATGTCTTAAGGTGGAACTGATGGTCATTCAGAAAAAAATATGAAAAATAAATCTATCCTAACTACTACCTGAGATATGTTTCTTTTTTAATTACCCTGTATAACTTTCTTGTATACTACGACCATAAATGAATGAAAACCATCGGTTTTTTGTTGTTTTATTATTTAACACTAATTATGCTAATAGATAGACAGTCAAAAGTATGCTGTGCTATTATAGCTTGCACTTTTTAATATATACATATATATATATATTTTTTTTTTATTTATTCTTATTTTTTTCTTTTTTTATGGACGTCCTTCAGTTCTACTATAAGACATTTTAAGATTATCCATTAATTACCGGACATCCTGTATAAATGCCGCGAGATTTAAATATGTTAAGGTCTGCAGCCACTTTGAAATACCCTTATTTTTCAATTTTGTCTTCTTATCAGTAGGTATGTACTGATAGCAACTGGTAAATCTTAAGGAACTGGTTTCAATTCAGCTTGCTAAGGTTTGACCTAAACCAAGTAACTAATAAACGGACATTGCTAGTTAAATTAAAGTTTGTAATAATGTTAATCTAATAGTTACGTTGAAGGACGACGTCCTAGCTAAGCTGGTCGCCTAAGGTCTTCGAAAAATTTAACGTAAAGGTTTTCTAAGACCACAAACCAATCCTTGTCATATAAATACTTGTTTCCATCTTGTAGTAAACAAGTCTATAGGCTAATTTCGTAACATCGTCGGGAATCATCCTAAATAGATGTTGCCACATTTAATTACTAACTTGTGGAGCTAGATTCAGCAGTGATGACAATAGAGAACACCAATAGAGAGACATACTCATGAAGTTCCGGAGAATATTAAACTGTCTTGGAACTCGTAATGAATTTAATTAGAAGTAGGTATGTAACAGAAGAACCTAACTATATTAAATTATATAAATCATGAAAGATAAGCTCCGCAAACATGACTGGAATCGATACAGTAATAATATGTAAGTATGGCAGAAAGGACTAATCGCATGGCAATGTGTACCACTTGACCCAAGCTTCGCATAGTAAAAAACACCAAAAAAAAATTATACCCTGAATAATGCGGGCAACGTTTATCCGTCGCACACTATTTAACATTGCGACAACTTTAAAACTATTATTAGACGATCGAAATTGTGCGACCGAACCAACGGACTGGTACGTTGCGCTTGATACGTCACACCACCGCACCACACCACAGATGGTCCAGTGCTCTCCGTGCTACTACACCGTTATCACGTCGACATGCTCTAATATTATCAAAACAGGCTAAAAATACGTTAGTTGCGGCAAACGGCGTAGCAACTACACTTCTCGAAAAGAAGAGAAAAGGAAGAAAAGAATGGGCAAAATTTTACTTAAAAGACAGAGAGTCGTACAGTCATATGCGACTTATAAAAGACCTAGATAATGAAGATCTTTTCGCATGAGTTCCGATTCATTTGCTGAATTGCTTGAACTTTTTTCCTAACGTTGTCTCTGGTGGCACGTGGGTGGCACGGTTCATATTTTTCTAAAATGACATCCAACGCTTGATTGCGGGCATCTTTGTTACAATATAAATTGTGAGATGTTTCCGTCAAACACGGGAAATCTTTATAAAGTTCTAAAACTTTCACAATTAATCTTTTCCCCGTAATATTTACGACTTCGTGGTCGGACGACATTGAAACGTGTGTCTCGCTGGGAGGTCGAATTACGTTTGTACGCGCCGAACGGTGCGGTGGTTCGGCCACACAAGCGAACTTGGTGCGGACCGCACCAAATTCTTTGGAAAACCATCGAACCGAGCGCTCCGTCAATAATAATTATAATGTGCGGTGCACCACTGAACACACCATCGAATATGGTTCGGTGCACACCAAGTTTGCGGTGCGGTTCGCACCATATTCGATCGTCTGTTAATTCTTTAAGCTTTAACCGTTACTTGGTCCTTATAATTTGAACTATCGTTCACTATTGATCACGTTTGGTTTACAGATATCTAGTGAAATGTAAATTACGCCGATTGATTTCGTTTGGTTAAGAAATAGTAAAATAAACTACACCTACGATAGGATTGACTTAATTTTTTCAGTGAGAAGTTCGTAATGGGTTTGTTAATGTATTCAAATTGGGAATACGGATAGGTGAAGATCGATCTTGGTTGGGAGTCGTACTATTATAACTCTGATTAGCGACGATCGATCGGCAACTGACTGAAAACTGACTCGTAACATGTTCAAAGGAGAAAATATCACAGCCAGAAAAAAAATTAAAGCTGTTATTATTATATTGTTGGTTGTGGAATGCGACGTAAACAGGTAACGTCATGAATCGTCCGATCGAGCGGGTTATAAAAGCGTGCTCGGCGCGCATTGACTTATGTATGTATCTATGGGATGTAGAAAAATATTATATTATGTAAGATAAGGGAAATAAGATAAGTAACAGAAACGATCTTATTAGTCATATTCAAAGTCATGTTAGTAGGTAGGTATGAACTCTTCACTACTAGCGTTTTATAGTAGGTATGTTTACTATTAAACACTGTAATGCATTATTGCTAGCATTTATAGCTTAGGTTTGATATGTAATAGGTGGCAATTTTAGTACCTACAACGAGATACTGCTAATATAAAAATGAGATTGTTTGAATAACTCGTAAACTGTTGAATGACTTTGGATGACATTAGGCGTACAGATATTACGATCTAGCTGTGTGCCTGGTTTCATTATAATTGTGTCGTGTATTAACACATAGGATATCTTATATTTTAGTGCCTATACGTTCCCGCAGGATTCATGCGGGCAAAATTGCGGACAGAAACTGTATGTACGTAAATGCATAGACTCTTGTCTGTAAATCCTCAAAGTGGTTGAGAGGGGTGTATCTATTACACCCACATATCGGAAGGTATGTTTTTATCTCGATGTAATAGAGGCAAGTCTATTGTTGGCTGTCTGCAGACACCACTAAGAATTTCCTAACATTAAAACAATAAGTAACACTTCGCTCACGAACGCAAGCAAATATAAATCATCAAGTTACCTATGCAATTATAAATGTAAATAAAACTAGTCACTAGTTTTTAATATTATAATAAAGTATTATTAGGTTCATACTTCTTAATGCACATAATTATTTAAAATTACTTTCACTTTCTTATTTTCCTTCTTTTTGCATTTATTACCAACAAAATTCTGACAATCAACGGTATTGAAGTGCTTCGAGACTTACGAAAACCTGTGATTATTGTTTGTGTACTATAGACGAAGATACTCAGTGTTTACTATGGTATGCAGCCAGAAGTTCGAACTATCATAATATTTATTAAAACCAGGTTGAATATGAACAAGTTTCAATTTACAAGCATGTTGTTTAATTTTTTAAAGGAATTAATATAGGTAAGTCATTTTGTAAAAAGTATGAGCAATCGAGCATACATTCAGTCAATAATTGACGTAACTTCGTAGTTACGCACCTCTTTTTGTTTCGTGATCACAAGAGGTGTGTTCGAATTTTAAGGCGAAAATATTTGCATTTCTTAAATATTTAACAATCTCTACGATGTCTACGGCAGCTTGTTGTCATTGCGCCGCTCGTCACAAAAACCATTAGAGATTAGATCCAAAATGGCCGCATGCCAAGCAGGCTAAGGCTCAAATCACTTTTTTTCATAGGTTGTTATGGTTTTCCTTGGGGATGGGATGCATGGGGTTCTTTCTTTAAGAGAGGGAATGAAAATGTTTTTTGCATATTTTGCAACGCGCAAGATGTACAATACCCTGCGCTATGGAAGTATAAAAAAGTATCCTACATAAGTTAAGATCCTCTTGATCTGTCAATTGTTGGAATGTCAGACATCATTTTAAAACTATTGTATCTAGTCGCCAGTGTACCGTGATTACTCAAAAGAATATATGATTGAAAAAGGGTTGAACATAGAGATATGAAAAGACACATTAGTTTGAAGATATATTACTTAAGCGGTGAGTAACAGATATTTTGTGATTTTAAATACGGTTTAATAATTATATATAGAAAGAATAAGACCATAAAAGACAATGGTTGTTAATCATGATAGTATGTACTTAAACATATAAATACCTATAATATTATTTCCAAAGACCCGTTGCCTAATATTGTAGGTATGTGTATAAATCGACAGATAGGCACTTAAAACCTGAATAAGATTAGATAAGTATAAGCTTTAAACACATTTCGTAGAGGGTCGTGATAGATTTGTAATAAAATTAATTCTGTTATACAAATTAAGGCCTATTTAATAATTTTGTTACTATAATATTTTTACAGAGTTACTAGCTGACTTAATTAGCTATATCAACTATATCTATAGCTAGGTACATGTGGTTGCTGAAGTTACAAATGTATTGGACAGTTAAATGAAAATCTTAAAAATATTTAAATACTTATTTTTACTATTTTACTATATTATTTTAAAGTTTAATGACATCTAATTTGTTGTTAAACCTTTTTGACCCTATGTTAAAATATATAAGCAATAATGGGCGGCGGTAATTGCTTAGCATCAGGCGATCCGTCTGCTCGTTTGCATCTTATACCATAAAAGACAAAAAAAGTGCGATCTTAGTTTGTTCACTACAGCTTTGTAAACATATGTTTTTTTCATTATTCATTAATAACCTTTGGCATTATACTGCTGCGTTATTTGGTAATTTGTTTTAAAGATGGTGGCACTCCAAATTGAAATAATTCATTAAGATAATATAGCTCTTTATTCTATAGAAGTTTCAGATACATAAGTAACATTTTTATTTGCTAGTCCTGGCGAAAGAGAAAATTTATCAGCACTTCCTAACTAAGAGGCATTAGTAGTGACGGTAAGAGATGCACAAAGTGCCATCTTTCATCTGCAGGGGTAGCAGCTAAACTGGACACCGTTTAAAGCCAGACCAGAGTATTGGTAACGCTTAATCCGGCACTGGCATCACAATTCTTCTATTGGTTGCAAATAATACCATTTATACCATAAATAAAAAACGTTGCCGTCTAACTCGACAACAAGTTGCGATACATTCCTGTCATACCTAAAAGAATGTATCTATTTGTTTGCAGTACCTATCTACAAAATATTGTATAGAATATCATTTGTTTTGATATAAAATTTACTGCAATACACAAACAGGCTCATCTAGTTATGTACTTATAATAAAAAAAAGATAAAGAAAAGTGAAAATGAGACAAATCATTTACAATATTCAATATTTTTATTAACGGTTACTCTTTATAAGTAACGTCAAAGTAAAAAATCATTTACATAAACTAATGTAAAAAAAAAACATAACTAACTTACATTTCAATAGGCTAAAGTTTAAGGACAATTCGGATTTAAGATCAGACATTTTACAAACAAACACATCACGGAAGAAATCTAGATCACTGTTACAGGGCCTTTACTTTATCCTTTGTACACCTTAACATAGGCTTGCCAAGGTAGACTGTACAAAGTGTAGGTACCATAAAATTTGACTGTCGATACGTTTTTAGACATCTAATAGTTAGTGCAATAAGTCTGTTACAGCCATGCTCTCTAATTGACTAAGTCCGAAACATGTGGTTACTGCAGCGATAGGTTTGAGTGCACAATTTTATTTTACAAGATAAATATGCCTGCATGTGTTATGTGGGTCGCTTATTCATTTTGAATTAAAACGGTTAGATTGTATGTAACACGAGTGTTAGAACATACACTCTAACGCGTCTTACATACGTCTAACTGAGTTATCTTCGCTAGTACGTACCTAGTACATACTAACTGACCATAACACCTACGCTCTGATGTAACAAGTCCAGAAAATGAAATCAGCGTTAATCAAATTTTGTCAGCCTGATCTTTACATCTCTCAGTCCATTACATGCCCTTACCTAAATATAGAATAAAATCTATGTATTTAGTACATACCGAAATCAGACTTTCTATTGGTATTTATTTGTCTTATCAATTTATACTACTATCTATCGGATACTAACTGGCATAAGATAGCAATAAACTACCGTCCTAACAAAACAAACATCTATATATAATTAGTTTGACCTCTCTCAGTCGAGTCCTCCAAGATACACGATCATAGACATATACCGCACCCACGATTATAATGTACAAAGATAATTTCACGTAGGTAATTGCCATATTTAATAGTTTTATATATGTTGTTTGCGTATGGCTGAATCTGTGTTTAAATTATAAAGGTAACTTCTGTTTGTCCACCGTAGGCGTCAATGTTTCTACAGTCCTCGACGCATCGTGACAAGATGTTAGTGCTTGGTTCATTGATGGATCATGTGTTGAATGTATTGCGATCGCCACGAACACTTTTGTTACCTAAACATTTAATATAACATATTTGACGTTAATATGACTCTGTCGTATGACGTATCGCGTAATGTTGGCTTGTCGTCCGATTGCAGCAGTGTTAGTGTGTATGCTCGGAGGATCCGGCCGACAAGAGAGGGGACAGTTTCTAGTTTGTGAATACCTACGCCTATGAAACTGACTATATAATAACAAAATGGCGGATGTCGTTAAAAATCGTTTAATCTTAATAAAAGTCGCTACTTTAATTCGACATAGATCTTTAGACAAAAATGTTTATTCGCTAAGAATTAGTTCATTGTATGCTTTTCTAATATCAACAAACCTCTCGGTTTATAAATATGTATACACAATTTACTCATTTTTTGTAATGGATACATGTTAACATTTATTAGCTAGATATTATAAAGATTTGATTAAATTAAGACACGAAGGATCTCTTTTTTCATAACATACATGTGTACCTGTTGAGTATTATCTTAAATAAAAACAGCTATCAATAAAATATACATACTATCTGCATAAGTATTCTTTAATATGATATCGCAATCTTAGTAGGTAGATTAATATCTATGCATCAGCAGTTCGTAAATTAAATTCATACAAATTAAATTTATTATTAAGAAATTATGAGTGATTTGAGAGCCGTATTTGGTTTTATTTGAATATTTTTCGACACTTCATTAAAATTAATATAAACAGGAATCTTTAAAAAGCATGTAGGTTTTATAAGCTTGGTAAGTGATTATAAATATTTTGAATTCACATCAATTTTGGGAAGGCTTAATCCTTATTTTTCTATGGACTAGTATACGGAAACTGACCAATCCACTATTTATACAGTAAGTTTAAATTATCTAGAGGGGCACTATATAAATTATTAGGGGTTCAGCTCTACCTTTAATGCCATAGGGGGCGTGGACACTCCCAGATCCTATAGAATCGGCGCTAGTGTACATCTAGCCTAACCTACCTTCCAAAGATATGGATAGGTAACTCATATCCATCAATATCTTCTAAAATAAATCCTACCTAATTATCTTAAATCTAAATAACAAATTTGTATTCAGATAATAGTAACCAACATCATATCACTTCAAGTGACTATTACGAGATCGGAAATTAATTTGTGCAAAATTCTTATACATTTACAGACATTTTCTAATGTTTTGTTTACTACCCGTTTTAACTTAGTAGCACCCGACTTTAAATAATAGAATTAACATACTTAAATGCATATATTCTTATATTTAAAAAGTCTTATATCTTGTACTTCCTTATTGAACACTCTCCAGTGATATGTTCACAAATAATTTTAACAGTACGTTATATGTGCTTAAGGCGATAATGTTTATGCCGATGGCCGCAAGCAAGAAGTAAGGTTTGCTGGATCCCAGTGCTCAAAATTGTGTAAATTATCCATTATGTGTGGTCCAGGGGTTATAATGCCGCCTGCTAGTTGGCAGTGACCGTGCAACGTATAGTCCGGTGCTAACACCCCTTGCTTTACCAGCTCCTTTAAAAGAACGTTTACATTGTCAAACTGCTCCTTAGTAGGCTCATTGATAATATAATTGCCAAGAAACATGACGCTTATTCCAATTCGGTTCCATGATTTCACCATCACTCCTAAAACGTTTGCCCCTCGGCCCTCGAATATAAATCCGTTGCCACCGACAAGGAAGTTGGGGCCGATATCATTCCAGCCGCGTCTTTGGTGATCACTTTGTATTTCCAACACTTCCTTAATGCAAGCGTACTTTTCAGTGCAAAAGGTAAGCGCCGAGTGACCGATGAGTACATGTGGCACTGGGAGATCTAGTAACTCTATTCCGTAGTCGGGCATCGCTTGCCAGTCGCCGCGTCTCAGGTACCATGGCTCCTTTATATCTATTTAAATTAAAAGTTTTCATTTAATGTATGCCCAACAAGTGTTAGTAAGTATTTTATCATTTATTTGGACATTTAGTAAGGTTAATAATTTACGAGTGTTAGTTTGTCATCATAGTTTATAATGAAGGAAAAAGGCTAGCGGGTTCTATAAGGAGATTACGATGAGGATTGAGGTGTAAAGCCTCTTAGGTGCGGAAGATCGTTACCTATGTCAAGTCGCATTTCTTGTTTGGCCAAAGCATAGTGGACGATGAAGAATGTTAAGGCAGTAGCGACAACGAAGGCCCAGCACACGAAGACGGCGATGCTACATCGTAGCCGTTTGGAATTCTGCGGCGACACCAGCTCAAGGCCCAGAATTCGGCCTGAAACATCATCAATATCGCGGATGACTTTCATGACTACAGCTATTTTAGTGAGTGTAGATGTTTCAGATATACATGCTATGAATCTTCTTATCGAACTTGTAGTAAATAACTAAAAGTGTAGTGTTATACAATTTCAAAGAATTGATACTGTATGCTACGTTGTAGCAAAAATGTAAAATATTTGTAAATATGTATATCGCGGTCCAAATCAAATAATGAGGCGTTATGTTCGTAACTCAATAGTCAAATTTGTGTGTTATATTCACAGTATGTACTATTCTTAATTATACGTATCTATAATACCGGCTGTCACAACCGGTGCTCTGTTAACTCTGCAAATAAGATTGCGATAATTGTCAGCTTAAGCTAATTCTCAAGGCCTAGACGATAGGCGTGGGTCAACAAACATCTCAACGCAAAAAATTAAACTGCGCAGACAGGCTATTGAGTAATAATTGAGTCGAGTATAATAATTATTGAGTTCTTGTTAATCTCAGAAAGACCGTCTAATCAAGGTACATAGTTACAGTCAAAGATATATAAATATAACATATCTTCCATAAGAATGCTATGATTACTGGTGTCTGCATGAGATAAGATTGAGTCAAAGCTAATGTATAACTTTAATTAGTGCTCATAGGGCTATAGGAATACTGCACGCTGCTAAGGTATGCGCGTTATATTTATAACGTATGTAATACAGAAAACGGAACCAAATCGTTTCCGTTTATTGCGATCAGAAAATCATTCTTTAGAAAATAAATTTCGATCTATAATATCACTTCGACGATACCCACCTTTTCCCTAAAGAGCAACGCTAAATAATTTTTAAACATGAAATAATTAGGTACACGAATTTATTTTCATGTCAAATTCAACAGTCGAATGAAAACACTAAACTAAACACAGACATATTTATAATATTAAATAAGGGAAGTATAACTAGGAAAGAGAAATTAGTATAAAAATACCGTTTGGTGGTCGGTATGGCCTGTAATATTTTAAAAAGTTAGTAAATGCAACTAAAATTTAATAAGATCATCATAAAGTTTATTTATTTTAGTCACTTAATGTTTAATGACTATATAGTTAAAGATGTTTCGAGTTTTTGAATTTTATTAGTGATTACAAGAAATGTAATGTGATATATAGGTATATACATTTACTTTATGAAAAGAGGCAATATCTCCTAACTTAGGTAAAACGCACATATTACTATTAGAACTAGCGGCCGCCGAGAGCTCGAAATTCGACCAAAGTTTGCCTGTAAGATATTGCTGATATATAATTATAGTGTCTTATCTATGTGATACATGTCATTATATTGATTGACATATATTGATGTGTGTAACCATAGTTACGCGCTTCGATTGCGTGTGTCAAATGCATGGTTGTGTGTGTAGTGTTTTTTCATTAATTTAATGTATTTCTAATGCATATTTTATAAAAATATTAGGATTCGCCCCTCCTTCTCCATATAAACTTTAACAGTGCCAAATTTAATAAAAAGAGGTACAATGTTTTTGCTTCACGTATGAATATATAGATTATCATACCTATTTAACAAAATTTCGTTGATAATGTTTAAGCATTGCTTATTTTGTAGATATTATTAAAGCAATGAAAGGTATATTTTTAGTAGTAGAAACTCGTTTCTATGACTAATATTTATATTTAAAATTGCTTAATTGTTCGCTGATCCAACAATTAATAATTATGAGAGCTTTGTGGATTTATAATGATATACAGAGATATACAATGGACAAGTAATGAACCAGCGATAGTCTAGCGAGGAGTTGCTAGATTGAAACGCAGAGATCTCAACATTGATGACGCATCACGCACCTCTGACTTTGTTGTTATCAATTTATGTGTATATTAAATACTTGAATTACGTAATGCCTTACAATTACGATGTTATACATCAAAATAAAACTATTTTATACGGATCCTACTGCGTTGTTTAGTTTTTTAAACACTATCGCTACATATTATAAATCTACGTACGTACCCCTGCCGCGGCTGTCTGTTCGCGATAGACTCAAAAACTACTCAACGGATTTTCATGCGGTTTTCACCAATAGATAGAGTGATTCATGAGGAAGGTTGAAGTGTATAATTTGTTAAATTTTTGTACTTCCCGTGCGAAGCCGGGGCGAATCGCTAGTTATTACATAATTATGAAACTTAAACTACTACTGCTAAACACTGTTAATATTTACTATTATTTAAGCTATGTACCTATATTATTAAAACTATTTAGATTTAATTTTACACTCGGTTGGTTGTAGCAGGCATTTTCACGGGGATATTCAACACTTTAATTAAAGAAGAATATCGTGAAGAAACCTGCACGTAAGAGAGTTCTTCATAATGTTCTAAACGATGTGTGAAGAGTGCTAACCCGCACCGGCATAATAGTTTGTATACGGCCTAAACCTTTTCATACTGAGGTCCTTGCTTAGTAGTGGAACAGATAACGACAGGATTGAAATTTTTACATACATGGCTGATTTAATCGTTTGCCATATTGCAGTGTGATGTACGGTTTAATCTAAGTATACTAATATTACAAAAAGATAAGATGAGATTTTTGTTTGTAACGATTTAATTCAAAAACGAATCAACCGATTTAAATAATGTTCACTATTAGAACACTATATTATCACGGAGTAACATAGACTATATTTCATTTAAAATAATAACTGTTGCTCACATAACCTAACCTACTTTTCGCGAGCGAAGCTGCGTGCAAAACCTAGTTATAATATAAAAATTCACATTGTTCACAATACTATCGCTAATAAAAACGAGATCGTGTTGTAACGACGCCGCACAGACTAAAAAATTCCGCCTACATCTAACGGATGGCGCTACATACAACAAGCGCTCAAATGACGTTATACTATTCTGCATCGCACAAGTGGAGTTTACACAGCGACTAAGTATATATACAAGCTCCCGACTTCGCCCGCCAGGCACGATTAACCAGTCTGCTCGGAATATCCTCTCTTTGTGTTGGAGGGTCATCGCACCATCCTGTTCTTCCACAGTGTAATTAGTATTCGTCCGTAACGGACGCGGATAAGATGCGCGCTAATTGTACATTGATGAGATGATTGATAAGATTGCTCTATGACCAGGCGACGTACATATGTAACATGAAAACCGCGAGTCGTAGCCTAAACATTATCAGGGCTATCTCCGTATTTTCTATTACGACGATAAAATTTAATTAAAGCATAGGTATTTTTATAAAATTTCAGAACTTTTTGCTGACGGCTAGTATAGTATAGTACATCGCAGTCTGATTCAATATGTCTTTAAATATTATAGGTGAGTATCGAAACCATGTATATGTAGATGACTGCGTCTGGACAAAATACTAAGAGCAAAATAATAGAATTTAATTATTAAAATGTTTATATTATATATGTATATCATACAATAATATCGGCCCTATATATGTACAAACTGTCCCAATGCTGAGGCCGGGTTTCTTCTCAGTATGAGAAGGGTTAAGGCCGCCATAGTCTACCAAGCTGGCCCAGTGCGTGTTGGCAGACTTTATATATCTTTGAGAACGTTATAAAGAACACTCAGATATACGGTTTTTTTACAATGTTTTCTTTTACCGTTAAAGTAAGCGATAATAATGAACTATTTAACGCACACATGACTTCGAAAAGTTAGACGCCTCAAGCTCGAATTTATGATCTGTGCGTAGCAGTCCTACGGTCTCCCACTAGGTTATCGCTGCTATGTACATTATTTAATTTTTTAAATAGCAGCACTATTTTATAATGTGATCAATTTGTGTAGATATTTTAAAGTGCTTATGGTGTAATGATTATTAATATGGTTGAGTTAGATTTTAGTAATTTGAACGTAAATCGTTATTGTGATATGAGTAAAGTAGAGAGAGTGTCAATAGGCATTTTTCTGCTTTGCGTGTTCATCCTTGGCTTAGTCAGGTTTTATTATGCAATATTAGTACGTTTTACAAATAAGAGAATCTAGTGTATTAGTGGTAGTAAATATATGAGCTAAAAAGTTCTTAAACATACGTGTACATGCCCAAAGTAGTATATCTAGGACTTACAATAGAGCAGCATTTATCTTTCAGACAACTTATAATGGAACTAGCAAAACATATACGGAAACAAATTAAAATTATGAAACTTTTACAGGAAAGCGTCCATATCGAAATAAGATGCTTGTGTGTTCACAACTTTGTCAAAAATATTACTTGTTTTTGCAGTTTAGATGTGATCGAACTGGAAATTGGGCTCGAAGTGCCGACATTAAAGTCATTTTTATGCTTCATAAACAGTTTGCTACCCAACTCTCTAAATCTTTTAAGATTTATTAAAGCACACTAATAAGCTTTAAGCTTGAAAAGGCATATTTTGACGTCTAATAGAAACGATCTTGATTTACTACGAATGAAACGTAAATTTGATAATTTCTATAAAGTAACCAGCTAATAGCTATTCCAAAGAAGATATCGACATGCACATACGTACACGCACGCACATACACTCATGCACGCACATACTCTCATTATATATTATTACTTTTATCAAATCCTTTATAAAAAATCCCTTGTCTGGTCAAAAATTAAACTAGAAATAATAATTTGAATAGAATGAAAAAATGCGAGACTACGTCAAATAATTACACAAAAATGCTGACTCCGATCTATTTATCCAAAGCATTCTTTATATTGTTCTAGGATGTGGGCAATAGTTTGATATAGGAACATGATGTAACTACAACATGTTCGCCTACAATCGCGTACAATAAGTAAGACAAGATAATTCAAATAATATTGTCTTTCGTTTACGCGAAAGTTATACATTGAAATTAAACTACTTTATACGAAATTATAATAATAATTGTGTAACTATTACACTACTACTACTAAACTTTAATACTTTTAAAGCTAATTCTAAATTTAAATTTAAATAATATCATCAAATATATTAAATCTATTTTTACATAATTAAATCATTGATTAAATTATGTTCGGGTACTTTGAAATAACTACAATTTAGAACATTGAAATAACTACAATTTAGAACATTGAAATAACTACAATTTAGAACATTGAGACAACTACCATCTTAGTCTCTCCGTGAACATAGCTGCTGAAAAGTAACCGAAACGCGTCGGGGAAATTGTAAACTTAAATGTAAATAGTTGTAATAATTTAATTACCTTAAAATTATTAAAGTTCAGCAGTGGTATTGTAATAGTTTTAAAATTATGTAATAACGTGTAAAATAAACAAGTCGATAAAATCCGTATGTTTAATTTTAAGATAATCAAAATATTTGAGATTTATTGTATTTAATATAACACATAGCACACGTCTCATATATTTTTTTAGTATATTGTGAGATGTTATTGAGAGTCTATTAAGATTTTAAATAATCCCCTACCTCGCTGTAACATGAACTATCGAAGTTAAAATCAATGTGGCTATCCAGTCAAGTTATGATCAATGATATCAAAGCAGAGTAACAATAAGATGGCTGTTCAATTCTTATAACACAATATAGACTAGTTACTCTACAATATATTGAAACAGTAGATAATTATGTACTGTGTCAATAAAATAAAATATATGAACTCATACCTTTGCAGCAACAGATCATTATTTAATAACAAAAGTTTGCAACGGACAAATTCAGATATGTACGTATCCAAGCAATATCACTTTATAATTAAAGACAATAGTAGAAATGCGAGTGCATTTATTCAACGATTAAATTCTTATCACGGATAGCGGGATATTACTTTTACGATAGATATTGACGCAAAAAGGGCTAGGCAGTAGGTATTATTTACCGGTATGTTTTTGTAGTGTACTACAATTCTATTAGTGCAGATAACGAGCCTTTTTGGTCGCAGCTACGGACGTCGACTGCAGAAACCGCTCAATACATTAAATAGCCAGAACTTATTTGCAAATGCTGACTGACGCTGACACTCGGATACCCACACACTGATCTGCTCTAGCGATGTGGGATATTCTCTAGAAATCGAAATGAATGAAACCTTTAGCCGCTTTGTCGATGACGTGTGAATTCTGCTTGTTCTCTCTTTACGGTGGTATTGAAAATGTTTTAAATTTAATAGGATATAATCATAATTTATCTTTCACATCCGCCTCACCATTTGTATTAACGTGTATCCTATTGAAATATACACACATCAAGATTTTTTGCCAATGCTATCCTTTGCCGTAAAAGTGATTAGAATTTACCTTTTAAATCTCACAGTAAGGTAACAGCCGATATTTTGTACTTGATATCTTTAGCTTAGCCGTGTTAAATAATCACTCTGTTACTATATTTTATAAGCGGTCAATCCGTGACGCTTATTACCTAAAGCATATAGGGATATTATAGGTATTTTATTCAAATGATAAACATGGCTTTATCCAGACGTAATACCGAATAAAATAGTAAGATGTTCGGATTGACCCCTCGGAGATAACCATTTATTAGCATAATATCACAGATCATAATAAATATGTGACTCAATGATAAACATAATAAAGTATGAGAACAGGTATAAGAAGTATATATCCTAGAAAGACTGAAATAGTTGTGTAGTGTATTTCTTTCCAATAATGTTTATATGTAATAATAACAGCCGGCTATGTCTTTGATTATCAGGTTGGATTCTCATTGCGATTGTAAAATAAATTATCAGTATCATTTACAATAATATAGACATGTACATTCTGTTACTAACCCATCACTAAACAACCTATGAACTGCTTCTGTATGTGTTCATGTCTGCAATATATATATTTTATGTTATTTATTAATATTTATAAAAATGTGAGTAGGTTTTATTATGTATGAATTGTTTTGCAAGTTTATTTTAACTGGTTAACCGTAAATAGACCTATTCTATATTCAATGTTTAAAATATTTTCAAATATTCCAACGATAATATTTTAGAAAAGCAACCAAATTTAGTCTGATATCTAGCAATTTTTTGTATGTAAACACAATGTCACGGTAATGTTATCTAACAGTATTCGATCTTCATATAAACGGTCGAAATGCGAGTCATACCTACGCGCCTCGAGGTTGGTATACACTCGGTAGTCGGTACACCAGTCTAGGGTTGTAAGGCAACGAAAATATCGATATATATATCGAAGGCCTTAAAATGTCGATGATCGATGATATCGACAGTTTCAATGCAATATTATCGATAATTCAGAACTTTCAACTTCGTAGTAGAAGTGGGTAAATAAGAAGCAAATAAGAAATATCGATATACATATCGATATTTATATCGAAAGCCTGAAAATATCGCTGATCGATAATATCGACAGTTTCAATTAGTAGTGTTCAAATCCGCTATATTAAGATAGCGCGCTACGGACTAGAAACTATATTTTTCTAGCGCGCTATTATAGACGCTATGATATAAAGCGTTGCGCGGGGACGCTATTAGCGTCACAGAATATAGTAGCGTGGAGCCGTGGAGAACATAACCTTTAAATGCGCTACTCACGTACCGCGCACCTGTAGGTAATTATTTAAAGGATAGAGCCGAATTACAATACTGTTAGATAACATTACCGTGGCAATGTAAACCAGTGCATTAATAATAATAATATTCTATCCCATACACACAACAATATCTAGCCCAAACTAAGCAAAGCTTGTTCTATGGGTACTAGACAATGGATAATCATACATATATACTTTTTTATGTTTTGTAAATACGTACATATTATACATAGTAACACCCAGACCATGACAAACATCCATGTTCATGCGCACAAATGTTTGACTTGAGCGGGAATGGAACCCGCGACCTCAGGAGTGGCAGTCGGTTACACTAACAACTGCGCCATCGAGGTCGCCAAACTAATTATTGTATTATGTTAGAGGGTGCACTTGGGGCCGACACAAAAGATCCCAATGGGTCGAAGTGTCGCCGGTCTGTGCTGACTGGCCCCCATACATAAGATAAGATAGAGGGTGCACTCTAACCCGTGTTACAAAAAGAACTTGAGTTGTCTCTTCTATGTTATACATAATAACTCAATGTTTCAAACTAAGGTTGAGTTGTTTGCGATCGTAGTGAGCGAGGTTACAAGTTTACAACTCAGGACTTAGCATGTTTGCATAGGACGTACTGTAAAATAAGCAACAGGTACCTAAGTTATATCTGTAAGAATGCTCTACAGGTCACTTATCTCCTGTAGGACATATGGTAATTATAAGGGTGTGTCCAGATCTGGCGAATGTTCCACGAAAACGCCGCTCGCGTGCAGTTACTGCAATTGTTTGGTGCGCCTCTATGGCGCAATTCACACAGTGACTTGCAAAATGGGCGTGCGCGGCGTGCGCGCAGTTCGTGCGCATGCAGTTCCGTTCGCTTTCAATCTAAATACGTCAGTTGCAAATTTGCACGCGCGCAGCTCTTGCGTCGTTCACGCACAACGCGTAACTGGCGCGCGAGCGGCGCGCGATCGGCGCAAGAACGGCGCACGATCGGCGCAAGAACAGCGCGCGAAATTGAAACGCATGCACGCAACTCGTGAGGCGCGCATTCGTGGCGCGTTTGTGGCGCATTCGCCAGGTCTAGACACATCCGTAAGATAAATATATCCTTAAATGACAATGCCTTTATCCGTTTGTAGGCATATGTCCGTCATGAGAAGTATTCGCATTAATACTTCTGTTTTTATATGCTTAGTGAAGTCAAACTATATTGCCGATTATTATATCTTCTCATAAATATTACAGAACAAGTACCATAGTGCCCGCAATGTTAACCTGTTCTTTCTTTACGCTGTACTAAGCCTATTTGTTCGATATTTATTATAGGTTATGTTACTTGTCAATTTAACAGAAAGATAATATATTTTTTATCCTATTGAGTCGCAGCGGCACGCTGGCGGCAAAACGCAATAGATTTTCCTTTTACTATGGAGCTTTTGTAATTATATTGTAATGTGAAGAGCGGGGTCACCTAGCACAGGTAATACTTACTTAAAAGGAGTTAAAATAGCATGTAAGAAAACGATAAAAAACCATTTTCAATTATATTTTTATTATATTTTTATATTTTTTTTAATTGTATCTGGCATTCTGACAACTGACAGGTTTAAGATATCTCTATGTTATATATATTAAAAACAACATTGTTTTTAGTTTTCTTGATCATTATTATAGATATTTAGAATCAGCAAAAGTAATAAAAGATTAGACTGCAATATTTTGTATATTTAGTTTTACAATTAATAGTAATATGGCGTTGGGTTATCATTTTGTCTCTCTTGTATTATTTAATTATTTAGCTTTTGACCGCGGCTTCCCTCGCTCTAATATTAGGTTAGGTTAATTAGTAACAGTACTTTTTTAAATTAAATATTGTCGATGTTACTCGGTGATAATACAGCTGTAACAATATAACTTAAATAACAAAAATCAAATCTTTCCTTTTTATAATTTTAGTATAGATTCAGTATCAGCTTCTAGTTTTCTATATTTGTTTTCTTATAAATAGAGATGTCAAAATTAAGAAAGACAATACATAGATATAGGTCTCTATATTATATTTTATACTATAGACGCCATATTTGTTTACTAATAAGACAAGTAAGCAATAATGGTCGGTCGTACACGCTAGATACCAGAGCATGCAGCCAAACTACTCTATCAGGTTAATAAAACAACATATTTTAACCGATTTCAAAAAAGGAGTTTCTCAAATGGACCTTTTTTATGTATGTTATCTTAGAACTTTTTTCTAGCTGAACTGATTTTTGATTATTCTTTTTTTATTAGAAAGCTGTTTTCCATGTGGTCCCACTTCAATTTGATCAAGTACCTGGCCGGTAGTTTTTGAGTTATTTTTAATAATGCGTATTTGGTTGACGTCGAGTACATTGATAATGTTCTCATTTTATTACATGTCTAGTTGTTGTCTAGTTGAAGTCAGTTTTCTTTTTTGTTATTAACAAACCAAATGCTTCTCACTTCTAGCGCATGACGCTGTTCGCCACTTGACACTAATTTTACAATAATTACTTTCATCTCAAGTAGAAGTTGGCGCGCAATATCGTGTGCTTTGTGCACTAGCTCCTTCACCCTAAGGCCTCATTTACGGAGACACGGAGCGTTGCGCGTCGCGTGCGGCGTGGCGTCTCGCGGCGCGTCGGACGTGTTTTCTGTTTACGGAGCGGCGGCGCGTGCAGCGGCACGCATCATCGCACGCGTAAACACAAACATACGATGTCGTTTATAGAGATGCGGGGCAGGCAGCGTGGCGGAGCCCGCCGCTGCGCCTGCGGCGAATCGCCAAGCGTGTAGCGAAGCACGCGGCGGCTTTCGCTGCGGCGCACGCTCTATTTCAAGCAAACGCGCGTAAAATCGCTTCTCCGCTGCACGCGACGTGCGACGCCCCGCGTCTCCGTAAATGAGGCCTAACTAACATTATAAATGCGAATGTGACTTTGTTTGTTAGTTACGCTTTCACGCCTTAACTACTCAACCGATCTTAATGAAATTTTGCATACACTTTGTCAGGGGTCAGAAAAGGACATAATGTACTATTCATTCATCCAGAAAAATTTGTTCTCAAAGGGGATTAAAATCTATTAACTACTTTAACGCGAGCGATGCTGCGGACAAAATCTAGTAATAATATAAACTGGCAATGTATGAAGTGAAGATAGATGGAAAATAAACGGAATAACTAAAAAACAAAAAATCATAGGCTCTCCCGTACAATACCATACCATGAACAATGTGGTTATTCGGCTGCACTGAAATTGTCCTCAAACTTAGATTTTTCAGTCATTGGTGCTAAGCGTTGTTTTAAGTTGTAATTTTCAAACAAGATTTAGTGTTAGTAGAAACGGAATAAACGCATTTAAAAACTCTACAAGAGACGGGACGTCCGTCGCGTACTAAATCATTGAATAATACGAATTCTGACGGCGCGCGGCGCTCACAATTATTTCGATTAAGAACTTAATTATGTTTTAAGAACAAAGTGTAACAAAACAAATAAACGAGTTCTTTAACTAGTTACGGTGATTTGGGTTAATATTTGTATATTTAGTTAAGAAGGCTATATATGTACGGTGATTTGGGTTTATATTTATATATTTAGTTAAGAAGGCTATCAATGTATGCAAACGCAAACTATTGTTTATACTATTCATAAATTACTTTATCGGTGGGTTCACATGAATTTATTTATCTAAATGAGATTATGTTGTAGTTCTATATTTATTACCTTGAATTAAACAATTACAGCAATATTTATAAAGCAATCTCAAATGTTTAAGAGGTGGATAAGTATGAATTAGCAACTAATCAGAAAAATGTCACTCATCAAACATTACTCAACTTTGAATGTTAGTTGAATAATAGATAAAGAACAGCGGCGGGCCATTGAGCATTGATAAAAATGTTTATTTAATTGTATTATTAAGAGGCAACTAAGTATAAGTAATAAGTAAAGCCTGCTTTCGTATAAACAAGAGCGTTGCATCTGATATACCTCGACCGTTTAGATAAAGTTATAGCACGTACAAATTCCGTCTTTGTTAGCATCCCACGTCAAAAAGGAATCTTCAAATATATTAGCCAGCCAGGCATGATTACCGTAACTGGTCGGTGATCCTGCTTTTGTGTTCAACTTCAACTTCATAAGAAGAAACATCATACCTCGTACTTCCCCAGTGAGAATAGGCTTGCCCCATTACGTGTCATCTACTATAGAGATACCGATTTGTGCGTCATACCCTTTCGGATATATGTAGACGAGAGTCTATACGATGTATGTATGTATGCAGATCAAATACTGGTTCGAGTATATCAGTATTCGTACAAATATTTTCAAGCAGATAGAAGTAATTGTCGTGATATTTGATACATCTCATCTCAGCCGAAACTGGACATAGGCCCGCCCAAGGTTTCCCACATAGACCGATCTTGGGCACCAGCCATCTACCGAGATAGTCAAACCATGAAGACGTAGAAACGTTGAAGAGTTTCGTTACTGCGATCACCAATCAGCCTGCCAAGCGTGGTGATTTTATACACATATAAGCATCGATGGCCTAATGAAAGACCATTGGACTGCCACGCGTTGGCGTCAAAGTCGATCTCATGCACCTCCACGCACCTCTGACTTTTCGAGGTTATGTACATATTAATTAGTTAATCGAATCGTTTGCTATAATGACAAAGGAAGGCGCCTGAGAGTTCTCCATACCGTTTTCGAAAATACGTGATGTCTGCCAACCCGCATTGGACTAGGTGGTATGTCTACGTGATAGACCTTAATCCTTCGCACATTAAAAGGAGCCCCGTGTCCAGCAATGGGACAGTTTATATAATTTAGGGCCGTTATCTGTTTATTAGTCTGTTTCTGCAAATTGCAGCTGTCTGCTTCTGTATTAAGTATGTTCGACATAGGTACACCGAAACGGGAGTGTAATTTTGAAAACAATATAATTTGAAAACCATGCGAGGCAAAGCTTCACTTTTTATATGATACCTTATCAAACAGATATTACCTTAGAATAAGTCGCGGTCGCAAAAGTATTAATTTCTGCATGTATGTTATATCTATGTTATTTCTTATAACTACGGCGAGTAAATAGTACTATATGACTTTAATCCACTGGACGTAGGCACGTCATCGACTGAATTGACGCATTAGAAATACAAATAATCCATTAAAATAGAGCAGAAGTAGGTACACACAGCGACACATCAACCTAGACTGTTTGGACTTTGAACTATTAGAAGTTGAAAGCTGCGAATCGTGCGAGAGAGTGCGTTATATTTTTGTTACGCTCTATCCTTACCATTACATATTTTGTATGTAGCGTAGTTATGCTTATATAGGGTGTCTAACTTAATGTGTAGCCGTGTGTACAAATATTTTTAACTGCACAGGTAACTTAGTGATTTAAGTAGTCTCCTGCCCGCCGTCACTACGCCTGGTGTTATGGGTGCGACCCCACACGTGACAATACCCTGTATAGAAATTACAATTAATTAACTACTACCTACCTACTTATTAACTTAGTATTGTCACATTATAATAATAATATTCTACCACATACACACAACACCATCTAGCCCAAACTAAGCAGAGCTTGTACTATGGGTACTAAACAATGGATATGGACATACATATATACTTTTTTTTGTAAATACATTCATATTATACATAGAAACACCCAAACCAAGACAAACATCCATGTTCATGCACACAAATGTTTGACTTGTGCGGGAATCGAACCCGCGACTTCAGGCGTGGCAGTCGGTTACACTGACCACTACGCCTTTGAGGCCAACAAACATTATCGACATTATCATAACATTTGTTTTTAAATTTGGCTGCCATACAATCCTCTGAATTAGCAGTAAAGCTTTAAAATCTATTTTAATTATTTTAAATAATAACTACCTGAACCATAGCTATAAAAATGGCTACTATATCTACTGTCAAAATAACAATAAAGATTCATTTTACAAAATGCTACAGCTATCCACTTCAGTAACTTGCTAGGAATAATCCTAAGCATATAAGCTATAAGCATAAGCTCATAGCGTCCTTTAAGACTCCTGAATTATAAATAATTGTTACGTCGCGAGGGTCTTGTAGGACCTGGGAATGTCGGTAACATTCAAACTATAGACACATAGAACACACAGACTTGAATTCTACATAGAAAAATATAATATATTATATTTATAAAACTAGCTAGAATAGTAAATTATATTTATAAAACTAGCTTTTGCCAGCGGCTTAGATTATGCATGAAAAAAATTAAAAAAGAATATTATCTTTTGCCCATGTTACTCGGTGATAATACAGCTTTCAAAATGGTGACAGAATTTTAAGATGACTTGAGTGGTTTCGTAGTTTAAGAAACAAAGAAAATAATACCAATCTTTCCTCTTTATAATATTAGTATAGATATGTGTCAATATATCCATAGGTAAAACGATTCGACGAGTTATCAAACGGGCTGAAAACTCGTATCGAGCGACACTCCATTTATTATTCATTTGCTGGCCCTATAATAATATTTCCTAATAGAATCATCATCGCAATAGACGTGTTAGTCAGTGCGTTTCCCTGCATGTAGTAGCTGAGATTTATATCACAATATAGCATCATATACGATATAAGTCGGAGTAGGTAAAGAAAAAAATTTACGCGCTTTATTAGCTCGCATATCCATGATAACAGTAATTTAACTCATTGAATGCCATGTAGCAGACATGAGACACAATAGAAAATGTATTTTTCGCGATATTTTATGACCGGCATGGCGTTCAATGTGTTAAAAACGGCATTATTGTTTTGGCCTCTGTAGTCTTTAGGACTTATAAATAAAATTGACGGTCTATCTGTCTGTTTGTTCCAGCTAATCTCTGAAACGGCTGGACTGATTTCGACAGGACCTATTTTCACTGGCAGATAGCTGATGATATAAGGAGTAACATAGGCTACTTTTATTTAAGAAATTAATCTTTACGAATTAAAAAAGCACTTTTAAGATAAATTCTGTTTGCTGACGATACTTCCTTAATATTTAAAGTAAATAGGAATAGGGACCATTTTGACGAAGTAAACAGTGCATTGATTCAAGTAACAAAATGGTTTACTTTAAATAATTTAGTACTGAACCCCAAAAAAACAAAATGTGTTAAATTCATACTGCCTAATGTAAAACATCTTGGTCCTAGCATAACATTGAACGGTGAGGTACTGGAAGCAATAGAATCCACAGTATTCCTGGGCATTACACTTGATTCAAAGTTACAGTGGGGTGCGCAAATATCTTGTCTCTCAGCGAAACTTAGTTCGGCCGCTTACGCCATTAGAAAAGTCCGTGGATTAACTGACGTTGATACAGCTAGATTAGTTTACTTTAGTTACTTTCACAGCGTTATGTCATATGGAATATTATTATGGGGAAAAGCAGCTGATACACAAAGTATTTTTATATTGCAAAAAAGAGCTGTGCGTGCAATTTATCAATTAGGAACTAGAATCTCGCTCCGAGAAAAATTTAAGAATATAGGTATTTTAACTGTAGCATCACAATATATTTATTTTAATATAATGCATGTCCGTCAAAATATATATTTATACATAAAAAATAGTGACATACATAACATCAATACTAGAAATAAATATAAATTATGTGTTCCATTCTACCGTCTACATAAAGTTCATGGTTCCTTCATGGGTCTTGGTATACGTTTTTATAATAAAATCCCGAGTAATATTCTAGAATTACCAGAGAATAAATTTAAAGTTAAAATTAAAACTTGCTTAATTTCTAAAGCATATTATAATATAGATGATTATTTAAATGACAAACATCCATGGCATTAATATTTGCATTAGATCACAGGATATTAAATGACCAATACTGACACTTATGTTTTTTTTTTAATATATGTATATATATATATATTTTTTTTTTTTTGTAATAATACACCTTGCTTAAGCTGGAATTTGCATTACTGTTACATTCAGTCGTATTTTAATCAAGAAGAATGTGCAATGAAGACAACTCGTGATTATGGACAGTTCCGTTAAGCTTTCTTTTGAGTCTTATCCTGTATTCTGGTTTAGTGGAATTCGATAATTTACTTCTACATTTTATTTAAACAATTAGATTAAACTACGGACTATAATCACGTCTTGTCTTGATTATTTATGTACATGTAAGTGGATGCTCCTATTTACCATACTGCTGCTTTAGAGGCTACCATCAATTTTTATCAAATGCTTGAGTATGTTGAGTAGTAGTTCATGGAGAAATGGTTGCAGCACCTTACAGTTATGATTTGTAAATGAAATATTATTGTACACTTGGCGATTAAAAAGAGTGGCTATGAGTTTCTTGCCCGTACTTCTCATGAGCCCTACACACCCTAGCTTTGCTGAACGTGGCAGTAAATGTAAATTCACAGGAAAAAATTTACGTGTAACTTTGACATTCATAAGTGTTACCTTGTAACCTAATTTGAATAAATTTATTTTGATTTTGATTTTGATTTTATTCCACACGGACGAAATCGCGGGTAACAGCTAGTCTCATAATAAAATACAAATGGAAAAATTATGGTTTTCTACAGTGGTTATTTCCAGCATCTTTATGATCCAAATTGGTTATCCTCTCATGGATCATTTTAATAATTATCTTTTAGTTAATAATCTATTAGTTCCTCGTTCTTCTACTCTATGGTTCTATAAGCCAAATTAGGCTTTAATTATTCCTGACGATTAGTCAATAACCGTAAATATTCTTAGTATGTATAAAACCATTGTGACTAATCTAGTGTTCAAGTATATTTGTTATCTCTTTAAGTAAATTTTGTTCCAAGACGGGTATTTCTATTTCGCGGGGTATGTCTGTAGAATGCATCTATGCAAAGGTGAACAAGCATCGCAACTAGGTGAATCCTTAAGGGTTGATGTCGTAGGTGCTGATAACCAAAATGAAGCGAAATAAGACATTGAATAGCTAAATAAAGAAAGATACAAGGATTGGGAGAAAAGCTTGGGAAGACCTTGAACCAAAGAAGAGCACAGGTTATACAATATCCTAACAGAACGAAGCGTGCCATAGATTAAATAAATACATTGTAAAAACATACACTTTAAAAATCGTAACACCTATTAGTGGTTATGTTAATGTTATTTGTTTCTAAATAAGTTTATGGATAACATTAAGCACTAAAATTACTGAACAGCACACAATGGATGGGCAGAATATCTCAATTTAAAAAAATCCTCTTAGTGCCATGGGCTGTATAAGTGTATCTGTACTATGTACGGCGGGCGCTGTCTGTAAAACTACTGAACCGATTTTGAAACTATTCCACCAATAGGAAGCTAAGCTTTCTTTGAGATTTAGAGGTTATATTTTAATGACATACTCCTTGCGTGAAGTAGCATTCGCAAGATACTTTAAATTATAGGTAATTTAAAATAATAATAATAATGTCCGCCAGACCGAGTTTCGTTCATGGCGGCCAGTCGTAATGGCGACTGGCCCTTTGTGCATGAGATATAGTGCACAAGTATGTGCGCAAACACAAGTGCAACAACTATTCCCTAATTCTCATGATCAGGTGGGACGGCAATCTGACACGACTGAAGGGACATCTGGCGCAGGACCAACGGCTCTCTGAGGCTCGGGGCGTCTAACACTGCCAAGTTCCTAACGCTGCTGGTATTGTGATTTCTTAAGCGAAAACCTCAATAACTTTTTATTGGCCCGATCCGGGATGCGAGTCCAAGACCTCATGCACAGCAGTTGCATTAACTACCGCTGCAAATTGGAGGCAAAATTGAAAAGTATTACCTTGGAAATTGCTCTTATTTCATGTAGTCAAGCGACAAAGTAGACTAGGCTAATGGGCATACACGTCTATAATATACTTCTGGTACAAGTTTTAGAAGCGTATGTCCTTCCTTACGTTTGTTTATTAACTACTTATCCTGTGTTACATCTTGATGAATTAATAAAAATGTACAGCAATATACGAGATCTATTACAACTGGTACTATATGTGTGTACTAGTGTACACAGACAGATGAGACGATGTCTTTATTAGCATTGTTGTTTTATGACCATTATATCTACTGTTGTTTCAAGGCGGCGATATCAAACCGTTTTATTCACGCTTAAATAAAAAGGTATTAACTTCATCATATGTATTTATTTGGAAAATGTCTTAGAATGTAGCATATAAATTGTTTCCCATTTTAAGTTATTGTAGGCAGCAAAACGATTGGTACAGTGATATGACACAAAATCGATCGTTTCTTAATTTTTTTGCCATCGATCTCAATTTTAATAAATTTTACTCATTCGATTGTAGGTGCCTCATTAGGTTTAAAATACCTTTTGCGTATCTGCATCATGTATAGCGAATTTGCCTCAGACAATTATTACTCTTATAAATATCATTATCACAGCCGAAATTCCACTGCTAGACTTAAGCCATCCTATTCATTAAGGTTTTCTCCACAGACTGATGACTTTCGATAGACTTTCCAAATGATTTGGAAACTTTAAAAGATACACAAACTTATTAAAAAGTTCACAAACTCTTTAAAAGTACACAATCTTTGACAAAATCATATTAAGTAAGTCATATAAATATATAACTAAACTGGCATAATATGATTTCTTATACAACCTAACGAGTTGACTGCTCGCATACCTATGTTTACCACTTTATTACAGTTTAGTAGTAAACGGGTATACATGTGATTGCGTCTATTGTAACCTTATAGTACTAGGCAGAGGTATAGTATAGTATTTACTCTTTACCAGCTATATTTGGCTCTTCATAATACAATAAAAAGTGTTCCAACGCCGACTACTCTAGACAACAGTACTATTTCAAATATCGTGTTATTGTGCTGCTACTCATATTTGGTACATCACTCTTTTCTTTAATACTATACCTAAATTCCAATTGTTTTATTTGATTTAATACAGTGCAATATATTATGTAACAATACGATGTTAGCGCATAGGACCAGTGTCACAAATACATATATGTACATGTGTCGGCGAATAAGCAAGCTAAGTGAAAGCTTAAGCCTATATTCAGCAGTGATCTATTAAAGGCTAAATGATTTATAGACTGTTATTTATTGTTCATCTGCACGTTGTTTATCTGCTCAATATACTTTATTATGTTCTATTTCGCAATTTCATATGCGACATGTACCAGCACTTTAGAGTATTGAGTACGTGGCGTACCAAACAGAGTATTACACTTTCGCATTGCTAAAAATATATGTTAGTAGTCGGAATTCGCGCAAATAGAAATCTGTCATATAATATTTATCTAATAAACGTTGAACAACAGTGGGGACAGAGTATACAGTATTTTTTTCTATCAGTTGAATTTTAGTTTTTCTTGTACGAAAAGAGAAATCTGTGTTTGTAATATACCGCAGAAGGATGAAGTTTTTAAATAGAATCTTTAACTCGTAGTAGAAAGTAATATTATGTTTTACAAATGGACTGAGCTGGGCACGCTTGCCGCATACACTTAGAGAGGTGGGTACAAATTGTGACCTACTGGGTGTTATGTGGTTTGCCATTTTTCGTTAGAGTTATTTTCTTTATTCTAAGAAATAAACTACATTGTTAACCAAACTACATACATAAATTCACGCCTTTTTCCCAGAGGGGTAGGCAGAGACTACGGATTTCCATTTGCTATGATCCTGACACATTTCTCTGGCTTCATTCACTTTCATAACATTCCTCATACACGCTCGCCGGTTTAAGGTGCTCTTAACCTTTATCCAGAACGTCTCCGATCTGATCAAGAAACGTTCGCCTAGGTCTTCCCCTTGCGACTGTTCCATTCACACCTTAGCCTTATAAACTTTCTTAGTCAGTCTGTTCTCGTCCATTCTTTCTACATGCCCAAACCAACTTAACATACCCTTTTCTATTCTCGTCACTATATCCACGTTTATGCCGCATCTCTCTCTAATCACACTATTCCTTATTCTATCTTTCAGAGTCACACCACATATATTTCTCAGCGCTCTCATTTCTCCAGCATTTATTTTGCTCTCATGCTTCTTTTGCCATACCCAACTTTCACTACCATGCATAAGTGTAGATACTAATAGTCCTCTATGAACAGTTTAATTAGTAGATCTATATGATATAGCGGTCATTCAAATAAGGAAGCTTAAATTACTTAGTTTTTGGGATGTTTGTCAGTCTTAGAACTTGTGTAGGTATATTAATCTTGTGTGTCTTAGACATATTATACAAATTTGATTTAATAAACCTTGCAAAGGACATAACAATGTAGCGGCTTTTAAAAGATCATGTCACCTCGTTAATGAACTCATTTCTCCAAAATTCAGCAAATCTTCCTTTTGTGATATTTACTTTTACATCACATATCAGTACGACGCATTTTTTGTTTAAAGTTCTTTGTATTTTCCTTGATAGATATGTCGTCCGTCGGCTAAAGGTGTCTATAAAAAGGCCGTATGTATATTAAATTGCAGTTTAGACAACATAAGTATCATGAGATTTATATACACATACGCAATGATGTTTTGTGTTGTCAATGTCAATGGAAATAAGATGGAATGAGAAAATGCAAATGGAATGTAGTCACTACCAATTTAACATACGATTATAAAGCTATTAAATTTATGATGGGTAAAATATACTTATTAAATATCTAATAAATGTATTTTACCTATGTTAATCTAAGTTATAATAATTTATATATATTTTTCTTTTGTGTAGCAGCGACACACCGGCGGCCAGACACATAAGGTTCTCAATGGTTTTTAACTATGTCTGGCATTCCAAGAACTGACAGGTTAATAAGATTATCTATCTTGGGCTTTGTGCCCATGCGACGTTTAACAGAAGTTTTCCTTTATAGTTTCCCTAGCAACTTATGCGAACATTGTATTCATATAATATTTGCATAATATATATAAACATAGATGCTTAAAGTAAGTATTGTTAATTTAATATAAATTAGTAGTTTTCCCCTAAAATACAAGAAATAGGATGATTGTGTTTACTTTTTTTATATCTACAAAAAACTTTAATATAAATATTAAAACTTTTAATTTTCTCGTAATATAGGGTTATTGTCTATTTGGCAAATCTCTGATTGTGTTACTGTAGGAAAGGGTCAAAGCCTAGACTAATAATGACTGGGAGCCATGAAGTGGCCTCGACTCCCACAGTTAACAAAGAAATCATAGCATTGATGAAATAAACGTAAAAATATAGACGTAGATTAATACGTGATAGTTATACCGAGTACGGGTGCATTTTGTGTTTATACTTGTGACAGCACTCGATTAAATACAAGGTGCATTTATTAAACAAATAATAATAGAAACGCGTGCACACGTTATCAAAATGCCCGTTTTGGTAAAACTGCTGACGCTTACGCTGATTGGCGTTGTTCTGTTGTGCTTCAGAACTAACACTGGGTAGCGATGTTGTCAACAATGACAACCCACAATATATTATGGGTGGAGCGAGAGCCCAGTGTATATTTAATGTAGGTACTACTGTTCAGTTGTGAGGATAGCACATTGATGAGTCGTTTGTCAAGCCGTTTTTGTACAAACTCTTTTGTTTGCTCATATACTGTCGTGACGTCAATGGAGCTCTAGACAACGAGTCCGCTTGTATATGAGTGTATTATTGCCAAGCGCTGCGCTTGTTTCCTACTAAGTTCTAATACTAAGAACTAGAGAGCAGGTGCAATGCAGCCCAACAAAGTCCGGGTCACCCAGATATAATGTATTACAATTTAAAATATTCAGGTATAAACAGTTAGGTTCATTTTTTAGTGCTATAATATACCTACTTCGCGCTCTCGTATTTAGCTTGTGTCATTCTCAAGGTCAAATATGAATTTAGGTAAGTAATAACGTTAGCTGTTGCTCGAAATCAATTCCTGATAAGGTCTTATACTCAGAATTAAATTATTGACACAGAGCATAACGTTTAAGACTCGGCTATTGCTTATTTCATTGTGCTAATATTGAGTATGATAAATACTTAATCGGACAAAGAGACATCAAGAGTCTTATGTCGACATATGTAGTTACATTCGAAGCATAGGCTGTATAGGTATATTGCATATAGAATATAATAATTTGGTAAAGTCTTAACAGATTATAATCCAACACTAATTTTAATTAATAATGGTAGAAAAAATAATATCTGCTTAATCGTCTTATTAAGAAATAATTGTTGTTTAGCTTAAGTCTACAAAACAGGAAAATATGAACATTCGCAGAATATAACGGCATTGCACGCTACAAGGATAAATAGATGCAAATATATATACGTCGAATGCATCGAACTTATCTCCACCAAGGTGGTATCGAACAATATACGTATTTATAACATATAGCAATAAATTATGATGTTCGCAAGCTTCATTATATGTAAGTATATAACACAGCGACAAAACAAACACACAACTTTGTTTACAAGTGATTGATTAGTAGCTGACCTTTAACCATCTCGGTGTTCTCGACGTTCTGTGTAACGGAGACGAACTTGGGGCCGATGTGAACCCGCGAGGACTTGGTCACGTTGAGGTTGGCGACGGTGGGCTGCGAGCGCGCCGCCGCCTCCACGATCTGGTCGTTCATCATGACCACCTCCGAGCCGTCGCTAGAGCGAGCCATCGTCACCTCGTGCTCCCGCAACTCCAGCTTCGGCTCGCTCCACATAACAAACACTGACCAACTTGGAAAACCCGAGCGCGACCACAACTCAGTGACGCAATCACACAACCAGATGATTAAGTATCGTCACACGTCGACTCGCTTCGTTGTCTGCAGTGCAACTAACTTCAGAGTAGTTCAAAGCATTGAGTGCTTCAGACCTTTGCAAGCGGCCATCCTCGATAAGCCATTTGTAATCTTCTGACCGATTCGCATATCATCTGACGACTGCGCTATATTCATTGCGCTTCGAACTTATTATAGTGGTAAGCCACAATTAATTTAAAATTATTGAATATATTAATTGCTCATATTAAAAGCTACTTTGTTAGCTGGAGTTCAAAATGGTAGACCTGTTTTTTAATTTTATCACGGTTTATTATCTGTCTGGCGATAATATATTTTATTGTTTGATAAAAATGTGAACAATAGGTAGGTAATTAGCCTCTATAGTGCATTTTCAAGATAAAAATCTTTTTATTTACTTAAATTATAAGTTAGGTTTTCTTGCGAGGTACTCACATATTTGCCTATTAAGTAATCAGTTTGCCGACAAATGATAAAAACACATAATTATAAGGTATATGATACCGAATTATATGACACCATAAATATTAGATAATAACGCAAGATTCTTATTAGGAGATACATATATCTTACTTGCCTTTTGAATAATGTTCGCGCCACAAAGAGCACACACTTGATACGATAACATTGTGAGCCTTTACTTATGTGCCAGGAGAGTATGCCGGCTATGACCATCTAATCATTTCAATAGGTAGATAACAAGCCGAAATAACAATAATGATATAATAATAACCCCAGTTGAGCAGTCGTAAACTCATCATGAGTTTAACACATTCCTCGAGGATACGCTTTTCACTCTGTGAACAACAATGTATTATTGGGTTGATTAAAACAAAGCGTCAGGTAAAAGTCAAGCAGAAGGGTAGCTTGAAGCGTGCTGACAGTAAAAGAGTATACTTATTACACTTGGCTCTAAAGTGTCGTATAGGCTGGCAGTTTTATTGTCAAGGGCTTAACAACGGCGTAAATGTTTGTTTACTTGATTACGTCATGGCAAAACGGCACCATCGCCGACGCACCGCTAAGTATGCATTTCGACATTCTTAATATTACCCGCATCGGTGTAAACCTCTACTGGGGTCATGGCACTCTATCGATGTCTGTAGCGACTATTTAGTGAGCTGGGCCTAGCGTGTATCGGGCCACTGCCTGCCATTTCTAATTTCTACTTGGAACATATTTACAATAGATATTGTTTGTCATCTCTATAGCACAACTGTTATTATTTACTAGATTTTACCAGCGGCTTCGCTCGCTCAAGAACAGTACTTTTTTCTGGATGAATGGTACCATATTATACTTATTAGTCGAGTAGTGAAGGCGCGACAGTGTAACAAATAAACCAACTCACATTCGTATTTATAATATTAGATATGACAAGGATTAGTTCTTACTGCGCTTAACAATACTTTAATTTTATGTTCTATCGCATTTTGATAATGGAATCTCAAGGAGGAACATGGTTGCCACGTTTCACGCTCGTATAACAAACCGGCTATTTCTTAAGTTATATCAGAGGAAATACATGAAAAACAATGAACTTAATAATTATATAAATACCTAATACTTTGATCACGTATATATAAAAACAATATTGATTATTCTAAAATGCACTACATAAATAAAATTATTTGTTTGTTTTCAAAAAATCTTTTATTGGTATTGAAATAATTGTTAATTGATAATTTTTACACTGAGAAGAGGCGGCAGCTCGGCAGTAGGACAATTTAATACAGGGCAATTTAATAATTAATTATAACACTGTAATTCACTGTAAGGCTTTTATACAAGTCAGTATTCGAAAAAAATGTTTTGTAAGTTGATATAGTGTCATCAGACTTTTAAATAAACGGTTACAATTTTAATTTACTTATTAATTTTATGGTGGTCCACATTACGTACACCAATATAATCAATAAGACCAATTCATATAGATACGAGTAGTACTGTAGATGCAACAAACTTTACGCACTTAACAGATAAAATTACTATTAAAAATGCTGGATAACAAGATTTATTAAGTATTTTCGGTAAAGTTTATAATAGTGTTACATAATAAATATTTCGATTAAATAAATATGGTACATCTTAGAAAAAACGGGTATACATTTTTCAGTCCAAATCGGCAATTTCGTACTTTAATCCCTAATGTAAAGCATTTGGCGTAGAGATCTATCGAAACTAGTGGATGAAATTCCAAAACATTTGGGGTAGATATCTCGCAAAACTAGTGGATTACTCGCGGCTTTTGAAAACGGAGATGAGATTTTCAATGACTGTACCGTAATATAGAATTGTCTTTGCTTCTTGTATAACAAATTTACTACACCAATGCTCAATTTGTTGCAATGATTGTATGTATTTTTGATATTATGTATTACTGACTCCGGCAACACAGTTTTAACAAAAATTCCGTTATTACAATAAATAAATTTATAAATAAACATAAATATCTTCTTTTTTCTTTTTTTTTTTACGTGGGGGAATGCTATGACGCATATCCCTCCGCGGGGGCGGGCGGAGGGATTATGTCGGACTCGCCGGGGTAAAAGGAAGATGGAAATAATAGTAATGTACCTCCCGGAATACCGACTAAGAATAAGTGGTTTTGTCGAGGAACACCGTGGTGGGTACCACGGTGTTCCTCGACAAAACCACTATCGACGGGGCCGCGCGAATCGCTTTCGCATGCGGTCGCGACCCCGCCGAGGTTACGGCCCGCCGCATGAAACGGCAGGCCACTACACGAAATACCTACCCAAAATAGGCACTACTCAAAATAAAAGCCCTACTGTCTCCCCCTAAAGGGGGAGACGGACACCACACAGAGGCGCGCGTGGGAACAAGCACGCCGCCTCTCGGACCTGGTGCTGAACGGATGGCGGGCAGGCCCACAAAGCCCGCCACCCCCAGGTCAAACCTCAGGGTGGCTGGAGGTCGTCTCGCGCCCTCCGGCGCCCGGCTCTGCGGTTGGGCAGAGGGTTTAAACGCTCCCTCTCCCGCTCCGCCGCCTCCTTGATGGAAATTACTTCCTCACAGAAGGAGGCGACGGCGTTCCACGACCTCTCACTCCGGACCATAGACTGAACTACGGCCGGGAGCGAGAGGGCAACCGATCCGACTGCCGCGATCAAATCACGGCGCTGCGATGCCCAGGCGGGGCAAACCGCCAAAGTGTGCAGCGCCGTGTCCTCAACAACGTCGCGGCAGTCGCCGCAGTGGTGACAACCGGGCGTCTCTTGCCGGCGTATACGACACAGGAACTGGCCAAAACAATCGTGGCCAGTCAGAACCTGTGTCAGCCGGAAAAAATTAATATCTATTTTATGTTAAATAAAATAATAAACATTTATTTAACTTATGGTGGTAATATAAATCCAATATCAGAATTATAACTAAATATATTGTTATACTAAGCATGCGGCAGGAAGTTTGTCATACGACTTTCAAGCGTAGATAACTTAGCTTTTGCATACAGACACATCCAGCTAAAAACAAAGTAATTATACGAGATTAAATCAAAGTACCTACAGCTATAAATAAAACTGTAGGTACTTAGTAATCTATAGGTACATTTGAATTACGACGATTCATAATTTCTTTAATATCTTACAATAAAACAATAAAATGAGGACAAGAATGTAATAATATCTGATAAACTCCATCAATTATAATCGTTTATATATATTTATATTGTAAAGCTAGTTGTTTTCGTTTGATAACAAACTTATCAAAATTTGGAGCCATTTTGGCAGTAATTAATATTACAGTGACATGTTGATTGTGATAAGTACTCACTCATTTATTTACAGATATTTTAGATGTCAATGCATATTTTTAAAGTCGTTTTATGCACGGAAATTATGTAGATTGTTTGCACATAGTTATTAGAAATATTTTTTAGCCAAAGGTAAATGCAAAGTGTAATGCGCTTTCTTGGATTTCGAATAGACCCATAAAATCGCAAAAGCCTTAGCCAATATTGTCTTCTGTTTACGCGAATGTTTAAATTAAACTACTATATACGGATTTTATCGCGTTGTTTATTAATCACTGTATTACATAATTTTGAAACGATTACACTATTACTACTATTGAATTTTACTAATTTATAAGCTAATAAAATTATTTAAACTATTAGTTTTTTTATATTTAGGTTTACACGTTCCCTGACGTTTCAGTTGCTTCTCAGCAGCCATGGTTACGGGGAGTCTCCCCGTAATTTCAATAGTAGTAGTAGTGTAATAGTTTCAAAAGCCTTAGCCAAGCCTTTTCAATAAAAGTAATGAACTAAGTCAACTAAGTGACAGCAGCTTTAATAAAGACTTAAAGGTTTTTCTTATTGCGATTCTAGGGAATGGCTCTGAATGTATTTTTACGCAATCTCTGGAATCATCTGAAGCATACACTGAATGGTATGGCATCAAAAAGGTGTTCGGCAGATATAATAGCTAAACACTTGTGCAACAACGTGTAGTCTTAGAATCATACAAATAACTGTCAGTAAATAGATCAAACCATAGAATTAATAAGTACCTACTTACGATAACTACGTAAGTACCAATGATATTATATATTAGATATACAAATGTTACATTCATAATGGGCGTCGAAAATTTGATCCAGGCTATTTTGTTATTTATAATGCACTTGTTGCACTTGGCAATAATTCTAATGAGAAGTGCATTAGATACGATAAGAGCTTACGTAACATAGATAGCTATTTTATTTGTGAACAAATAGCCTAAATGAAAATTATGGCCTAGTAATATACATCCATTCTAATGTAAAACATAGTGTTATGGAGCTAAAGTTTTCTGACGCAGACTGCCTTATCTGCAAACTCTCTGATACTGTAATTAACGCTGTATACAGGACCCCATCTTTTCGCCAAATAAAAAGCTTTCTAAATAATATAATAATAATAATATAATATAATAATTAAACTACTATATACGGATTTTATCGCGTTGTTTATTAATCACTGTATTACATAATTTTGAAACGATTACACTATTACTACTATTGAATTTTACTAATTTATAAGCTAATAAAATTATTTAAACTATTAATTTTTTTATATTTAGGTTTACACGTTCCCTGACGTTTCGGTTGCTTCTCAGCAGCCATAATACTAATATCAAATATTTAAATTCTTGTGGCAATGTTACAGATTTCCAAGTAAATTACTTTATAAACACAACCTTTTAGAATCTTCAGTTGAATGTCAACAAGGTGACCCTCTTGGACCAGTCATTTTCAGTTTAGCTATACACCCCATTATTCAGCAGATAAATTCTAAATTTAACATCTGGTATTTAGATGATGGGACGCTTGGAGGCGATGTAGAAACAGTACTACAAGATTTGGCACTACTGAAAAATAAATTTGCATCAATTGGCTTAGATTTAAATACCAATAAATGTGAAATATTTGTAAACAATATTAATAACGTAGACAAACATTTGTTACTAACTAAATTCAACTCATTGGCTCCAGATATCAAAATTGTTGAAAAACATTATCTTCGCCTGCTTGGGTCCCCTGTTTTTGAAGAAGCTTTTGATTCTTTCTTAGAAGAGAAAGTCCAAAATTTCAGACCGCCTTTTCAAAATTAATATACATTCAGCTTTTACTATAATTCGTTACTGCCTTTTCGTCCCTAAATTTACTCATGCTTTAAGGTCATCTCAGTTTTGGAAACATTTAACACCTTTAGTTAAAATTGACAAAATCATACAGAATACATTAAGGCAAATATTAAATGTGGACTTGAACGACCGAGCTTGGCTTCAAGCTTCTCTACCTGTTCGTTTAGGCGGGCTCGGCGTTCGCAAAATTTCAGATGTTAGTTTACCGGCGTTCCTGGCCTCAGTCTACAGCACGGAAGAATTAACCAGGTACATTCTGGCACTCACACTGGTTAGTTCAAAAGTGTTGTGTAAGACCGACGCCGTGAACGCCTGGAAAATGGCTTGTCCAAATACTGATCTGCCTACCAACCCGTTCTCCCAAAGGCAGTGGGATGGGCCGCTATGCAACACGGTAAGAGAAAATCTTTTTACTACATCTATAAGTGTTGCTGAGCGCGCACGTTTGCTGGCTGTGGGAGAATGGGAATCGGGTTTATGGCTTCAGGCACATCCATCGTCCAACACAGGTACAATGTTGGACGATACAACATTCCGCCTAGCCACCTGTCTTCGTTTAGGTGCCCCGTGTGTTTCTTCGCATCGTTGTCATTGCGGAGAAGCCGTCGACAACCTCGGACGCCATGGGCTGTCCTGCAGCAGAAGTGCTGGTCGTATTTCACGACACGCTCACCTTAATGACATTATCCGTCGTGCTCTTATCACCGCCGGCGTACCAGCAGTATTAGAACCCATAGGCTTGATACGTGACGATGGGAAGAGACCCGATGGTATGTCTTTGTTACCTTGGAAAATGGGTAGGCCTTTGGTGTGGGACGCCACATGCGTCGACACCCTTGTGCCATCACATCTTCCGAACACGGTGAGCTGCGCCAGTGCTGCTGCTGTAGCGGCGAAAAACCTCAAACGGCGCAAATACAGTAATTTAATTGGTAATTACGTTTTTGAGCCGTTTGGAGTGGAGATGCTAGGTTCATGGGGTCCGGGCGCTCGTGCGCTTTTTAGAGATATATCTAAGTGGCTAATCGACGCTTCGCGTGACCAGAAGCCTGGACTTTTCTTGGCTCAAAGAATCAGCATTCAACGTGGCAATGCTGCCAGTCTCCTGGGCACTTTCCCGGTCCACAGCGATTCTGAGGAATTTTACGACGCTGTCTGAACCAGCCATTTCCTTTCTTTATATTAAATTTATAGACCCATATTTTGTTACTTTCATGTTTTATTTATAAGTTAACCACTTATAAATAAAACATGAAAGTAACAAAATATGGGTTTGTTAATATTAGTTAACTTGTAAATTATAATTGTTGCTTTGTTAAATATAATTATGTAATAAAATCAAATAAATGATTTCTCATATAATAATATAATATTTATTTTCTTATCACAATATAACAAAATACATACATCATATTACATTATAAGAATCAGACAACATTTGAATATTGTGGGAGACTGGTTCCTAAACTAAGCTGAGGCTTGTATTTCAAGACACCAGGTCTCCGCCCTTAGCCATAATAGCCTGAATATTGTCTTAGCCTCGGTTTCTACCTATAAAAATACACACATCAACAAAATCTAGGGATTTTTTATATTTCATCAAATATCTAAAAATATATGAAGGTTATTTTAAGGTATTTAATAAAAAATATTTTGTGATTTTTTATAATTATTATGATAAAAGACCTTCATTTATTATAAATTATTAATTAAAATTAAAATTAAAAAGTCTTATATAATCTAATTATTAATTTCAGTGTAGCCATCTCTTACATTAATTACACATCGAAATCGATTTTTCATACTTAAAATTAAATTGTCAATGTCTTGTTGCGGTATGAGGTCCCATGTTCTTTGCAAGTGTTCGTAAAATTGTGTTCCCTCGTCAAATTTGGCGGGCAATCTCTCAAAGCTAGCATATGCATGCTCGATAGGATCTAAATCGGGCGACTGTGCAGGCCAGTCCAAAACTTGAATATCGTGGTCTCGGAGAGTGTAGTCTAGTCTACACCAGCCGCGTCGTATGGGAGCATTATTGTGCATGAATAGAAATTCTTGGCTCATTTGGATTCTGTTTGGGACAATAACAGGCTCTACAATCTCCTTGTGGTATTTTTGTGCAGTAACGCTGCCTTGGATCCAAACGAGTTGGGTTCGTCCGCCAAGACGAATTTCTGCTCACACCATGATTGTCCCGCCTTGGTATGAGTGGGCACTCCTGAGGTGCCGTAGACAGCTAACTCTCCCTGAAGTCCTCCAAACGCGTGTTCTTCGTGAATCCGGATGAAACCCAAACCGGGACTCATCGGTGAACAGCACCAAAGACCATTGTTCGTCACTCCATGGTAAATGCTCCCGAGCCCACGAAAGCCGTCGACCGCGATTACCACGTCGCAATGCTGGAACACGTAGTGGTCTTCGAGTATGAAGACCAACTTCATGCAACTTCCTTAGCACGGTTTAGTCGCTTACCAGCAGCTAGTGGTTCTTCTGGAGCCTTTGTACTAGTTGCATCGCTGTGATATTGGGTTGTCTTCTGGCGGTCATTTGGAGAAATCGGTCTTGTCTCTGCGTAGTAACACGATATCTACCCGTGTGCCGTTCAGCCACATCCTATATAATATGCATTAGTTACAATTACCACGGTGCTAAAGATTTTGAGCTGAACTATATGCGCAAATCGAAACGCCACGTCCGGGTTTGATACATTACTGACAATTATCAGTAGTAGTAAAAGTAAATGTTATGAGTTACCCCATATTATGAATGTATCTTGCGCTAGTAGTGCGCATGTGCAGACCAGATACGCCAGGTACTTGCATCGTGTACAATCCCCACAATGTATTAGATGCCACATAGTTTTGCATACATGTAAAGCAGTTATATAATAATAATAATTTTATTTTCTCATCAATAATGTTTGTAACAGTAATATGGCTTAATCTAACATCAATATAAAAATATATAGTGTAATGATGGGTTGATAACAATAGACCATATCCAAATTTGATCACTACAAACTTTTATCACCACTTCAATTCGGATTTCGTAAGAATAAATCAACAAATGACACTGTACACGAATTGGTGGACCATATAGTAGAAAACTTAGGTAAAAACAGAAAGGTTATGACTATATTCCTAGATCTTGCGAAAGCCTTTGACATGGTTCCCACTAAAACCCTTCCAAATAAGCTCGAAGGCATAGGTGTCAGTTCTCCGCTTGAGCTAAATCTAGCTAACCGAACTCGGTTTGTTACTATGGATGGATACGTCAGCGACGTACATCCTATCAAATACGGCGTGCCGCAAGGCAATATTTTAGGTCCCACTCTCTTCCTTGTGTTTATCAATGACCTTTGCAATTTGGACATTCCAAACGCCAAAATTATATCTTACGCTGACGACACAGCAATAACATTTACTAGTAGTAACTCTTGGTTTGAATTACAATCAATCGCACAAAATGGCTTTAATTTGGCAATTAAATGGCTCCATTCTCACACATTGACATTAAACACAGACAGAACAAACTTTATCACATCTTCTGTAAGTTCCATATCGCAACCAGTGTTTCCTGTTACCATCCAAGCTCACTCATGCCCTCTGCCTTCGCTGCACAATTGCCAGTGTCCTTCACCTAAATCTGTTAATGAAATAAAATGTCTTGGCATAGTGATTGACCGGCTCTTAAATTATAAATTACATATTAACACCCTCACCGGCCGAATACGCAAACTTATATATATTTTTAAAACATTAAGATACATTGCCACAGCGCCTGTTATCCGCAAGGTATATTTTGCTCTTTGCAAATTTCTAATTACCTACTGTATCTCCTGCTGGGGAGGCGCTGCGAAAACAATGATGAAATCTCTAGAAATCGCTCATAGAGCCATACTAAAAGTTGCTACATTCCGCCGATACTATTCCCAACCAGAGAATTATATAAATACTGCAATGTTCTTAATATTTGGCAACAATATTTTCTACAAATAATTCTTTTGCAACACTCCAGAACACCACATCGTCAAATCACAAAACGTCGTAAAGACAGAATCTGCACAATTCCACATCCGCGTACTTCGTTCGTGAAAAGATTCTCCACATACCTTGCCCCTTCTACCTATAACAAAATAAATTGCAAATGTCCAATTTTTGGTTTATCACACTATATGTGCAAGAGAACTGTACGGACATTCCTTCTTGAACTTGATTGTGATGACACTGAAAAATTCCTAACATGATATAATTGTAATATAGTCCCTGCACATATGCACATTTATAATCACATTCACAATCGCACAAAAACACGCCTTCACACACAAACACATACACAGAAACACGCTCCTCACACACAAACACATACACACACACAACTACATTCTCACTTACTTTTTATCATTTTAATCTTAAGTTTTACAATGTATTAATCTTGTAGTTTTCAAATGCTGCTCTTAATTGACAAGAATCATCCTTCTTTTCTACGATTGTTAAAGGGACCGGCACTGTACCTCCTTATCACAGGCTAATCTGTAGCCTATTTAGGAGGACAGTACTACACCCATTTTTATTGTAATTAGTATTTAATACTTTAAAACTTCATGTTCACCTATACTACATTTGTAAAACTTACAATCATATTTTTCTGCAAATAAAGATATATAAGATATATATATAAATTTCTTCCTAGTTACCCAAAAACATATTTTGGGAAAATATCTGCTTAACTAAAATGGGAAAATACCGAAGCCTAGTAATAGAAAAACACCGTTGCATACAACTAAACAGCTAGGTGCACCTGCACACAAAGAGCGAATGTCGAAGTAATCAGCAGATTATTTATAGTGAAGTGAAAAAAAGACTTCTGTAATAATAGTGTTTATTCTGTTGTGTGATTGATGTAAACCAAAAAGATTTACTTTCAATGTCTTAGTTATGAAGCAACTATATATGTAGATTTGCGTCGTACAACTGGCATATCGGCCATCCCATCACCATCTTGACACTAAGCACTTCTTAAAAGTATATTTAGTTTTACCATGAATAGGCCACCGAGTAAATACTACCCTCTCTCAGTGATGATTTCAGTAAGCAATTTATGATTTGATTTCATATGCAAGTAAAATGCTACTATTAACATTTAAATTAGTTCTATTTTAACATATTGTATTTAATAGGGGTGAGCGAAATGTACCACACTCACATTTCGCTACTCGTCGTGATTTAAAAATCAGGCCAATAGCCATTTTCAGACGTCGTGTTTTTAGTAAGATTTTTTAAAGCACTGCAAAATTTTGCCCCACCTGGAAAATGTACCCGAGGCCTCATGAACAACAGTTATATACACTGCTGTTGCGTTACCATCCAGAGTAATATGCAAGAACATGAACTACATTCTGTTTTCATGAAGTGAAAACCTTGAATCGTCACAACCTTTGCTAATTCCAACTCATGGCGAATACGATATTAAACAGTTAGACAGCTGTCATATTATTTGAGGCTATTGATACGATATATCTATTACCATTTGCCTGCCTGATGGCCGTGACCGACGGTTTTATGTGATTTTCGACATTAGGAACATGGTTTACTAAAAGCTTGATTGTGGCGATGATGGTTAGGTTTGTGGATCGATTGATCTGCGTGCCTTAAATCAACGTCTCAGTTTACTTAGAATAGATGGTAGCTAGTATAAGGCAGTTCCCGTGTTTTTTAAAGGCATCTCCCGCCTTAGGAATAAATCCTGTGACGCTGGGAAATTTACACATCCAGCCTCTGATCGTCTATTTGTAGATCACACAATTTTGTGTCCCGCTTGGGAATCGAACCTACAACAGTCGGCACTGTGGCAATGGCGAGGAGACCACTTAAACCTCTACGCCATCCATGCAGTTTTAGTAAGTTGTGTGCATGTCTACTAGAGATTGATTCACGCGTCCGGTTAGTAACAGAACTGAGTTTGGAAGTGTGCTTATAGATGGTAAGGCTTTCACTTTATTTCGTGGGTCCATAGTTGGCGAAATACAGATGAAATGCACCTCTGCCTACTTATTTGGGGCTGTCGGCGCGAGTCTATGTATGTGTATACAAACATAATTATATACATTGACTCACGCCTATATTTATCTGCAAAAAAATGTCTATTTCGTTATTAGGTAGGCGTGTACACATTCTTGTAACACAATCTACATTAGATAAGAATTTGTTATGTTACTTATTCTCTATTACAGCCCATATTTATCTATTATCGTTTATTTCAAGTTCAATTATGTAAAAATATTTAGGCTCATCACTCTTAGTAGGAGCGGGGATTCCCCGATAATATGCGTCATTATGCTTATTCGAATTACGCGATTGATTCCAAGAGGAAGTAGCGCTTTGTAGTTCATCATTATTCGTTGATGTCATGTGCTGAATTTAGTTAACGCGGGCTCCATTTACAAATATACCGAACATGATTTATCATGTAATGTATCATCTAAGGTATCATCTAATGTAGATTTGGTGACAATCATTCAACATGTGCGTATAATATCAAAAATAAATTTCTCTATCGATCTTCTCCTTAGCCTTTATTATTCCCAAGTCACTTGGAGTCGGCTTTTCTGGTCTAACCGGATTTGACTGGATATCAGTTTTTACACGGAGCGGCTGCCACCTGACCTCCGCAACCCGAAGGCTAACGATACCCTAAGGCTAGGCCAGTTTCAAGATATTATAGGGTACTGATTTCCCAATAACGACTGCCATAGATATCCATGGCAGCCGGGACCGACGGCTTAATGTGCTCTCCGAGGCACGGAGTAGGCGATAATTGTCAACCAATACGCACATAATTTCGAAAAGTCATATAACTTGCGATAGTCAGAGGTGCGCGACGTGGGTTTGAATCCGAGACCCTCTGCATTGCAATATAGCCTATGTATATATATCCATATAGCCATAAAAATAATTTGATATCTAACTATTATCTTTTGTTTAGCTTTTGTTGCGAAATACATTTTTTAAACGATTAAATAATAATGAAATACTTTTGTTACAGATGTACTTAGTATCATCATGTTAGCCGAAAGATGTTCACTGCTGGATATAGGCCTCCCCAAGGTTTTCCACACAGACCGTTCTTGTTCCGTCCGCATCCAACCGCTTCCTGCGACCCTTACCAGGTCGTCGGTTCACCTTGTGGGAGGTCAAACTAAGTACTGTACTTAATAAGCATAAGTTTATTGACAATCATGGAAGCATTCTTGCCCATGTGATACAATTTAAACATTTTACAAGGTGTCGATTTGTATGAAAACATAAATTGCTTTACTCGCTCGCGGCGTGATTAGATCGCGGACTTAGAATTAGTTAGTAAATATGTAATAACTCACAAAGAATACAGTTGCCATTTGATTTACTCAGTTATAGGGAAATGACAATATGATAGCTCTATAAATTGTGGTTTACATTGCGAGCTATTGAGAATCCAGGTCAGCTGGTAAAACTAGTGTGCTCGAGCGAGGAGATACTCGCTGGCATACTTTATTCTACCTTAATCCATTAATCGTTTTATTAGTTTACTATCTTCTATCTCGTAGGTCGGCTAGTATGACTGTTATCCGCTATATCTTCGCTAGCATATATAATAATATTAGCCCTGTATTAAACTATCCCATTGCTGGGCACGGGCCTCTTCGCAGTGTGAGAAGGGTTAGGCCATAGTCCACCACGCTGTTCTTCCAAAAAAGGTAATTGTCAAGGTCACCGGGGGTCATCGGTGATTTTTGGCTTCAGGGGTTTTCAAGGTCCCTGAATCCGAACCTAAAATTAGTTTTTTGATTCCTTCCCCCCTCGCTGTACACCCCCGCAAGTGGCCCGCGCAACCATGCGAAATACTAGATAGCATTTATAAAATTAGTTTGGATTAGAATGTATAGATGCTCAGTCAATATAATAATATTTATTGATCGTGTATATCCTATGCATACCAAATAAATAGATACAGCACTTAAAATTTGGGCTACGACAATTGCAATAACACTTTATCACATTAAGTTGTTATGTCCTCATATAAATACATATATCTTAATCTTATCACTTTCAAGAATAGCAAACGTACACATGATAATAGCAAAGAGCGTCATCATGGTTTATTGCTAAATTTCACTTTGTTTTAGTAATTAAAGTAAGTCCTTTTATGCGCCACAGTTTGTTATATCTTTTTATTGATTCTGAAAAAAAAAACCTACTTTTAATTGATATTTAAGGTATATAGTGGACGGGCCACTATCCTAGGCAAGCAGGCTTCATGCGCAAGTCACTTGAGTGGGCTGCATGCGTTACTTAATATCAATATACGGGCTTATTGCGCGAAAGGCTTGCTGCCTGCGTGCTTGAGATCTCGAGTTCGAATCTAGGAAGGAAGAAATTTTCAAAAGCAGCCTGCAGTTAGGCAGTTGTTGGTGTTACACAACCCCGTGCTTTGAAAAGTACGTGAAGCGGTTGATCCTGCGCCTGATCTCTCTCCGTCCGTGTCTCATTACGGTCCCATCGGATCATAAGAATTAGGGAACAGAGAGTGCACATGTGTTAGCGCACACACTTGGCACTATAATATCAGTAACTAAAATTACGTTTAACAAGTGTGCCAGTGAAAATAGATGACGTAACTAGAATTTGGGGTATAAATATTGCTGGTGTTCATAACTTTGGGTAAATATTTCGTGCATTTTTGACAGTTTACTTTGTTACGTACGTATGTTTTGTGAATTAACAAGCGGTATTATATCACGTAGGCAATATTATACATTTAACTATCCGTAGAGACCATAGTCAATAAAATAAAATGTTATTAAAACGTTTAATTTGATTGGCTGTAGTCTGTACGGATAATTAAATGTGTAATATTGCTAAACAAAAGATAATGGTTAGATATCAAATTGTTTCTATTGCTATATCGATAGAGAAATTTATTTTTGATATTATACGCACATGTTGAATCATTGTCACGAAATATAATACGTTACGTGAATGATTAACAGTACGATAAGCGTTTAATTTAATTAGATAGATTTATAGTTAAATGCTTAATAACATTGTATTAACTCATAAAAATACAAATATTATCTATATTTGTATTTTTATGAGTTAATAATATAGAATTTAGAGTCAGATACTGGGATTTGATACAGAACACTGATATAAATGTTAACAGTATTTCGTGAAACTCATGGTTTTAGATAAATAAGCGGTCGCCTAGCGGTCGAAATTAGACCATAATTTATTAAAATTTTAAGTTTGATATTTACTAAGGTTTTATAGTAAATTTTATTTTTACGTGGCTGAGAGCTTTGACGCATATCCGGAGAGGTATGCGTCAAAGCGGGGGCGGGCGGAGGGATTATGTCGAACTCACCGGGGTAAAAGAAAAATGTTGAAAAGATACCTAATGTACCTCCCGGAATACCGACTAAACCTACCACGGTGTTCCTCGACAAAACCACTATCAACGGGGCCGCGCGAATAACTTGCGCATGCGGTCGCGACCCCGCCGAGGTTTCGGCCGGCCGTATGAAACAGCAGGCCACTACGCGACAAGATCTACCCTATTAGGCACTACACACTATAAGCCTTACTGTCTCCCCCGTGGAGGGGAGACGGTCACGACACAGAGGAGCGCGTGGGAACACGCACGCCGGCTCTCAGACCTGGTGCTGAACGGATGGCGGGCAGGCCCACAAAGCCCACCACCCCAGGTCAAAACTCAGGGTGGCTGGAGGTCGTCTCGCACTCACCGGCGCCCGGCTCTGCAGTTGGGGAGAGGGTTTAAGCGTTTCCTCACACGCTCCGCCGCCTCCTTGATGGAAAGCACTTCCTCACAGAAGGAGGCGACGGCATTCCACGACCTCTCACTCCGGACCATAGACTTAATTACGGCCGGGAGCGGGAGGGCAACCGATCCGACTGCCGCGATCAACTCACGGCGATGCGATGCCCAGGTGGGGCAAACCGCCAAAGTGTGCAGCGCCGTGTCCTCAGCGTCGCGGCAGTCGCCGCAGTGGTGACAACCGGGCGTCTCTTGCCGGCGTATACAACACAGGAACTGGCCAAAACAACCGCGGCCAGTCAATACCTGTGTCAGCCGGAAGGTGAGAGCGCCATGCCGCCTCTCAAGCCACGCCTCAAACACGGCTCTTACCGCGACAATGGCGTGCCCGAAAGTTTTATTGTCTATAACTATACCCTTATAATCACATTTCATTTAAATTTCACCCAGGCTATACAGGTTATTTTACCTTTTTCAAACAAATTATTATTTACTTAACTATATACTTTCATTGACGATATTCCTAAGCTTGCTACTTTGTTTTCTTTTTTCTTTACTACATATAAATACGTAAATATATTATAATATAAATAGTTATATCATTCCAGTCCACCCAAAGTTTGCCTGTAAGATATTGCTGATATATGTAATTATATATTGGTATATGTAACCATAGTTACGAAGAATAGTACTACATTAGTCGAACAATGCCAAATACTACGAACGCGATTCGACTGCGTGTGTCAAATGCATGGTTGTGTGCATGTAGTGTTTTTTTTTATTAATTTAATGTATTTCTAATGCATATTTTATATAAATATTAGGATTCGCCACTCCTTCTCCATATAAACTTTAACTGTGCCAAATTTCATACTCCTCTGTCTGCGCAAATTTCGTAAAAAGGGGTACAAAGTAATTGATATACAATTGTGTGTCATCCGAAAAATTTTGACTTTGTAGACGAAAGGAGTGCCCGCTGTAAATGCCGAACATGATAAATCATGTTCGGTATATTTGTACATGGATCCCGTGTTAACTAAATTCAGCACATGACATCAACGAACAATGATGAACTACAAAGCGTTACTCGCTCTTGGAATCAATCGCGTAATTAGAATAAGCATAATGACGCATCTTATCGGAACCCCCGCTCCTACTAAGAGTGATGTTATCCTAAATATTTTTACATATTTGAACTTGAAATAAATGATAATAGATAAATATAGGCTTTAATAGAGAATACGTAACATAACAAATTCTTATCTAATGTAGATTATAGTAGTATAGATAATAGTCTAATAAAAAAGGTTATTGACATATAAATATAGGCGGGAGACAATGTATATAATTATGTATGTATACACATACATAGACTCGCGCCGACAGCCCCAAATAAGTAGGCAGAGGTTCATCTCATCTGTATTTCGCCATCTATGGACCCACGAAATAAGGTGAAAGCCTCACCACTTATAAGCACACTTCCAAACTCAGTTCTGTTACTAACCGGACAAGTGAATCAATCTCTAGTAGACATGCACACAACTTACTAAAACTGCATGGATGGCGTAGAGGTTTAAGTGGTCTCCTCGCCATTGCCATTGCCAAGCGGGACACAAAATTGTGTGATCTACAAATAGACGATCCGAGGTTGGATGTGTAAATTTCTCAGCGTCACAGGATTTATTGCTAAGGCGGGAGATGCCTTTAAAAAAACATGGAAACTGTCTTATACTAGCTACCATCTATTTTAAGTAAACTGAGACGTTGATTTAAGGCACGCAGATCAATCGATCCACAAACCTGACCATCATCGCCACAATCAAGCTTTTAGTAGACCACTTAAAAAAACCATGTTCTCGTCCTTAATGTCGAAAATCACATAAAACCGTCGCGTCGGTGCCGGCCATCAGGCAAGCAAATGGTAATAGATATATCGTATCAATAGCCTCAAATAATATGACAGCTTTAATTGATACTTAAGGTGCCCGTACACTATCCTAGACGCAAGCAGCTGGTTTAATGCGCAAGTCACTTGAGTGGGTTGCTTGTGCTACTTAATAATATTGATGACTTCTTGCAAGAAAGGCTTGCTGCCTGCGTGCTTGAGATCTCGAATCTAGGAAGGAAGAAATATTCAAAAGCAGCCTTGAGTCAGGCAGTTGTTGGTGTTACACAACCCTGTGCCTTGAAAAGTACGTGAAGCAGTTGATCCTGCGCCTGAATCTCTCACCGTCCGTGTCTCATTACCGTCCCATCGGATCATGAGAATTAGGGAATAGAGAGTGCACATGTGTTAGCGCACACACTTGGCACTATAATATCAGTAACTAAAATTACGTTTAACAAGTGTGCTAGTGAAAATAGATGACGTAACTAGAATTTGGGGTATAAATATTGCTGGTGTTCATAACTTTGGGTAAATATTTCGTGCATTTTTGTCAGTTTACTTTGTTACGTATGTATGTTTTGTGACGCATGGTGTTGCTCGCATTTTGTAATTAACAAACAGTAATGAGACGTTATTTTATCGCGTAGGCAATATTATACATTTAACTATCCGTAGAGACTATAGTCAATAAAATAAAATGTTATTGGAACGTTTAATTTGAAGTATACTTCTGCCAAGCCATATTGGAAGCCATTTTAAAAATGTTTGGTGTTTACTACAACTTCATTCATAATTGATGTATAACTCGTACAACTAAAATTACAAAAGCAACGAAATTTTTATATTATATTTGAATTATAATATTGTGCTTTTAATTCCACTACAATAAAGAATATAATACCTCAATCAAATCACCTAGACTTGTTTTATTAGTCGGTTAGATATATCATCATGTGCTTGTGAGTGATATTAGCCAGAAATATTAAAATATTTTTAATAGACTCTGAAAAAAGAAAAACGCATTCCGTGCTTTAAGGTACGGCAAAAGCGCCGGTGAGGAAACTGAGGACAGAATAACAACGGAAGTTTGAAAATCGGCGCGGCGAGCCAGTACTACTTCCTCATTTAACAAATTTATTTATCACAAATTCTCCAGTCTAATACACCTCCGAATACATTTTACCATTCTATAATTATTCTCCTTCATAAAAAATGCTGTAGGAACTTTGGGCTAAGATAAGCACAGACTGGATCTCAGATGGAGCTAATCGGCAACGTGGTAGACCAAAGCGTGATTGGCGGGACAAATTAATTAGCTACAGGAGAAACTGGTGCAAACTAGCATAACAGGGATATCTGGAAAAGCGAAAGGGAGGCTTTTGCCTTGCAATGGAACAATACAGGCTGGAAATAATAAAGATTAACCAACTATTAATAGCTGCTGCAATAAAGTAGGTAAGTATAATAGTTTAAATTATATTAGTTAATGTGGTGACATGTGGTGGTAGACGAGCAATGTTTCTATAATTATATATCGATAGGTATAACACTCAAGTGTTTCAAACAATGTGTATAATGTAATAATATATGTATATATAACTTATTGTTGTTTATTCGTAAATAATAATAAACTAGCAAGTTCGCGAGCGACCGTTTCTCATGCCGACAAATATCTATAGTTTTTACTATATCTGTGTACGGTGCCATAACCTTGTGTACGTTACGCGACCTTACACCTTCTAATTGATATGCTATACTAAAATATGGATTATCAGAAAATGCTGAACTGACATTGATTATAGAATGTTAAACTAAGTACCTGAGTAGTAGAGCTTAAGTGAGTAGAGCCTCGCTCTGAGTAGTAGAGCCTCGCCTGAGTAGTAGAGGCTCGCTGATTTCAGCATGAATGGGTCGGCTCAACCGGGAAAGGACAGAATATCGACGTAAAATAGCAGTATTCCTACTATTGTGTTTCGTTTGGTGAATGAGAGAGCCGGAGGCCCAATCACCCTCTTTCCCACTTCCCGCTCCTTCTCCTTCCCACTTCTTTTCCTAACAACTGTTCCTGTCCAACGCGCAAGTGATGCCTCTGGTGATGCAGGCGTCCATAGGCTACGGTGACCACTTACTATCAGGTGAGCCGTATGCGTGTTTGCCAACTTAGTAGTATTAAAAAAATCTTATATACGGTTAAAGTGAGTATCGCGAACCGAGAAAATGATAGAGCTGTTAATTCTTTGATAGTTTTATTGATACTAAAAATATATGCTACTAATAAATGGTAACTATGTAAACGCGTAACAGCGTAATTGAGACTACCGACTACCGACTACCGACAGCATATAACGCGTACACGGGTTTGCTCGTACACCTTGAATTATAAGGTTCTATATAATATAAAAATTGTCTTTCACTAGCCATGGCTCGACGACACGTACATTAGAAGGTTAATAAATTAAAACAGAAAGTGACAGCTTAGAACTCTAATAAAATTAATACTTTCTTATTAATAGTACGACTACCTGCGGTACAAACATTTTAGTAGTGAATCAAACATGGTACTTCTTGCGCATCGGCAGTTACGAGGCGATCGCTTAGACCATTGCGCCATACATGCAATCGAATAAGTTCTCTATAGCAGTCAAAGCGCGTGTACACACAGCACATTAAGACACTGTCCACATGCTGAATATGATTGCCGACGGCCTGTGGCCTTAGTATTTTGCGTGTCGTATACAACTAGAACTTCCTCAGTTCATCAAAGACATTATTTATTGCGCAATAAATATTTCAACATAGGTCACGTAACAACACTTAGATAGATCCACCGGATCTATTTCTTCGTATTGGAGATAGAATTTTGACATAAGTTATGTCAACTATCTACCATCAGCAGAGGTTTAAATTATAGGCGTACTTAGATTGAAAAGTGTCTACGCTAAGAAGAGTGAGCTCACACTTTATCTTAACTAATATAATAGCGAAAGTGAGTTTGTTTGTTTGTTATGTTTTCACGTCTTAACTACTCGATCGCTCGTCAGGTTACGGGGGACATAGGGTACCTATCATCCAGAATAAAGTACCTTTTATAAGGCATAGAAATTTATTTACATAATGTAGATTAAGGCGAACGAAGCCGCGGGCATTATCTAGTATTTACATAATAAAGAACGAAAGTGTACAATTTTCAATTAGTGTGAACGTGATAATACTATCCTTATATATGTATCTCATATTGGAGGTATTGTGTGTCAGATGACCACAGACTGTCCAAAAAGGCGACCTTTAAAGGGTGTTTTTATGTTTTAAATCTATAATCACTAGTAAGATTTTTATTAGTAAGAATTGATAGGTTAATGCGAATCATATCAGTTATTGAGGTTTATTATTAATTGAAGATATAGTCGCTAAAATGGGAGGAGAAAGTCGACATGTATTTCCATAGTTTGATCAGTTAATTTTAATTAAATCTTCAAGTATTATAGATCACGAGGGCCTTGCATTGAGTCCAATTTTTAAATCAAGCGATGCTAATTTTGCTACAAACTTTTTAATATCTTCTGTTACTAAAGCCATTCAGTCGAATTCGAAGGAGATCACCGGTTCAAAAAGTAAAACAATAATAAAGCCGTGGATCTAATTACTAACTATTGCCTGGTCTGCTTAAATGCATGCGAAATAGGGATAATTTACACAAAAAAACTAAGAAATATTCTAATAACGAGACTATACTAATTACTTATAAACGCTACCGCAATTTTTGCAACACTTTACTTAAGAAAATAAGGCGTAACTATGAAACTAACCAACTTAATAGGCCGAAGTATAGTCCCAAATTATTATGGAAATGAATTAATACTATAACCATTAGGCGAAAACCGAAAACTACCCCTATTGACTTTTTTGTAAATATTGGCAAGACTCTGGCAGAAGATATAATAAAAAAGGGCTGCACTAGTACCATTCCTAACTGCAAACAAGCTTCTCATATTATACTCAATTCCCTCGTATTTTTGCCTACCGATGAAAGCGAGGTGGATGCGCTCGTCACATCTCTAAAAAGTGATGCAGCAGGATATGACAATATTAGCGCAAAAATTCTACGTTTTCATAAGGAGCGTGCTGGTGTGAGAGGAGCTCAATTGGAATTGTTTAGGGACTACTTGACCAATAGAACCCAAGGCACAAAAATTGCGGACAGCGTGAGCGAGGACCTCCATGTTCAATACAGTGTTCCGCAGGGCAGCATTCTAGGTCCTACCCTCTTCCTATTATATGTAAATGAACTCTGTAACTTACCAATGACTAATGGATCTATTGTTGCCTTTGCGGATGATACTGCTTTAATATTTAATGCACTCACATGGAAGGAGGCTTTCGCTCACGTTCAAATTGGCCTTAACGATGTCACTGACTGGCTTTGTGATAACGTTTTAACGTTAAATACGGAGAAAACAAAATATATGACATTCTCAAAACGAACCTGTCCCCCTAACGATCCCTGGACTATCGTGAACCATTGCTGTCCTTGGCAACGATCCGTAAACTGTTCGTGCAATTGTCCTACCTTACAAAGTGTCACCAATATAATGTACCTTGGAGTTCTTATCGACCGCAAACTAATTTTCAACGGTCACATAGAATTGCTTTCTGGACGATTGCGCAAACTTATGTACGTCTTTAAGAGCTTGCGTGGTGTTGCTGACGTTAGTACAATTAAAATGGTATATGTGACGCTTTGTCAATCATTATTAATTTATTGTGTCACGATTTGGGGAGGCACCTATAAAACCACACTCCTTAAACTGGAGCGAGAACAACGGACAGTTTTGAAAACATTCCTATCTGTTCCCTTTCGCTTCCCCACAGTGGAACTTTATAAAAATGCTCCTTACTTTCGGTTCGACAATTATTTATATTGTACACAGTTCTTAAGCAGCATTCGTTGCTATTTTTCGATACAACAGTTTTGTCTAAGCGACGCAAATATAACGTATGTCCCTCCTCAACTTGTTCAGTTTTCTCCCACAGATCTTTTTCTTTTTTAAGCGGTTACTTGTATAATAGACTAAACAAAATCTTGAACATAAATCCGCAAACAAAAGTGTTTGCAAAAGAAATAATTTCAAAGTTTTTACTTGACCTGGACTATAGTCAAACGGAAATCCTGCCAGAGGTATAAAAATAATAACACGCACGCCATACATACACATACACGTGCACACACACACTTAACCACCAATTCACATTCATACACTCAACCACAAACACACCTTATTCACAAACAAGATAATTATCATTATCTATAAGCCCATACAGATTAATTGTAACTTTGCATATGTTTATTTTAATTTTACTTACCTGTTTTGAGTTTCATTATTTATATTTCTTTTTATGTCTACGTCTACTGTTAGATACAATTTCACACTGTTTTAAGTTGCCGTGGAATGGAAGCCTGGTTATCCATAACACAGGTTTTTACCTAACTTGGAAACCAGTCTCCCAGTCCCTTTTATTGATAACATTGTACCTTTGTGTTTAATTGTAATAATATGGGAGAAATAAAAATAAATTATTAGTTAATGTTTTAGTTAGGAGTACAGAAAATATATGGGAAGGCTTGCCGACGATCAAACGAGCCGACTTGCGTTATGCATTGCATATGCATTTATGCATAATAACCTTCTTAGTTATACCTTTTCTAACTAATTAATTTGCTAACCACATACATCAACTCAGTCCATGTAAACATTAAGAAAAAGAAATGCATTGTTAGGAAACTTAAACAACTAGCAATTAAAAAATAGAGGTATTGAGTTTTATGGTTGCTTATTCTCATGAGGCATTTACTGATCGAACAGATATTTTTAATACAAATTTCAATTAACTTGTAATCTTATTATCTGAACTAATATTACAAATGCGCATGTGAGGTCGTTTGTTACGCTTTCACTACTAAACTACTCGACCGATTATCATGACATTTTGCATACACGTTGTCAGGAGTCCAGAAAGGACATATATATGTATATATATATATATATATATATATATATATATACTTTTATATCCAATCATAAATTTCAAACGCAAACCACGTATACGATAGCGGTAAGTATTTGAGCAAAAACATAGATTTGTTGATTTATCTACTGATATAAAGCAAGAGATTAGCTACGGATTAAAGAATAATTTTATCATAATTATTTTGAAAACATATACATTTTATTTTTGTGGTTATCACACTTATCACCTTTTATCTATCTAGATAAAAATAATAATGATTCATAGTAATGTTTTTATTTGCAATGATACTATATTTGTTTAGCGCTTGGATCCTCGTGAAAGGCTCTGTGCGCTAGTGAAGATTATTTTATTAAGAAAAATAAGGATCAAAGCGCTCAGTTCGTAAATGCATCATACGCTGCGTAATATGCATGCTGCATACGCATTTCAAATGCCGCGTCTGCGTTGCTTAAAATTACAAGCGTCTGTAACTGCGTTTGACGCTGCGTTCAAGGCAAAAACCAAAGCACAGTATTTGCTTATTATGTAAAAAAATAGTACGCAGCAATCACAAGGCGTTTGACGCATAAACGAACAAAAGTCCTTCCAGCGGCTAAATTTATTAACTAGACAATAGATATCGACAGGCTTGCTGAAGAATTATGTATCGAGGCGTGTGACACACAATTTAGAATGTGAGTTAACTAGGTACTTGTAAGTATTTATTTAGTTTATATTATAGATTGGAGAGTCGTCTCTAATCACATGAAGTACTGTCGCAAGTCAGCGTAAATCGAACAAAGCAGGTGAATATATTAATACTCTATTAAACCAAGTTGTAATTTTCAAAATATTACTTTAACAAGTAGACGTCATTATTTCAGAAGGAAGTAAATTGTCATGTAGATAGATCCTTACGGTATTTAGAGCACTGAAATAAATATTATTTTAGGGTTAGATGAAGAGGTCAAACCGTATAGGTACTGTTAGCTTATTGAAATTAATGTTTTAATTTTATATTAATATTGCGCATTTAAAAGTTAATAAGTTGTGAATTCGAAAGCATTCTAATGATTCAATTAAATATAACAGAAGTTCGTATAAAATAATATAATGTAGATACTATAATATGTCTTGATTTTAACATGTATTTTAGAATATATCTAGTTATTTATATATGTGTTGATTTAAACTTGTGTTTTAAGAATATTTTATATTTATCGGTCACTCAATTGACATATCTGGCAGTTGTTAAAAAATAGCGTTTGTTAGTCAGTTGAGTGCTTGTTATTTTATTTTACTTCCCATTTCCGGTAAGTAAGAACAGTCAGTCGCTGTTGAGCTACGAATCGAGTTAGTTTATAGTATTTAATAGTGATTGTGCCATAAAATAAAAGTTATCGTGAAACATAACGGTTTGTTTTAATACTTCAATACCACGGCAGATTTAACAATACCTACCTTATTAAATGTTGTGAGTACTATATCGACGTAGCTAACTTATATTAATAAACATGTAATAAATTAACAACGTGTTTTAAACCTCAAGTTTTGTTTGGGACACAGCTCTACTTATTCAGGTGACATATTTTAATGTAGTAACATTTTTATCGATGAAGATAAATATTGAAATCTGTATAAGATTGAACTACTAAGAGTCTAATTAACTATTCGCATTAAAATAACTTTTACTCCTTGTGGTCTGTTCCGTATGGCAACGTCGCAAATTAGTGCCATATATTAAGGACTTTGAATATAAATGTAATTACATAAGTATTATTTTCAAAATGTTTGTTAAAACACTTTATAGACTTATGTATGAGTATATTAAAGTATAATTGTAGACCTTTTACTATGCACAATATCCATCGATAATTTTCGACACAATATATTTATATAGGTAAAAGGACTATACACCTTAGTCTATAGAGCGCATTAAAAACATTTTCACCTTAACGCTCTTAAAAATAATAATCGGTGAAATGTTAAAAGCCTCGATTAGGTTGAATAAGTTCTAAATATTGAGTCGTCAAATTCAATTTGCCAGTTAATTTCGACAGCACATCTCGTTGAAAGCAGATTTTGAGCTACAGCTACATATGAAAGTTTGTATGTTACTTCATCACATCGCAGCCGGACCTCTTCTGCAGACCTCTGATAACAACCAAAATTCAACTCCTAAAACCGCTGTACTTTGAGGAATTCTATTGTGAAATGTGAGAAAAGGTACGCAATGGAAACTCCTTTATTATTACTTTGTAACCATTAACACATCTTTATTTGATTTTGAGAAAGCTGGAAGCGTTTTGATTTTGACGATAATAATATCACAACGTTGCGCAAGTCAAATGTAATCTGACTGCATGGATAGCGCAGCGTGGAAGCGATCGCTGCTGTAACACTGAGTGAATGAATTAATTCATACGAATCCACAACACTCAGTGAATTCATACGAATCCCGTGAGTTCAATAAGTAAATTGTCCCGTGTGTGGTATCGCACTTCTTGTGTGATCAACAAATTATTGTTCTGAGTCTATTTTTAATACTTTGTGTCCGTTAGTACCTATATCTGTTAAGGTGCAGAATTAAATTTGCTTTTGACGAACTATTTACAATCGAATGTATTCTAGCGGCTCTCTCCTGCACTATACAAAAGACTGTTCTGGTAGGGAAGGCAACCCGCAGCAGATATGCATTGGAATTGGCGGACTTGGCAGAACAGGATGGCAATTGTGGCAGGCCCAGGGCGACGGTAGAGAGCATGTAGTTACTGTCGGCTATCCACAACATCCGATCTCTTTTCTGGTCGTAGCGATTTTCCGTTCCACCAGAAATGGCACCTGTGGTTGTGCAAACGCTTGTGCACCTTAATATATCCTGCGCACTAGACTGCTTCTAAAAATGGACACCGAGATAGGAAAGTCCTGTGGCGATGGGTTGAAGTAGAGAGGTCTGGTTTGATGCAAGCTGGGCTTTGTCTGTGGCCTGCACACAGGCAGCTCTGGGGGTGTATGTATATACACCGTGGTCATTTTAGACTCGGCAGCACCCAGAACGACAAAGCAGCCCTATTTAGGATGGCACTGCGTTCCCTGCTTAGCTAGGGAGGGACTAGAAAAGGTGTCTTAAAGAAATGTTCACCCCAAACTAAAAGATAGTAGTAAACACGGCTGGCTGAATTTTTTTTAATGTGGTCGACGCTTCAGAAAATTTTAAACAAAAACATATTTCACTACAATGACGTTCGGCGCATGGAACGTGCGAACGCTTCTTGATGGTGATTTTAACGGGACATACTCCCGAGCGAAGAACTGCTAATATAGCTCGTGAACTCCGTCGATATAATGTGGATGTAGTTGCTCTCAGCGAAACACACCTTACGGACGAAGGTGAGCGAGTAAAACATGGCGGCGGGTATACATCTTTTTTGGAGGTGTCGCAGCCTCAGTACCACGGCGATATGGTGTTGGATTTGCTACCAAAAACAACCTTTTGAGGCGTCTTCAGGAGTGTCCTGTGCACATTTCCGATCGCGTAACCACATTGCGCATGAAAATTATCTTAATGTCATCAGTATCGATGCGCCGACGATAGATAACTCTGATAATATTAAAAATTAGTTTTACGAAGAGTTTTCACACGCCCGGTGAGCAGATTTTACTTTTGGGCGATTTTAATGCAAGGGTCGGGTGGCACTTTGATACCTGGCCTAAAGTCTTTGGCAGACATGGAATACGTAACATGAATTATAATGATCAGCTGTTATTTATTATTTAGTTCATTTTGAACTAGCTATTACGAACACCATGTTTCGAGTAAAAGCCAAGCACAAGACAACGTGGATGCATTTACGTTCAAAGCACTGGCATTTAATTGATTACGCGATCGTAAGACAAAAATATATTTCCCAGGTCCAGACAACTCGCGTTATGCGCGGTGCTCACTATTGGACTGATCACCGATTCATCGTCACTAAATTGAACATTTGCCTACGTCGGTCTCATAGATCCGAAAAATAAAGCGTGCTTGCGTAAATGTGGATAAGCTTCAAAATCTTGAGACCAGACAATTATACGACATTACCATTGCTAGTGCGCTTCCAAGCCCTGGGGAAGATATGGATGATGTAGACAAGATGTGGAGTATGCTGTCTGCTCATATTACAGACACCGCTGAATGTTTCTTGTCTCTGAAAGTCTGTAAGAAAGAGGACTGGTTTGATAAGTATAGTGAAGTTCTTACGGATGCAAACAGCAAAATTCGTACCCTTCTTAAGCAAGTTAGCGGTGAAAAGTAGGTTTCAACCGCTGCTAAGATAAAAAAGAGTGACCTCGAGTTACGGCCACTAACCAGGGAAATGAAAAATCGGTAATGGCAAGACAAAACGCGGCACATACAGTAGCTCGCAGACATTAATCAGCTTGGAGAATTTTAAGGTGAGGTTAGAAAACTGATTGGTACCAAAAATTCATCGAATGTTACCTTGAAGTCTATGGACAGTAAACACTTCATCAAATCCAAAAATGCCATGTAAAAGCGATGGGAAGAGCACTTTAATACATTGCTTAGCATAGATCGATTATTGAAATTAAACTACTATATACGGATTTTATCGCGTCGTTTATTTAGCACTGTATTACAAAATGTTGAAAATATTACACTACTACTGATTTTATTTTACTATATTGAGCTCATTCTGCGTAAATAGAAACACCAATAATTAAATTATGTTCGGGTACTTTGAAATAACTACACTGGAACATTGAGACAACTACCATCTTAGTCTCCCCGTGACCATGGCTGCTGAAAAGCAACCGAAACGTCGGGGAAAGTGTAAATCAAAAAAAATAAAAATAGATTTATTAGTTTAAATAATTTTATTAGCTTATAAATTAGTAAAATAAAATCAGTAGTAGTGTAATATTTTCAAAATTTTGTAATACAGTGCTAAATAAACAACGCGATAAAATCCGTATATAGTAGTTTAATTTCAATGAATAACATTCGCGTGAACAGAAGACAATAGATCGATTAGCTGATCTACAACACATTAGTTCGATGCCTCAAAATACTGTAATAAGTGAGCTAGATGAGCCACTGTCACATGACGAGGTCGCTCTTGCCATTAAGCAACAACAAAATAAGCGCGCGGCTGGCAATGACTCTATACCAGGTGAACTGATTAAATACGGCGGTGAGGAGTTGCATACAGTCATGTGGAAACTTTTGTTATTTTCTGGGAAACGGAATGTGTTCCGAAAGGATTTTAAAGTATCTAAAGTCTGTGCCTATACAAGAGCATGGGCGACCGTTCTGACTGCGGCTCTTATCATGGTATTTCGCTTCTATCGGTCCCGGGGAAAGTTTAAAGCTGAAATGATACTGCCAGAAACCCAGTTGAGCTTCCGACCTGACCGTGGTGCCTGTGAGGTTATTTTCTCATTACGTCAATTATAGGAGAAGAGAAGAGAACAAGGGCGACAATAATAGCTCTGCTTTGTAGACCTTGAGAAGGCTTTTGACAGCGTGCCTCGAGAAGCCCTCTGAATTGCACTCAAAATGTTGGGATGCACGGAAAAGTTTGTAAGGCTATATCCTACATGATGGTATGAAGTGCTGTGTTGCTGTCGATGGAGACCAATCAGACATTTTCCGCGTTACGTGTGGGGTAAAGCAATGGTGTGTTCTAGCACCTACACGGTTTACATTGTACTTTGCAGTAGTAGTCCGAGAAGCCTTGCAGTTTATATCCGAAGGAATTCGTATCCGTTTCCGAACCGATGGCAGTCTATTCAATTTAGCAAAATTTAAAACCCGCTCTAAAGTATCGTATACCATGATAACTGAGATTATGTATGCAGATGATTTGTGTTTCGTGTCAGATTCTCCCGATGGCCTCCTGCAACTGTTGTCCGTTTTTAACAAGAATTGTCTAAAATACGGTTTTAAAATAATTTATTCACTTAGGTCACAAAGTAACACTTATGAACGTCAAAGGAGTTAGGTAGTGAGTTTATTACATTTACTGAATTTACATTTATGTAAGTTGCAAGGTTCAGGCAAAAGGTTGAGCCTCTTTTAAATCGCCATCAACTTGTTATTTCAGTATTTTACAACTCATTTATGTACCAGGTGTTGCAGTCATTATGCCATATGTCACTGTCCTTAAAAAACTAAATTCAAAAAATAAACAAAAAGTTGGTAATATTATGTAAGAAGCATTTGAGGTTTGAATTAATATTTATCAGTCTACCTACTGATAAATATTATTTCAAACCTCAAATGCTTTTTACATAATATTACCAACTTTTTAACCATTTGTAATAGACAGTAGTATGGCATGAGGACGCATACACTTACACTTTGTGACATGAAAAGGTAGTTCGTGACTAAATGTAGTTAAAACAAAATTTACGTTAATACTTATAACATTTGTTTAAAAGAAAAGAAAGATACCTTAACACCATAAAATAAACACGAAGTACCTTAACATAACTAAATTGACTTATATAATACATACATTGTTTGAATCCTGTATGAAACAAGCAACTAGTTCCATGAGTTTTTATCATTTAAGTAATCGTTGATTGAATAATAGCCTTTCCGGATAAGCTGACTTATAACAGCCCTATTAAATTTGAGTAAAGGTAAATTTATAATATCAATCGGTAGTTTATTAAAAATGCGTGTACTGAGTCCCGCAAATGAATTGTGAACTTTATGTAAACGATGATACAGACCTACTAACTTATGCTTATTTCTAGTGTTTAAGTTAAGAATATCACTATTCTTATTATATATGTGAATATTATGTTTTATAAACATAATATTTGTAAATATATATTGCGACGCAACAGTAAGTATACCAATTTCTTTAAAACGCTCTTTCAGGGAAACTCGTGGGCCTAAATTACAAATGCTACATACTGCACGCTTTTGAAGAATGAAAATTGTTTCAATATCAGCTACCTTACCCACAACGGTATGCCATAGGATATAACGCTGTGAAAATAACTAAAATATACTAGTCTCGCAGTATCTATATCAGTAAGCTGTCGTACTTTCCTAAACGCGAATGCGGCTGAACAAAGTCTCCCTGCAAGACATGATATTTGAGCGCCCCACTGAACGTTATCATCTAAAGTAATGCCTAAGAAAACTGTGGATTGTACAAATGTTACTGTTTCATTATTTAAATTAACGTTTATGCTAGGACTCTTTGATCAATGTCTAGAAGACGGAGCTGATGTCTTAGGACTGTCACGGTCACGAGACACTTACTATTAATCTCGGTGAGGATATGCTGAGCCAGGTTGACAAATTCCGTTATCTGGGGACCACATCTAAGTACGACCTTGATGCAGAAATCAATAGCTAATTGGTGCTGCTGCTGCTGCTGCAGCATTCGGTAAGCTGAATACCAGGGTCTTCCGTTCCCATGACCTCAAATTGGATACAAAGATATCTGTATATATGGCAATAGTACTGCCTAATATCTTATAATCCGTTGAGTCGTGGCCAGTATATCGACGGTATATTCGTATACTAGACCAATTCTACCTCAAGTGTCTACGCAAAATTCTTTAGATCCGATGGTCTGATCGAATAGCACTGAAGGGATGAGCCAATGTTGGTGTAATTGAATCTTACCTTATGGGGCGTCAACTTCGATTGTCACGTCTCACGCATGGCGGAGCAGAGAGTGGCTAAACGCATATTTTATTCGGAACTCGACTACAGTATAGGGTTCTTCAAAAATGGCGTTATAAGATTTTTACAAGGTCGGTAACGCGCAAGTGATGCTTCTGGTGTTGCAGGCGTCCATAGGCTACGGTGACCACTTAGCATCAGGTGGCCGTATGCTTAATTGCCACTTTAGTAGTATAAAAAAAACACTAGCAGAAGGAAAAAAAGAACCGGGTGGCCAATTTCTCCGCTACAAAGATGTACAAAAACACCATGTGAAAGCATGTGATATTGGGCCCTCAAAATGGGAAACTATCCGCCTCCCGCTTCGAGTTATATTCATTGATTTTGAACATTATTGCAATACTAGCAAAGTCGATAATGGATTGACAATAGAAAATGATCTGCACTACCTCTTGTTATATGTGCATGGCTTTAATCATCGTATGTTTGTAAAAATCCTGCGACACAAGATAAGACGCCAAGTCCAGGCGTTGACTTAAAAATCGGAGTTAATTAATTATTCAGATACATATTGACAACAAGAATACAGTATCAAGGTACATACGCCTTTGTACATAAGAAATGTCCTCCATTACATGCATAGTCGGCAACGCATCTCATAGTAAAAAGGTACGATACTTGTTTACTATAAGGCGAGGTGTAGCAAGCTCTTCAGAATACTTACTATGTCTATTTGAGTGGGTTGTAGTATAAACAAGGTATGAATAAAAGATTAACTGACCAAACAATTCTATGTTTATTTCATCACAAACTCATATGACATCATTAATTAACGCAATATCTTATTGAAACAAAAATGTGTTATCTCAAAAATAGATCAATATATTTATTTATTATATAATAGCCTTATATAACTAAGTCTAATTTAAATTTAATTTACATTAATATATGCTTACATATTATTTATATAATTACATGTTACTGTTAATTAATTTATCACGTGGTTTTGTTACCCTACCTATTGTAAATGTTGCCTACGCGATCTTCGGACAAACTGATTTTGACAAAGTATTCATGGACTTGTACCATAACATGTACTTGCCTATAGCCGATATAATTCTGACAATAAATAGATGATCAATGATTAGAATCCCAACAGACGAAACTGGACTACGTATTTAATGTAACAAAGGCAGAGCCTACCGACTTGTCTACATTGCACAGTTCGACCGGTCTGTAGGGGCCCTAATACCTTTTAATATATAACCTTTAGGTTCTATCATAAATATCATGCAGAAATAATATGGTAGGCAGCCATGCTAAAATATACCTACAAATATGATGTATACACCACGTTTAAAATTGCATCCTTTTAAAACACCGCAGCCGCTGCCTGAATACGATTTTAAACGTACATGTGATAGGTATACACAAACTTAATTTATCTACGTATGTATAATATTGCTATAATTAAAAATAATATTAATTCATTTGATCTAGTTTTCTCACGATCAGATTTTTACATCGTCTCAAATCTATCGCAAAAGGGTATTTTAGTTATAATAAATTCCAAAGAAACAAATCTAACACGACAATAATTAGCCGTCTTATAGTGTATACAATAACAATAAAATTAACAATTGAGATGATCTATGACATAAAATTTTTATATTTTAAGTCATGTGATACATACAATATGTGACATGTCGACAGAGTGGACTGTTTTGAACTATAATACTGATATCAACGCTATTTTAATACGAAAGTATATAGGCACAATTATATGTAAATCCAACCGTTTTGTTCTCAAGCACTGCGAATAGAAAACAATGACATAACGAAATGATAGAATATTATACTCTTTTGTGTCACACACAACGCCATCTATCGACATGTCTATGTTAATGCACAATAAATATTTCACGTACATTTTGTTTTATCGACGATTGAGCAGCCTTTTTCTAATGTGTATTCAACAACTACTTTGTAGATATATTATTATTGTCGTAAACAATTTCACGTTGTCACATTTTAAATTAGGGTTGCCAACTTTTTACACAATATAGTATAAATTGTCCGTTACTAATACTTCATAAGACGCAAAACATATTTTGTGTACTGAAGATACTAGGAGCTTTAGCTATAATTCTAAATAGTTGACAATCCTATTCTAAACGAAAATAGCTTTTCTGATTCAATAAATTAGATGTTGTCCTCAGCGTATTGTGCGTTAAAATTATTTATAGAAATAGAAATGAAATAGAAATATATATATATAGAATAGGAAATACGGTCTGTGATAAATACTTTATTCACACTTAAGGACAAATGTGAGGTAAGTTTTTTTAAACATCTTGTGGAACTATTAATAATGACGTGGGGACCATAGAAACCTGGCAAATATTCATCAATATGAGATGTTCATCATCCAAATATAAAACAAAAATATTTAAGGCATATAGTCAATAAAATAAAGTAATGTGCTAAATTTACAAACGAAGGAATAATAACAGAAATTTGAACATAATCTGTTTTATTATTCGTTCATTGTGAAAGAAACAGTCAGAATAAACCATATACTTTCGTCATAGTCAAACAAAATTGAGTAGTCTTAAACATCATGAAAGGTAACTTTTGATATATATAATATATATCAAAAGTTCCCTTGTTTAGAGGAGATTTTGTGAGTGGCAGCCTCAAGTCCCAACATGAAATGTCGTTGCAAAACAACCTACGCTTTTGAAAACGGACATAAAGTCTAACGTTAATTTATGTAATTATTTGTTATCTTGAAGAATCTATTAAGGAACCTCCATTTTTGCTATAAAAATGATCGTCTTAAATAGATACTGGGTTATAAGGTTTTTCGGGGTCCCTCACGTTGATTGAATGAGTACTCAATCCTGTTTGAATATTTACGTTGAATGACGTCTTACAAGAGAATATAGAATAATAAACCAAATTAATGTTCATATGCCTGCAAAATATATTTGTAGGTACATCAAATATTTTTAATGTAACCGCAATAATAATGTATATCTGGGACATCGAATACCTTTGAATACAGGATCCTAATACGATTTGGTTAAAACAACGGAACCTGTAAACTTGTTCCAAAGTTGAGTTAATTGTATTTTAAAGTGATTGAAACTGTAAGACTCACATTCGTGTACTTTAAAAGATGCGCTGGATATTCGAGTATTAAAATGTTTATATATAATATGTTATGCTCATTGAGATTCATTTTGCTGTGATCGCTAAAGTAAGTGCCTCGGGGCACCTGTTTCAGCTGATGTGTAGTTGCGACTGTTGCAAATAGCTGTATTTTCGGTTTCTCCTCATGTTTGTACTTGTAAAGTCTTTTAGATATTTCCATCTCTTCCGACTTATAATAACTTAACTATTGGATACATAAATAGCCCTAATTACATTCGAGATAATAATATGGAGATGTCATTGTGATTTTGTACACATCCAAACATGTATGGCATAATTGGTAAAGTGAGGGGCAGGGTGCTGATGTACAGTCCTCTGCTCTGATGATGTAGGACTGAGGACATTAGTGTTGGGAGCACTGCGTAGGAGGCCGAGTGGTGGGCGGTGCCCTGTGGCCATCGGCTATGGCTTAAAGGTGCGTGATGATGATTTCGTCATCAATCTCGTCCTTCTCATCGTCTTCTTCCGGTGGCTGCTTGGCTGCCTCGGCGGCAATTGCAGGGTCCTCGGCAATGGCTTTCAGACGGCGAGCCTAAGTTATAAGTAATGATTAGTTTTTTGTACATCTGGATTCACCTCATCAAAATGTTATAAAGAACGTCATGTACAAATATATTTGCCTACAATATTAAACCAGTATTGGTTAATTTTACTAATATTAACACAGATCGTTACTAGAATGTTCAATAGTAAAATGGTACACTAGTTCTTTTTAAGGATTGTTGTAAACATAACTAGTATTTTAGGTCTCGCCAAATGAACTAAACTCTCGTAAAGATGACATGTTCTACACAGATTCATGCTCAGTGGTATGAATTTATCAAAGTCATCATGCTCTTTCATGGACAAGTCTATATTGCATATACTTAATGTAGGTACTAAACGGGACGTGATTTATGGCGTGGACCGATACTTATTATTCAAATTAATTATTTTATTTTCAGACAAATACTTGAAAACAACAGATGTGTGATGTTTCATTTGTTCTAAAACTTATGTTAGACTTAAACCACAGGCGGTAGTATGATTCCTATTGTTTGTAACTATTAGATTCCATCAACACGTAAGAAAAATAATGAAATAAATGAACAATGACATATCTGCTCTCGGAACTAATTCTCTATTTTCCTACACAACACAGTTGCTTTAACAATATACGCAAAAATATCAAAACTGCATCATTATGTTTAAATGCTTTGGAACTGACTGAAGAAATGATTACACCAACATCCAAATTAAAATACAATTTAAATAAATAACTAGTTATTATCGATGAAGACTAAAAGAATTTAATAACATTTTCACCAAACTGGATCATAAAGTTATGTCAATAAGATAAGGCATTTTCAAATTGACAGAGCAATTAAAATATAACTAATTGAAATATTTGTTGCGAGGTTTAAAACCATACACTTATTAAAATATCATTATTTAATCAGTAGGTATTATAAACACAAAACAAATGGATTAATAATATGTTAAACATTTATCATGAAATGGTAAACAATTAGTGTCAAATTTTGCAATCTGCTTTATCAAATATGTCAAGCTTTTCACAAATGAAATTAGTTGAAGGTTTGGATGGCGACCGCGAGTGTGTTGACTACGTAATATGTATGTGTTTGGTCGTAAGTTTGCGTGCTTCGTCTTTGACCAAATAAGGCAGGTACTAAGTTGTGAACGACTTGTTTTCGAATGGAATTGTAAGCATCACTATTTCACGGATCAACTTTACAAGTCATGACTTGCACAGTTAATCCGTGAAATAGTAGGAATAATGTGATTTAATTATGAAAGTAAGTGTACAGCAATTACTTAATACAACATATAAAGTATAACGTACCTTTCTCTTATGTAGGATCTCAACGACCAGGTATCCAGCTACTCCGATAAGCAGCATGACCATCATAACGTAGAGCTTCATCCTGGCGCATAGGTGGGTGGAGTAGGCATACGCGATTACAAATCCGGCGCTCTCCCATAGACGGAAGTTAGAGAACGCAGCCTCCTTGTTACGTCTGAAGAGGACGCCGTATAGACCTGTAGTATAAATATCATTTAGTATTGATGACCTCGATGGTGTAGTGGTTAGTGTAACCGACTGCCACGCCTGAGGTCGCGGGTTTGATTCCCGCACAAGTCAAATATTTTGTGTGCCTCAACATGGATATTTGTCTTGGTTTGGGTGTTTCTATGTATAATATGTAAGTATTTACTAAAGAAATGTATATTTGTATGTTTATCCATCGTCTAGTACCCATAGTACAAGCTCTGCTTAGTTTGGGCTAGATGCTGTTGTGTGTATGTGATAGAATATTATTATTATTATTATTTGTTTTAAAAAGTTACTCTAGTTTAAGCTAAAATTACTGTATCGCGAGGGATGTCTCAAATACTTAATGATTTAAAACACTACTTGAGGTTCATACATTTTAATTGGTGTGGTGATCACATTCACAATACTCGGTATGCTGGCAATTGCTAAGTGATTTAAACCAATGTGCTGTCATCAGTACAGTCAACTACCAGCGTTCTTCAGCTGTTTTATACATAAATTATAAAGTAAAATCTCGTTCACAGCAGCAGTTCATAGGCAATTATCACACGATTGACTCATTCAAGAGATCTCATCTATTTCCTTACTTAATTGGTTGGCTCTGAATCCAATTCAACGAATAAAGGTAAACTGGATTATGTATACTAATAAGAATCTAAATCTATTTACACTATTATAAAATTCTAACACGGCTGTGTCTGTAAATAAAGATGATTAAAAATATTTGGAGATTATCTAGCTCAAAACAAATTTTATTGGTTTTATCCGATTTGTAATTCAGACATCGCAAAAAACCATTTAAGAAGTTTAGGCGCAATACACAGTTCAGTAGGAGTTCAATATAAAATCAAAGCTACATGCCATCTAAATCCGTTTAGTAGATCCGGAGATATATTATGTAATGTATAAAGCTACGCAACAAAGAAACGCACTTAAATACTACTAAATAAATAAAAAACAAACAGTTGTCTAACACCACGTAGACATTGACAAATGAACTTAATGAACAGACAAACTATTAACATGTACTGATAATAACAATTGTAATATTACTTAAAAAAATCATGAGAAATAACGACTTAGTGTAGAGAACCATTGATAAAAACGTCGATTGAACTTCTCACGTGTCACTGATGATGGTCTACAGTCGTTTTTTATACAAACAAAGGATTCAAATCGTGCTTCTTACAACAGCTGTTTATGATTTAAAAAACCTTGCAACTTTAGCTTAATTGAAAATGGATTGATACATCAATATAGACGGAGATTTGTACCGATGGCAAGGTGGTTTAAACGGTCACGTTTTCGTTACGAATGTGCTTGTTAGTGTTTTTGTGTTTTTTATTTCATTCGTACATAGACTATAAACCGGGAAGGGAAGGCAGCTGTGTATTACAGACTCGTCAGTTATTGTTACATGCTGGGGCATGTAACAATAACTGAAGAGTCCCATGTAGACGGAGCGTTTTGACGCCTACTGCAATTTCAGTCTTAGATAACAACATTAATTAATAACGAAAGTATATAAACAAGTGGTATTTCAAAATAATTATGCAACAACAATTTTATTTTAGCAAACACGCAACGACAGTTCGCTAAAAAGTTCTTTGAACAAAGTAGGAACGACTGGTAGGGGAAGGAAAGATTTCAACGAGCTGCGCTTACACATGATGCATAGGAATGTCTACTTATACGCGCATTTAAATACATGTTGAATATGACAATAAAGTATGTAAGTAATGATAGTAACTGAAATAATTTAATGGATTTTGCTGTGGTTTATTTTATTTTACAAATTTCTTGTATGTAGGTATTGCACCCTGACCTTCATGTTTTTTTATTATATTATATTATTATTTGTTGGCTATTAAACGAAACCCCGTCAGAGTTTACCTTTTGAATGCAAAAGCTTAAGTCGACGATACAACACATACTTATATAATGTATCAATTTATTTCGATTGCTTGCAATATATGCTTTTCTTTTACACGTATATTCACGCGATAATTATCTACACATAATAAGCGCATATAATGAAATCTGCGTAAATAAATGTTAATACAGAAACAAAACATAACATCAACTCAAACGACGTTAACATTTGCTATTTTCATTGAGTAAATCGCTTTTACAAGCAAAGAAATACATTCGAAACGACATACGTATACATTAAATGGCGAGCGCATAGAATACGATTAAATAAAATATTCGTTTCTATTCTTACAGCGAAGTTAATGGGCCAATAAATAGCGTCAATTGTGAACCTTACAGAAATTGCTTTTCGCTTAAGGCAACTCTACACACAGCTAAAAAGAACTAGTAAGAGCAACTGCACACAGACATATAAAGCGCGATGTGTTCTATAAAAAATATTTTAAGTATGTGTTATATTTGCTTTTGATGATCAGAAGGATTCTTTCTTTACTCTATGACGTGGTATGGTAATCATGCCAGAAAGATAGGTAGGTATACAATGAAAGCAGCTAGAGTGGAAGTAGGTATAACGGTGAACATTGTTTTATCACAGTAATGTCGTGTATTAAGACTAGGTTGAGGGTAGGCTAAACTGACGACTGCATGAAGAGAGTTGCCACAAAAGGTATATCAGATTAGCAAGAAGTAGAAAAAGTTAGTTTGCTTACTTCTCTGGGCAAAACGCATAAATGTATTGTGTGTGTGTCTATGAATTGGGAAGAATGTTAACATTTATATAACCTAATGATATATTCATGGTGCCGTTAACCTATCATCTTTTTATTTATCATATTATGTAATGTTACATAATTATATATCAATTAACAAAGTATGATAATCGTTCCAAACTGTTCGGTAAACAAGAAAAATCTGCTTATAAATTTTTATGTGGGTAACAAACTATCGATGTATACTTATTTAACAACATTTGAATAATAGATGAAAGTTATGGTAGAATAATTTAGATAGAAATGTAAGGATTTACTCACCGTTAATCTGAGTCTGCCAAACAGCATCACCTACGCCCCACAGCCCTGAGATCACGAAGAACACAGTCGGCGAGTCAGGGTTCGGAATCCAAATCAACAACCATACGATCAGACCCAAGTGCAGCGCCGCTCCCATTATGAGTATGGGGAACCTTCCGATGTACTTCATAGCTGTACCGAAGAGTAAGGAGCAGAGCGCGTTGACCACGCCGAAGCAAATCATCACATATCCGATTGAACGAATACCCAGCGCGCACGACACATAGGCCTGGAAAAATAATGCATACCTATTGTTAATTTTGTTCGAAACATGCACTGCTTATTTCCAAGGTAGAAAAACGTAGATAAAATAAATGTTCAAGATATTAACTTAAGTATATTATATTTTCCAGATCATTGAAAATGTTAGCTATATGATTGAATCACTCTTAGCCAAAAATAATTGTTTATGAATAATTATTTAATTAATAGTGTTATACTTTTTTTTAATGTTGCCATTGAATTCTCCTGTTACTCGGTAACTTTGCAAAAATTAATATAGCGAACACAGAGAACAATCAGATTCGGATTACTAGTAAAACACTCGGCGCGACGTAGCGGCGTGTACCAAAGTTTGTTACTTATGTATTAGATAAGAAGGCAGCACTGATAGTGTACCAAGAATATCTATATCGTTTTTAAACGGTCACAGAATGTTCAGTGGTTATCAACAGAAAGGTTATTTACCTGAGTGTAGTCAGCTCCGATAAACGCCTGCTCCATGCCAATCCACAGTGTGATGGGGATCAGTAGTTGCTGGTTAGGTTTCTTTAACTGGTATGCGGTAGCGGACAGCAGCTGGATGCCAGTAACCTCCTTTGAGGGATCAGACGTCCTTTGCTTCTCACCATACCTAATAATTGGTTAATAAATTAATAATCGTTTTTTTAATTCTTTACTAAAAGGCTAATGTATTAATGACATGCGAAGACCTAGGCGGGCGCTAATTATTACTGAATTTGTACTGTCTATATTATTATAAAGTGATATTACGAACTTAAATCGATAAACGTACCCTTGGTGTAATATAGAAATCGGTGTTTGTATACCTAGATTCTTGATAGCCCAGACATATTTAGGTACACGTTCATTCATCAAAGCCGTGGTTGTGATTTATGGCATTACGAAAATATCCATCACCTTTTAATGTCTTCTAATTATAGGTTACTTAATTATTTACTAAATTAAATTCCATAATACATACTGAATGTCTAATATTAAGATAATGCCGGATAATTAAACTTAAAATTTTTGTTATATAAATAGATTTAGAGGTTACTACGTTACAACATTTAAAATAGAAGACTAATATTCGTAAGTACAAATTATACTAATGTCGTTTTGAGTACAAATTGAAATTCGCAACCAAAATATGACGCGATGAAAATATAATGATGTGTCTGTATAATATTTTCGTTTCTGGGACAATATGAATTGTGTCACTTGGTCAAGTGGTTGAGCTTGATAAGGCTTATTAATATCGAAGCATCTCGTTGCTATACGTTCATCATTCAATGTTAATGGCACTGTAATTCAGTTTAAGGGCATGGATAACACTAAATGATTTGTGTAGACCAAAGGAATTAACGAACCTTGACAGTGGATCGACCAATAATGCCACCATGAGGACTGCCACGACAACGCACGCGAGGTATATGGCACTGATCTCATATATCTCGCCGTCTGGTGGTCGGTGAAGGTTCTGATTGTCATGGTGTCCGCCTCCGATCACGCAGAAGTTGGCTCCGCAAGTGTTCAGCAGCGTCTTACTCACGTTTTCTGTTGTTGAGTTACTGTTGTGGACTCCCGATGAGAATACTGAAAACATGAAGTTTTTAGTTTTGTGTAAAGTTGTAATCAAATGTTATTGTACTGGATTTATTTTACTTTTAGGATTGCTGAAGTATATGAGCCTTGATGGCTGATTAAATATACATGTAGGGTGTATTTAATGAAACTCACCCAAACTTGAGATCAGGTTTCCCCATAATTCAGCCGTCTGCCAGGCTAGGAAGAAGAATCCGAAGAACCGCACAATAATGCCATCAACGGGTTGGTCTGTCAGCTTCGCGTAGACGCTGCCCACTTGTGTTAAGTACGTAGCTTTGGAAGTCCACATAGGTGCCGCTCCCAGTCCGACGACAACGCCAGCAGGCACCAAGGTGTAGAAGGCAGGATAGAACTGCGCTCCGATGTATGGAGCGTAGCACATCATAGATAGACAAAGGGTCCATTTGACTGTTAGCCTCTTAATTAGGAATGTTGGTACAAAAATACAGGATACAACAAGAGCCGCATAGATTGAACTCAGGGAGACTGTCCCTAAGCCATCTCTGGCGTTAATCGAAGACTGCAAGTTAGCAGTCCCCTGGAATGCGGTGAATTGGATCATAAACGCTGCGCTGACAGCTGCAATGTTCTTTAATATTCTCCATTTCTCGTTTCTGGGTAACTTTACTTTGCCAGAGGCGAAGTTATCGTCTTCAGTGGGTAGTGGTGGAGGTTTGACGATGTCATCGTTCGAGTCTCGGTCGTGCTGGTAGCCATCGTTTTTAAATCCAGTCTTGATAGTATACACGGTATCTTTATCCGGACGATCATCTTCACGTCCGCCGCCGTGCGTAGCAGTCATGCCGTGTTATCTCCTTTTGCCTGTAAACAAACGAGAATGATATTTACTAACTTGCAGTCATAAACTATTTAGCTACATTTGAATATTTAGGTCATCTAAATATTGTATAAAATTGCGAATGGTCACTGAACATGTTTCGTTAGTAATAATAAATGAGATAGGTGTAAACACCCAGGATTCAACCTCTTCGTCTACAATAGTCATTTCTTTTGTAAACGAACTTTTGTCTCTCTGCTGGGCAAAAGTTTCTCCCTTGGACTTCCAAATCACTCTGTTGGTGGATATCCCCTGACCTTATGACCTTGTGACCCCTATATCTCGAGGGTCTTTTGACCCACAGGGCCCATATTCAAACTCCACCGAGGGATGACCCCAAGGGGTCACACCAAGTTACAAGTCAATCGGTCCAGTTGTTCCGGAGCTATGCCTGCCACTTACTGACAGACACACAGACCCACATAGTGTTTTCTTTAACCTCTTCGAAGAAGACTCAGAGGTTACTAAGTTATTATTGCGCGTGCACAAATATTGGTATGCAGACCGTGGTCAATGTTTTATAAAAATTCATGTAGCATGTTTACTTGTTTAAGATTGATTATTATTCTTGAGTTTTGAACTCAGAATTTAGCAAGGTTTGAGGTAAGGAATTTATATTAGACCTCGTAAATATATTTAATTTACTTAGCTACATTGAATAGTTCACCGTATAATAATGCATTGTTTTACTTTTTGTGACGAGATTTGCTATAAGATCTGATTCCTTTATCCTTTTGAGACGGTATTTCAAAATAGCACACACAGATTAATATTGAATTTGTTCAGTACACGGCCCGGCCCGTCTTGTCACCATTCGGTGAAGTTTTTGTGACAATTACGATTTGATTCGCATACAACGCTACAATTGACAATATCGGCTCAGTACATATCGCCCTATTGTTCAGCGAGTTTTACAAAATGTTTCGTCATGACAAAATCACTACATTAACGCGTGCGCCTCCCACCTGATATACAACAATTTTGAAATAATTATTTACTTGTTTTTCTATATTAAATATTATATGTTTTATTTGATACACATTGCAGAGAATTGAATTGAGATTTATAAGATATATATACGCTTTTCTATATCGCTAAAAAGGTGTTCATAGTGCTACAAAGAAAAGTAGTTATTCATCCTTGTAACCTCCAAAGTATTGTCATACTAAGAGCGAGCAAGGACGGTTCTCATAATAAATGTTAATACAATTGTCAGTAGATGCTATCAGTCAGTGACATCGGGACCACCAGGACGCTACATTATGAATTATGAAAACAAAGCACTGAGTTTATAAATACATTTCCCTTGTGAAGTATTCATATACGAGTGTAAATAAACGTGAACATAGGTACTCTCATATCCGAACGGATGTCATTCTAACTATCTTGTGGTACTTCTCCAAAAAACAATGATTGTAAATTAAATACATTGAACGTTACTTGATTATTCATTGATTACAAGTAGAAAAATATAAATCTGTTGTAAATAATACTTGTTATAGACACGCTTAATGTATGGAAGTAAAAGTAATGTATTTCCTCACCTGTAGTTAACATGACAAAACACAACATGTTCGCGAAACATCCATTTAATGACATACCTAAGTCAAGTTACGTGATAGTATCGCAATGCATAAACTAGTATTTCTTACAATAGATCCTTTATACTCATAACAATTTGACAATTACTCAATAAAAATATCCGCATTTCTAAATATGGGACCCTGCTGATAGGTGCTCTGATATGGCAAACAATCGTATACCAATCTATCCTAAACCGCCTGCGCAGTTATAAGAAGTGTCGATACGACACAATGTGGTTCGACACGTGAGTCGCAAGGTGAAGCGAATTCGCCATGTCTAAACTATACAAGAAAAAATATATATAGCGCGTACCAACTATACCGCTCTCGCACGATACTAGCGGACAGAACTAGAAAACACATCAACTTGAATAATTCACTTCGAAAACATTTATTATTTTATGACTATAATTCACGCTTTTAAATGTTTTTTATATATTGCTAGGATATTTCGACTTATCTTACGTTTATGACAATTAAAATTTTCATAGATATTTAAGGTAAAGAATTCAATAGATCTACTAGATATTTAAGGTAAGGAATTCGAAAGACCTACTCATAACATATACATCGGTCACATAAATACAGACAAGTTCAGTTTGACCTCATTACGCTATTTTCCTTATTTTTACTTTTATAAAACTATCAGTTTGTATCGGGTTAAAAATTTGATTTTGCAAGTCTACTCTCAATGGCAATTACGCGTTTTTATACTATTAAGCTATTTGAAATTTTTAATGGAATACTTAAAGGACGAAGGCTGCTATAGGCAAAATTCTTTCTAAAAAACCTATTATCATAAAAATTGCGCGCATAAAATATAAATAGATGTACGAGAAAGGAGCGTTGTAATTACTACGAGGCTGCGGCGGCAGACTGGCAAGTTCGTGTCGAAATTAGTGCACATGTATTCACATCATGTGTCTACCCAAATCGAATAGCTATCGAATGCCCCATTGTGCAATTTAATGACTGCGTACGACGCGACGACTGTTTGTTGTTAGATTGGTAACACGAGTTATTGTTGCCAGAACTCATTGTCAGGTGCTTGTGGAATACTGTAAACATTCTAACGGATTACAGAGCATTAATACACCATGCTTTGTTTTACTTAAGGGTTAGTATTTAGATTTATTTTCATAGGAATAATACAATATTGATATTATAAATTTGGAAAGTTTGTACGGTTTGACGCTATAGATGAAACCTGTATTTCTCTTAGCATCAAACATAGTACACAAATGCATTGAGGTAGTTAGGGATTATAGCCATTACAGTCCGCTGTCTTCCTATTGCTACTTTAGTCTAATGTAGAAAAAACGTGACGATCTCTTGTATAATGAACATTTTTGTGCAAGTTGTTTGCTAGATCTGTTGTTTATTGGATTGCAAATGATATAAGATGCACGATAAAACGTGTTGTTTGTTGAAATAGAGCTGATATATAAGATTGCGATGATGTCGTATTAGATTTGTGATGTTACTAACATCATATCACATAGATACTCCAGGACCGCTTTAATCTAAAGGAATAGACAATAGTTAATATCTGTTTCGAAAAAGAAACGCTTATGTTTTTTTCTGTAGTAGTTCGAAACAGAAACTCCTTGCTTTCTTTAGAATGTTTCAAGGTAAAGGGTGTTTTTAAAACGTAATTCTAGCAAAGCCGATTAATCTAGATTTTTAATTAAAACCTTTACAGTCACGTGTTCAAATTGGCATGTATATAAAACTGTACAGAGAGTAACAACTTATAAAAACAACATAGCAACTAAAATTAGCCGCCATCGTGACGTACTACCCACATAAGACGTCATGATGGACGCCGGTGTGCAGACACTTCGCAGAAAAATATAATTATTTACTGTGCACTTAATGTTAAAGTTAAATAAATCAATAATCAATCTTATACATTGCACGTCATAAAATAAAATATTCGGTACCGATGGAATTAGTGACCGCTCTACCATGTCACGGGCCTTATGAGTATCTCTCTCATTAAGCGCAGGAATGAGACAGCGCTATATAATAAGTATAGCTTTGTCTCGTTTTCGTGCAATACGATAATGTCTGTGTACTGTGACAGATCGTACCTTAGCGTCTACGAGTAGAAGACATCTATCTTCTCCTCGTCGTCACTGTCTCTGGACTGTAATTGAGCTTTCCATCAGGACCGTTACAACAACTTTGCCGTGTCAAGATAAAAAAAAGGCGTCAACCATGACTCTTCATAGCTGTCGACGCAACTCAACATATTTGATCGTCCTCCCGTTTCCGTACGTCTAAAAGTACCTCTAGATAAAACTTCGAAGAACTTATCAGGTTAAAAGAAAAGGCATTTGGACGATTAAACGTAACGAGGTTCGTCATGAGCCATGGAGACATGGTCGTCCTTCTGATATTGGTGATGCCATTAACGATGTCGACATACCTTCTTTTTTATTGTCATATTTTCAATCCCTCTAACTCTTTGCATGAGGCTAGACCTACTATATTTTTATGTAGAAATACATATATTGTTAATTATCGAAAGGCAATCGTGAAATTTGGAGAGTATAATAATTAGTAGTAATCATTCGGACCAGTTAGTAACAGCGTAAGAGGAAAATATATTAATAACGAATCTACTTAATAATTATATTCAAATACTTGTAAGGCATGCAAGGAGCGTGAGCTGTAGTCACGATAATCTTGAACTGAAATATCCTGTTTAGCAAAAATATATATGCATCGTCCACCATGCAAATTAATACTAGTTTATTTGTACTTGAATATTTTACACGCCATATCCAACAACTAAAATACATCTTGGATTATATTTTTATGCAGTAATCTAAATAATTGCAGGAATAAAAAATACCAGCTATAAATTAAATAAATCTTAGTTGTGTGTTACGAGAATGTGTACGGTTGAAAATTAATTGCTGTTTTACGCGTGTGGTCTATGTTATTGATGCAAGATTTAAGACTTCGGACGAAAGCTATCAGCCGTTATTTCCTTTCACAACACAGCGACAGTAATAATAACTGGAGGACATTGATATCGGCTTAGTTGTTGTCGTAAGTATCGAAGTTATTTTTGTTTTCCTAATGGACATGTTACGTATATTTAGATCTTCGTATTACCTACTTAAATATTGTTATTTATAGTCGATATTAGATTATCAACATCTATATAAACGTAGCTTTAGCATATAAATTAGATATCACATATACGTGTAGTGCTAGTTAGGATAACTGTTACTGATAGTGATAGATAGTGCTAGTATATACATGATAAGTAAGAAGTATATATAGAATAAGTAGCACTAATGCTTAGCTCAGTTGCATCGTTAGCAACGATACTAATGGTATCTGTACACGGCAGCAAAACTTGCTTGCGCATGTGCAAGCTACAATCTCGAGCTTCATGCGCGAATTTATCGTACTCGCGTGGGTGACTCGCGACAAGAGCTTAAGCAATGTTCAACGTGGTTATCTAAGTAATCCAATTATGATTGACCCAGGTGCCGAAGAATCGAAGATAAGCTATGTCATATGGGATCACGACCTTCAGTAAAGAGGAAAACGCATAAAGAAAATTCGTGATAGTAATTTTTAAAATGAGGATATTAATAAATATTCCGATAGTGTGTTCCTAACAAGAACTACTAGGTAGCCTCCTAAATGATAATGTAAACCAATGTCGACACTGCATACCTGTGGCATGTTGTCACTTGTCAAGACGTGAGATAAAATGTCCTGCCTTTAACCCAAGCACGCTGGTTTTAAAACTATTTTATTTTCCCGGATGCTCCGTAGCACGTACTAAAAGATTAGCTTGTTAAACTTATACATGTTTTTGCAATATCAATGTAACTGAAAACAGTTCGCGATAACGTTGACATTGGTTTTCCTTATTTAAATAGTTCTTAGTATTGTCGTCGTTGTAATATGCGAGTTTTAGTACTTGGACTTCCAAGTATGCATGCATATCTTAATGTTGGTTGATATATAGAGAAACAAGATCAATATTTCCTGTTTAACGATTAAGTTAAATTTCAGCGCAAATCGATCAGAGCTCATGCGAGCAGCGATCTTTATGATTAGATGTCTTATTACCGACTAATTGAGCGGCGTGCGTCCCTGCAGGTATAAAAATGGAAGGCACCTGATCGCCCCGTGGGTGTCTTCACCGCACGCTATAGAGTTATTGCTTTATACATAATAACTACTGGTAGTTGTGATTCTCCTGAATTGGTAACTAAGCCTGTCGACTGCATTTTGTATATTTGGTTAGGCATTACGTTACGTCGTCATTTTAAGATATATGCCACCAATACGTACATAATAGATATGCATCATATATCTCTTTGACGTTAATGTAATCTGTGACCAATTATTTCAAAAATTCTGATAATTTCATATTTCAAGTCGATACAATTACTTTATTTCTGAATATGATCCTCTATGTCATTTTGTGTACTCTATGTACATTATGCGGAATTTTATGATGGTTGGTCAAGTAATTAAGTCGTGAAAGCGTAACAAACAAACTCACATTCGCATTAATAATATTAGGTAATATTTTAGTACAGCGCGAGCCTGATATGGAACATATACAGGGGACACACACCTAGTGACAGAATGACGTAGGTACAACCACACGAACCCTATTCTTCTAACCCTATTCTCATGAGCAAACCACCTGACGTCGATATTATAGTTGGGCTTCACGGTCATAAACTGTGATCATTCAGACACAGATTTTCACTTCCGTCGCTTCAACCCTGTCATTGCCGTAATGAGATTTCCAAGGCTAACCATTAAATTGCCCCCGTCATGTATTCACAATATAGCTTATAATATGCTATTGTCAAAGGCTATTGTTACCGCGCGTGGTTCTCGACAAGCTTGCCATTCTGTCCTTCCGTGTCAATGGCACGAGGCCTTCGTGTTTGCAGAGGTGATGGGCGTATTCAGAAAACGTGCAGTGATTTAATTTTCTGAAATTTATGTTACATCTACTTGATTTAGACACAATCTAAATAGTTTGACGAGATAGAGCATAACTTAGAAGCTTTGAAGTTTTGGTAGGAACCTATTAAAAGTCGATTGTAGGTCCTTATTTTAAACTTTACCTACAGCTATAAAACCCATTCAATTATGTAGTTCAATTGTGACGATAAAATGTACTGCACTTTTGATTGCAGAAATTACAGTCGTAGTTGATTTAGAATTGTTGATAACGGATTTAAATATAAATAACATTTTTAAAGTTAAAGATGACTAAAAACTAAATTAAATGATTCGATAATCGTTATAACTTTCATAACTTAATTAACAGTAACATAACTGTTATTTTATATTTAGCCGCTATTATGTTAATTGAACATATCAACAACACTTTCAGTCTCATCGGTCATGACGTATATCTTTAACATTCTTATTTGAATTAAATTGTATGAGTCGTAATCGATTTCCACGGCGATTATCGATATTCGATCAAGTTCAAGCTGAAGTAATCACGTTGATGCGAATTTTGTCGGTACTAATCGATTATACAGATTCAAGACCGCGTTCATTGTCGATGATAATTAATTACAAATCAGATTAATAATGGTAATAACAATGTTAGGAATATAAATGATTTGTGGAACCTTCATCGCACTTTTGTCTATTCGAAACGACCTCGGGCGCTGCACCGAAGACCATATTAACATAATCATTACAATTTGTTTACACTTTTACTGCATTTCGTGTGCCACAATAAAGAAAGACATTGTCGGCGCATTGCAATTGACATTTCAAATTACTACAGTACTACAGTCTATGCTACGGTGTACAGCGAGTACAAAATATTTCTTCAGAATGGTCTAATTATATTTATGCAATGGCGATATTGTACAAAGATTTGGCTTTTACAAGTGCGTCTTATCATTTGAATACATTCAACCAGTTAACCCCACGTCTTAGCACGTTTATATTTAACCATATGATATAAAAGGCTACAAGCGCGATCATGACATTGTTTCATGTTGCTAATTCTGTCATATCCAGTGTCCTTTGCACGATATACGAAATTTGTTACAAAGGCAAGGCCTCCGCGATAATCAACAACGGTTCCGCGGCAATATAAACATTTAGCATCCTTTAACTATAATTCTTTTATTATATTTTGTAAATGACTCACTGGTGATCTTCCTGCTTACAATAATTATCTATTTGAAACAATGAGACAAAAGAATTATGTTTTTATTACAGTACTTACATAATTATGTGTTTATTTTAATCAATTATATCTTATTTCTATTTTTGTTACACGTCTCTGTATGTATCTGGAATACAGTTAAAAAAAATTATGGGCTTCGGTTATAAGATACCAGGAGGGCCCACTACCTGTGCTTGTAATAAGTATTTAGGTTATAGGAATACGAATAAAATGTTATACATAATATTATTTTATAAAAGAAAAATAACGATAATGTAAGTTGGTTCGTCGACAAGGTCCATCCTTGTCAAAAGAGCCAAGAGTCCAGAGGGCAAAAGATTGAGATTGTTATATTTTAACCGCTATTGGTAAGAATGAAAGCGTGGTTAGTCGGATCTATAGATCACTTTATTGGTTCATTGATCATCATACTAGCGGGCTACATTTGACTGAATGTAGTTAAACCAGCAATAATATATCTATAATAACTGTATTGATAAAATCGAGTTTATATTCATGATTTTACCTATGTGCCACCATCGTCATATTTTCTTTATATAACATTATAACAACTTTACACCATAAATACTTACACTCACGGCCATAAAATCAACAAACTTGCAATAGGTACCACAGATGATTTGTTACCATTACGTTTACCTACATATATATTTACTAATATCATCAACAAATTGTTTTCTCAGCATAGAGTGGCATATCATCACAAATTGTGAGAAATGTGTGGGTAATGCTGGTATTATGGTGCCCAGCATGATATTTAATTGCTTTCCAGGAAAAAGAAGGCTTATTATGGTGCATTAGGTAGACCATACTATATTAATTGGTGGCCAAGGTCGTAACACAATGGCACAGCCGGCGCGGCTACAATCATATATGTACGTAACTACTGCTTGGAAAAAAACAATCGTTAAGATTAGTTGACATTTAATATACACAAGACATTTCAAACGTTGCATTTACGGCCCACGACTGTACCCTGAACCTTTAACCCCGATATGCGCATCGTACAACCTATGAGAAGCTTTAGTAATATCTTTAATGGAGTCTATTAACTCCGTCGCTGTGGTTTCCAACTATCGCACTGTGCTCCGTGTTTTCAACGGCCACGAGCGCTTTTATTGTAGCTGTGTTCATAGTGTCTAGACACGGAGAGTTTCCGTGTGAAAATCTGTTGTTGTGTTTTCAAGAAGCTCTCAATGCACGCTCTTCGGGCCTATTTTAAAAACATTAAGGAATTATTGTACATGTTTAAAAATAAATTTAGCATTGACGAGCAATCATTTACATAGCTATAAAATGTTTACTACACGTAATGTTACTTTAAATCTTTTGTTTGTTTATATTCTTAATAAAAAGAAGCTTTTGGTAGATAAAAGTATAATTAAGTAGAACAATTATACGTTTCCTTGCTGTATACAGGTAGCACAAAATGTTGGGTAATTTATAGGAGAGGTCTATTATACCTACTTAATATTTGCTGTACATTTAATCAATACATGAGCAATAACACGATGCAATTATAAGAAAACGTTAAGACAAGGTAGTTACGTAATTGCTTTATTATGCAGAAAATTATTACTTAAGACAATTTATTAAACATTTTATCAAAGTCATGTCGGACATAAGTAAAATAAGCGTCGCTTGATATGCCCGGCGGGTGGCAACACTGGCGAACCCGCCCAGGAACGCGAAATATATGGACGACAACTAAATTGGGTTTTTAACTGATTCAATTGATTTCAAAGATACAAATTTAAGATGAAATTAAAGGCGTGTATGATTTTGTATATAGTATACATAACAACAAAATATATCATAATAGAGAAAACAAAAAAACATACTCGTATTTTACTAACCACCTAAAAAGCATCTTTAATAAATAAAGTCAGAAAATTGTTAGGAATTTCCATAAATCCTCAATATAATTAAATATTTCGAGATATTGGACCCGCTAATCTAGTTATTGGAATTTAAAATATTATCTAAAGCTTTTTAAAGCATACAGATCATCGCACTAATCATTTTTGCGAAGTGCGCAACTTGTTACCATTTAATTAGGTAAAGATCATAATCACAAAAACTGGTTATTTATATCTAAAATACGTACCTACCTATAGTTTAATGAAGAAAACACAAAAGATTTGGTACATTCAATTATTTTTTATACCGCCAGTAAATGTACACGTTTTTAAAAGGGGCTCACACATATTTAAGAAGCATACTAAATGTGTAGGTGGACCGTGTTACTAGGTAGCAAGTACATCTAGACACTTTTCTGACGTTTAAAGGAGTCTGCCCAGTACGCCGTCTCATGACAGTGCTAGAAACGTGTCAGGACAAAAAAATTTCTTTGTCAGGAAATGTATAAGACTATGCCCACTAGACCGTTCCGTCACCGACCAGCAGTTCCTATAGCAGGGCGTATCGTGTTGCTTTTCGTGTCTGATACGTTCCTAGCACGGTCATGGTATGAGACGGTGTAGTGGGCAGACTCCTTAAGAACCAATTAACATTTTAATTTACATTCTACGTAAGTAGTTAATTTATTCAGAACAGAACTGGAACGATCCCTAATGTAATTTATCTAGGTAAGACAAACTTATAGATTAAGTAATATATTGGTCTATAAAAAAGGCAAATATAAAATATACTAACGTGCTCAATTTCCTCTTATTTTAGCGATCACACTTACATAGATATTCAAAGCTTTGCAGTATTGTTCTTAACCTGGAAAGGCGTAAGTACCATAAAGCGATAGTAGAAAGAAGTTTATACTTCATTAAGTTTGAATTATATTAATAAGTTACTTATAACACACATTTTACAAAGTATTATAGTATAGACGTGATGTGACCCAAAAAACTGCCACTTTATTTGTGTCTCTGTAGCCTTGTAACAGAATCGTATCGTATGAAATATTGCGATAATATCGAATTTCGCAAATTCTCTGCAGGTATTATGTTAAGGTGATTAAGAGGATATGTTATAGATATTGTCGTAAGTCATGTGCTTATCAGACAACAGACAGGACAATGCTATGGTAGCTTGATATACCCACGTTTATCAACCTAACCTAATTTAAGTGCTATACATTATAAAGTAGCTTTTTGAGATATAAAACTATAAAATACAATGTAGTAGTAAGCCCAACATTTACATCGCTACTTTAAGGCTTTACTGGACGTAAGCCTTTGTGCTCTTTGTCTGCGCTCACTTCTAGATTCTATACTGCTACTTTGACATTAATCGTTTAAATTGATATTGACTTTTATGACTAGGCTTACAACTCGTTTATATGATTAATAATCTTTGTAATGATCATAAAATACATAATTTGTATTATGTATACATGGATTTCTTGTACACTGTTTGAGTCTGCTTAAAGTATACGGATATTCGTTGAACATATTCTGAATACGACATATTCTTATTCCAAAATCACAAGCCAACACGTGATCAGTAGACCCGGCTAATTCCATTGTGTTGTTTGTACTGGGTGTGCGAACACGACATCAGTATTTATCCAATGGAATGTAAAATAGTTTTTATTGTAGTATATAATATTTCCGCAATGGTTTACATTTGTTAGGCGTGGGCATTCCTGTACTGGTTAATTTATTATTTATTGAATGCTATTGGCGGTTACATTTAGATTGCAAATCTTTAAGTTTATTTATGAGAGAGGTCTGCTGGAGACTCCATTCGTAAAAGGTCATTTATGACTGCCCAAGACCTGTTGTGATAGGATATTTATTTATTCTTAGTTCAAAGGTAATGAATAAAATAGCCACGTAGCAGGCGGATAGGTGTTAATTACGAGTACAAATAGTTATTCATATGAGTTATTCATAGATACAAGCAATAATTTAAACGAATATAGTAAGATGCAACTTTACATGTCTAAAGATAGCAAGAACCATTTTGTAGAACACATACAACAGCTCCAAATTCGTGATTCAAAAATAGCTAATGGTGCCAATTCTGTTGTCACAAAATTCTCTTATCTTAGCTAAAAATCTCTAAAATTTAGTTTAGTCCTGTCACTTTTAGCGATTTCAGAATACGAAATGTCGTTTGACAGGACTAAACTAAATTTTAGAAATTTTTATCTATGATAAGAGAATTTTGTGACAACAGAATTGGCACCATTGTATGTTTTATTACTCCTTTTTTTTATTCAATCATTTAAGTACTTCGAATATTGTGCTACATTTTCATTAAGTTTTAGTTTTCAATATTTGTATTCGCATCATAAGTATGTTTTTGTACAAAAGTGCTTGAAGGTAATATAAATTATTTAATAAAGTATGTTAAACAAGTATTTATTGGATTCGATTTCCGCCTACACTTTCACTTAAACGACTGTCGTTGGTACAAATCAGCCTTGAAATTAATTCTTTATAGAAAAAGTGTACGCCAACTTACATTCCTAATTCAATTGACGTTCCATAGACAATCTATTCATAGAACTATAAAAAAGACATAAATAATTAAATATAAACTCAAAATATTTTTGTTTATATTTCTTTGTTGGACCTTCTATTGTCTATTGTTCATAACATCATGATAGGTAGGAATACATAGGTATATTAATTAATACGTGAAGCAAAAATTTTGTACCCCTTTTTACGAAAATTGCGCGGACGGAGAAGTATGAAATTTGGCACAGTTAAAGTATATATGGAGAAGGAGTGGCACATCCTAATATTTTTATAAAATATGTATTAGAAATACATTAAATTAATGAAAAAACAGTACACGCACACAACCATGCATTTGACACAAGCAGTCGAATCGCGTTCGTAGTATTTCGGCATTGTTTGTCTGACGTCGTACAAGTCTTCGTAACTATGGTTACATATACCTTATATATATGTAATAAAGAAAAAAAGAAATCAAAGTAGCAAGCTTAGGAATGTCGTCAATGAAAGAGTATAGTTAAGAAAATAATGATTTGTTTAAAAAAGATAGATAAATTAACCTGTACAGCCTTGGCAAAATCTAAATGATGTTTTATTATCTAAACAATAAAAAAAAATAACGATCAAAATTAGAATTTGAAATATTAATTATAGTCGAATTTTGACCACTAGGCGACCGCTAGTAGAAAGAATTCTATAAATAAAGCCTTAATACTTGTTAACGAATGATGCGTTTTGCAACATAGCTTGAAAATATAGTGTGAATAAAGTAAAACTAAAATATATATCTTGAGATACAAACAACATTTACATACAGAAACCGAATAGTTTACATCAAGGAGGATAAAATATTAATAAACGCTTATAAATATTACATCTTTATAATATATACCTAAATCTAAGTTATATTATGTATGCTAATTTATCGCATGCTTTAAAATGTACGCAGTTTTCTTTACATGTATTTAAATCAAGTGCAATTTCCGAGCGATTCAAGGCGCGTCCTTTTTGGCAATTTGGAGTGATCTTTAGTATTCCGCTCAGTTCTCGAGTAACGGACGACACTGTAAGTAATCGTTGCGAACGACATGGAATCTAAAATAAGTTTATCAGCCTCATCACACTATGTTATCGTTAATACTTGATGACAATTAATCCGTCGGTCAGCGCCGGTTACGACCGGCTGCAACTGATGCGGTACGGTTGATCGGGACGAAAGCGGTTTCAACGAGTCGTTGATCCCTACACTGGACGCTTAAAGCAGCTTCTTATTAATAAAGAAGTTCCGAGAAAGAATCAACAATGCCTTTAAGAAGAATTTTCACTTCATTTTTGACAGAAAACACCTACATGAATGCAACGCTACACGTTTAAGGAAAATATCATTCATATGAATACGGTTTATATCGAGAATATATTTACAAGTAGTCACAACACGAGTAAAGTTAATTAAAGGTGATTTAGACACGCTTATTATATAATTATTAATGTTTAGATAAGCTATAGCATTAAGATTTGTTCCTTTAGTGAAAGAAATACCTATTTCGATTACAGGTAACCATAATTAGTATTAATTGGTTGAATATATACGATATTTATTGAATGTCTCGATTATTTTCTTCTAATAATTAATATCTATTTTAATAAATTCATGGTAACTTTATTTTACTTAACATTATGTATGTTCTCTAAAGCAATTGCCAGTTCATAATTTTGAAATATATAATGCTAAGTTGATGACAATTATATAAAAGTATTTCTTGTATCATAAATGCTTTGGTCAAATTTATTTTATATTTGGTATATATATATCGTAAGCACAACATTGTCCTTTGGAGTGTTGGCTCCTATTTCACGTCTCTGACCGCTTATTGTTATAGATCTCGCGTCCACTGCACACTTTGTAAAAAATGTACTCTTCACGCAAATTAGTAACAATTACATAATTTAGAAGCCGTATTTCTTAATTGTATTGATAGATTACATAGTCAACAAATTCTTCACTAAGTGCGCGACCCGGAGAGGTGTGGCCAAAGCTATAACTTATAACCCAACATTTTAACTACTGACATGTCGTTCGTCCATGACTTTCAATGTGGCGTAATCTCTTAGCGGAATTAGCAAGTTGACGAGGTTATAGTTTATCTAAGAGTTTGCCTCATTACATTGGGCTATGACCTGGCAAAACAAAACGTTCATCATTTTTGTATATCCTTGCGAAATAGACTCGGAATATTATTATTCATAAACATTGGACATAGAACGTATTGGTTTTATATATAAATTAAGAAAAGAAAGTGAAAGTAGATTACTTAATATATACCTATTATGACTGATCATAAATATATAGTATTGAAAGTGATTAGCATAACGTGGTATCGCATAAAGCCTCGACTGAGGTACGACTACGAAGCTTCCTTGGCAAAAAATATGTACGATAACATTTTGCTGCGATTAAACAAGTTGTTTTGATAGGCAACCTCTCCTAGGCCACCATAAAATACATCTAAGAAATCACATACATGTGCCAATTTATGCAGAGATTATAGTATTTAATTATTAATGCTTTAAAGTCAAAGTCAAATATATTAAATGGTAAACATAAATGTGTGTTTCATAACTTAAATAAAACTATATATTTGTAGTATAAGTACATGGCGTTTTAATACTTTTTTCTAGTAATAGTTTCTACAAGTAGCTAGTAGTTATACTATTCGAACTGTTTTAACTATTGATACCTCTTCAAAGAGGTGTACCAATTCGTAAAATAATTGCGGCAACATATTATCGGTACTTGATAACATACTAAGCAAAATATTTGTAAGTAAATAAAGATAAATATTAAAATCGTACACTTAATTATTTACCATTACGTGTACTCAGAGTACACATCCATTATTTACATTGTCGGTGTGTAGTATGTCGTAGTTCAATGACTCAGTGTCAAGCATAAGCTTTTCTCCATTTTGAGTAAAAGGCTTATCTTTATTGTATCATGAAAGCCTCATAGAGATAGCGAGTAGATAGATAATACATTATATATCAATGAAATCCAAGAGAAGTATTATTATGAAGCTGCTGATAAAAAATGCACACGGCTTGTCTATGCGGTTACCGGTTACCGTAGCTTGTCAAGTCTGGTAAAGTCAGGAATAGTCGTGCGTTGCTGTTGCTTTAAAAAAGTGTAGGTAGAGCTGCCCTTGCAATGGACTTTTATCAGACTGGACTACGAGAGCGATGTCTGTCACCTGAGCATCTTAATCGTCATACATTAGGAACACAATATAACGCTTTCTCGTAATTATTTAATACCGGTAAATTGGGGTGTATTGCAACTACTGGGGTGAAAAACAACACAATAAAATTCGCGCGAATTTGATCAAATGACGTAACTCAGTACTGCCAAGTTTAAAATTTGACATTAAAACTAAATATTGCCATATAAATTTTTACTATAGACACTGAAAATTTTGTCATAATAAAGATGAACTTTTTCAAAAAAAATGTTGTTTGCCACCCCAGTAGTTGCAATACACCCCAATTTACGGTAGCTATAGTTCATACTTATCTATATATGTCCACCAATATGTAACATGACTGTAAAAGCGTGCCAGTGCTTGCTTCGTTGGTTTCTTGTATTATTAAATATTATAATCGTAAACAAATTGTTAGATATCAAACCAAAAACTAAGCATGCTTTGTGATAGTATTTAAGAATTTGTTTAATGACTTGACATTAAAATAAATGCAGAAGTTTTAGATATTAAACTATCATTACGTTAATGATATTTTATACGGTTGCTCAAGATTTTTTTTAAAGTTTATCATTTAGACATATACTATCATTAAACGAGTATAATGACTTATCATTATAATAATAATAATATCAGCCCCGTATTAAACTGTCCCACTGCTGGGCACGGGCCTCTTCTCACTGTGAGAAGTGTTAGGCCGTAGTCCACTAAGCTGGTCTAGTGCGGGTTGGCAGACTTCACATATCTTCGAGAACATTATGCAGACCTCTCAGACATGCAGGTTACTTTGCGATGTTTTCCTTCACCGTTAAAGCAAGCGATTAACTCTTTAATACGCACATAACATCGAAAAATCAGAGATGCGTGCATTGGGTTGGTTGGTTTTAATTACAAGTGACATGTGTGTAAGAATATTATTTAAAAATCTGTAACCGTTTGCGTAACAGTCAATTGTATTATGTACAGTAAGCGTGTCCAAATTGCGGAAAATCCCGTTACAAATAGGCCGCATAACCAGGCACATTGTAAATGACATCTTCAAGAGTCAATAACAGTAGAAACATATTTTACATTAGTGATTTTCCCATACAGTAATTAAGATTATGCTATAGGAAAGATTCCATTGAATGTGGAAATCAGAGGCAACAGAAAATCACAGATTCTACTTCTTATCATCCCACGCAATTAGCTTATAAAACAAGAATCCTTTAGAGATTTCGTATATTACTATTTCAATTCGAATATGGATTTTGTTGCACTTAGTATAAAGTTGAAAATTGTGTTGGCGTCGTGTGTTGAGATAAAATTGATGGCACTGCTTTGTACCAGGCACGGGACGGTGGTCGTTTGCCGGTCAAGTCTTCCTATTAACTATTTTCCATGCCATCCTTGGATGTTTTATGATGATATAACACGTCCTGGAATTTCCAATGGCACCGGGCCACAAAACCTTGTGTTTACACTTTCGGTAAACATCGCAAAACAGTTTCGCAAGTACTATGGCATGCCTCAGTGTTTTCCCGACTACTTAACTTATGTATAGCACTTGTGCCTTGTTACGTCGCACCTTTCGCAATGACAGCCGCGCAGCATGATAATTATTTGAATTCTATGGATAAGGGTTAGGTTAGGTACTCCTAGAATTTATTCTAGTATAGGAGTTGCGAAATGCGGTTGGTTTCAATATAAATTTGTAATAAAGAGAAATGCATATTCCGTTCTATTAATAACATGTCTCATAATAAAAATATAATATAGGTCCTGACATAGCCATTACAAGGCCAGTGTCAATAAAATCGGAAATACTACAAATATTATTTCGTAAGTATATTTAGGTACCTACATAATTATAATAATAATTTACATTTACATTTTTATTTTATTTACTTTATTATATGTTTGGTTGTAATGATAGTATTGAATGCCACTTGATGTTCAATGATGCATATTGATAGTAAACATCTTCTTTCATGGCACGCTATTTGTAAGAGTTGAAGGTTTAGCTTTGTTTGATCACGAAGCTGATTACAAGTCAGTGTAATATTTACCTCAATATTGAAAAGCAATTTAAGTACAAGAGCAAATCGACAATTGAAGATGTTGCTTGGTAAATACTTAATACTAGCTGGCCAATCTAAGCTGAACCCTCGGTACTATTGCCTTGCTTTCAAAGACGAGCTCAATATATTGGGGAGTTATTTTTAGCACAACGCATGCTTAACGATCTTATGTACGGAGTTCGTAATTTTCAAATAAATATATATATATATATATGTATATATTTACGATTAAATCAAAAACTGTTTTTGTAAAAATGATTAGATTTGAACTTTAGTTTAGTTTTATCAATAAAGTTCAAATCTAATAATTTTACTTGTTGTGTGAACATTGCATTACGTATATATTCTCAAAAAGTACCAGTAATAAAGTAGTACCACACTGCTACAGGTTTGCAAAGATTTACGAGGGAACCGATGGACTTTCCAACGAATAAATAGCTCATAAAATATTAATAATTCTGTGGTTCAACTAGACCTTGATACTCTATCCTTGTCTCGCAGTTTGCATATTAAACAGTTTGGCAATGTTAGTAAACACTTATTAAGTATCTGTTATTTATACTATTCGTTGGGTTCTCGTTTTATTGAATATTTGTTTTATTGCCGACTCACGGATTTATAAACTGGATTTAGATATTGTTGTAATTCATCAATATACAGAAGTTATGCCGTTTAATGAATTTAGAATACGATGCATGTAATATGCTTTGGAGTTATGTAAATGATTCTACATATATCTATTAGCAGTTTATTTAAAGGCGAATATAGTACGAAAGATTAAATAAAAACTAAGCAGCTTAGCAAGATAGAACGAGACAAACATCGAATCAATAAGTTAAGTATGATACGTATAAAAAACAAATGTATTCAATATTTTATCAATTAATATACTGAGATATTAATATGCGGGTTCTAAAGCTGTGAAGTACTTCGGTGTCTACATTTACCCGCGTCGTGACTTGAACTCAATACCTACAATTTCTTAGGAATGCCACAGCGCCTCAATTTGCGATTCGAAACAGTTGAACTACTAATATGAAACGAAATTATCTGTCCAGGCAACGTACGAGTACCTATCATCTTAAATATTAACATACGTGAGTTTTATATAACACACTTATTATCAAGATTCTCGTCTAGATTATATTATTGAAACAATGTGCATATATTATGCTCTTCGCATATATTATAATAATGCATCGAAGCCAAATGAAATCATTTTATTTTTATTTTAAAACCCGGTCACATTGGTGTTAAGCCAACTATCCATACATAACAATATTTATGTATTTACTCACTGAACATATTATTCTCTTATCTCTATAAATAAAAATTATAATAATTTTATTTTTCTATCTCCATGCAATTTATATAAATAGTATTGGATTTTACAAGATATATATAAAACCCGCTTGTTAGTACTTACTTGACTTGTTACTGAACAAAAGCGCATTACAAAAATATATTGCTAGCTGTTTATAATAGCCCATAACATTATAATTTATAGTACAGTGCACGGGTGCCGTTTATTTACATATTATATCATAATACAAGTTAAGGATAATAATATTCTTGAATATTATTTGAATATTGTTTATAATATATCCGTAATTATATTATATGCAACCAATATTGATGTATTAAAAATCGGTTAAAAAGTTATACGGCATACCTCAAACGCCGCATGTCATGTGTAAGCAAATTTTAAGAGTATTTGAATTACTCGTAATGAGAAACATACATTTACCGTTCGTAGATATGTATTAATGGTAGAAATATGTTATACGCTTTGACAGACTTATATTCCGATCTTTAATAATTGCACCGAGTATAGCATATTACAATAAGAGTCGTGTTTATAATAATACAAGAATTGTTATTAAAATGTCATGGTACGTCATTCACATGGATGTATACAGATAAGTCGTGTTGAAATCGTTTGACATTTATGATCAATTAAACGAGACGAATGATGTATTGGATTCTATTTTTCCTTAAAACTAATGAATGGAAGCCTTTTGTACATACTGTAGATATTCTTGGTATATATGAATAGTAGTCGTTCGATTTTTAAAGGATAATTTAAATTGTTAAACTTTTTAAAGCTATTAAAACTAACTTGCTGTCGTAAGTCAGTACTTCGAATTCTATTTATAACTGTTATACTTTCTTATAAGATAGGTATTATAATTACCTATACTGGTAGTAAGCAAGCCAAAGGCTAGTTTTTCTAGTTTCTTAATATAAGAACCAAGTGACTAAGATATTCCCGATGATTAATACCACTTTTATTTTCAGTTTATAACGCAAATCTGTCAGTTCCTCTTCAAGTGAAGTATACGTATTCAATTAATTAGAGAATATAGAAAGAATTCAATTAGTGAGTATTGAAAGAAGATTCACAAAGAAAAGCGGCACAGTAAAACTATTTGTTGCGCCAACAGCGATTTAGGGAAAGTGACCGGCGGAAGCTGACACTCGATTTAGTTTACGAAAGCCTTAAGCGTTCAATAACATGTTTACAAAATTAAACATTTAAAAGAAGCTGTATGGTGTTTTTTGTCGAGCGGTTTGATCTGGATTAGTTTAATCGCGATTATAGCGAGATGATCTGGTATCGCTGGTCTGCACTGGCCTGCGCCTGCTACGAGCCCTTAATTATGTTTAAACTGCGCTGCACAGTTGCAACTCTTACCACTAAGTGATTGTAATTATACTGTGACACAAGGTCACGACGCGGCGTTCCTCCGCCGCGCTGCGCTGAGTTCTCACTGAATCATATTAACAATTTTGAAATTACCAACGTTTTTAAATAAATATGGTAATTTCTTGTCTTACACATTCTTATATTTAGTTGAGAGTATTAATAATGAATCGTGTTGTGTGGTTAGTCTCTGGTAACCATCAAATTAACATAAACAGATCTGCGAGTTTCAGAATGCGACTAAGCGATATTTGAATAGAGGTTACTACCACACTCATATGAATTATTAACAACAATAAAAATTACGTTTAAAATTATACCTAATTCCTCTATTGTTGAATATGTACGACTATTTTAAAATAACCGCCATCGGTATGCAACATTATAATAAACTAAAATGTTCTGTCCAAATTTCAAAGATCAATAATTCAACTAATTCCGAATCCGAATAATTAAAAGTAAGTAATAATAAAATTGTGACTGTTAAAGTCTTTTATCGTTGTCGATAAAAGAACCGTTAGAGCGATTTACTATAATTAAAATAAAAAGGCACGAGCGAATCGTAACAGACCAATATTATTTATATTTTAATAATTAAATGTTATTTATTACTTTCGAAATTGGTCGGTTGTGACATCGTTTTCATGACCTTTCGCTAATTTGCAATAACGTGTTCATGTGTTAGGCGTGAACTCAAACACAGCCATATGAATGCTTACTTTGACCGTCATTTTCTATTGTTATTTTGTATAGTTATTCGTGTTCATGAATACATGACAAGGTGTTAAACACTTAATCTATGAAACCTCTATTTTCAATAATTAAAAATATCGTAAACATATAAGTTATTGCTTTTTTATTGTGTTTATATAATGGGTTATATTCTGCATTTTCATGTAGATATACTACGTGTATTAAAAAGATTTAGAAGAATATGAAAAGGTTTAGGATTATTATGTCATCCATTTCGGAATGTGATTGCAAAGTTCCATGGTCTATGAAAATGTTAATGTCAAATGCAGCTTTGTTGTTTTAAATTTATTGGATTCTAATCCGTTTCTTGTTAAATGCAGTACCAAATAATGATTATGTGATGCTGCTGACATAGGTGTTTTAACCAATAAAATTTAGCTTTCGGTTATCATGATGTAAAACATGTTTTATTGGCGGTGTAACAGGCCAGGCTTTTACGTCACAATGACGTATCTAATGTATTCAAAATGTTCATTCACAGCAAGTTCCAAATACAGCCTCTTTCTATATTCAATTTTAAAATATTTTGGCGGTTGGTTGAAATTTGAATGACAGCGTAGATATATTGAAATCAGTATCGTAAACACGTCTGCACAGCTCAATGTCAATCATTTGATTCACTTGTTTTACTTTTATATTATTTATTAACACATATACTTAACTTTATTATATATATTTAAATCGTGCCACATCCGTTAATCAAGTATTTATATTTTTATACAAGTAAATATATAATTAGTTATCTTCAATAATAAATCGAGTATTTAGGATATATAATAATATAATATTAGCCCTATATCAAACGTCCCATTGCTGGACACGAGCCATGGGCCTTTTCACAGTATGAGAATGGTTAGGTCATAGTCTACCACGCTAGCCCAGTTCGGGTTGGCAGACTTCACATACCTTAGAGTATTTATTAGAAAAGACGTTAACGTGTCTCAGTCTTCGGTAAAGTTTATCTACTAGATACATGGCTAGCTATAATAGCTTGGACATAAAAACTTAAAAAGTATGTAGAGTACCTTAAAATACATTGTTATAAATAATGATCCGTATATATAATACTGTAGATTGGAATAATATGGAATGATTATGTTATTGACGTAATGGGATGTACATTTTTAACTCAAGCATCTTTACTGCGTAAAAATATTTTAAACTTTAATGCTTCTATTATTTGGAATTTATTACATATCCAACAATGTTAGTTTGATGCTAATTTCATACATTACCCTTGCGAAATGACGATGTTAGTTAGAAGTTTTAGCAATTACGGAATATTACTACTCTAAGAGTGTTTCGTTTCACCGCAGACCTGGAATTCGGAATTACGTTTTTATAACATTCCGCAACACTGAGTTTAAAGTAGAGCTTATATAAACAACAAATTTGTGAAAAATTAGTATCTTATGCTTTATAAACAATCAATTGCCAAAGGATCAAATTTCACCGATCAAAGGTAATTAGAAATCTATTGAAGACCTACCATAAATTTTTATATCTCATGATACGTCAAAGCTATGCAAGTTAGGACTCGCTGTATTTAATCGAGTTATAAAAAGAAAATCATTTTGAGCGCATGTTCGATTTTCAAAAGCTGCTATAATATTACTTTACTTCTTTTGTCTTCTTCTTTCTTTTCGTGTGGTTAGTGGCCAACCTATATCAAATCAAAAGTTGTTCAAGCCGCCCGTAGGTAGGCCTCTGACATGGCTTAACGACTGCTGTCAATTTGGCAACAACCGGAACCAACTTCTTTTTACGTGCCCTCAGAAGCACGGAGATGCTCAGATGAAATACCACTAAGCGGTCACCCATCTATAGACTGACCGCACCCAACGTTGCTTAACCTCGCTAATCGTTTACGTTTTCATTGAGTACGGCTGGCTATGAGCGCCTTTGTTGTTAAAGATTGTCTTGAATATTATAACTGGCACTCTCTCCAATTTTTATTTTTATTAGTTTCGTTTTTTATCATCAGAATCGAGAATGTTTTGATATTATAACAGCCAGTATTCAAACAAAATTCACAAAACTATAAATTTTTTAATTGGATTCACTATCTAAAATCTTGCCTTTTATTATTTACACATATACTCTCTAAACTTGATGTTGATAAATAAAAGCGATTTGTCATAAGTAAAAAGTTAATACGTGGTCAATTTAACACGCATAGAGAATAACAAAGCGCATTCTAGTTGACAGTTGTTATCAAATCAACAACAGCCTGATGACGTAAAAGAGTTATTTTAAATGAAAATATTCAAGAGTAACGAAATGGAACATAATTATATCATGGACAATGCACTATGACGACATTCAGCCTAGGTGTCTCCGTGAATAGGTTTCCAATACCTACTCGGTGTTACGCCACACTATTGTCAGACTCTATATTTGATAGACTAATTAGTTTTTGTCAGTGACCTAGGTCTGTGTGAAGTTTATTTCTTTTATTATTGTAACTAAGGTACAGACTAAGACCTTTTTTAACCATCGTATGCGTAAACAGTCAGGTAAAGGTTTTAGTGTTAACCTATTATATGGCAGCGGCACACCAGCGGCCAGACACGATATGTTTCAAATTATGTCTGGAATTCCAATAATTGACTGAGTTAAGAATTGGGCGGTTCATGAACAGGCTTACGGAGTAAGCGAACAATTAAGTTTTAATAGCTTAACAAATATCAATCTTGGAAACAAAATGTTCCGCGTTTCAATGGGATTAATTTCATTCCTAGCTACATAATATAAGCGATTAGTTGCTCGCACAATTGTACGAGATAACAAGTATAAAATACTCTAATACTTACTCTACTTATATTACACACAAGCGCAAAAAACTTTACAAGAACAAGTTCTCAGAAATTCCTTAGCTTCGTATCTCTTCGCCTAGCTACAGAGCTACTGTTAAACACTTTAGCACCATTTATCGGTGAGAATTTAAGCCAATCAGTCTTACTTGCGGCGTCTCTTGTGAGCACCGCTTAATAACCTACGGGTCAATCACCAGACGTATATAAATATATTTTTGACGTCACACACGCGTATTATTTTCTGCTAATAGAATACAAGAAATACTTCTAATAGAACTGTAAAAGAGTTCTTATTGATAACTCCTACCATTAAAATTATTAAGTACATATTTATTTCCGCATTGCTAGAACGATGACGTCAGCGTCAACGCATACGTAGCAGACGGTTCTGATAGCGTCTTACTGACGACAAATATATGCCTAATAAGGACAAAGAATCTTAAGAGCTATTTCTATGTCCTGTTTTATAAGAATACAGCCTGATTCTTATCACACGCAACCTAATGTATTTGCAGAGTCTAATAGAAGTACTATAAATTCGTCTATGGGAGATGATGAAAAGTAAGTATTAAATATTCTGTTAAATTTTATCATTTATATTGCTCAAGTTGAAAAAGAATGCTATGGTCAGACAGCTTATTTCACTTTGATTAATAAATATACCACTTTCCGTATCAACATGAAAAAAAAGGTGTTATTATGACTTTGAAGGCGCCATATTGTTTTAGCAATGAAACGGTTGAAGTCATTTGAATATAGTTTTTTGCTTGTTAATAAGCTGTTGAGCGATTTGCATGTGTAGACAAAATATATGTAGTGTTCTTTTTTGTTTTTTATCGGAAATATGGTGAACTCGAAATATATTTATGTTGATCACAAGTCACATTGTTGCTTTCTTATCTATATTATTGTGCTATTTAATAACTTTAAATAACTGGCAGTCGTTTAGATGATATTTTCCTCTGTTGTTCTACCATCAACTTTGATTAACATACTAATCTCAATGAAATAAATACTTCTTTTGCTATTAATAAACGCTTTTCTTAGTCTTGCCTGCTGCTGCAAGAAGTGATGCTTCACTTCATTATTAAGAACAAGTAAAAAGCAGTCTACTTCACAAAACATGACATTAAAACATCATAAATGAACTAGTTATTTTCTTATTTATAAACGTAACATACATTTTATTTTATACTGTGAATCCTATATACTCCATATTTGTTATAAACTTTAACATATTAGTTTTTGTAAGTTCAAACTGTAATGTTTACTTTTATATATAATATATTCTGCTTATTATTTATTCCACATCTACTAACTGTTTCGTGTTTTGTTTAAGGTTACTAACCTAGCTAAACTTATTCAATAAATGAGTATTTGTCAAATCCCTACACGCAAGTGGCGGAATGTGGCGGAATTATTCATTTTAGACTCTGTTGCTAATAGGAGAAGGCGCATAAATAATGTGTAAAGAATGTTATTATTGTATTCCGTAAGTGCGCACCTCATTTCGATTATTTATTTCTACTCACTTGACACACTCACATTCTTAATGATTCTTGTAAACGATGCGGATAATATACGTAAGTTGAGACACTTGCGCGAGATGTATGCATTGTGTGGCCAACGCTAGTCATGCAAGTAACTCGTATGGCTCTCCCGCAAGTAAACCGCGCGAATAGCTTCCGTATTAAGCCTGTGCCAGTTACTTGCGTAGTGTGCAAGCACCTTGTGCAACTAACTAATTAATTCGTCTATATTTATTTAAAGAAATCCCTGATAGTTTTATCCGATTTGTTTAATTGCGGTATACTTCTTGATGAAGTGCCTCGCGTTTTTAATTCTTTATTAATATGTAATATTTGATGATTTAGTTCAACCAAGACATTTACTTTTTATTGTTACAATAAAATATATATTCCAGTAAACTAAAAGCCAGCTCTAGCTAAAATGACGACTATTTTATGTCTCTTTAAGTGCAGAGATATAAATCCAAATCAGTAGTATATATTTGCATATATATAAAATTTATCATATGTAATATATCCCTTGTTATTAGCAATTCTAATAAGTTTCCTCTGTAGGTATTTCAACATATTTCCGTATTGATGAACATTGTGATTGTGATCATAATAATAATACACAATCAATAATAGTAAAGCGATCGACAGATCGATAAAATACATAGTAAACAGGAATTGAGTCTAAATAGAAATAAATTATCATTTTCTTCGACTCATCACTTCATGCAAATTGCTTCATATGATTGGATACTTCCTGCATAGACGATATAAGGAAACATCAGCTAACAAAAATGTCTACTCAAAGTAAAAATTACTAAACAGATTTTTATTAAACCCGTATATATTACAAACTGGCTTTCAGTTCCAAAAATAAAATAAATTAAATGGAAAGCTACCTCTGACGACAGGCAAATATAAATATGGACCCCAAACTTATAACACCTATGGGGCAGGGAGGTTATTGAACGTTTGGGAATTTCACGTGATTATAATATCGCTCGTCGAGAAATTTGCAGTTGAAGAAATAATAAGTTTACCTGATTTAGTACATTGCGTGCACAAATTCTTTCTTAGAAAAAGCGTTGAACCATTTGACCTATATCTACAATAAAAAAAAAAACACTGGCTGTCAATTATATTTACAAGTTGATAACAAAGAAAACCCTGAAGAGTCATTTGTAACTGTAGTCCTAATCCACTTACTATTGTTTTTCTTTGTAATAATAATAAACTTTAATTGCGGAAATTGTCACTATAGGCGTTTAACGTAACCGTTGTTACTGTAAACTATCGATAAAGCTTAGATTGCGTTTAGAAAGACGATATTTCGGGAAGTAACTGTACCAATCTTGGTGCAAAATGGGACAATTTATTGTTTGGTTAGTATATAAACAACATAAGTAACGATGTTATTATTCAATTCAAGTTCAAGGCTTTGGACAAACCCTCGCGGCTCCTATTGATGTTTATATTAGAACCGTTGTCGTATCGTAGGTCAAGAAAAACGTGATACAGACATCATAACAAATGGTTTGTTAGACTACAAGTGTATGACAAGTGTATTTTCATTGTATAATCGTGTTAATGGACTTTTTAAAATGCAGTGTACTGTATTATTTTTATGAGTTATGTGTCAGATTACTTTATTATCATCCTTCTATAATATAATAATAATTGAGATGTTAGATATGTAATTAAAATTTTCAATAAAAAAAAGCTACTTGAAAGCCAACATTGTACGAGTATTGAATCCGAGACAACACAAGTTCGAACGACGTTATCATAAGCGTAAAGTTATGCTAGAAAACTGGTGAGGAAGTTTAAGAAGTTATTCATACTGGTGATTATTAAATATGTATCGTCCATGCAATGCACGAGTGATTTTCACGTAGCTAACAAGTGTAGGCTGTGTCTGAAAGTGCACTGATGTGCCTTATACAATAGATCTTGACTAATGAAAAACATATTGACGTATTTATTACGAGCTTGAATTACATTCCCATTGAAACATGAAATATTATTATTGTCAATAAAATCGTTTAAAACTAAAGTGAACACGTTGGTGCTGTGGATACAAACCGAAATCTTTAATTAACAATATTCTGATAAATAATTAAAGTCTTTAGCCAGTCAGATTGCGAAACTACGTGGAATTAAAGCAATAAAAAACAAAAAAGTGTACAAAAGATTGATCGACGCTTATATGGTATAAGTTCGAAACGACCGACGATACGATCTTTTTTATTCGTCAAAATATTATGACGCCTCTTTATTATAGATTATTGGTGCGTTCTTTTTTTGAGTAGCGACTTAAAAATCCCTAAAACTGGCTTTAAATTAAGTTACATTTTAGCCACTGTGTTATCCACGTAAGTGCTGTGTTTTAAAATAAGGCTATAAATCCTTGTGCATATTTTGCACAAGTAATATATCATCGGTGTATAGCCTCACGTCTTTATATACCTTAGAGTTGGCCGAGGTCTTATACACCCACATTTCAGCAACTACAGTGTTAAAAACCACGAAATAGGGGATAATTCTATTATCGTCTATCGACTGCTGTTTTAGACCTTGTGCTTTTATCGAGAATTTCTACAGAAAGTCCCAATAGCATTTAGCGCCGACCTGCGAATCGAACCGAAGACCTTCATACACTTTTATTGACTACCACTGCACCACTCTGACATTAGGGATGTATTGACATTACTAATTATTGTTCGATTGATTTAGATAAGATCAAGATCCAACTGATCATGCGCTTATTAGATGCGGATAATATATGCTAACTTGACAAATAATAATTAGAGTCACGGATCTTTTGAAAGACGGCTCAAAGGCTATCCTTAGTGCCGTTTTTCAAAAGATCACAATCACAATGTTCTAGGCAATGAAGCTATTAAGTTGGTTATTTTTGATGATAGTTAGAAATATTAAATTGGCTTTGATCGCTACTTTGCCAAGAATTCTTATTTAGTCGTTAAAACACTATGATGACTTTGAAAGAATTTAGTATTTTAATAAATTCTGTGTGAATAAAATAACTATTTGTCATCTAGTATGAAATAGAACGTTTTTGTATAGCGTTCAGTATAAAGTTAGTGTTTATTTTTAAGCAATGCTAAGTAGAAGTAGGTACACTAATTGCAGGCCGTTTCTAAACTTGTAATAAAGATAGTGTCTTACGATTACGACTTGCGACGGTACGTTTAATTTGACACCTCATAAAATCTATTATCCTCTTCCTATAGCCATGCTTTTAGTATACCGACCTTGATAGTTCAAGTATAAATAAATACAGTAGTAGTAGTATCACGGCAATAATCCCGAAGGGAAAGGCAGGGGTTTATTTCACTACATTTAGTTAGGATGGATTAGGTCCGTAGGCAGCGTGCTTATTTCTGTGTACTGAGTACAATATAAAATTTCGCGATAATACAAAGAAATTTACGTGTTTCGGAAATGGAACTGAGACGTATAAAAGTGCATAGCAATCGCATTCAATGCCGAAGATCTACCGACCAATTAAAACAAATGCATGTTATAGATGCACCATCGTGTTTTCCGTTCAAATATAAACGGGTAGGTATGCACAGCAAAAAAATACTAATTGCACAGCAAAATATATTTAAAGAGATCAAACTAAGTCGACGACTACGATTTTTAGGTGGGTTTAAGAAGGAACCTAACATAACCGAACCCTTCCGAGACCGAATGCATTTGAGGCGTATAGGTGCTCGTTATGCTGTGCAATATTTGCTGTACAATAAGTATTTTTGATGGTCATTATATTGATTCCAATATGAACTAGCCCAGTAATGAACCACAAAATATCGCAGATCATTCTATTACTGATTATCGAACTTAATAGCTAAGTACCCAATATAATAGAATTTCGATAAGTTATCTCTAACTCTGAAATTAAGGATAACAATCTAATAGATGATTATGTAAATGTCAAAACACTCTGTATGTATAGAGATCAACCGGATTGTACGATGTATTAGCATACACGCAGATAAATGTTTTCAACATTTTCTCGATAGTCTCTTCTTGTCTCTCTATTCTAGTGACGTCATTCTAATACAAAGAAAATAGTATGAGATTCTCACTGCGACATGCATTGTACGAATTCCGATCAAACAGTATTGTTATATTACTAATGTTAGACCATATACTCAAAGTATTTGAACTTGCTTCATTGATTTTATATGACATTGCTTATTGTCTAATTGTCAGTCTACGATTTGAACTTACATTGGAATTAAAGTAGAGAACAAGACTTGAACTGATCTACGAAAACGAACAATAAACCTACTTTTCTAAATTTAACGCCAGGAAACTCTCTAACCTCTATATAATCTTCAACGTTCATATGTGATACTTTGTGACTTAAATGAAGCAGTGATTCTTGACATTTTGCAATGCTTAAATACATAGTACATAAAATAGAGAAAATGTAATCTTAACAAAGACTAAAAGTTTTGAAGATATAAACTTGTTCAGCTGGCTACTTTATCGTCACATTGAATTAATCACCGCGCAATACTTTCATTGATTTATAGTTTCCATATCGGTTACAATTAGCAAGAGTCATTTCGGCAAATCGTTCTACTATGACAAAGACTGTAGCTATACAAGTAGCTAAACATTACTTACCTTCCTCTATCGTTAATATATTTATTATAAAGGAAAGTAACTGCAATAGGCTGTCCTAATCTTAAATTGTCAAGGCTACATCGCACTGATTACAGCTCATTACGTTGTACCAATGCTAAGTATTATTGTAGGTATAATTTTGCAGGCTTAGAAAGCGAATACTGCCAATGCCAATGCTAATGGCGACTTTTTCTTAGACTGAAAAACTGTTAAATGTTAAATACTAGCCGCTAGATCATTCACAACTTTATAAACTAAATCGAATATCAATAATAAATATATTATTTTGCTGAAATAGAGGTGTTTAATACAACGTGATGTATACTCAAACGTTACTTACAGGTTTATTTGTGAGTCACTGTTTAAACATTTTGTAGTTGCAAAGTGAAACAGCTGTATATATCACAGTTAAAGATAAATATTTCAATAAAAATACTGCGCGTGAATCACGAAAGTAAATTATATGGCCTTTTGTTCTGAGAATATGTAAAGTAAGTTACGTAGCAATATCATTAGAGCGTGATGTTTTGCTAGAGACATTTATTTACTTCAAATAACAGATTAGCAGTAACTGCTTAAATATTTTGTGCGTTAAATGTAGCGGGCGTGCTATTAATTTGATGTAACTCTTGATTTGATTACTTTATTTTATACTATTTAGAAATTTATTATGACTTATTTGCATTAAATTCATGGTATTTTGTATTCTCTATTGTTATTATAATTCGTACAATCAATTGTAAATAGCGATAATTTAATATAGGTAATGCCGTTTATTATATAGTTCGTGCTATTAGTAGTTACTTAGACCGATAAGAAATGTTGTTGTAATCAGTTAAATCTGATAATTACCGACTGTCAAAATTTTCATAATATTTTACAATACTATATCTATTACTTCGTAGATAAATTTAAACATTGTAAAACGCGACAAGAAAATGCTACTGTAATACTCAGTACTCGTTAATCATAAAAATATCTAAGTACTTATATAAATTGCAGGTTTTCATTTTAAAGTAGTAGTTACGTGTCAATGTGCCCAGCATTAGAAACTCGTGGAATATTTGGTTGTAGTATAATATAATATTTGTCATTTAGTCTGTTGCCTGTTGTGCGGACTCAAATGAAGCGTGAAGCTGAAAAATTCAAGGTCGCTGTCACCGCGCCATCAAAAGCATGTTACTACGTGAAATAGTCGCCAACTCGATGTTATACTCCAACAAAAATCGAGCGTTTCGATAGTCGCTGTTTACCTTAAACATACCACACTGCAGTCAGATGGACGCATGAATGAAGTTCATGTCAACATTGATTGTTTAGTCGGTATATACAGAACATTTAAATTTACAATCCAAATGTGAGTAGTGACACGATAACATTTCTGATATTACGGAATATTGACATTTATATCGTCTTTACATTATATTGACTTCTAAAAGCCGTATATCTTTGTCATCTCTGAATTCAAAGGCAAAGTCAATATCCTCTCAAGAATTGGACACGACATCGAGGGCAATATAATAAAAATATATATTACAATGTTGAGGCTGGCAAACCGATTTGATTTTAGAAGTATTTTATAATGGGATGTGTATCTAAATTTATCAATAAAAATATAACATAGAACTGGCAATCCATTGCAATTTAAGTAATTATAAAGAAATCACTACTGCGTAATTGAATTTCGAAGACGCACGCATTCGTTCTATAGTACCATCAATAGCAAAACACCAGTTTAACACTCTCAGAAGATTAAAGACTGTAAAATGTAACTTAATTGAAATGACAGGTCGACAAATTACGGGCACTGCGCCACGCAGTGTAATTATTATTCAATACAAGAAATATATTTTATTTTAAATATTTTCCGCTAGTACGATGTTTAAAAAAAGAATCACAACGTGGCTTGCAGAAAAATGTTTCAACGACTTAAAAGAATTTATGACATATAAAGAAAATAATGCAATTACATAATATTATTTAAATTATAATGTATATTAATTTAATTCAAACTACATTTTAGTCCAATTTTTAGACATTCTAATAGGACTTATATTTATTTGCTATCAATTATTACCATTCATGAATTATAGAACTGATATAGAATAATTAACTTATAATTATGTAATTAATTAACCATGTATTTATTAAGACTGACTTATTCACACACCATTGTTATGGTAGAATGTGAGGAGATTGTTATTACCCTACCACCATTATGTAACCACATTTCTTGTGAATAAATGAATTTGAATTTGAATTAATACCTAGAAAACAAATACATTTTTCGCTTAACAAATATTGAGAACGACTACTTGTACAACTTGTCGCTTATATATAACTAGTCTTGAAAAAGTTTTTACTGATTTAATCTAGTTAATATATTTTGTAGACGTTAAGTTTTCTCGTAGTATTTCGATTTTTGGCTTATCTCCATAAATGTACGTCAAACTGTTCATTTTATAGATATTTTCAATAACCTAATTACATGCATATTTCTAATAAAAACGATGTACCAATTAATAAAAGACGATATATTTTAAACTTGATTCTCGTTACATTAAAAGATTCCTCAAATTATCATGTCATATCAAACAAGTTGTAGTTTACGGGGCATAATTTTTGTAATACCATTAAAATAGCATATAAGTAATTTGAATAATGTGTACATATACATACTACGTGTTTGTTGTTATCGCGACGCTGATGCAGAGTCCCCGCGGGCCAGTGGCGGGGTCCGGGCGAGTGGCAGGCCAGTCCTCGGCGACTACAACCAGACCACACCGGTTAAAGCCGGTTCACACTCGATCGCATAGCCATCAGTCGCAACAGGCAACGCCAGCAATTGAAAACTCCGTCTTACTTTACACTAAGGCTTACTAGCTAATATTTTTGCGCTGCTTGTAGACAATTTCAATATAATATTGCATAAGACGGTTCTATTTGTCCTTTAGTCTTTATTCTTTGCTTTATTGTACTAGCGACAATATTCAACGAACGTTTGGGACGTTGTCGTATTGTGTAAAGATTCGCCGCTTTAGTGACGTTCACAACTTGACATTGTCCTCAAGCAACGTTTTGTGGTGGAGTACTTTCAAATAAATATATACAATTGAAAATGCTAAAATATAGAGCAGACTACATGAAAAAGAGTTTATATAATATAGTCTAAGAATATTTGATACAGGTAGTAGCGAAAAAGCTTTTAACTAACAACCTTGGTTAATATCCTTCTTAGCGACATTTTTAGTAAAAATGATTAATGAGCAATATATTTGTTTAAACTACCTTTGACAGACGTTTTTAGTCAAAAATATTTTTGACTAATTGAGAAGTTTGACTGTAACATATTATGAAATATAATGCATGAGCTTGTAGTACTTAACTGGTACATAATCTAAAATTAATCAATAGAACCCAAAATATCAGCTGCTTGTCTTTCAAATAAATAAACAAGCATTTATATCTTTAAGGATAATACAAAATACACATATATTAGGATTAACTTTTACTTCGGATTTAACTTCGGATAAGAAAATGTGAGTTCCTTCACATAACAAGTAAGTTTCCGTTATCACATTTGTCATAAAACAACCTATTGTTAGTTCAGAAACATTTTTACTCCATTATCTTAAGAAGTAGATACCGATCATTATATCACATAAACCCTTATTAAATGGTATTTATATTTGTCAAGCTTGTTAATAAAAGCATTTGCTTGACGACAGACAGTTTTTTCGTTTTGTTTACGCTCCGTTATTCTCATACAGTAGAAAAATATGTCGAGGAAGTGTTTTCCGTAGACCGTTCTAATATCCATAATAAGGCCTTTGATAAATTCCATTTACACGAATGGAAATGTGATTATTTCGGTTCGCGTAACGTAATATTTAGCTATTTCTACAACATGAATGAGTACGTTAAACAAACACATTTATAGTACAACTGACAATATTTGATGAGTACAGTAATTAAACATGTTTTTAAAGAACGTGCTCACCGTTCTGAGAGTTTTGCTTTGGTTTTGTTATGACTTATGAGTAAAGAGCTGGGGATATGCGTATCAAAAAAATATAAATGACATCCAGTATTCAAGTTTCGTTAGATAACTTTTATTAAATATAACGCCTATTTAGTTCTGGCACTTTGAGGACACTCTCGCTCGTGCGTTGTAGTGGTCAACTATAAGCAAATCAATCATCTGGTTCATCCCCTCTCCATGTTAGTTATCTATTTACCGTATTTCGGTTAATCCGCTAGATCACTTTACTGCTTGCTCGTATAAACGAGACTTCTAGGTTGATACGCAAAAAAGGAGATGTTACAATTATAGAACTGTTTCCCGTGACCAGATCAAAGACAGCCCGAATAAAAGATATGTTAAAAGTACACTACATATACGAGCACGCGCGAAGAATTCAAGATGTAGAAATGCCAAGAGATAGTTGAAGACGGTAGCAAGTGCAAACTTTAAAAACGTAAATATTTTAATATCAAGCAACTTTAAGATATTTTGTTCGTCAACGCAATCGTTGGCGAATAATATATTAAGTAGATCCGTGTAACTGTAATAGCGCTAATTCATTGCAATTATTATGTAAGGGCAGTTACTCTGCAATGAAGGCAATTTGATCTAATAACGTGTCGATAACCGCAGAAAATGCAACTGTGCCCTGCACAAAAATGCCGACAAACTACTTAAGAAAATTCAGCAGAATATGGGTAGAATAGGACGCAAGATATAAACAGAATATATATATATATAAACAGAATTTGAAATTATGAGTTATATAACACGCGTCGTGGATTCTTTTTGCTTGTGTTGTATAGTACAAAAAAAGATTTTTTTGTAAGTTATTTGCCTAAATTGCGTGGCTTCTGTCAAGGGTAATCACGGACAAGCACCGTTACGCTCACTAGTTTGATTGTTATTGTCTTAAAATGTAAGACATAGCTATTAGTTTTAATTACCGTGGCTTGTTTGTTACATAGTACAGTACTAGTATAAAAACGCTTCAGGTGCTCCCAAGCGGTAGATTTTTTGTATCGTGTGTCTTTTAGTAAGTGTCTATTTATTAAATAAACTAAAAAACACAGAATTTTAAAAGTTTATATTGCTCGGATATAATATTAATATTCATTGTCCGAGAATCTGTTTACAATACTCGTCGTATCAGTAAAGTAACAAGATGACATTATGAATCATTGAATGCTGTTCCGAACTAGTATAACAAGTTCTATTACTTATATTTTTATACGAAGCCTTAAAAGGAACTCTGGCTAGTTGTGTATGAATTCAAAAATAACACCACAAGAAGCTAATAGGCTAGCTTATAGGTATGCGAGTGTCGTTGGCGGAAACCGTTCGTCTTGAACAACACGCTCATGCAGTTGTCCAGATTGTATCAGAAGTTCCGCCACTGATGCCGCACTTAATAGCCTCTATTTATACTTGTTTCTCAGCCCTTAATCTAACGGTAGTGGGTATGTATTATTAAAACATATTGCGTATAGAAGCGAGTAATCAATGTCTACTCGTTTGACTCCTAAGTCTAATAATTAAGATCTCCAATATCAGAAGTATAAGGAACTTGGACTTCTTAAGGAAGTTTCCGATCATAATAACATTATTTTACGACCTACATAAATGTAGATTTTGATTTGCGTAATGAATTTGTTTAACTTAAATAAATATAACACATTTATACTAATAAATCCTAATGTGATAGTAATAAACGTTTGCTATAAACACATATAACGAAAACCTTTATTTGTGTAAGTATTCCTGAAGTTCCTGCCGGTGTTTAAACTTTCAATATAATTTCGGGGTTATAGATTATTATGCGTAACTAGACAAGTGAACTATGTCATAAGGTAGTTGATTGTTGCCATATAACCATTTTATTGTATAGCAACGATAAACGTAGTTAAGAATACATCAAACGAAAACGCCTCGTAAAAAGTTCCCACCTGACCACCGCGTGTTAAATAACAGCATTTTTACTCTATTGCCCACGGTGGGCAATCCAAAGAAAACATGTTATTCAAGCCACATTTAATATTATAATCTTCCGCCCTGCGATATGTTTATGACAGACATACATTACACCTTTTGATTATAAGACAATTGCTTGGGATTTCCCTTGTACAGTCGAGAGGGCATGGGAAGGTGTTACGACGGTTAAATATGTATTAGGTAAGTCCAAAGAAATTTATTCGTACGAACAAACTTAGCAGAAAGCCTATGACTTGAATGCTAGTTACGACAGTTAGAAAGGTGGCTTCCTATACTGATGGTATAGCTTTGGCAGTTGAACTTGAACTTATGATTCACACTTATAAGTACCTATAACAAACGTTTATATCAAACGTATTATATAATTATATAAATACAATGGCATTCATTAGATTGCATGCATGGTGCACACGTATAGCGGAGGTTAAGTTTCAAAGTAATTTGTTTAATGAGAGATTTCATCTGCGCAAGATTCATGAAATGATGCGATCGTTCACGACCGGGACGTTGTTGCAATGATACGCGTAGTAAATAGAGTTTATCTACAGCTCTATCTTTTACTTATACTAATTGACGCTAAAGGTTTTTCTAATAAAGTTGTATCTGCAAAGGTTAGAAGGCGAGGACTTTGGGTGAAATAGACAAATGACACGAGCATGTGTGAATATTAAGAGTAATCTGACTATTTATTAAACCCTTGAAGATTTAAAACGCTTTTGACCAAATACGGCACGGCTTATAGTTTTATATGTACCTATACAATAATATAATAATATATTTATCTTTTTTTCTGAAATATCAAGAATTATCTCAGTCTCGATGTTTTAGTTGTTACAAAAATATTTTTGATTTTACGTTATAAGTTTATAACTTTTGATGGGCGTCGAAGATGCATTTTGATTGTGGTAAACACATTTTTTTTACGTGAACAATCCAAGATTTAAAGATAGTGTTTGTCGTTGGTATTTTTTACCTTCAAGTTTTTAGTTATTACCGCACCGAGTACTACTATAAAATCTCTAATGATGATCGTTGATGGATTGTACTTAAGTACCTTCATCGCAGGCTAACACCTTTTGATATTTTATAAAGATAGGACACAGCAGCATATCAGTTACTTATTTTTGAAACAATCTGATATACGCATAATTATTTTAAAATAAATTAAATGTACAGCGGATGAGTTACCGGTGGTTTTAATTGGTCACATACATATGCGTTGCTTTGATCGATGGAAAATGAAAGTTTCTAATAAGCATTCGCAGTTTCTCTTACTTTCAGTTATCTAACTTGCTCGGAGAATAATCTAGCAGATGTACAAACGCCCTGACACGACAAGTTTTTGCACACCTCACGAAACGTGTCGAGGTAAATTACATTATAACTACCTCAGATACAATTTAGCATTCATCATTCATAGTTCTCACAGTTGAGCTGTATATAGAAAATTACGGGATCAATTATTTAATTATTGTTTAAATAAGTTGGCAAGTCGTCACGAACGTTGTGCAACGTGGTCTGGACACCGTTCTGCTCACAAAACGTGATGGAGCGAGTTCGTTTTCACACAAGTATAGCGTTTCCTCTTGCAATGTTCGACTGGATTGCCTCAGCCTCTCTCATTTAACATATCTCCCTAAACAAGTTTTGTAAGTGTCAAAATATGTGTTTAAATATTAAAATTGACAAATCATTTAAATATATATTATTCTTGCTTGAACTTTTATCAAAACTATGTATTTCGGCTAGCACATCCCTAGCCTAGAATACTAAATAATATTGAGTTAATTTGCAGTTTCTATTAATAAAAACATTCGTATTTAATAAATCAAAATGTCTGCAGCAATTGTCTGTGCGTAAACAATTTTTCATTCCTGACGTGCGGACACGACCTAACAGGGACTTATTGTTTTTATACGAGAAGACGAACGCTTTGTAGTGAGCGCAAAAAATATTCATTTAACGCTGTATTGTCCCGAATAATAAGCTGTGCAAACAAACCCATCAGTTTTATTATGTTCGCCTATACGATTGTTACAGCTGTAGGTATGATTGGCGCGAAGGTGGACACACAATTATTGTTGGCAACGACCGCACGACCAACCGGGGTCAAGAATACGAGAAAAACTGCATATTTTATTTGCAGACGACACTGCCACAGTTTGGATTTCGTCATTCGCAAGCTGTATACATTCAGAACAAAAGAATAGATATATTTACGACTATTAGCTACGACACCTCTATCTAGTACATAAACGTACATATAATATTTTTATTAGATACTAAGTCACTGAACTGTGTATTTTCTTTGTAAACCACATGGTAACACACAGATATGAGCTATAAATATGTTCAGATTTCCATATTTAAATGATAATTGTATATAAGCTTGTCTACTGTTTACGTTTTTGCATGCGTTTAATACCTAAGTTTACCTCGCGAAAGCTGGGAATAGTTAGGCAGGGCCGAGCTAAGGGGCCTAATTAATATACCACAAATAACCTGAGCCGTAACGAAGCAAGACGAGCGCTCGGTACAACCGGTTACGGAGTACTTCATAAAGTACATAATTCTTCGTATTCGTTTTTGTGGTGTGACTGTGCGATCGACGTTGCTAATATTATGCCGTATCTCACTAAACCCTTGTGCTAACTCTCAAGTAATATTTTGTTCTTGAGACATGTTTCTGAATGTTATTTATCGTATCGTTATTAAGTTTGTCCAGTCTAAATGTAGTTATTAACTTGTATAAGTGTCATAGACAATCACGTTAGAAATCTGTAAAGTAACCTTTAACATATTAAGCCACTCCTTATAAATTGCTATTGCTATCTTGCAACGTAATCAGTCATTCGTAAACATCATAATATCGGAATGTTAATTATTGCCCCTTTTTCATTGTAGGTTTTTGTTCGTAAATAAGCACGGCAATGACTTAAAACCTGTATTGTTTGGTTAGTAGATCTATTATAGTGCGTGGTAGTTCTCACATAATCACATAAATGCGGGTACATTGTGTTATTAAATAAGCTATAATGGTAGCGGAATCGTTAGCTTTATCTCAAACATCCTTGTGAGACGATGTATGACGACATTGCAAATTGTAGCGCGCGGAATCTTCTACTGGACAATCATACTCGATTAAGATCAGCATTAAAAAAAAAGGGTACTTGAACACGATTTCTAACGCTCTGCATGTGGAATTTATACATTAATGGAGCTTTACCCTAAAATCGAATAGAATTTATTTTAAGCAATTAATACATTTTTGAGTACTGTCTGATTTCATTGATTTGAAATCTCACACAAAAATCTGTATGTCGGCTTTATGGTCACAAATATAAATGAAAACGTCTACGGAAATCTTTAAAGTCGGCAGTCTCAAGAATCATATAAAAAACGTTTTAGCAATGTTTAGTTATATTGAAACAACCTAACGACACTTAAAAGCCATTTTTGTAAAGTAACTCGTGACATCATATCACTAAACAGAAGTCATGTTAATAAAACCCATGTATCTGGTAATTTTCAAGTGCTTGAACAGTAATCGCCATCATATAATAATAAAATACAGAAATATCTAATATGCATGAGAATTCTTTTTTGCGCGTTTCTTTTTCTCGTCTGTATTCTGACCAATTAATTATACATGTACACAAAAGTGCACAATAAAATACATAGTTGCTACAAAATGTACAACTGACAGATACATACATTGTATTCTTTAAGAAGTGCTTTCTACCTTTCAATGCATGTATGCAACTTAAAACATATAATTATAGTAATATTTTGGGATCGTGTATTGCAGTCCATTTAAAGGTATGAATATGTTAAGGTATAATATGAAAATGTTCAGTATTTCTCATGGCACTGAACTAATTGACAGTATTAACTCAAACTTTTAACAACAATAATTCAGTGAAAACAACTACCATGAATTAGTTCCCAGAATACGTAGAAAACCCAAAGCTCATTCAGGAAATGTTCTTGACAATTATTGGAATGCACGGCAATTGAAATCCTATTGTATCTGGCCGCCGGTGTGCCGCAGCCACTCAATTTAAATTGTTCTTACTTAGAATTTGTTAATTTTTTTATGCAATGGTAATAAAATAGTAAAAATATTAGTAGCCTGCCAACGGCGCCCTTTAAGGAAATGTAATTTAAATAGCAACATCACTTTTATCAAGACTTGCAGGTGCCCTTTAGAAGCGGCAGACATACACATTTAACCTCGAAAGCCGAAGGATTTGAAAATCAACCATTTGCGTTATTTATCTACAATACTTGTAAGCGTTTTAGCTTCATTGGACGGATTAGGAATAGCACTGCTATTGGATAATACTGTCAAATTATTAAGCCAATTTAATATAAAAGAGAATTTATTTATATTAGTCCTTTTTCACGTTTGTATAAGTCAACGAAACCAGTAGCGATTTCTGTATATTCATTTTAATAAAGATAACACCCACTCTAGTAATTCACAATCGACATAAAGAGTAGTCTCGGCACAACTACTTAAGGATCGACCAGACCTCGGACCCTGTGTTGATCGAACCTACAACACCGTCGCGGTTTGGTAGTAAGGGGACGACTTAAGCCATATCGTCATCCGTGCATTCATTATGATTGTGTATATATCACGTGAGTGGCGGCCATTAGTATCAGCTTACTATAAACACCTATAACCATTAACTAATTAGATGAATACAAATCAATGCGGCGTGTGAAAAAATTGTGACATATGATACGAGTTTTTGTGGAAGTACTTGCAACTTATGGCGTCCGATAATCGTAAAAATTTAATGATTGGCTTGATATATCGGGTATATTAAGTTGAATTTATTTCATCATAAAGACTAATGACTGCAAAGCGATCTTGCGCCATTGTACAAGGTACGAGCACCTTTCGCCATAAACGTAGCGATGGTGTTGTTAGACCGAAGCAGGTTCTTGTATTTTGATATCGGACCTGTATCTGACCTGAAAATGTCACGGTACATAAGAAATCATTGAACACAGACAATTCTAATACTTATTGCATTACTACCTCAGTGAAGCATTGGTATATGCGACTGCTATGCGTGACGACTCGGGTTCGAACCGCTTTTCTTTTAAGATATTCGCAGTAGCATCGCGGCGTCACCGATAAATTGCAGTATACTTGCGTTCTATGTATACTAAAATTATAGCTGACTAAATATCCGGTAAAATAAACGTCTGCCTACAATTATAGTTACGAACGAATACCTGGAAACAAATTTCTGCAATAAACTACGTTAGAGGCTTTGAGGTACCTTACATAAGATCAAATAATGTGAGTACAAGAACCAGGGAAAACCAACTTTATTACTTTTAGTAATACAACCAATAAACAGCTTGTAGCAAGGTTTATAAGTGGCAAGTACAAGTTAATAGTCAATCAGTGATAGCTTTTCTAGCTGAAATCGACTAAGTAGTACTTCAGATTTGACCTAATATTACAACTGTATAATAAACAACAATTATACACGCACAATACGATGAATATAATCACGTGAACCTAATAAATTTAACAATAACTTTATAATACTCCTGTATTAGATGCGACAGCATTATTTTGTGAAGAATCATCGACAGGGATTGTGGTTATTAAGAATAATTGTAAATGAATGGAAGAGCATCCTGTCCTCGTATTTTGTGACATACAAGATAAAGGAGGTAGGTACAGTAACATGATCAATACATTTAAGTACTATAATACGATCTCAAAGTTCACGTGACTACATTACTTCTATTAAAATTTTAAATACTGTATGTTTATTTTAGAACGCCCCTCGAGTGATATAACATTAGTCTATTTAGTCGTATTTCATGAAATTCAGTCATTCCGCTTGGCAATTGACGAAGTATTAAGACGACAATTCGTAATACGGTTTTACGAGTACACTAATTTTGATTTAACCTGGTGGCGTACTGAGTAGTAATTTATTATGAGAACAGAAAGGTAGAAGTCAGTATAAGATGCAATAGAAATACTAACGTAGGTACGAGATCAATGAGGTACTGAAAGCTTTCACATTACCACATTGTCACTCAACATAAATTTGTAGTATATCTGATAAACAAATGATCCAATAATATATGTCTAACGGATACAAGTCTAATACATAAGCCTCGCTAAAAATACTACATAAACTACAGATGCAAAAACGTACCCGCATTTTTCTATCACTGGCATGTTACAAGATGCTACCGAAGCGATTTATAAGGCGAATAAAATGTATCTGAATACCAACCCTAGCTCACACAAAGTAGATAGCATCTAGATGGGACTATAATTACCTCGGCTAGAATAACTTGATTCTTAATGGCCATGGCTAAGTCAGTTTCGTGCCTGCGGTACCTCCAGTTAGTATTTTGTATTTACAACGCAGGATATTAATAATAAAACTAGTAAGATTTTATTACGCAGAACGAAACTATGTAAGGACCACAGGCGATGGCACACGAAGATATAATCCATATTATTGTATCAAGCAACGTATACGTAAATTCATAATATCTGTATTCATGTAAAATACCTATCTGGTATACCGTGGAACTTAAACTGAGAAATTGATATTTTTTGCATTTCCTTGAGGAAAATAAAATTATATGACGATATCTAGATGATATATGTAAAAACCTAGTTGATTAGCCATTGCTACGTTTTATAATAATGATATACAGTTTGAATAGACCTAGAACTTAAAAGAGTGCAAGATTTTTTACCCTTTTATGTAAATAGTCTCACGAGTAATATTTAAAGGACACTTATAAATTTCAGACACCGCTTTAACAAAGAATTTTCTCTAAGGAAAATTTAATAAAGATATTGTTTTCCTGGTAAGGAATTCACAATCTAGTTGCCCAAGTTAAGTTACATCATAGCTCGCAGGCGACAGTCATATGTTGAGGAACTGATCTATTTAAATTTATTCTCCAAATAAAATAAAACCAGATATCAGTTCATACATTATTCGATAGCTGTCCTTGAGAGCTCGTTTATTTTTTATATTATATTCGTTACTTAATTCTTTCACCTAGTTTTAAATAGTTTGAGAAGTGACTCATTGGTAAACCGCGTTATAGAGTGATAACAAACATGAATGGAAAATAAATCGCCTGCTATGTGGTCATTATGTCACGTGCGACCACAATATGTGCTCATACATTTGTTTGCAAACTTTTTAGTCCTATATACAGGTAAAAACAAGGTAATACTAAGATTTAATTCTCATAAATCATGTGAACGTATTATTTCGTATTTTATCTTTGAATGAAGTGCAATTAGTTTATGCGTCATACGTTTAATAGTCCAATATCCAAATAAGGTAATGGTTTATTGCAAAGAACATGTTTTTTTTTATAGAGACGTCATCGAGGCATGAATAAATTAAGCAATTTGCAATCGGTATTAGGAATATAAACAACATTTTTAAAACGTAATGTTATTTGGAAGGAATGCAAACGATCCTGTTTGTTGACGTTGAGCCAAAAAAGACTAAAATCTTTACAAAATATTGCAAAACATTTTGACTCAACCTTCCGCCATATTGTTTTTCATCTTTTTACCAACACAATAATTGTAGTGTGCTTTACTTGACGTACAATAATCTAAAATTTTCATGTAAATTTCTTATAAATTAGAAATTACCAACTGACTACCAACTGACTAATCCTAATCTGTCAATGGACAAGATATGCCATTAATGTACCATTCGACACGTTATTATTATAAAATAAATATATCATGGTGTTGATTTATCAGTAGCCTCATTCTAAGACGTAGCATTATTATTATCGAGTTTAATTGGACATGTAAATAAAAACCCCGTAGGTACCTACTCTTAATAAAAACATCTTATATGTTTATTAATATAATACACGTGTCTATAGTTATCTAATTTCTGTAATTGACTGACTGCCACATTACAGTCCCTCCAGCTTGCTATGGTATGCCTATAAACATCGCGTGTGATTTTTCTGCGGTATGATGCAATTAACAGAAGAAGAAGAAAACAGTCATGTTTACGGATATGATATGATTTTACAAGGTAGTATTGGGCTCAATGTCATTCTCTGCATATTGGTCCTGAAATTCACAGCAATTTATACGGTGTATAATAATGTATTAACCAAGTAACATTCACAATTACTTGTAATTTTAAACAAGATTTGTATTCGCGCAAATGCGGAACTTTATCTTCAACATCACACACGATTCTTCACTAGCAAATCAAAAAGAGGTACGCCAGTGTCATCTTGCACGCCACCTGATGGCTGCGCCGAGGTCGCAGGGTCAACGTTAATACGAAACAAATATTAAACTATTTAGCGGCTATGAATACTAATGAGTATGTTTTTTATTGACCGTACCAACAGTTAAAATAATTTTATTACTAAATCGGCCGCAAGGTCAGCAAACGTTCAGCCTTCGATAGTTTTTCTATATATTTAAACGCACGCCGTCTTATCTTGAGGATGCCACTTCCGCAATGAGCGCAAATATAATATCAGAGAAAGTCAAATGTGAAATCAGAAGAACTCGTAATACTCAAAGGAGAAATATTTGCCTTGGTAAAGGACGTCGCCAGTTATATACATATGTTGAGTGTTGGACAACCATACACAATTGTACGAAAGTGTTTTCTTAAAATAAAACTTACTTTTGTAAAGTAAGTCTGGTAAGGAGTAAGTAGGTAAGTTGTTTTTGTTACAAACGCCTTTAATTTCGTTGAACATTGGTAAAGGCAGCTCGACTTTCATCTATTCTGTTGAGATCTAGCTTCAGAACAGTGGAATTTTGGTAAGTGGCAAGCGTTTCGACTTGTAGATATGTCGAAAAACAAAATCAAGGTAATCTAGTAAAATTTTCAAGACCGCAGACGCTACATGATACCTTATGCAACAAATTTTTGGTCATATTACAAATAAAATATTGTTAATATGATTCTACTAGTTTAATAAATAAATAGGTTCATATGATGGCGATTGTATTAATCCCATGGCTACTGGTGTAACATATTCAGATTACTCAGAACAAAGTCCATCGGCGGGTACAATTATTGAGATTCCATCCTAGACTCTCGCGTGTGGTCAACACCTCAAACAAAATCTTAATTAATTATACAACATTACATTTATATACAAACTAGCTAAAATATTTGCATATACTTAACATTTAGAAGACGAACTATAATGATTCACTTTACAATATTTTATTTATGACGCCATGATTTTGTAAATTTTAGACTGTTCTTCAATGTTTGCGCAGTGTCAAGTGCTGCTTATAGAATACTAGATGTGCTCGCGGTTTCACCCGTGTTTATACTTACAGCGCTGCCCCCGTGGGTCATAGCGTGATGTTATATAGCCTATAGCCTTCCTTGATAAATAGGCTATCCAACACTAATAGAATTTTCAATTCGAACCTGTTGTTCCTGAGATTAGCGCGTTGAACCAACCAAAGAAACAAACTCTTCAGCTTTATAATATTAGTATAGATTAGTAAAATAAAAAAATGTGTGGCACTTGCATTGGATTTTCCCGTTATCGCTGGAGGCTATTAACTATTCTCGCACGCATGCGGACTGTAACTTAGACGTTTATTGCGTTGTAAAATTGAACTGATAATATAACTCGTTTCAATATACCTTTTATATCATATGCACTTATAGAAAAATGTATTTTATATATGTCCAAGCTGTTAACAATATATTTTGAAATAAATATAAACATTACTTTCTTGTTGGTTATAAAATAAGAAATAAAAGGTTCTTAGCGTATTTAATAATATATTAAATTCTTCTGATATTTTTATAGAGAACGTGTTAAGTTTACAACAATATATTTAAGAACACATTGCGGCATTTTGTTTGGACATTTTTACCTTATGAGAATAAAGGTAATTAATAACATCGGGCCAGTTTACATTGTTCTTATTTTTAAAGACTACCTGCATTTATTTTGACTAGCCTACTAATAATAACGTCTCTCAAAATTGAATCAATGTCGTTTTAATTATACAAACCAGATTTGCAACTACGCAAATACCTGAATATGTTTATATCGAAATATCATTTCGGAATGTTCAGCCCAACACGGCAGGTAGAATTGGCATTCTCTAACAAACATTAGGCATTAACTTACCAGGATATTTTGATGCCGTTATTTGACAAATCACAGCGGAAAACACGTGACAGATACAAAATGATACAAGTGTCAGTAGGCCATACACATATATTAAATAGCAAGAAATTCGATATCAACACGGCGAAGAGACATGTCATTAAACAGCCTATAATATTACCATATTTTGACATCTACATGTAACAATTAGCACTAGACATTTGACAAATAAAGTGTCACATGTGACATAATTACAAATAACAAAATCCTATTTGCTGTTTATTATACACCCTTAGCAGACACCGTTATGTCAATGAGGTCATCATGTAGATATGATAAGCAAAGAGAAAGGCAAAGCTGAATACTTTGCTTTTATCACGGATTGTTGTTACTAGACTATAGACTGATTACGAGAACATTGGAGCACGTGTTCCCATATATTTAGAGGGCTCACGTGAACAAGAAATACTTTCTATACAATTCTTATGTAATACATAAATATTACCATTTTGGAAATTATATTGCGTTTAAAATACACACACGCTGAATCTACGCAAACGAGAGAAAATGGCAGCCGTTTTCAAAATCGCGAGTACATTTTGTCACGCACGTCATTAATCATCTTACACGAAGTATTTGGCTCGAAAGTTTTTGTGTTTTAATTTGAATGCGGCCCTCTATGTCAACTTACTTAATAAACAAGCTGAATCATTGATAACGACTCTTAAATTATAAATTTTCCTTATATTAGTCACAAAGAATGTGGTCAGTTACGAACCGCGTAGACCAGGTTTCTAAGGTAAATCATATAAATATTATCGAAAGTGTGGTCGACTATTATTACCTGTGCTCATAAAAATGTAGTCGAATTTATTCATTTTGTATCCTTATTGTTCATTATATTACATGCAATAATCTCGAAAATATTCTACGGAAGTATAATGCAAAGTAGTCACATAATATGTATTGGCAAATAGTTGTCAGATTTTTTTTTCTAGAACATCAATACGAGTCAGCGAACCTACTATTAATCGTAAAGAGACGCTATTGCGCCAAGCGTAAAAATATTATACGAGTAAGGGGTAAGCTTGTACATAAGCATTATAAATATTACTCAATTTATGTACGAGTCGTGTTCGCAAGTAACGCTTTCTTTATTAGACTCTGTTGAGCAATAAACGTTAAACAGCCACTTACCTACATATGTTTATTGTTTATTTACAACATTATTTATGTGTTTATCGATGACGTTACTACTTTGTCATATCTTTGCAATTAAAACGAGTACTGATTAAAATTAGAAACGCTCATAAATAAGGAAGCAATACAAATTTTCTGCCCATCATCACTATTTTGTCGATTTTTTGCACGTCATTGACATGCCTGCTTAGACTCTTATTGAATGTCACTAGACGATTCGATTTTCTTAAAGCTGCATCATTTTCCTTACCGCAACCGGTTGTTTAGATGTCCGATGTTTGAACGCAATGAACAGTTTCGGACTAGGAAAATCTTTTAAATCCATTTTAGCTTGTAAGATTTTAATGTTTGTAGACGTATCAAAACATAATGTTTAATTAAGTTGATTAAATTTATTGTCATTATGGAGTACGAAGCATATGCTGAGTGCGGTGGCGCGGCGATCGCGACGTCGACGTACGTCGTCGCCGACAATGTATGTAGATCCATGGCACTGACAATGTATACGTTATTGTTCTTATTGACCACAACACAAGTGCCACCACAGTATTTTATTATATTAACTTAATTTAGTCATAGGCTTATGATAATTTTCCTGTTTTGACATTGCAATATTGACGCACGTATTTCCCTAACAGGTAAATTCTTTCGAAAATAATATTTCAGCTTGATTTAAGTTGAATCACTTTCAATTTGATTTTTAATATACAACATGTAACATAATAAACGCACATCCTGAAAGTATGTAGTTTGTTCAAAATCGGCTACTGAATCAATGCCAGCAATTTTTAATATAAATAATTTTTATCCCTAAAATAATTAAAACGAATTAAATTATATTTACCCATTTATTAAACAGCTGAAATAAACGAAAATGTATCATAATTCAAGGCAATAAGGTTTTTGATGCAATAAAGGCAATAATATTAGATTTATTGTAATATACCCATACTATCTGCGCACAATAAGGAGAACTAATTCGTTAAATTAAAATATTTAATTACATAAAAGTAACATTTTAATGATTATATTATTATTACGATTTAATTGGGGTGTTTGAGGTTGTGCGTTATATCTGTGACATGTTGTATATGAACATATTATAAAGATATAGGCAACATAATATTGCTCAGGTGTTTATCCTTGGCGAATACAGTGAAGCCATTTCGCGACACCACAACCATTGATACGGACGCTATGGCCTATTGTTTAAAAGATCACGAGTGTATTGAAGAATCGATTAACCATGGGTGGCTTGCTGATGTTGTTGGACGGTCGATTGTTATATAAATTAACCTTACAACTAATATTATATGGTGGGCTCGAGACGTGCCGATCTCATATTGGTGCTGTATAAAATGACAATTATAATAAAGACTTGGCACGAATGCGATTCAAATTCGCTAGCATGTATGTTTTTTGTCCTTTTTGCATCGGTTGATTAGTTTTGGTTCGTAGAATTGGAATCGGATGCGAATTCTGCGATGGGCAACTATGTATCCATCTCGGCCATCAAACTTGTTTGAGGTACCGTTCTTGGTTGTGAGTGAGAGTAATTACAGTTGCAGTGGCAGCGCGAGGCGCGCGGCGCGGCGCCGGACGTCTGACTGAAAGTGGCGCCGCGCGCCGGCAGCCGCAAGCCGAGCCGGTTTACTTATCACCGTGTACCGATATCGTGTATGTCTATTTCTATAGCGGAGGCTATTTTCTCTACTCGAGAAGCTATTTATGAAACGTCTAATGAATATTATGTACGGAAATAGTATTTTAATACGTGTGAAAATGTTCATCGTCGAAATGTTCAAAGGAACTTTAAATACTGTTGTCGCAAAAAAGAAGAAAGCCACCAGTTAGGTAATTTATAATATATGATCAGCGGCACACTTTTATATTAATGCCGTCAACAACACAAGTTACGTCGCAGACGACCGTTCTGAAACCACTTTATAGGTATTTGTGTATTTTTATTCATTTACCTTAGGTATTTATTGCAAATAATACGAGTTCATGTTGTCCAAGAGTGGAATGACGTCAACCAGACCTTATTCTTATTCCTTCTATGTTCATTAATGCAGATCCATTATCATGTAAATCAGTGATTATAGCTGATGAATTAATGATTTCTTTAACTGGCGGCCTTTTGGCTAATTTTGTGTTTCACATGTTCGAACTTCCGCTTCGTTTGTTTACCGAAACAAGTCATTCGTATGCATAATACGTATTCTTTCGGGTCGAATCGATCTTCCTAGTTTGGGGTCGTCCATGTTGAGGTTACTCGTCTTGAGGTTACTATTATTATGAAGATCGAATACAGATAAACAAGATTGTGTTATAAATTAGAGCGGCGGCGTTTGAACATCCGATTTGGACAAATGTATACCTGTTACTTTCAAGAATATAATATATTTAGAAAAAATGACTAAGATGTTTCGCTAAAATTATAAGATTTATAAGGCTAACTTTGAATTGATTATAAACAACAGTAAGCGAGTGTACGTTTTGGCAAACATTGCTTTAAGTAGGCACTTTACGAACTTCAGATGGCACATATATTCCCTACGGCATTTTATAATGACTAGCGGTCGCCTAGTATTCAAAATTCGACCATAACTGATATAAATTTTAAGTGCGGTCGTTATTAAGATGTCTACAACTTTACCCTTATAATCACATTTCATTTAGATTTCGCCAAGGTTATACAGGTCAATTTACCTATATTTTTCAAACAAATGATTATTTACTTAACTATACTCTTTCATTGACGATATTTCTAAGCTTGCTACGATGTTTTCTTATTTTCTTTATTACATATAAATAAGGTATTTGTAACCATAGTTACGAAGAATTGTATTTAGGGGCATGCTTTATTATATTTACCAAGCAATCTATATGAAAGACTTTTAAACTGGATATTTATAGAAAACCGTACAATTTCATCATGATAGCACTGACTGAGAACTAGGTTACTACTAAACTGAGGTTTAGCTTAGGTATATTGACTGCGTTTAATTTTAAGTAGTCAATCTAATCTAAACTTCGAAAGACACATTTAATTGTTTATAAGCATGGCAATTCAGCTTCAATAGAAGCTGCATTGTCTCGTAATGTCGATAAACTCTTGAAATTCAATTGTGATCTTAAATTGTTAAAGTAAATAATATAAAGGCCAACTTTCTCTAAATAGAAAAACATAAGAGTAAACACCTCTTATGATTCTCTTGAGCTATTGTATACCTAAATACTGTCGTCAAGCTCACGGCAAACGTCCTAAATTATATGTCGCAGTTATGAGTAAATACTTACCAAGTCAATGGTATATATACACAACGCTTGTTTTCTTTGTTGGAGTGATTTGTTTAGAAATTAACGGCTGTTGTGCTCGCGTCGGGTAACAATGTCCCAATTCCAATGTTTGTTCGAAGATAATTTGAGTAGAGTTTTAGAACACATTTATTGACTTAGTGTATGACATTGCATTAGGCTTATATTTAGGTATATAGGAACGACAATTAGATACCTGCGGTTTAAATACTACAAGCGTTGGCAAAAAATGCACACGCCGTACGTTACGGTCGTAGTGACGACATCAACGCGAAATGTCTTTTCAAAATCGATATAATATAATTTACAGAATTTGTATGACATACATAGGAATATTATTCAAAAATTTAAATTCAAGAGTAATCTGCAAATTTCTGGCATATTTAAAATTTATGAAAAATGTGTGTTCGAACGAAAAAACAAGTTATTTAAAAACAAAAATCTAGAATATTACCGAAAGAAGTTTATATTTTAAGTTTTAAACATTTAATAAACCATTTATGGCGACGCATCCACAATTAATTTGTTCTAAATTATGATACAGGTATGTTTTTATGTTTCAATTCAGGTATTTGACCACAGTTGTCAGTTCACGTGTAGATACAGTGACGCAGGTCCCGACCGGTTGCCACTCACACCGATATAAGAGAAAACATTCATATGACAAATACAGACTGGAGTACCATTACATTAGTATGAAGGAATATTTTTAAAAGCTATTAAATTGCCATCCAGGCTAACATAAAAAGTATTTAAAAAAAGACGCTGAAAGTGGAACGCCCAATCTTGCATGACCGGCCACAAATGTTTCCGAACCGAAATCAGTATGGCGGATATCGCATCATGTTTTACTTTAATGGAGCGGAATTTTAGAGCATCTGCGTGTTTTCTTTTTTTTACGCTGGTGTATGTACATATATTATTAATAGCCTACTCAAAATAATTACGAATAGGTAACAAAAATACTTACGCTGATATCTGTAGAGAAGTACAAGATATTATACTCACTTTTAAAGAGACATTTTATCAGTTTTGTCGTAGCTACTACATATTTAACACACCGACTTGAAGTCACTCATGCCCGAAACATTAAGACATTGTGCTCATATTTAGCTAAGGGCTATGAATGCAATACATAATAACAACTTGGATGGAATAAACAGTACTAGCCAAGTAAATAATTATACAATAAAAATAAGAAACGTGATTAAATCACATAACTCCTGTATAATTATAATGAAACTATGCATGTTATATGAGCTCCGTGCTATTCCTTGTGCATATACAACCTCCTTCTTTTGCTATAGATAACAGAAGTGTAAATATACATAGGTATATAATGTATATATTATATGTATGTATTGTCGGCTTTGATGGCGTAGTAGTTAGTGTAACCGACTGCCACGACTGAGATCGCGAGTTCGATTCCCGCACAAGTCAAACATTTGTGTGCATGAACATGGATGTTTGTCTTGGTCTGGGTGTTTCTATGTATAATATGTATGTATTTACAAAAAAGTATATACATATGTATGTACATATGTATATACTTCATATATATTTCATTGTCTAGTACCCATGGTACAAGCTCTGCTTAGTTTGGGCTAGATGTTGTGTGTATGTGATAGAATATTATTATTATTATTATATCTATAAGTATTACATAAACACACTGCCTTTGGCCTCGTTCTTGCACTTTTACGATTGTGATGAAGTTTCTCTGGCATAATTATTGTATCGTAAATGCAACACCTCGACGGATCCACTACAGTGCAGCCGCCGCCTGATTTTCGAGTATTCGCATGTGTGAACTAGTCTTTAACTAGGTTCATTTTAAAACCGACCTTGTTTATATAGAAGAATTATGTTTGCGATAAGTTAATGAATTACTGTGAGAATAATATAAATTTATAGATAGATAGCATGTATATCTTTTGAAATAAGTAAAATTTTATACTAATACTTCAATAGTTTATTTTATTTATAAGGACAAGGGTGTTCTCCCTAATACAAATGAAGACTATCTACGAGTAATAACAAATATTGTTACACTCGTAGTATCGTTGCTTTGATCTTATCTTTGTTTAACAAAATACACATTAAATTTGATCTGAACGCAATGCAACAAGGAATTAAATAATATAGTTATTCAACTTCAAGATAGATAGATTCGTAACAAGGACATGAGGTTACGATACGTATAATGTGATATTTCAATTAATTTAATACTCATATCCAATACGCATAATGGCATCACGTAACAAAGCTGCTTGTAGTTCGGCACGAAGCTATTCAACACTTATTAATTGTGTACTTAGCATCTGATGTAGTAACAGAATTCCTAATTTAAAACTCATCTATGTATGTGTACTTGATGTGATATCAATATTGCGGTACTATAGCGAATCTGTACGAAGCGGGCCGATAACGAGCTGTAGATAAACAATGCTATTGTACACGTTCGTGAACAAAAATCACTCGCCGTGAGCCGCAAGTGTGTAACCAACTTAGTCCACCTGAGGCTTAAAATAACCGGCAAGCTATTTTTGGTTCCCACCGGCACCGGTGGAAAGCGATGCGAAGGAATGCCTCGGGAGCCTGTAATAAACCTGTCCATATTTATCTTCCCTCCTCGAGGATAAACGGGATACAAATATTTCTGACAACACCAATACATAAAAATATTTCCTTTGAATTTATTATGAATCTCGGCTCACGACCTTAACTACATCTTATAATTGCATGCATAATATTTAAAACGGTAACTAATTATTTTATATTCCATCAATTTAAGTAAGGTTCTAAGCACACAGCGCTGCTTAAAGGAATCTATTTAAGAATCTTTAACTGCGGCTAACAGCCGCTTCCTAAAACATCTCATTTAAAGTAACTATGAAATTAATATAAATGAGTTTTAGAAAACTTATCTGTCTCATGAATACGAGCTAAGCAGGCAGAGAGGCATATAGTATCGGAGTTGTATATATTCTGCAAGGCTATTACGGATTCCAAGCACGCGGCATCGCGCCGAAACAACCTTGTTGCAAGGCTTTTTCGTTGTAAACCGACGACTTTAGGTCGTGTGACTCGACTTCTGCGCGAGCGACGTACGGGACAGAAATTCTTAATAACTGAGCTAATATGCACATGGATTTGCACGAATTTATAAACATTTTTGAATATTTATATACAAAATGATAAATGGTTTTAATATTTCCTGAAGACTGTGTTATAAATTGAAACCCAGTTTAAGTATGATTTGTTACTAAAAATTACATATTTGACACAGTTTGAAATAACTATAAAGACAGCGTGACTTCAAATTTAAATAAGGCACTTTTGTAAATTTTGCATTCGAGTATCGTACGTCAACATACTTTTTACTGGACAATGCAAATTTTAGCAGGAGTTACATAGACATTTTGTAAAACCTGTAATCCCACATTTAAATGATAACATTAAATGTCACAACGAGAAAATAAATCTCACGCACGCAGTCTCCGTGAACAGTTATAGGTGGCGCCACTTGGCACTTGAGAATGCCAACTTATACAATCATGATGTATATATTTCCATATATTGTGAACATCACGACAATGCAATACATAGACTTCTCAATTAATACTTCTCTAGGTTTATCCCATACGTGTGCCCAATATTCATATAGTATTCTATATCATGTTAAACAGAAGAATGGCGATGCGAAACGTCTACCGTCGGTTCTGTTCACGATTGAGGTCAACGGTCGATTCTGTCTCTTTTTTATCACAGATCTTCTATCACAATTTAATAATCAAAGCGTTCTTGTCTATCACACATATCTACGACGCATTGATGAGATGAGTATGTTATTTTTAAATAATATTTGTAATTAAAATTCACTTCCGTTGTTTTTGCGTCGCCTGCTGTATCTCTTTTTTGCTTAAATATTATAGTTTCTCAAGAATTATGCTTGAAATCATTGTACGACATTGACCATAACCACGGTAATTAGACTTATAAAAAAGCTAATGGTTAAACAGTTATTTACGTGTGAATAGTGAATAAACATTTTTTTCTTATTTTATTATTTATCTTCCTTCTTGTGCTATTATTTCCTATTTGATGTTTGGTTATATTGTAGGTAAATGCGCATGAAAAGCCCAGAGTTGTTTGCTCAATAATATGTATTGATGTATTGGCGCTACGGTGACATATTTCACGGTAACGACGTTGTAGATCACGCCTACCATTGTAATTGAACGTTTGCCAAAAGGTTAAGGGTGCCGTTCGAGGAGGCGAAAAGCACATACTGGCAACTCGTACACTCACTTTCTCAATAACTTTAAGTTGAATCACGGAGTACAATGGGGCGCAAAACGCGCGGTGTCATTGACTGTACGTAGTACGATGAACCACACAAGTTATTTGTCATCTGGATTTCATAAAAAAGATTTAACTACACGCAACTTTCTGTTGTGTATTGCGCAAAAAAACTTCAGGCGATATCCAATCTGTTTACCGTTAAAATGTTCTCAACTTTGAGTTGGCTGATTCGTTTCATGCTCATTAAAGAAAAGGCAATCTACATGGTCTCTGGCCCGATTTAATATCAACATATAAAATGTTTACGCGTCACAATGAATATACCAACATATTGTTTAACTACCGGCGCATGGCCCATCGCTATGCACCGACTGACTATTGTAAATAATCTCTAAACAAATCATTAATTTACACATAATACAGATATATACTTAAAATCATTGTATTTTCTTGTTGGTACACGATTCTACAGAGGTATAAATGCTATGATCGTGTTCGCTTTTATTTTCACTTGTATTCATTAAAAGAAGAAATACTATTATGATAAAGTGATAAATAACTATTCCTCTAACACTATCAACAAGCGATCATACTTCTGTAAGATCACTACACATTAATTAGAGAGCTAGAAGACGGATCATATAAAACGTTTAAATTTATGCCATCAAAGATATCCAGGCCCTGAAATAATAAATCATACTTTTAAATTCCCTCTACAGAATGTAAGTATGATCATAATGTTTATACAGTCTAACAGGTTGCCAGCAGTTCCCGTACGCGTAATTATCAAGATAACCATGTAAGTTAAATCGAAGCAGAGCTGGTTCGAAGATAAAGAATAAATATGTAAATATGAACGAGTTACAATGCTATGTAATTTGTTTCGTTTACGTAGAATTATACCAGGATGCAGACCATGACACGACTTGTAACAAACATTATCAGCATCGAATGTCTGTTACGGACTTTACGGCAACATCGTATTAGGGACTGTAAAATTGAGTACTTTGTTTTTGTAGGAGATTAAAGCTAAAGTTTTTGCACCCAACTACATTTTCAAGATTCATCGTGGCTATTGTTTTGCGAACAACGTGGCGTAAAAAGTCTAATAAAGTCTACCTGAACATGTCGTTGGGTAATTTACGTGGAAACTTGTTTCTAGAAAAAGTTCCTCAAGGCTTAACTACATATTCTGATAATAATTGCGCTTGTTGTGTGAACGCTTGCTTGCGTCGATAAACAACTGAATGCATTTATTTATACATCTTATTAATACTACAAACAAAAAATATATTTCCATTGCGATAAGATATAAATGCTATAAGAACTTACTTCACTTGGTTCGCATATAATAGTACGAGAAGTATTCTATGCTGGATTTGTTCCAGAGAATGAGATAATCTCATTTCTTATTGGATGTTGCTTAACGAGAAAGATTGCAGCCTACAGAACAATCCTTAATAAGTATAATCATCTGTTCACAATAACATATTAGTACCTATCGGAAGCATCACTTCACCGGCCAATTTAGAATACATTATTCGACCTCAAAAAATCCGACCTTCTAATATCTCTAACTGTCATACGCAAAACTAACTGTATATATAAGTCAGGGTCTTTTAAAAATGCTGAATAATGTGAATAATGACAACGATAATGAAAAAATGAGGAAATTTTTGTCCGGAAACAGATCGTTTGAGCTGCAGCCTGGCCCTGTATACTGTATAACTATTGTTGATATCAATGAACATGAACACTCGCAATGTGAGTTTTTTCGTAAACATTTTCGTTGTTAGGTAAGTGTGAACACGTAACGCGTGTGTAATGTTTGCGGTAGTTTTCAAGACGATTGAATTACTGATTCAGAGATAAGTGGTGAAAATAAAGCAACTGTGTGGTGAATTCTCTTGTCAGATTAGAAATATAATTGGTATAATTGTAATTGAGTTTTGGAAAAATGCTTAAAATATCTTTAATTTCCAATTTAGCTTTATTAAAATCTTATCGTTATTGTTTTATACTACCTCATTGATCCTATGGCAGTAATATGCGCTACTGGATGTTCCTCTAAGCCAATTTTAGTAGCGGCATGATGTCTAGACATGGTTTTTTTTACTGCCTACCCGTTTGGGTATATTGGCATAGTTCTTTATACATTTGTCCAATGAATGTACACAAAATTGTGACTTACACACAACTGGCGGATTTACAATTTGTTTCATTAACCACCACAATAAAACCTCGCTTATCATTAATTTTATGGCTTTAAACAACACAGCGGTAGCTAAAAAATAATTGTAGATGTAGGTCAGGCGATGGAATCGACGCGAATATCCAAAGAGCTGAACGTTCTCATGTTTAGCTACTGACATTATAACTAAGCAAATACAATTTACATGTGACAAAATCCACGATGGCACACTTACATTTGAAATATTAACTTTACTGCATATAATTTAATTATCTATTACTTAATTGTTAGGAAATATTATGTTGTAATTTGTTATAGTCTATTTGAACTATATTTCTGTTTTATACAATTTAAAATGTTGTTATTTATGGGACGCATTCTAATTGAACAAATGTATAAATTTAAATGATCTTCGTCTAATATGAACAACTTATTTGAATTTCAATAAAATATACAAATATGATTCGATACTGCAGTATATAACTATCTCAGTACAGTCCGGCGGCAGACAAGCATTTTAGATTAAACTTTGTATGGTAAACATAAAATGTGTACTTTATCACAAAGTAGAACTAGTAAGAAATAACGTAACGAGTATTTAATGTAAAATACATAAACGTTAAAGCATGATTTCATATTGCATTAAAGATTGTGCCCGCATGGCTGTTCGTGTTAATACTGTCTCCTTGTCCCATCCTCCGCTTTATCTGTTAGTGCCAATATAAACGAGGATAAGTACGTAATTTACCACACGACTAAACTATAACCATATTTCTTATCTACGTCAATAGTTTTGCAAATAAATTTTGTTCGAAAACATGTCATACTCAACTCATTTTAAAATAAGTTCCCAGAATGAGTATAATTCTATGCAAGCGTAAATTAGCTACGATTAATAAAATGGTGATAACGTAGCTCGTTTCCAATTTTGAACTAAGGTAAAATGATTTTGTTATAGGTTTAACATGGCACGTGCCTCGCTTTATTCATTCATACATCCATTTTATTTGCACACCACAATCGTCACGTCTTTTGTAAAGTTTATTTTCCACGACACCTGGTGCGGTACAAAAAGAAAATGATATATAATAGCAAATATTTAAATGTCATTATTCTTTGACAAAATATAACACTTGGTCGGCAAGTGATGTCGTGGTTAGCAAATAACAAGATGTTTTCAGTAATGACTGTAGGTACGTTTTGAAAATAATGTAAGTATAGATGTTTGGTGAAAATTGCACGTAACAGTGCATACTCGCGATGGCTTTGTGAAGAAGTGCATTTGTGTAAATAAAGGTTTCGGCGTAAAATATTTAGCGCCTTCTAGAGGTACACTTACATTTTGTTACTTAAAAATGTTTAAAAGCCGATATCAACGTTTTTTTACACGATGACGTTGTCGTACTTATAGACGGCGAGTTACAATCGAAGCCGATTTTATAATCGTGATGCAACAATATTTACGATTCGTCTCGCGTCTAGCTGAAGAAAACATAACAGGCAACAAAATGCAATTCTTAAATTGTTTTCTTGAGTGCCATTTAGAAGATTGTTTTTTTAAGCTATTTTATAATCAGTTTTTGTGTCTAATATGTTTCCAAGTTATTAAGATTAAATTTACGACTGTTGACGGGTTCTTTGATCACAGGGTAGAAAGCAAAGAAAACCGGCACGTTATAGTCAATTGTTGACCTAGCACAATTCCAAAGTATAAAACCATGTTAACAAAACGGGTCAGACATGTCGTCACAGTTTACTTATGGTGTTTCACTGTATGAGTTTTGTGTACACTATGGTATAACTGTAGGCAGTGATTAGGAGTTTCTTGTCAATTGACGATCCAATATTTGCGCACAGTTATCGCATCGATTTGGACTCATCTGCTAAAAGGTCATCTCTTTGTATCACAGTGGATCAAACATAAATATATGTAATCGTATAAAGGTGACAATTTGTTTAAAAAAGGCAAATATTCCGTTTTTTGTTAACGTTGTTTAGTTGCTTATATTGATTCTTCGTGGAATAGTGAATATTTATTATACTAAGAACAATTTCATTTTATTTTTCTTACACTGCTGACGCATAAGAAACATGTTTTTTGACGTAATTTAACATTTATTCAAACGATTATGTAAGCGACTCGCATAAATCAAATATACGTTTTGGAACTTATAATGGACTGAGTAATGTAAACTAGTATCATTTAAAAACGTTTTACTAAAACCCGAACATGATTGGGTCAAAAATTTATTGTAGTGACACGGTCACCTGAAAACCTGTCATTGACTAAACTCAGACAAGGTAAGCAAGAGTGGCAGTTAACTGTTACGTTTAGGGTTCCGTACAGGCGAAACTAAGAATTGTTATAACTACTTCTTAACGTATGCCTCTCACTCAATGGGACGTGCACAAAATTTACTTGAAGTGAAAATTGTCGCCTATTATGAATTCTTGAGAGGGAATACCGGAGCGCTGTTGTTGTGAATAATACGATGTTATAAGAAGTACAACTCGTGCTCAGTGTCCGGTATAACTACCTTAACTAAGTCTTGTCTTACAGAACCCGTAAATTTATATTATGTAAATACACTTCGCCGTTTCCAATACTTTTACGGCCGCCAAAGAAAATAAAGTAAACATGTTAGACTGACTCTCCAATCGAAATCGAGACTTAATATAATTCACGTATCGTCCGCTGTAGGCGCGTCGAAAATTTAATTCCTGGGCTATAAATAAACCTCCACTGAAGGCGGCTGAGATATCTTGTGGACCCACGATCTAGCGTAACGTATACCAATATTAAAAATGCGTAAGTATTTTTTGTAGGGCGGCAACACACATAAACACATTGAAGATATATAAGTGAGTCTAGGTGGGTGTTGTCAGGTAAATAATAATAAAGATATAAATATAATATATTAAACTTATTTCATGAAGCCATTTCGGTGAATAAATATATTAGGTATAGCAACAGTAACTTTTATTTGTACATATATAATACATATTATATATTAAAATTAAGATATATTCTCCACGGCACGTGTTTAGAACATGTATCGAGTAGTTAAGGTATTATATTATGGTACATATAGAGGTCGATTGAATATTTCGGTGACTAAATTTGACGTACTTATATGCACTTGTGCATACTAAACACAAGGATGTTGTTTATATTTCATGCAATGTTTTATTAATTATTTGCCAACATATTATATAAATAATTATCTTGTCTGGAAAACAATAAGCAGAAGACTTTAAGAAAATAGCTTATTAATTATAGATACCTACATTGCGGCCTCGATGGCGCCTAACCGACTGCCACATCTGAAGACACGGGTGCGATTCCCGCATAAGTCAAACATTTGTGTGCATGGACATGGATGTTTGTCTTGGTCTGGGTGTTGCTATGTATAATAGTATGTATTTACAAAAAAAAGGATATATGTATGTTTATGCATTGTCTAGTACCCATAGTACAAGCTCTGCTTAGTTTGGGCTAGATGGTGTTTTGTGTATGTGATAGAATATTATATTATATTATTATTATTATTGCAATGTAAATAACGATAATGAACGAGTACTCGGTGATTGACGTTTGTTATCCGATTAAATCACATAAAAATCCACCACTTCCTTTCAATCTATTACACCTGTAAGTCAAAAGATCGATTTAACGCAAAAACTCGATAAAGAGCCGTTTGTCAATTAAATTCGATTATTTTATCGGTAATATGTCGTACAAGGCAGTCGAGCATCAAGCAAGACTTACACGTGACTGACATATAAAGCCAATTACACACGTCCGACTAATTCTAAATCACATTGAGAAACAGTATCATACTGACAAACCCCATTATCCTTTAAAATATGACTAATAGTACATTAGTCTTAATAAACAAATCTATATTTATCTAGCATCTGTCACCGATCAGCGCAAGAGTTGTTCAAAACGATGTCAATCTATCTGTGCCTAACGGTCACCCCCTTCCTTGTATTTGCTTTTTACATTTAACATATCTTTGCATTGCATATTACTGTGTATAAAATATATATATAATGTATGAGTATGAGGTGTGCCGCTTCCATGAGCAATGCTAGAACGTGTCAATCGGTTATTCATTTCGACAGCGATAAGGACTAGAAACCTCAGGTGTATAAAATAAAGAAATATCAAAGAACGTGTAAATAGTTTTACGCTTTTATTTAATAGTGTATCATTTATCGTGTGCTATGTTGCTTTGTATAGTTTAGAATAATGGGGTTGTAATTCAATAAGTAAAAGGAATTTAAAATGGAATGACATTTTAAAAATGAAATCAATATATATACATATGTAATTATAGCTTTCATTTTGAGTTCTTTTTTAAGTTGTCATACTAATAAAGTTAAGTTATAATTTTAATTATGTACCTATACTTATTATCTTGTTTATTAAACATTTGGAAACTTAAATAAATATGGGGCACACTCACGTACATTATTAAAAAGCACATTTTCTTTAAATGTAGGTATATAATAATATTAATCTGTTTCGAGGAGCAAAAACAACATTTTTTGCAATGGCAATTTTTTGTATAGCGCTGCTCACCCAACAAAAACTCCTGTACTGGTTTTAACGGATCTTTTAAAACATTATTAAACTCCTTTTAGTTGGTGCCTGCTTACGTGCCATAGATACCCGAAGCATAGGACGGCTTGCGTAGTGATATAGTATTTAACAAACAGACCTACATCTTTGTACCATTACTACTGTACATAACAGCTGCTCTAATATATACCTACTGATAAATAAAATGGTTATTCCTGGTAGACGTAGAGTTATCGTGATATATTCAAATTAATATTGGGGTTACGGCGTCTATTCTATTAAGCAACCTGCAAAGCAACCCTAACATTATTTTGTCTTACGTTTACGCGTATGTTATACATTGAAATTAAACTACTTCATACGGATATTATGCCCGTGACTATTGCTGCTGAATAGCAACCGAAACCGCATGGGAGAGTGTAAATGTATATTTAAATAGCTTACAATAGTAGTAAAGTTAAAGTTTATCAGTTTTAAAAGTATGTAATAATAGTGATTTTTTAAATAAACAATAGCGTTAATATTTGTATAAAGTAGTTTAATTTCAATCCTAACATTAATATCGTTTTGACCTTTACAAATTTTAGAGACCAATTTGTAATAAATATCATAAAGAATGGTATTTCGTCGACTATAATAATATCTAATCTAACATCTACTTATACGGAGTTATTTTATGACACGCAATCTCAAAACCTATAATAATAAATTCTGCCGGTACTCAGTAATAATTTAATTAGAATTTCAATTAGGTTTGCGTTGGTTACCTGTTGGCCTCCTCGTATAGCTGCTGAGGATGCTCAATCAAACTCAACAGCCTCAACGACCTTTGGTGTCAAGACGAGGAATAAAAATAAACACCTAATATAATACAAATATTTAACAGAAAAACTATTAATTAAGAAGTTTGCATAACATTGCTATTGTCTCATAATTATATCTGGCTATGCATTACAAGTATCTAAATTATTCGCTAAGATTAAAATCACTGTCTTATTCTATGATATAACGAACACATTTCGCATACTGTAAGATATTCCACGTTATCGAACCATAAAGGTTTTAGAATAATTTTATAGGTGTTATGTATAGGCTAGTTATTGAAATAAATTTGTTGCATAACACTGTTTCTGTGATAAGGGTTACCAGAAATGGCATAGGTGTGCTTGAACAAATGCAGATTTACTTTTTCTTTGTTAAATATGAAATAATGAGTAATACGATAATGAAGTGAGCCATACAGCATTTATTGGACAAATGTTCTTTAACTCACTCACACATGCGATTTGTTCGTGGAACGTTCCTTTTAAACGCTGTCATTTACGTTTGTGGAGTCGCGCACAATTTACTTAGTAATTTCTGAGAAACATAATCGCTTGACCATTTCCATACGTATTTGGTTATATATTTACACGTATAAATATTAAATATTTTATGGGCGATAATTATAGCGGACATATTTATCACGATGCGCCGTTTCGAACTTTATTACCTGTTCTTAGTTTTAAATATGTTTGTGTGTATGTACCGTACTGTAGCAATAATTATCTGCATGACTTTAGAATCTGGTTCTGTTTATACGTATAAATATAAAGACAGAGTCGCTTTTACAGGCCTTAAGGCCCTGGCCGAAAATAAGTAACAAATCCGGATAATATTGAGCTAAACAAAAGGATAATATCAACAGCTCTCGAATTTATTTAATGGAACTGTGCCCCTGTACCCTTCCTCCCATAAATCCCGCATTATAAACAGCTTCATACATTTTATAATGAGTGCACGGCTATATGTGGGGTATTTGACAAATTCTACTTATCTACGATTCTGGTAAGACTACACAATCAAAAATGTTGGACAACAGTATGAGCAATTTTAATGGTCTTGATCATTAGCGTCTAAAATTACTATTAACATTGACGTTTATTTGATAAATCTAATTTAGACGGGTCTAGTGTCTCGTATGAATTGCATATCAATTTTCGGTCAATAATATTTAGTGTCGCGACCGGGGCGCGCCGGCTATATTGCTTGATGAGTTTCGGAACAATCGCCATATTTGTTCAAGTGTACAACTTATTTGCTGCAACACATTGTTCGTGTATCGTCACCTGACAGTTAGTGACGTTCCTTCTATAACAAATATGTATTGTACAAAATTTAGGCGTAATACCGAAACTATCCAACTGTGTACTTGGGTTAAAGAATGGTTAAAATCTCATTCGTTTATTGTTAACAAGAATCTACTTCTTATAAGACGACACAAATAGTAAAACAGAACTTTTTTATGTAATCAAAATCCAAGTATTTTTTTTCTAACATATGTATTGATAACGGAAATCAATACATAACTTGAAGCTAATGTGTGTGTCTAGCAGAGATGTTCATATTGACTCGACCTAAATTAACTTCCTTGTATCAATCGAGGAAGTAGAACAGAATCATTGTAAAAAATCTACAATTAATAGCTCTGTCGAGATAAGCGACCAATTAATAACTAGATACAGGCAGTTCGATCTTAACTATGCGTCCGCCGCTGTGTGCTTGGCCAGTGAAACAATATATTAAGATCTTGAGTTATTTATGTTTTATTCTTGTGACGTACGTAGACACTTCATTCTCTGTATACGTCCTTGCAACACATACATACATATAATAATTATACGGAGTACGACATTCCAAAACGGACCTGTGAAAGGCGTAAACCAATACAGATTTTTAAAAATAATTCATACTGATACATTCTAATATAGATTGTTATTGGTAACTAGCAACCGTCAGCAACAAGTCATTAATAGTTTATGTAACCAAAACTTGATCAGTGGTAAGCAATAGTAATTAATGATTATTTACCTATACAAAGTATATGATTGAAAGGAGGATATTAATGTTATTATATTTGTTTGTGGTCTAGATGTCTCAATGGAAGCTGACCAGGAAAGGTATTTTGTAAAAGGTATTTGACACACATTCAATTGTTAATATATTTTTAATTTTATGAGTAATTAGTAATTGTGGTTAAACATGTTTTACCTAAATTGTGAGCAGTTTGTTTGTGCAGATGTGTATTCTAATGTTAGTTGTTACTGATTCACGAATGTAAGAACCTACTTAGCGATTTAGTTGGCGGTATATTTACACCAAGAAATAAGTGGCTAAGACTTATATGATTAATGAATTTATATTATTTGTCGTTTCGTATTTATTTCATAAAATATATTTTGGAATATCCAATTCATATAGGAAATATAGTGATTTATATGAAAATTAACTAGTAAGAATAGATCAATAAATCAGAATAATGCATTTCGGTTCTAGATAAAGTCTTCAAATGTGCGAACAGTCCCTGAGATTAATTACATAATTAGGCCTAAATAAATCGATGTCGCAATCTGTTCAGAACTATCGAGATAAAATAATATATAAAGACCATACATAAACGAAAATGTATATTAACAGGTTCCCCGTCTGATGTATCACATATAAACATAAAAAAAATTCTATTGAATCTGTCACGGGACAAGCAATGAGCTAAAGTGCATCATGTCATTATAAGAGACTCAAGTTGACAAAATATATTTTAATTTACATATCCACGAGTTGTCTTTCAGATATCGAGTATATCTATGACGAGGACATTTAGATCCTTAAACACGACCAGAGATTGCTGTAGTTTCTGTGTCAACCAATACTAAAAGACATATTTATCGTTCTACATAATGATGTAGAACGATAAATATGTCTTTTAGTATTGGTTGACACAGAAACTACACCAGCGTGAAAAATATTGAACAATAAGAGCATGCGTAAGCGTTATTGAAACCATTTTCTATGTGTCAACGCACAGAAACGGTTCTACAAGTAAAATATTCTTATTCGTTATGAAGCACTCAAGCACATTTGTCAAATAATAAACCCAATGCATAATAAGGCTTTGGGCTGGCAATCAAGAGAAGACGTTCGAGTCCGACCCATTGCACTACTGTTTTAAACCTACTTTGAACACAAGCATTTTAGGTTAGTTTTACTGGTTATCAAGAATACCTAAAATCTAAGCCAAATCGCATGTAATGTAAAAAAAGATTAGGTTATATAAATTTAATAAAATATACTTGCGGTAATATATTTAATTAATCCGTGAATTACCGCCATTAGAGACTGCAAGCGACTTCGTTATTTTTCTTTTTGTTATTTGGTTGTGGTTTACTTTTGGATGTGGTTGTGAAGGATCTTCATAGGTGTGAAGGTTGCTATTGCTAATGTATAACTAAGATAAGTCATAGAAAATTTATTGTTAACGACTACTATGTGTAACAAATTGGCATGTCTGTTTGTTGTGTCATTAGTATCAATCGATTACATATCGTATTCCTTTAGAATAGCGTCCTCAGTTAATGTGTGTTTCACATTAGTATGGAGTGTATTATTGATTAATTGTAAGAAATATAATAGCATGTAGTGTTTGCATTTAGTAGGATACATCTTAATGTAAGTTTATTAAGCTATGATAAATACCATTGTACTATCGATCGATTGTATCCAGTATGACGAAACAATAAAAATAAAAAGAATACTGTATTGTGCAGACATCTAAGATATTCTGTTATACCAAAAGAAGCAAGACATATAAACATATGTACATGCAAGGATTATTGCCTTTATCGATTTGTTTCATACTGTGCTGGTATAAAGCGTTTTGTGAGAAAATACATATTTATTAATCACGTATAAAATACAAACATACCTATTGCCAACAACTTTCTTTGGTCAAGCAATGTATTGATTTTTACTTTTCAGCTAGCTTAATCTATTTCTGTCAAATTTCTGTAATTCGAATTTGAAAACATGCTTTAATGACAAAATTCTAATTGATAAGACTTATATCAGTGTACATGTCAACAAAACGTTCTCGTGACCATGACTGTTAAAAAACAACCGAAATGTCGGGGAATATATAAATATAAGCTGTTATAAATAAGGGGAAACAAATAAACCGCAAAGAAATCCGATTAAAGTAACATTGTTTCTCTCGGTACTATCCAATGAATAAGGAAAATGCTAATATTAATGTAATACTATTTTTCCACTTAAGTTCCACCCAGATAGTTGCTGGGTTGCACGATTACAAAAGGTAAGTAAGGAACAAAAGTGCCTATCTAGTAGCAAAAAATGTCTTAAACCTTACTGATTTTCGGGATGATAATATTTTATAAGCTAATGGTTATGAGCTTGGTGCTTGCTAAACAAAAGATTTGATATTTAAAAGCGTGGATCATCGAGGGTCTAACAATGACTTTTGTATTCAGAAAACTTCGGAGTTAAAGCAAATCATAAACATTAAGTGCAACAAAACTAATATGTCAGTACTACCTAAAGTATTTACAAATAATGTGTGTGAATATATTATTAAAATGTAATAAGTACTTTATTAACGAGCTCTGTCTCAAATTGAAACACCTTACTTTATTTTTATGTAGATATTAATTATTAAAACCAATTAAAGCGTTTAAAACCTTTTAACCAAGTTTCCTACTCTGTAAAACCATTACCCTCTATTTGAGTTCGCTATACTCGTCTAAAAAAACTAAAATGTTGACTAGACATTCATTTAAGTAATGAGCATATGATAAGGCCGATCTTAATGACACCGGTGGGCTCGAACCTGTTCATATCTTTCACTATTCATTAGCATAACTGTCTTAGTACTGAACTCTTATCGCAAAATTACTTGGGACGTGGTTGACCAGGCGGCCATACGAGACTTAAGGGTACCGTATCGAGCGCTCACTTCGGTACAATTTGTCACCGTTTACATGATAATGAGAAAGTGGATAGCTCATACGAGTTTGACGAGTTACAAAAGTCTTTATGGAGCGATGCAAGTATTTGGTAGGTACGTAGCTATTTTTTTATTAACGTTGTATTCGCTGAAGTGCAGACGGTACGATGACAATGTGCCATTTTGAAATTTCGTTACGTTGTATGTGCTAAACGTGTTAAACCTTGACCTACTAATTCTGCTCGAGCCCCTATATAGGGAGGCCCGAGAAATGCAGATGTGACACCTGAAGGTTGTTTTAAAAGAAGACACAGTATTGGCAAAACATGAATTGTTCTTTTCGCAGTCACACATGAATATTAAATATTACCTTGTGTATTTCTGGATTTATGTAAGAGTAACTAAAACGCAAATTCTACGACGCCGCAATGAAAGCAAAATATACTCAGTAATGGACAGGCAATATCTAAGTAGGTACCTATTACGACTATCGAAAAATAGTAAAAGGAATTTCACAATTCAATAGAAATAGATGAATGGTTTATAGTATTATTAATTATGAGTGAAAACCTACGTTCTACTACTACAAAAATTACGTAGAATTTTGACTTGCAATATTTTACATATTCCTTTAAGTTAAAAAACGTTATTTTCACTCATTATGTATACTGACGTCCCTTTCGGGTTATTAAAGCCTTGGCGAATATGTGTAGAGCTTTATGTATTCTGTGTATGTCGCAGTATATCATACATAAGAAGTATCTTAAATGGATTGTCTATCATCTAAAAGCCACGAGTGGTACACAATCAAAACAACCATTAAGTAGGTTAAAGCTACTAATAGTAACGAACAAGTTTAGCATCCAGGATGTCAAAGATTAGAGTGGCAAATACTAGCTCATTTGCGTGCATGATAAATTACCAGATACGCAACGAATTGGGGCGCACTAGCTTAAGTTTTGCCGACGAGTTTTTCGTCTCATACGTAAGTTAACCTAGAAACGCTGATCACGATGTTTGCTAACAGGATATTGTCGTAAGATCAGCAACGGTTCTTTGCGGCGCTACTTACCAATACGCGAGGGAAAAGCACGACGGACGGACGAGGTCCTTGTTCGTGCATGGAGCATACACCACTTCAAACAACACAGACAAAAACTCATGAAATTTATTTTAATTTTGACATCAAATGAATCGAATCGCCAATTATTTATTTCGCTCACCGTTTCTGACACTTGAGTCTTAATAAACAAATATCTATATATTTTAATAGTTGCTAATTTGTAACTGTTTTCACGTTGTTCGTACATAACGTATGGCGTAAAGAGCACGTTTTCTACGACACGTTTAATTAGTTTGAATTTATCCACGGTGAGAAAAACAATTGTGTTCACTTAGCTACGGTTAAATAGGTCAAAATACATTTATTATTTGTTTATTTTCAATAACCAAAGGCTTGAATGGGAGTCCGAGTGCATTTGCCTACATTGCCAAATCCAGAAACAACCGACGCACTTAAATAACCAGTTCCTGCGCTTATCTCGGCATCCACATTCGAGACCGGTTGCATCTCGCAATAGGCGTGTTCTTAAAATCAAAAATAACCTGGAAAATAATTGACTTTTGCTGAACAAAAAATAAAACACGTCCGCAGACATTCAATCGTGGTGGTTGTTCAATTTGAATGCAGATAGCCCGTCGTTAAACGTATGTTGCGTCCGCAAAAAAGATATGTATTACGTATATATCTACTATTGAAATTGAAATGTATTGAAAATAAATTGGTACAAGTGAGCACTTGTAAAAACTAGTGTGAACTCGCAATTGAAGGTATCTGTTGTTACGACTCTGGTTTAGGTATATTAGTTTGTTATGAACTGTTAATAGTATAGTAGTATTTTGTATTTCAATCCACGAATGCCCCGTCAAAAAAAGATCCCATTAATTGTTAATTACTCTAAATTACTAGCAAATGTCTATTATTGTTATATCACAGCTAATCCAATAAGCTGATGTTAGTACTATATTCTAGAGCGTATGCAATTATTTCGAGTACCTACATCCTTATGAAAACGTGTTAAATAATATCAAAAACCAAAACAGTGTATCTTAAAATATAAAATAAGAAATTAAGTTTAACGATTAATTTTATTATAGTTAACAACTTTGGCAAATGGTCGTCACTTTTTAATTGCAAATTTTACGGCGTTCATCATATTTTATTCAGACTTTATAATTATTAAAAATCACTTTTAAAATATAATGCTTAGATTATCAATAATGGATTTATTAGGCATGGTTCTCGCAATTAAAGCTTAATCGATTAATTATATTATGATTAGGACTATTTATTTTCTTTTTATTGTTGTTCGTGAGCCTCCTCAACTAATCTACCAAAGCAATTATAAATTGTACTCCACTAATATTTATAATACTCAGTCCTCATGCATGTAACTAAGCAATTTCTTTTGTAAGGAGTAAGTTTAAAGTTTCTTTTATATTTAAAATTTCAATTGCATGTTCGGTAACATTTACAGACCCACGACTTTCGTCGACCACGTGTAAAAAACAATCACTGTCCTCTTGGGCGCTATTATAATTAATTTCATTGCAATTTTTATAATAGTCTTCTAATAAAAGTAATTTATTCAATGATTTTTGTTAAACTCAAAGCTTCGTTTTGCATCGTCGATGTAAAGAATAGACAATAAAACGCACTTTATTATTTCCTATAAATATTAACAAGGATATAATACAGTCAGTTGACCTTTCTGTATACATAGACAAGTTTATATTCAAAATAGTTATATGTAAGTTGCGAATAAAATCCTGTTTTTTGGGAAATCCAAGTGTAGAGGCGAAGAATAGTGTCAAGTTACAAGTCATAAAAACATTCCTCTTTTCTGTGTTAGTAGCACATATACAGGTGAAAATAGTTTGTTTAACTTCATACAATGCGTCATGAACTGTGGCACATGAAGTATGTACCGTAAAATCAAAACGTACAGTAGAGTAACAATAGTGTAAATCAGCGAATCTATAAATCATAAAATGTTTTGGAAATTTAAAGTCCGATCAAGACTTTTTAAATTATTAAGAGTTTATTTAATGTAGCGTTTGGAAACACTTGTACTGGTCAAAATAAACAAAGTAGGCCAATATCTAAAGCCAAAACTCAACTAATAAAACATTGATAATACAATTATATTCTTAAATCTGCCAGATATTTTATATTTTGTCTATGTAATAAGTATCGAACCGTATACGCCTAAAATAACTTAACTGGATTCAATAAATTCAATACAATCAATTCCATCAGAAACAAACGAATTGTGATGGTTGGAAAGTATAATTACTAAACTTATTAGGACAACTAAAAAACGAATAGACAGCATTGATTGATATAGACATCAATTATTTATAATTTATTAAATATAAACGAAATAATTTGACCGCCAATGATTTGTTAAAACGAATTATGACTTACTTTTAAATCCTTATCATAGTTCGAATATCTTTGTATATTGTTTGTCAAACGAGCATTATTTTGAAACAACGTTCGTTGTGTTGGCACTTGACTATAGGTAAAAAGTAACACGTACCTATAAATAGTAAATATCCGCGCTCTCCCATTAAACACCAGTGACCTAGCTACGCACTGTCACGTACTGCTGACCGAGGGCTAAGATAATGCGCCTACAAAACACTTTGCACTTTATTTCTGTTCAATTCCTACATTGCCACAACTACGGAACATTGCCTGCCATTCAAAACTACTGTTTGAATACTTTTCGTCTGTCACTTTGGCTTTATCAAATAGGCACCAATATCAAGTTATTTAAAAGAAACAAAAGCTTCTTGCTATACAATAGTATAGAATTTTTTTTTTTTTTATGTTATAGGTTGGCAAACTAGCAGACGGATCGCCTGATGGTAAGCGATTACCGCCGCCCATGGACACCTGCAACCCCAAAGGAGATACAAGTGCGTTGCCAGCCCTTTAAGAAGGAATGAAAGAGGAAAAGGACAAAGGAAAGGATAGGAAAAGGATCGGGGTAACTGGGCCTCCGGCTCTCTCACTCACCAATACGAAACGCAACAGTACGGGTACCATTACTTTACGCCGGTATTCTGTAATACCGGGTCTGGCTGATGTCTACCTATGTCAAATCAGTATGTGAACGGCTTGTTTGTATAGAACTAGATGCTACCCGCAATTTTATCCGTCTTTCCTTATAAAGAAATGTATGTTCTTCCTTAGTTTCTTCATACGAAGTTACACAAACGTTTTCACGATTAAACTGTGGTGAAAATGCCACAAACATTCGTATTTATAATATATAAATAGATAAAAATGTCAAAAGTTCTGTATGTGCTATTTCTCATAATATATTTTTCTATAGCGCGAAGTAGTTTTACGTGTTCATTTTCCCCTAAAGCGGTTACGGCACGAGATCATTGACACATTAGGTAACATCGAGATGTTTATTTACAGGATTTGTTTTATGACTCTTCTTTTTGCTTTTTACATCGTTAGGAAAAGTTACATTCATGTAATAAGTTCAGATAATTGGTTTATAATTACTATAGATGAGATTTTCTTAATTAATTTCTCTGTTATTTTGCTTGTGTAGTCTAATACCTACATGTATTCAGATCATACCTTACAGATTTAATTGTGTCGACTAGTCGGCCAGACGTGCGTCTATTGTACTACCCGCTCCAGATAAGACTTCCTGTTACCTACGTTAGTTAAGTTGCTCCTGTGCTATTCTCATCTCCTGTGTCGTTGTAAAAAATATGATTATAATATTAACTACCTAATTGGTCTCTCCTATAAATCAAAATTAAAATAAAAGATCTGGCCGGTAAGATACCAGAAAAATAAAAATTTGGTGTTAGATTTTTAGTTTTTTATATTTGTAGTGGAGAAAAACCACGAACAAAAGCTAAACAATAAATTATAGCATTCCTGAGCGCTTTCATTCTCAGACGAATACAAAATTAAGTTGTAAACATGAGTAAAGCTTGAACAGATTATGTAATGACATCGCTGACCACCTCTACCTTGACGCCGCTAAACTGAACAAACGACACTAGATTCAACTAGTTCTACCCAGTTAATTTGAAATTACGACGCATTATTTTAGACATTTTGGTCGGCACTATAGCTGCCGCTCATATACACAGTATGTGAAACGGTTAATTGCCATGATGTTAATCGCTCAAGTATCTTTAACGTCTAAGATCTGAGGATTTCTTGCGGTAGATTAATGTAATCGTTATAAATAACGCCGAGTGAAGTATAAAAAATGTCTTATATTTTTACGACAGCTCGGGTCGGAGAGATATATATAAAAACAAATTATTTACTTCTTTATACGGTGTTTTGATAAAAAATGGTCAAGAAGCCTTCGAAAATATACGTCACTTATGTTGGTGGTTTCGAAATCGCAGACGGAACGTAAACACGTCCTCAAGCGTCACCCCACATACGACGCACGCTGTATAACAATATACACCTGTATTCCAACCGTGTTACACAGAGGCGCAGAGGACGCACTAACAGGGATTATTACACCATGCAGCGCCATTGATATCATAGAAAATCTTGATACTCATACATATTTTACATTGTATTGTAAAAAACACGTGATGTTTTCTGCGAAGGTACTGGCAGCTCAGATAGATACATTGTAATATCTTTTAATAATAGATTATATACTGTATACTCGCATAAAGTATTTAATCGATTTGGTTATATTAAATATTTTGCAAATCTAATTCTGGGTCCATTTTATATATTATATACTCTATTATCCGTATTGACGGCTATCATTAATTTACTATGGACTAAAATTCAATGACGTGGTCATACCATATTTTTACTGTTTTCTACATACATATTAATATGGAACTCGTACTCGTTTTGGGATTCTACTCATGTATATATAAGTGACTGAATCCGGCAATACCGTATACATTATGTTTCATCTCAATACATAAGTACTTGACCGTGAAAAGATTTAGTAGATATTGTATGTCGTGGTAATATTGCTTGCGGACAACGGGTTCCTAGGTCTCTAGAACATCTAAATAAGTTAGAAGAGTGGGCGAGAAGTACATTTATAATTGTTCAGCATTAAATATACGATTTTCTTGATACAAGGATGGCAGGTAAATTAAATGCTAGGTTTGCTTTCATAAATATTGATTTACCGAACAAATCATATTTACTTAGCAAAGATAATTTATTTTACTGTTTGCAATGTCTAGAAAATTATAGATAATATATTTTCTGATAAAGACTGCTTATGTCAGGTTATTTATAATCCTAAATAGTAAATCATACGACATCTGGGTTAACATTTAGAAAGCGTTTGCTTAGCCATGACTTATAGTTGCTCTAAACGCATATATTTTATATATTAACTTGTTTTACACTCAAAATATTACGAGTTCATTTATAAATGTGATTTATGCCTGCTATTATATAAATTATATTTATAATTAAGTGTTATTGTTCTATAATAGCTTGAATTTAAAATATTAATTAACTTAGGTATTCCCTCAAGTAATAACAGTTGATCTAGTAATATTTCTTTGGTAATGATTTTTAAATCGAGAAATACCAATGTTCTTTATTCTATCAACCCTCTAGAGAAGCTAAAAGCTTGTCAAGAATGGGTACACGTCAGTAGAGCAATGACAAGGATTCGAACTCATGACCTCTCGATTGAAACTCGATGCCTTATACATTGAGCTACCGCCACTTTAACTTTATATAATAATATAAATGTTTAATAAACTGGAAGAGAACTAATTAAACACCATATATTATTTTCAAAGATTTTATTGTTTATAAATCTGTATAAATAAATATATGTTTCAATAAATACATTCAATTAGTACAATTGTTATGACAAAACCTTATCAAAATCATGTTCAATATTTAAAATTCATACTACCGCAGATTTATAAGACCATAAGGCTAGTTGGAAAGCAAATCGTAATTAAGGAGTTCTAAAAAATGTATACAGTGATATGATATGTGCTTAATGTAATGAAGCAATCATTAATGTATACGACATTAAACGAATATAATAATGTCGAGTTTCTAAACATCCATTAGAAAATAATCAATTTATACGAATATGTACATAGAAACATAAATATCGACGTTCAACTAACATTATCTTTCATTCCACTAATAATTATTATTATTTCTTAATTAATTGTGTACAATGGCGCTAGATATCCACATACATGTGTTCTTGATCATACAAACACTACGCAGCGCAGAGACATTGTTACTTGAGGACTTACACGTCAATATTATTGATTATTACAATAATATTTACAATTATCTAACTTGTTGAATGGCACCCGCAATATTTTTAATATATTCGTTCCATAATTTTACGTCTCGCTATGGTTGTTCGCTGTTGTTAAAATAGGTTTTGTATGTGCCAGGCGTGAGTGTATAATGCGCGAACAAAAGAGCCAAACAAACGCGTCGAATCGAACGCCACTTTTCACCGTATCGAAGTCACATATTCTATAGAACAAAAATTACTTAAATCTAGAAAAAGCAGATATGACATTCGTCGCGCCGTGTCTAGTTTGGAAATAATGACGGTGGAGAGTGAATATTTACAAATACCGTCAAAGCTGTTAACCTTTAGAGCACAACGTGCACGAACTGCAAGTAATCGATGATCCAAGTCGTGTAGTCTCGAGCCGAGTCTCGGGAACGCCAACGCATAATCTGCGAGTACGTTTCGCAGATCGCGCTAAGCGGTGAAGGCGCCGCGCACGCCGCGACACTCCTTTCAAGGAGGTGCGGGTCTTTTGGAAAGTAAGATCGAAACAACATTATCGACTTTGGACGTAACTCGCAAGTGCAGACAATCGCTGGGCCTGGTAAAAATAATAAAATATAGCACTTACCTGTAGAAAAATTTCAGAGGTCCAAACCGCTGCGGATTCCTTGCAGGTGTGTTGTGTTAAGAGAGTAGTCCGGTTTTGCATTCACGTACCGAAGCACGATCACACTGCGTGAGAGAAAGGGCGCGCAACTCGTTCACAAGTGAACACTATCGCGTGTTGTAGCTCGGCGGTGCGGTGCGAGAGTGGGCGTCGCAAAACCGTGTTGGCGTACGCGGGTCTCAGCTTGAACTGAAGGCCGCGAGGTGCGGGGGCCACTTTATGGTAGCGCGAGCGCACCCCGCCGGCGCGCGCGCCCGCGCGGCCGCCACCGCAGCCTACGACCACGCACCGCACCCGCCGCAACCTGAAAATCCATTAATCATGCCCATGCACATCCCATCATTATCCTTGTACATTAATACTGATTATCTCATTCGTTCACACGTTTTACAATGTTTTTAATCATCTGTAAGAAGTGTTAAAAATATTTATAAGTACTTTTTATAACAAAAAATACACCAAAGGAATTGTTAATCCGACATTCACACAATAATTTCACAAACATGTGTAGCACCATTGGCAATTTGTAATTGCTCTGCTTGTAGTCAGTTGACGCTTGTTAAATCCAGATTTTTAACAAGATGACAAATCTTCGTCTTCGTACTTCGAAAGGTTAGTGTTTTAGATTTATGTTTATATTTTTTCTAACTTCAGCATAAGTATAATAAATTATTTGTATATAAATAATTATTCTGAGTGTCTTCTCATTTTCAGCATGGTCTGATTTAATTGAGTTTTATTTTTATCTAAAATATAAAAAAGGTTATGTATTAATATGGTAAAAAAACACTTTTTGGCTTATTTCTAATTAGGAATAATACCATTTTCAAAGACAAAACTAAGAAAACCCAGGCTCAGAAAACCATTCTTTGAAAATACACATTTTTGTCTCGTCGAGGAATCGAACCCATAACACTCTGTCTGGTATGATGGCGAAGTGACCAAATAAACTATTGCGAGATTCGTGCAGTGTTAAACCTTATATCGAAACATATATTAAAGTCTCTAATTGTCACATATAATATATGCTACCTATACCTACAATTATTTTCAGTACAATGAATGACTCATATGCCTAAGTTCTGGATAACAATTATTCCATTCAAAACACGCCAGATTTTGCGCAATATGTTGCAATAATATTAAATTACACTTATGGAAAATATAATTGTGGTTAAAAATGCTGGTTTGTTACCAAAATAATTCAGTATTTTTAGTTTGTCTTTTATCTGATATTACGATTTATTTTAATATCTAAGACTTTCATATATTCTCTCAACCACAAATATTTCATAGAATCATAGATCATACTATAACTTTACTTCTTATTTTTTTGTTTACGAAGATAATTTTCGCACTAGGCGAATATACTATCATTATATTACTTGATAATAGACTATCATTCAAACAGCAGACACAAAAAACCACACTACCCATAACAATATGTGGATCACACCTATTTTTACCCGTATACCAAACCCATGACACACACACACATAACAATCGGAATGGCGAGGCGATCACTTTAACCACTGCGTCATTCGTGCAGTCATATATTTAGAGTATTTAATCTACTTCTGTATTTACACAAACACGTACAATGCACATGCATCTGTTTCTTCGAAAGTGTGGGCAGAGATGAGACCCATACCTATTCATGACTGACCACGTCAGCTGTGATTGATTTACTAAGAATTTTGTGATAGAAAATCCCTATAAACCTTGCCTAGCATTTGGGTACCGAACCTGAAACCTCACGATTAGCTACTAACATAAATACATAAAGCTCCAGGAGAAACGATGCAGACGCAATCTAAAATTAAAAATTGAGGAAATACTATTGATATTTCTATTTTGTATGTTTTAAATTTAAAATAAGCATCTGACATATCGGGAAAAAAATGTTTCACCTCTCCTCAAAACCCAGTAAAATGATTTGAAACATGGTTTTTAATAACTAAACTAAACTATTTTCATGCATTCTAATTAATTTACTTTATAACAAAGTCTAGATTTACAATTTATATCCGTAAGGTTGTATTTAATAAAGACGGTAAATCTATGTGCATGTTTTTATTTTCACAGTTTTACGTTGACGTATTTACGCGCATTTTAAAAATAGCAAATATTGAGTTTAATTAAAGAAAACATTTTGAACAATAGTAACCCTTAAACTTCAAGCCCAAACAACCAAAGTTCAAGGTTTGCACCATGAACCCTGTTACGGAGTGGATTATACCCAGTTCGTTTTTTGACAGAAAGGTAAATTCTGATAACCCTTTGTTTGGCAGCATCCATTAGGTATATGGGGAACGGCGTCCCTTCTTTTCGCATAATGTTTTCCCCTTTATATACGTACATATATTAGGGAAAACATTACGCCACAGTTATATGTATAAAAAAGAATATGCCAAACTAGTTATGCCAAAGTTGGCATAACTAGTTTGGTATAATAATAATAATTAATATTACCCCTCTGGGACAGTCGTTATCTCATCATGAGACTAACGCGATATCGGAAGGCACAGTACACTAGCTTTAAAACTATCACCTTCGCCTTGTGATATAAACAAAAAATTTATCACCAGGTTAAATTAATGCGCACAAACCGCAGGGCAGCTTGTGGCGGGCTGAATGTGAGTGGCGACACTGCGGTCCTGAATGCCTCAGAGAGTTGGTTAGGGCCTCGTCCCCGGCTTGCCATTACTGATTGGCTGGGGTGGAACTTCAAGAGCGCCCGTAGGACTCTCAACTCTAGCTTGCCTTGGTCGGCCGGTCAGAGGGGGCCGCTAGAGCTATATGCTTGGGGTGGAAGTGTCATTTTCAAGGGCATAACTACGGGGAAAACCGCTCCGGGTCTCCGTTGTCACGAGACCCGTGATGGTGAAACCGGCGCCGCACCGCTCGATACCCCACTCGCACCGGTGTTGCCCTCTGCTGCTGGCTTGTATGCCTATAGTGGCTTATCAGGGGGTCCATCTAGTGAGTTGGTGAGTCACCGTCTGCCCATTGCATTGATGCTATTAGAGTATTCAGGGCAGACGCAGTTTTTCATCCATAGTTAGCAATATACCGGTCCACCAAACTATAGCCCATATATTAGAATCCATACGTAGCAATAGTCCTACGCCTGCTGCGACTAGGGCCGCTGTAGGTGTTCCATCACACCTTTGATTAAAACTCTCGAAGGGCCTCTTCACGTTGGACCCATGTCTCCGTGTAGGCCTCCCAAAGGGCCAGGTATTTTCTAATATAATATGTTAGAAAGTACCTGTGATAAGAGAAACATAATAATAATAATAATTTTATTTCAGACTAATAACCATTGTGTTAGTATTACATAAAAACTTACAAGCTAGTGTTAGTAATTATTAATAAGACACAATTAACATAATATAATTAAAACATAAATAAAATTACACAACAGGCTTATGAAGCCGCAACCAATAACAAACAATGGGGCTATCCCATCTGTCCGCTATCGTGCTGAGGATTTTATTGGTGCTGCCTCGCACCCTATGCCTGATGGAGGCGCATCGTTTTCGCATAATTGCATAGAAATTATCTACTGCCACCTCGATAAACATGCCTGACGCACTACAATAGCGCGGCAGCCCCATCAACATCCTAAACGCGTTATTGTACTGTACGCGCAGGGCGCTGTATGTCCTCTGCGTGTAGTTAACCCATAGGCTGCACGTGTAGAAGGATTGGCAGAACGCTGTAAAAAGCGTCGCCTTTATTTGTTTTGTACACCGTGCAAATCTACGGGCTAACATATTGCAATGGACAGCCAGCGCCCTACGTTCACGCTCGATGTCTAAGTCATCTCTAAGGTCATCAGAGACCCAGTGCCCCAGATATTTGAAACTAGTGACTTGTTTTAGTGGATTACCATAAAGCTTAAGTTCCGGTATATCAGTGTAAAGTTTATTCCTAGCCTTAAATACAACTAATTCACTTTTTGCAATATTATATCTGAGGCCATGAGCCTCCGCATACCTTTCACATATGTCGAGTAGTCTCATCATAGCGCTAATTGATGGGGTTAGCAATACCATATCATCAGCATAACTAATGTTGTTAAGACATATTCCGTCTACATGACATCCAAGATAGGTATTGCTAAGCTCAACAATCAGCTGATTTATATACAGGCTAAAAAGTCTAGTGGAGATTAGCCCACCCTGCCTGACCCCGCACTCCAGCCTGTACTCATCCGATATTGACCCCGACCATCTAACACAATTTGTCTGATTACTATACCAATAACGCAGTATTGATATAATTGCCCTGTCCACTGTGGTTTCCTTGGCTAACTTATCCCAAAGTAAATCATACAGCACCAGAGATCTAGAAAACACGCATTTACAGGCGTTTTTCTTGACGTGTATACAATACTTTGCCATAATTGTCTTGGTCATGTTGACATAATTATTTTAGTAACAACCCGAAAAATAGGTTCAAGTTGCCGCGGCCAGTTATGATAATATACAATTCAACTTTATGATAATGCTTAAAAAATAATACGTAACCTGATATGCGTACAATAATTAGGACAAACAAAAGTATGCCATGTTATATTATGTCTTAAAATTGTATGCAAATGGATAGGGAAACATTGGTAAACCTGTGAGCAATATTGCAAGCTTAAGTGACTCTGCTGTGTAAGCTGCGCATTGAGACGTCATTAGTGTCGAAAGTATCTATATCTCTTATTATTAAGAATGCATATAACTCTATTGAGTCGCAACAACCGCGGCCCATCGGCGCCCAACGTAATATCTGGCTTTTAAAAACTTGACATGTTAATAACAAAATATACACTGACGGGCTCATAAACTGCATCAATGTTCAAGACGCCTTTGAAATAAATATTTTAACCAAGTATTCAAACTTTTTATACAAATTTAAATTGAAACCTATAGTTTGGTTCGTTAACTTCATAAAAGCGTAGTATCATATCCTTAAGTGTATGTTTGTATACTGGAAAGGACCATTAAATTTTTTGAACAAATATGTTAAAAAGAACAAAAATTGGTTTTGGTTGGTTTATTGAAAAATTGGACACTACAATAAAAAATAAATTTTGAAGCACAGGTTTTTTCTTTTAACAAGGTGTATTGCATCCATTTGCTCTTATTACAGATTCTAATCGGTTCTGCAGATCTGATTAGGGTTATTAAACGGCCTTGCGAAATATTGTCCCATTCTTGTGAAATCGCTGTTCTTAGTGCTGCCACTGTTGTGGGCACAAGATTTCTCATGTACAGCTTTTATTAAGCTGTCCCAAACTTGCTCGATGGGATTAAGATCCGGGCTGCGTGCTGGCCAATTCATGGTACGTCCCAACCTCTTCGCAATATTGTCGAACTTGTGCAGCGGCGTGGGGTCGGGTATTATCTTGCATTAGAATAAAATTTTCGCCTATTAATATCATGCAAGGTACCACGTGAGCTTCTAAAATCTCTGTTATATAGTGTTGTGCCGTCAAACCACCCCTTCTACCGTTTTGACGAATCATGTCGATGGGCACAAGTTCCGTTCGCCCAATCATCGAAATGCCAACCCACATCATACACGAACCGCCTCCAAAAGGAACACGCTCCTTAATGCAACTTTGAGTATATCTCTACCCACGTCGACGATAAACTTTTCTGCGACCGTCTGCACCATTTAAACATGTCCTACGCTCATCGGTGACTAATATGGAGGCCCACTGCTCTTCAGTCCAATGTCTGTGAGCTGCAGACAGCTTTGGATCATTTGCTGGTCTAAAAGGGGTGATTGCCGCTTCCTTAAGTCTCGTTCGTGCACTCAAGTTTACTCCACGCACTTCATTCAGCTCTGTTTTGATGTTTACTGACGTGAGGAAACTAAAAAGCTTTCGTAGGGAAGTTGAAACAATAAATCGGTCGTCACGACGGGTGGTTGTTCGAGTTCTGCCAGTACCGAGTTTTTTTCCAGCAATCGTTCGTTGAGCCAGGCCTTCCCGCACCAATGCCACAATTAGAGCAGCTTGTTCGGACGAAGTATCCATATTTATGGTTATGAAACTTTTGTTGAGCTTAAAAGACTAATAATCAATACTATTGGTAACAATAATTTAAATCGCAAATGAAAATAAATAAAACCAATTAATTTCAAACTTTACTCTAATAACACACGAATTTGAGACTAAGCACAAATTTTATTTACCCAGCTATAATTTTATCTTTTGCTGTAGTTCTATTTTAATATATTGTTCATTTATGTTTAATGGACAGTCTGTACAGACAGTAAGTAATCCTAAACTTTGATGCAGTTTATGAGTCCGTCAGTGTATTATTTAGTATGAAATTTTTAGTATGTGGCATCCATATGTTATAGTCTCACGCCAATATCTTTGAAAGGGTAAGCAGAATTGTATCAAACCCATATTATACCAGCTATGGCATATTTAGTCCTACGTAATATAGGACCATACCATTTAGGCACATTTTAGACGATGTGCAGTTATAAGTAACAGCACATCGTTTAAAAATGTGCCTAAATGGCATGGTATCTTTACAAAAAACCCCAGTGGCACTTAGCCCGGTCTGGAAATCGTACCCACTTAGATGCAGAACAGTCATATACAATACCACTGCGCCACCGAGGCAGTTGGAGACTGGAACAGCAGTAATTTACCTGTACTTAGGGACAGGCTTAATCTTACACATACATAGTGTTTACTATAACAATACGACCCTAAAATATTTAATGTATCCTGCCTATACCTCTATGGTATACCTCTGACATTCCAGCGTTAGTTAAAATTCGTGTTGCCAGCCATCCCGATTTAAGAGGTCTGGGGACGCGTCCCGATTTGCACCTGATCGGGACGCTAAGTGTCCAGATAATCTATCTCAATAAATTTATTAAAAACGATTATGGCCGTTGTTTGAATGTTTGTAAAGTTCCCCTCGATACAGGACAAGAATCCAGTGAGCGCGTTGTTTTTCTAAAAAAGATTTCTCTTTTTTAAGTAGAGGAAGAAAGTAAAGATGGTCCTTGTTAACCTCTCAAGCTAAGTACCTAAAGAATGGTTTCGCCCAGTAGTGCAATGGACAGGATTCAAATTTGCAACCTCTTGCAAGTCCAATGTCGTACCCATTGGGTTATCGCTGCTACTATTCTATATCGTATTTGTCTATGTGTCTGTACAATCAACGCAAGAAACCCGAACGATCAATCCCACGCGGGTAGCTTGGATATGTGACTCGCTACTTGCATAGTGCACAATCACCTTTACTAATTGCCCATACAAAAAGATCTCACGTTTCTCCCGTGTTAGGTATATGTCAATCAATGAGTCATTTCTATTTTTATATTGGTAGGTATATAAATCTGAGACACAAATAAGTTTCCTAATGATTTACAGGAAAAACCTATTCATCGATATGTGATAGTTTGTGGTTATTTCAGATTTGTTTTGTGGTTTTCAACATGGCCTCGATCTAGTGGCAAATAAAACGTGATCTCGTCGTGTTTATAGATGGGTCATTATTTTTTCCTTTCAATAAAAGACAATTGCCGCACTAGGTATAAATCCTGTGGTGCGAGGGAGAAGGTACGTACAAATATTATAAACACCCAAAAAGAACACCCTGACACGGAACAGCTATTTGTGAATTACAAAATCTAATGTCCCGTGTGGGGATCGAGCAAGAACTATACATATTATATAGACAGTGCTTTAAATATTGTTATGAAATGCACCATCATTTTGCACAGATTTGTCCACGGAATCGAATCACCTTTTAGTAACTATATATATAATTTATATTATTACTAATACCCGGATTTAATTTATAATTACCGTGTACTTCTAGACCATAGATAAAATTGTATTATCTTACGTTTACACGCGAATGTTATACATTGAAATTGAACTGCTATAAATGGATTTTATACATATAATAACAGTTCAATTTCAAGATAAAATTATATTTCTCACTGACGTTTCAATTTCCAATTCTCAATTTTTATTTTCTGTAAACGATAGTACAAAATAGACGTTTTATATAAATTATTAAAATAATTATAAGTATAAACGGGTCTGAATATTCAGAACCACTTTTAAAACTAAGACAGGCAATAGCATTTATAATTTATTCATATTTCGATACATAGTAATCATATAATGAGATGCAAAATTGTATAGGTTCTTTGACCAAAAATTTAAATATATGTGCTGTTTTGTATTAAATAGAGGAACTGGGATATCTCTAAGAATAACATGTTCTAAGTACCTTTTACATTATGTACATTATTTTCAAGTGTTATTGAGTTTATCTGTTATGCAATTAATTTACATTTACAGTTAAACTGAACGGTAGTATAATTAACCATTTAATATGCACATAACTTGGAAAACTTAAGGCGCTCGCCCTAGAATAGATTTGAGGTCCTTTGCGTGGCAATTGAATGGTCTTCTTACGATGCTGGTCTTCATATCTTGAAGATTAACAAACGCACATATATGCGCGCTTATATAAATAGACATATGAATCATACCAACATTTTGATAGGTATGATGAAGACTTAGAGAATATGAATTAAGCTTATACTATGAAACATAGTAAGTTATATATAAGGTAAATTCATCTTAAATGATTGCTATCATGCACACATTCATCTTGCATGCGTAAGAATAATTACACGCAGACTCTGAGTTGATAGCGCCAACATTTACCAAACTCATGCAGCACAAATTAGTGACTACTATTTAACCTAACTTAAAAATTAAGATTCTCTAAGAACATTACGCAGAGAGGATGCTATCTTGTCTGTTCTGTTCGCTTAAGAGTATATTCTTTTGGTTATGCCACGCCCATATTCTGCGAGGTAAAAATCCCTCACACCTCCCAATAACCTCACGATTGCACACACCGGCTACGAAACTTATTTATCCTGCAAACTACAAATTCACAACTTTAATGTACCTACTTTATTTTATAATAGCTTTGCTCGCGACGCATGAAATGTAGATGTAGGTTCCACTCTATAATGCTTGATTTTTCATATAAATGCCATGTATTAAGTAGACCACGAAGTAGGCCACGATTACCGCCGTCTAATAATGAACCTACTATAAATTTTAATTCAACTATACGAACAAAGCCCTGTATCGCAAAGGGGCACAAAGTACAACCATTTATAATAATTTTAGCCTCATTCATACACTGTCCTACTACTGGACAGAAGGGTTAGGCCATAGGCCACATCTCTCACCCAGTGCTGGTGGCGAACTTCACATATCTTCAAGTACCTACATAATGTAGAAATTTTCCATACTATGTTATCCTTCACCGTTAAAGCAAGCTATAATTAATAATTTAATACGCACATAACTTCGAAAAGTCAGAGGTGCGTGCAATGTACAATTTATCACAATTGTGATTGGCACGGCTGCCGCAGCGTGACGACCACCTGCTAAATACGTATAACTGAATTACTACTTCTAAACTGCTAGCCATCTCTCGTAGTCCGATAGGACTATGAGGCCTAATCGAAGGAAGATTAGGTGGAGGATCAACGGCGTTATATGCCATCCAAGCACGGTAAAACATCACTAACCATCCATCTCTGCGGGTAGCTACTGAAAAATTTTTGACGGAAAATCCAAATGTCGTTTTGATGACTCAATCTGGATATTAAAGTTATATACACTAGTAAATAGACTACAGACGCAACCGTTTTCGTATTATAAAGGATAAGTGACAAAAACTACGGCAATACTGAAGTGCGGACATAGAAATCGTTTCCTGAGGATTGCCATACCCGAACTCAAAAAGTTTCGTTTCCAAAGGATTTTGATAAAATTAATATAAAAAGACGCCTAAAGTGGGTAGTTTAATATAAACATTTTGTCTACTGGCCTAAAGCAGAAAGTATCATTATATACTGAAGAACAAAATAGTACCTACTTATAGACTACTAGCTTTTGCCCGCGACTTTGTCCGCGTGGAATAGTTACATTGCAGCATTTTAAATTTTGTAGGATATTTATTAAGCAAATAATAGTCAAAAAAACTGCTGTGGTTTACACAAACACACAGCAAATAGCTTATTTTAATACATTATTATAAGTTACGTTTTTTGTTTTTCTGTCCTTTGCTAAAACATAAAGATTTTGCCGATTTGATACTTGTGAGCACGCCACATAGTTGCCCATGGAAACAGTTTTGTTTATTGTTATCATAAATGCTACTTTTAGATGAAACTGCACTCTTTTAACCTAAAATTGCTAATCGGTCATAATGATTGGAATAAACAATGATATAATTAAAACATTTTCTCTTTTTGCCATTCCATACATGATTATAGCTTTTATAATATTGCGTCCTAGATGAGTAATTTGTAGCCGTGTACCATTACATAGCCTTGATGCGTGATTTCTCATTGACAGAAGAGATTTCTAAAGAGTTGTGAAACTCTATAGGGTACTATGTCACTTGTTTAGTGCCCCTAACATTGTCTAACGACAACATCTCCTTCTACATCTGACATAATTTGTTCGTTTATTTGGCTTACTGTCATTCGTCGGTGGTTTAGGCATAAAAACATAACAGACAGACAGAGTTACTTTCGCATTTATAATATTAGTAGGGGTAGGAAAGGTCAAAATTTCAAAAATGCTGAAGCTAATGTTTATTTACTCTCATGTCTTGTCAAGTGCCTAAATACTAAGTCTCATTGTTTTATCTTCGATAATGACAAATTGAGCATACAAACTTTCATCCCTTATTTCAAACCCTTCATGCCTTTTTTGACAACAAAAGGCCTATGTCCTTTCTTAAGGTCTACTCTACCACTGTACCAAATTTTATCAAGATCGGTTCAGTGGTTTAGCCTTGAAAGCGCAACAGACAGACAGACAGAATTACTTTTGCATTTATAATATTAGTAGGGACTATAAGTAGGGAAATCTATAAACTATTGCCCATAATGCTAAGACACTAAGGATAGCTTGGACTCAATACTAATAACAATAAAACTTAAATTACTAAGATAAATAGCAAAGTGATTGTATTCTGGATAAGTTTGCTATAGATCCTTATTAGACGTCCATCTTTTCATACAATTAAGCTGTTATATTACCGATATTCAAGGCCAATTTTACCTTTAAATTAAAACACGCGCGGCTGTGTAAACTAATAACGGTAAAGGAAATGTCTTACTGATTATTTAATTAATATTTGAAAATAGCGTCTGAAGGACGGCCTCTGTTAAAAATAAGTACTATATTTCTTTTTCGTTTCGCCATTCGATAATTGTTCATCTTACTTACGCTGTCGCCGAATGGCGCTAGTTGACTAGCGCCCTTTATTGCCCGTGTAACTACCAATCTTACTACTAGTAGTAACACCGGTAATTGAAATACCCTTCTTACTACTGATGTTGAAAGTACGACGACACGGCGATTTTACGAAACTAACCGAGGGCTAATTCTCTTAATAAATACTGTTTAGACTTCATTTCAGACTTAGTCTCAGTGTCAAATATCACAAATGATACTATAATAATATATACTATATAATAATCCGAAATTAAAATATACATCAAATGTGAATTTTAAGAGCATTTCAGATTATATTTTTTATTTATTAGATAAGATGTGGACTCTATTTTGTCTACATTTTATTACGAGAATTGGCCTTATGCTTGGGAAACACAATTTTGATGGCGGATTTCGTACCGAGTTTAAATATTTGCCATAAATAAATTGTACTCTAGTGCGTACTATTATCATTTTTGTTGCCTTTGGCGCCAGAGAACAAGGGTTTGTTAACAAAGGCTACCATTTCCAAAGAATTTTGATCAAATTGACATATGTCGACACTAGAAATAATAAATAGTATCATCTATCATGTAAATTACGTTTACGTATAATGTTATAGGAAGAGCATACTTAACAATATTTAACAAATATATATAGTTCTATAATAAGTTACTATTACTATGAAAATAATATTACTTATTTATATAATTTTGTATTTAAATATTAGTTAACATATTATAATGTTTATGAAATAAAATAAACTAGTGAACGTGATGAAAATATAAATAAACGGCGATTTAGGCACCCTCATAATCTATTGAGTTTATGTACCTATATTCAGCTTATTTTCTGGCTAGATAATCAGTTTCACCCGTCTTGTGGCTGCTAGGCATCTTAAAACGAGAGCATGAAGCACATTCAGGGTCATCTTCCTTCTTTGTACATTTGGTCATCGAATGTCCAGCTTCGGCACATTGTCCACACGTTGGGGTAACCTCTCTGCAAGATTTCGCTGCGTGACCATACTGATGACATTTGTATCATCTTGTAACTTGTGTAAAATCACTCACAGGGCAGGACGTCCAATGTATAAAAAATCTAGCATGTGTAACTTTTCTTATGTTAGCCGTAACGTCAATAATGTATGTTGCAAGTTGGAGCATCTTTCTTGCCCGATTTGTGGCTTAATTTCATTGAAGACAAAAATGATTTCAAATATATCGATGAAAACTTATCGACTATATTTTGCTCGAAGAGACAACTAAATACTGCATTTTCGGACAGAGAAGCGGATACACCAACTACCACAATCCGTGGTTTACGCTAGGCGGGTTCGTCAACTGTAAGACCGGACAAATAGATATAGATTGCCTGCTTCACTTTTTCTGCGTCTTGTTTAGTTTCTGTGTTGATAATAACTCCTCCATATCTAGTTCTCTGAACCCCACGTAGGTATTTGCAGCTTAATTTCCTCCGGAATAATATATTTTTGTACAAGAGTTTTCGTTTCATCACTGGTCTTTAATACGTCACGGGGATATATTGCCACACAGCTGAAATTATTTGACTAGACGAAACTATTTGCTCCCTTCTTAATCATGTCCGTATAAGAGACTTTTTCAGTAGTACAAGTATCCTGCATGGTCTGCTTGAGCTCCGAAAGATGTTCTGTTAGATCGAACTTTTCTTGTAGGATATCTACTGTGCTAGAAACTTGAATCGCTTTCTGTTTTATAGCGATTGATACAGGACTGCCATTTGCGAGGTGCTATGGCCAATTGTTAGAGTTTGAAAAACTCTTATACAACAGCTTTGTCCGTCCGTTTGTCTGTTATACGACTTTCAACTCAAAAAACTTAAGAGCTAGAGACTCGCGGTCAGCGCAATTTGACTAAGCATAGCCGATACACCACCGAAATGACTATGACCTTTGACCTCTGACCTCAAGGTCACGTGGTATCAAGTGACCTTTGCATATTATTTGAACCATTTTTTCGAACTCTAAGATTTACTGAAATACAGTAAATAAACAAAGTACTAATGTGAATATGAAAGCCACTGTTGAGTGTTGTGCATGTGCCGGGCACGAAAATTATAACCGAGATCTCTGGTAACAATTTCCTTGCCAGGCAAAAAGCTATTGGGTTTGACTAAAATAAAATTCTCATTCGCCGGACAAAGTCTGGTCCCTGGTGTCAGATGGACGGCAATACGCTTGCCTACTTTAACTTATACAAACGGAATGCAGGGTTATATTAGCCATATTTATATTTTCTTCAGGGAGAGGCTATACGGTTGCAATCTATGTGTAAGATCCCCGCAGATCGTAAACTTTACGTCCTAGGTATTTTAAATCTTTTTGAATTCGCCAGTGAATGTGACGGGCGGCGTCTGCTGTGTCGTCTCGATCTCACTGATCGGATCTAGACCTAACTGGCGAAATGTAGAACCACTTCGTTTTCCGAAAGGGAAAAGACGTGATTACCTACTTATGTCTCCTTTTAATATATCTATCTTGAAATATATTCAGTCACCCATAAATGTGATTTATATTAACACCAACAATCTTATTAAGATGTAGAACTATTTTTAAACTGTTTCTCATACTCAAGATGGCAATGTTTTTATCACTGGGCAGTTCTTCGTAATTGACGTAAATAGTAACTACTGGACGTCAACGGCGCGCGGCATCACGAAAGGCGGTTGCTAGGTAACCGACATTTGTTAAACGTAAGTTTCGTATGGTCCATTGATGTTAGTGATACGTAAACAGGGGTACTGAGAAAGCACTCAGCACCTCAGTAATAATACATTATATAAGCATATAAGTACATGTAGCTTTCATGTAAAATAAAATTTCTGTTACCATAATTTCATATAGAATTAAACGAATACTGGAGAAAATTTCCTTTCGCCTCCGTTTACACAATTAGTGTAAATTAAGGAGCACGGGAAGAAATTATTGGGCAGTTTTAGTATTACTAATGTATTTTCACCAGGTACATTTTGTACAAACGTACGTACAAACGCATGAAACTTTGTATAGAGGCTGATGGAGAGTACATTGAAAAGATTTAATAAAAAAATATCTATCTATGGAACACTTTTTTATTTTCGTAGAACTTTCTGAGTTTCCTACGTACATATTTAGACCTATGCCTATGTGAACCCATACTGATGAAACATTTTGTGTGTTTGAGTGGCTTCCTGGATTTAGATTCACAATTGTATCCTGTAGGTGGCGCTGCGATCGGGTTGCAAACCTACCGCTGTTTAAAATCAATCATTAAATGTGAAAGGAAAAATGAGCACCTCTATTTAATGACAGCACGGCGCCAATAATAAACTGCTATAAAACGCAGCCGGTAATTTTTTAGCCACATTGTTGAAAATATAAAATACACGAAATACATACAATATATACATATTCATAAAAGGCAATAAACTAGTGACGTGTGTGAACAATGTTTTATTTATATATATATATATTTTATTACCCACTCAGTGTGACAAAAATGCTTGATTATAGCACAAAACATGAGACAATAAGCAATTGAGAAATATTATACATTCTTGTTACAATCATTAATTAAATCAAGTAAAAAACTGTTAAGCTTAATGTCATTCCGTTCTAGCTGGCTTACGATAATAATAGTTTAACATGAACCCGCTAGTACCGAAATGTATAAGAGTTGATTAACTACTTTATAATATTGTTGAGACTTATGGGATAAGTACCAGCCGCTCTTCCAACATTGTTATTATAACATTTATCTATATAGCCGGGTTCAACGGTGACTTCGGCAAGGACTTTTAATTGAAAATATAGATCAAGTTTCAAGGGTAATCAAGGTGTTTATAATAGAAAATATAGAAAGCGCTAAAATGTACTTAGACATACAAGCACCAAAATTAGAAACTTATATATTGTTTACAGAAGGGATAAGGCGAAGGCATTTTTGAGGTGCACCTGTTTTCTAATAAACTATATGTTAACGACGTAAAACAAAACTTGGCACAAGATCCGCATAATATACAAAGCCCAGCGAGATTTGTAAAACGATTACATAATACGTAAGATGTACCAATGGCAGCGTTGCTATAGAATATGATATACAGCTCGTAATTATACAAATTAAACTAGATCAAACGCATATAATGTGTTCTCTTAAAATTGTAGTTGTAAATTCGATACAATATATATGTCCGTATAATTGTATCGAATAAGTTTGCATATTTCATTGGGCAAAACCATTTTTGGAAATATGTAGTATCATAATTATTAGTATTTTTGTAATTAATTTGTCTTTGTTAATACGTTTTTAAATATATATTTAATTAATTATTGTTATAATGAATAATGTATAGCAAGTACGGTAGCGCTTTGATATTAATTTTGTTATACATATTTTCGTTGTAATGGTCTTTGATAAAATCTATGTGTACGCTTTAGAGAAGTATGGATTTGTAATGTGACAAGTTACATTATCCAACTTTGAAGAAATTAAACTAAAAATATCTCTAATTGAAATGTAATGTGTATTCGCATTCGCAAAACTGGTATTCATTGCATCGCAAATACGGAGAGCGGTATGTGGGGAAATACAGTGTTGGTGTATGTACGCCATGGCTTAATGAAATCGGCGACGTGGGAGCCTCTTACATGTAATTACGTCTTCGATTATTGTAATTTATTCAATGTAAAGAATGTGTCACCTATTCTTTACTGTCGTAAATAAATGTTATCTAATTAGGTGAATGAAACGGTTATAAATAATATGTAATATAATATAGGTAATTGCACACGGAAAACAATTTTAAAATAAAATTGCAAAGAAGGAACACAAAAGTATTTATTGCAACCCCTCTTTCGAGTGTCACTTTCAAGTATAAATTCGTTCATTTATGCATTTTATTAAATATTCGGATTAGTAGTCGTTTCGTTCGAATTTCTTCGCACATATCGTGCGAATAGACACTTTTTTTGAATAATATTTTTGTTGTTGTCGTTTCGCACACATGGAATACATTTTCGTGCAAATCGTTCCCGTCTGAAAACGCAGGTGTCCATTCACACGTTTTTTTATGCTAATAAAAGTAGAAGTATTGTACATTCCCGCACGAAGGTGATAGTTTTAATTAAAACAAGGTATAGCAATAAATAAAAATTTATTTTTTTAAAGCAATGATCTTACAAAACAGTGAATACATACATATATCACTTATATTAAACTGAGCTTTTATTGAGAGAACATATAAATATTACTATATGCACTTGAAAGTAGTGTGTGCACGACTGTATTATGATATTTTTCTTATTAGAAATACAAAACGTGCGAAACGACACCTGCGTTTTCAGACGGGAACGATTCGCAAGAAAATATATTCCATGTGTGCGAAAAGACAACAAAAAAATATTATTTATAAAAAGTGTGTTTTCGCACGATTTGTGCGAATAAATTCGTGCGAAACGACTACTAAGCCAAATTTTCTCATTTGGAACCGCCAGCCAACCTAATAACGGTTCGTAGAAAGAACAGAATATTGTACATTTTGACTGAGTATGGTAAATTTACTTGTGCAACTGAAACAGATATATTGAACCTACTAATCCCCTCTCGGTCGGCTCAGGCCGCAGTGGTCTTGAACCTACCTATTTTTCAGTATATGTATCTACCGATTTGGCGCTTGCCTATCGAAATACCTAAATGGAACGATCTTTGTACGAATTTAATTTTAAATATTTTCATCGAATATTTGTCAATAATTAAATATCCGTAGATAAAAAGACACGTTTTTTTATATAGGAACGGGGCCTTAAACAATTTTCAATACTTTAATAGAATTTTAAGCGATAAAGTATAAGAAAACAAGCTCACGTTGCGGCTTGCTTAAAAGTAACCCATTTCAAAAGTTTATGATCATTTGGAATAGCAGCGGATGTAATGGTGCATCGCCGATCTTAACAATATCAGGACTACTTGGTATGAGAAGGGCCAGACCATATTCCACCACGCTGGCCCAGTGTGGGTTAGCAGACTACAGACATCTCTCAGACATGTAGGTTCTTCTCATGATTTTTTCTATTACGATTAAAATGAGCAGTAATCACCTATTTAATACGCATAAGTTATATGTTTGAAAAAGTCAGGGGTCAGTCAGTCCTGCATTCCAATTGATCTCGAGAACTTCGCATGGCAATCTAACGGTCCATCAACTAGGCTTGCGCTGCTATTGCCAATCAAACAAGAAGAAAGTAAAGTTGGGACAAAAGAAAATATATTAACAAGGTAAGCATCAGATATCTGCCTCCCTAATCTTAAAAGTGAAGCACTACGTTTACACATCGGTCCCCTGTAAGTGGTACAGTCAGGGTGAACCGTGCAATGCGTTCCCTAAATACTTAGCAACAGCAACCCCTTTCACTCTTAAAGACATAATATTGTAATGGATATAATCCATTCAATATTATATCTTTAAGATGATTTAAACTATATTATATTCACCTATTTTGTATTTATCTTTGCAGGTAGCAAATATATTATAATAATAAATATGTAAAATTTAGTAACACAAATTTTTCTGTTTAGGCAATTTAAAAGGATGAATATTGATAGGAGATCCGAATCCACATTTGCTCAATGTTAAGGAATTTTCTTGTTTTATTTGTATTTAATGTATAGATCTATATTTTCATGCCACCTGTGGTAGTACATGGCTTATCACTTACAATAACGCAGCATGTTACATAAACTGTTCTTGAAACTATACATTAGAATAGACTTTTGACACTTCTTTAAGTAAGTCTCTAAATATGTATAGCTAATATATCTATACAACAGAAAGTCTTTGTCCCATACTAAATTTTGTCCGCAGCATCGGTCGCGTTAATCTAACTTTGTTAATAACTTTCTTTTACCTCGGAAACAGAAATTTTCTGGATGAAAGGTAACTTATGTTCTTTTCTGTACTTCTGAGAACGTGTATGTTTAGTCAATAAATTTGTTTTCTTTCGGGATGGTACTTTTTGGATGAAAGGTACACTATGTTCTTTATTGCACTCCTGACAATATGTATGCAAAATTTCATGATGATCGATCAAGTAGTTTAGACTTGAAAGCATAACCAACAAATAAACTCACATGCGAATTTATAATATAAGTTTTAGACAAGTATTAAGATTGTGGCCAGTGTTAAGTTGTTTTAAAAAACGCGGGCCTCGCTTGCATTTAAGACTTGGTTTTACTTGGGCGGGGAAATAAGACGTATATAATGGCATAAAACGTACATAATTTTCTATTTAGTTATCACGATAGCTGTTGCAAACTTATCGAAATATATGCGTATAGTATAAATATATAGACATAAATAATTGCGAGGAAGGTTTTAATGAAATAAACCGCGATGATTTCCGTTTTAGAGGTTTAATTTCAATTTGTTACATTCGCGTAAATATAAGGTTGTAGTCAGTTGTTGGACAAAATGGCATATACATATAATACAATTGTAAAGAACAAAGTGTGTTATCTGTTCATACACTATGGGTCCTGTCACGTGTGAGAAAGCGTGCCTAAATCTTATATATATATATATATATATATATATATATATATATATATATATATATATATATATATATATATATATATATATATATATATATATATATATATATATATATATATATATCTTATGTGCGTGTGTTTGTAATTAAACTCCTAAACAGCTGGACCGAATTTATGTTCTTTTTTTATGTTCTTTTTTGAGTTTGATCATGTGGATTCAAGAATGGTCCAGATTTGTATTTTCTGTCGGATCCGCTAGTAGTATATATAAATAATATTAGCTCTATATTAAATCAGTCCTGTGTGAGATGGGTTAGGCCATAGTCTAACACGCAGGCCCCTGCGGGTTGGCAGACTTCATAGTAATATATCTTCGAGAACATTATGAAGATCACATAGAAATGCAGGTTTCTTCACGATGATTTCCTTCACCGTTAAACCGAGTAATTAACTATTTAATACGCACATAACTTCGAAAAGTCAAAGATGCCTTGGGATCGAACTCGAGAACTCTGCGTGGTAGTCCAACGGTTTCCCACTAGGCTATTGCCTAATTAGTCCTTCAATTTACAGCCTTACTAACAAGTAAGACATGTTATAGTGGAATGTCAATATGACGTAGAAGTAGTATTGACCTTTGATACACTTTGTTCTTAAAGGAGTTCCGTAAATTGCACAATAACGAGACAAAATCTAAAATTCCGCTTCCCAAGCCAAATACATCAGTTTGTTAACTAAATGTAAGTTTGCAAACATTATAACGAATAGATTGACTTGATAAAAACATTTAATGCACGAAACACATTTAACAGTTTAGTGCTTTATAAAGACCTGCGTATCTACAAGTTTATCGGTTTTATTTCCCTCGACTATACATTTTCCTGTGTCCCCGAACAAACCTGTTTATTTTTAATAATGTCAAGGTCTTGTATAAGCTATAATCAAATAAATCGATGCTTTTATAACTTCTATGTTTCGTTAGTCCGGGATGTTTGCCGCTAAGAATTTATGCAAATAACCTAATTGAAATTACTTAATAGTAGTGCTACATACGTAAAAAATACTTCTTATTTAAATACGACAACGACGTATTTCAAAGTCAATGGAATTGGCTCAAAATTAAATCAGTTTCTATTACGAGATACATATATTAGTCCAGTCACTTAAGCAGAAAAAGGGGTCAACCTCGGTGTGCGCGGTAAAAAGCTGTAAAATGGTATACACCTTCATATTGGTGTTCTAAAAGTTGTCTCAAAAGTCTCATAAAATCTCGTGTCTGCTGTCTCTGTCCATATGTGGTCGCCTCGATTTCGATTATGGGTGTTCTTTGTGTGTCGTGTTTCGTTTAAGTGGTTGTTGAATCTCCGCGACACAGATATTATTGCTAGTGTAGGATATGTCTTTTAATGTCAGAGAAAAGTATATTACGTATATATAATAATGTATAAAATAATGTTTGATGTTTATGTTATGAATTCAAGTGCAATCAAATCAAATGAATACAATTACAAATTATACGAATTATATAAAAACAGACAACGTAACTCAACAACAATTTTTGACTGGGACGATACCACAGAGGTCTAAATGCTGACTTTGGCATTAAGACATTGCAGCGAGCGTTGCACTGAACTAGTGTTATGTGACCCACAGTTTAACCCATAGCCATGAAATCAAACTTCTGGTATTATTATAAGCAAAGCTAAAGTATTTTTTTTTTATATTACATTAATAAAAAAAAATTAATGAATTTAAAGGCTATCCAAAGTTAATTTATGGATAAAATAAATTTAATTTACAATTCTAAAACAAATTCTATCAAAAAGAGCAATTTAACCATAATAGGTGATTATCTATTTAATTGTATAAATAATTTTATGTTGCCATTCACGTTGTTCTAATGGTTGTAGTACAAGTTATATAAAAAAGTGTAGCATTAAGCAACGCATTATATATGTATTAAACACTATGCGATCTGAGCGATCAATTGATCGCTAAATCCTCGAGAATAATCACGACACCCTCATATTCATAGATGGATGCTCGTCGAACCCTACGTCTCAAATACACAGTGATTCGCCATCTTGAATTCGAATTATATTCGAATACAGTTGTACTACTTTGCATATTCTAGTAAACAGCGCACCAACTTAAATGAAGTGTTGTGAACACATTCAAATATAATTTAGATGTCATTGTGTATATTTATTCAGCGAATATGTAAAGCCTTTGGTTTCAGCTCTTGTGACTGTCTATGACAGTCGTAGGCGTAGCCTTGTCTGCCAGCCTTATTACCCGCGAAGGAATGTCGCGCGCACCTTGACGGCCATTTCATTTATTTTTTGACGTGGCTTGATGCTTTGACGCATACCGGCAAGGGCGGCGGAGAGGTTATGTCGTGTTCATGGGAAAAGTGTTCCTACTCGCAATCTGTGGTCGAGGCGCAGGGATCACTCGCGCATTCATCCTGCAGCCCCGGCAGATTCCGGCCGCCACTTGGTCGTGGCGGTCTCGTCACATTTTTAGTAATACTTCATAAAGAGGCGCGCGCGGAACACTACGCGCCGCCGTCTTGGGCCTGCTTCTGCACGGACGTCAGACTGCCCTAGTCTATCGGCCCAGGCCAGCGGCCAGCATTCATGGAGGCTAGAGATCATATAGCGCTCTTCGGCGCCGGGTGCGTCGACTGCGGACCGAGAGGCTGGTGTTCGCCTCCCGTTCCCTTTCCGCCACCTCTTTAGCGAACATTACTACCTCGCAGTAGGAGGCGGCGGCTACCCATGCACTTTCGCTCGCGACCGTACACTCTACTATGGCCGTTAGCGAGAGATGTTCCACCCCGACTGCCGCGACGAGGTCACGGTGCCCTCCCGCCCAGGCTGGGCACTCGTCCAGCGTATGCGGCGCCGTGTCCTCGAGGCAGTCCCGGCAGTGATGGCACCGGGACATTTCTTCTCTTCCGATACGACACAGGTACTTCCCGAAGCACCCATACCTACCCCGAGAGCACCTGTTTCAGCCGATATGATAAGGCACCATGTCGTCTCTCCAACCACTCCTCCATGATGGGTCTTACCGCCGCTATCGTGGCGTGCCCTGCACCCTGATGCCTGGGCTAACCTTAGGACATTTATATCACTTTGGATTGTGATACTAACATGGGCATCACTTCTAAGAAATCCTTATATTTAACCGAATCTAGCTAAACCAGAATTCTAGACAATCCATTAGGCTTCATGAACCTAAAACATTATCATTTAATACAATTAACTTACGAAGAAAAGAAAACCATATTAATTATATTGGTTTCTGATTCATCTCATTAGAAAACAATAGGTACAATTAATTGGAATTCACAATTACCTGTAAAGATAAAAAACATTTTATTCACGGCATTCCACGTTTCATTCATTACATTCATTCTCATAGTCCGATAAAATGGCAATCAGAAATGCCCGGGGACAGATAAGACGAAGGACCAACAGCTTTACGTGCTTTGCGAGGCAAGGACTCGCAGCACCATCACTTCCTTAAGTTTGGCAGCTATTGAGAAATTTTAGGCAGAAAATGCATTTTTATTAGCTCGATCCATGAATTCAACCTGCTATTTCACCCATAGCAGCTGCTAAAGCAAAAAACAAAATACAGCAATATTTATAACATGTATCTATCTCCTACCAATATTTCACAAACAAATTCATTTGACCCAAAAAATTTCATCACAGGTAATCATTTAAGGTTACCTTTGATTAATTTTTGGTTTTAAGGTTATCATAATATTTTGTAGCAGAGCTTTTACTATGGGTACTAGACAATGGATAAATACACATATATACATATTACACATAGATACACCCAGACCAAGACAAACATCCATGTTCATGCACCCAAATGTTTGACTTCTGCGGGAATCGAACCCGCGACCTCAGGCGTGGCAGTCGGTTACACTGACCACTACGCCATTCTCATTCATCTAAGAAACACAAGTTAAGTATATATAGGTAGGTATACAAATGCCGTAGCGGTTCATTAGCACAATTGAAAGAAATATTATTACACGTTACTTTTGTATCTAAAATAATGTTTTTCTGATGATTAAATAATCAATAATGTGGGTAGTAACTACAAAACAATTTTATGCTGTTCTATGTAGTAGGAAAATTCTAAGTTTCAGTTGAAATGTCGAACTATTTGTCTTTTTTTTTGGGGATCCCTCCTTTTCGCATAATGTTTTTTGTCCTAATATACTTCGGCATAACGATTTTGGCACAATTTGTTTTGGCATAATAATACTTTGGCATACTTTTTTTAGGCATACATTTTATGTTGGCATAATCATGTTAAAGACTAATTTGTTTTGGCATAAATTTGATTCCCATAACGTTAGTAGGCCTAATGACTATTAGCATAACGTTAGTAGGCCTAAAGACTTTTAGCATAATAGAAGTTAACTCAGATAGAAGTTAACTGATTGAAATAGTAGTCCTTAATTATTTATTTTAGGTGTATATTTTTAGCAATTGCTTGTAATATGCTGTGCAACAAAAGTTAGTCACAGAACCGAATTGCTGCAAAACCGACTTCACGTAGTCTTGTTTGTCCTACCCCTAGAGTGTTATTTAAAATCGCGTAGGCGTGTAGGGGCGAGGCGGCCCGCGGGCCGAGGAGCAGGCGGCTGCGAGCGAGCCGCCGCGGCTGAGGCTGGCCGGCGAAGCCGGCCAACAAGCCGAAGCTGCGGTGGTGAGCGAAAGCCGTCTGCGACGATTAGCACGCGTGGGGCCGCCGGAGGCCCGCAGTGCCGGAGCCGTGACAGAAACTCATTCAACACATCATCAATTTATGCTTTAGGATATTATGCTTAAAAAAGTTATGGTTTAGAACTTTATGCTTAATAAATTTATGCTTTACAATATTATGCTTAATCATTATTATAGTTAGAGAAATTATGCTTAAAAAATTATGCGTAAGCTGTTATGCGTAATTATATTATGCGAAAATATAATTATGCCAAACAACATTATGCTAAGTTATATTAGGTCTTAAAATTTTATGCTAATGGATAGGGAACCTTTTTTTTGTTATGTACCTAGAAGACACCTACTATATAAATCAGCCGTGCTAATGTTGATATTTCTACCTAATAAAATAGCTTGAAGGGGCAAACAACTGCCGCTCCGTGGAATAAATAATCATTATACAGTTTTATCTGCAGACATTTCGAAACGATTTGTTTATTTATTGAGATAATTACTACATGTAACAAATAATAGTACATCACAAATAATAATACACTGCACAGATTGAAAACCTAACGTAATTACACATTAACGTAATTTATTACATATCGATATCACTTCAAACTATTAAAAAACCATTGGTAAATTTTGAATTGAAAATATAGGTACGTTTACTTAATCTATAATAAAAAACAGCCAAATCATCCCAATCTAAACATCAACAGAGTGACCTTGCATAAAACCAATTAGGAGAGGTACCTCGGATTGGTTCTTTAGTAGGATCATTACGTAGCGTGGTGAGATGTATTCCTCAAAAAGCTCATCTTCTTATCTACAATTCCATAGTTAAACCACACTTCCTGCACCTCATTGAAATATGGGGTAATGCATCAAAAACTAACCTAAAATTAATCCAAATACTACAAAACAAAATAATAAAAATCTTACGCCATTATAAATTTCTAACACCTTCCAAAATTATTTACAAAGATACTCAACTATTGAACATCCACCAACTATACATATACAATACTTGCATACTTAGGTATATATAAAATTATTCACAAACTCACCCATTCTCATATTACATTCATAACAAAGAGAAAGTGTAAATTACACCACACGCTGCGCAAAACATTTGGTATTACCAAGTATAAGAACAAATTACGGCAAAAGTTCTATAACGTATATAAACATGACCTATAAGCGTTACCGTAACTACTATAGTTCATTGTTTAAAAAGTTAAAGCGGTCCTATCAAAAAGCCGAACTGCTCAAAGCCAAGAACAATCCTAGGGCCACATGGCAAGTAATCAAGTCCATCACAAACTGCACGCCTCAAAACAATCTCCATTTGATAGCAAGCAACTAATATGATTTTCGCTCAGGAGTTTCATGCAAGGATGCCGTTTTCGACTTTACAAATACCCTAATCGATAAACTGGACGTCATCTCAAATGCTATGGTGTCTTTTTAGACCTAAATAAGGCCTTTGATACAGTCTCCATCCACAGGCTGGTGAACAAGATGGAACGTATGGGATACGCGGCATGGCCTTGGATTTATACAAAGATAACCTCATTGAACGCAGTCAGTGCATCAAAATTAACTCGACCTTCAGTGATGAGGAGAGCTACAACTACGGCTTACCACAAGGTGTCCTGGCACCCACTATACCCCTATTACCCTTAAATACTGCAATATCTTCACCTATGCTGAAGACACGGCTCTACTAACTTATGGAAAGGACTGGGACAGTGCCAAACTTGCAACCGAACTTGCCTTGCAAAGGATAATGGATTGGTTATCCACTAATTTACTAATGCTCAACATAAAGAAAACAAAAATTATTCAGTTCCACCGATATACTCAAGAACTATTAATGCTCACACAGATTTGTGCCCTTCGACGTGTAAATGCCCTCACCTCTCTATAGTCTCAAATATTTAGGAGTACACATTGATGAGAGATTAGACTGGCGGGAACACATAAACAACCTCTATTCGCGAATTCAAAAATTGATATATGTATTCTTGGAGCTTAGATATTCGGCTGACATAGAAACTGCCTTACTTGTGTATCGTTCCTTATGTGAATCCATCATCACTTATTGCATTCCGGTCTGGGGAGGTACATTTAAGACGGTTATGCTCGGGATGGAGCCATCGAGATCGAGCTCAACGGGCAATCCTAAAATAATGTACTTTCCAAAAAGAGATTATCCCACTACCCAGCTGTTCTCGGATGCCCAAGTTCTTACTGCGAGACGACTTTACATCCACCGCTCTGTCTTACGCCGACACTCCATGCTACCCCTGAGGATATATCTAGCCAAACGACGCACCGGCTTCCCTGTATGCGAAATAGCTGTATGCCATTCTGCACTTGCGCGTAGACATTTTATGGCCCACAGCTCTCGAATTTACAACAAAGTTAATAAGAATTTAGTTTATATATAGTGAGCTATATATAAACTCACTCTGCATATGGTAAAAAAATTACTGAAGTTATGGCTGCAGTCTTTAAATTATGACGACACTAAAAAAATCATAACAACAATCATCTAAAATGTTCACGCCTCTTAAGTCACATTACATGCACACATAGACACTTCACTCTTATACACTCTCATCACATACACCACACTACTATTCACGCACACCACTCTAACACACACACACACACACACACACACACACACTCACTCACCTGTAATATAGATTATTATAGGTGCTTTAGTATAAATTTTATTAGTTTTAGTTAAGTTAAAGTATCTTTTGTTTTATTTTACTACTATTTTGTTATACCTACATACATATAAATAGTTTTGTTGCATATAACTATCGGAGAAGGCACTGGTTTCTGTAACAAAGGAAAATAAAAATAATAAAAATATGTTGCATAAATAAACTTATTATTATGTATATCGGTTTCTATTTCGGTATTTCTTCAGTATCAGTATTCAGTACTTATCGAGGTTTTATTATTTTTAAAGCTACCCGCACCGGGTTAATTTTATTTATGATTGTATAAAAATTTTTGTTCTCACGTAAGTGATATACATTATCTAAATGAGAAATAAAGTTCTTTAAACCGAAGCTTAAACCAAATCGATTGACAACTGAGTTATAACGTGGTTCTGATTCGGTATTTGTATCAGTATAAATAGTAATGCGATTGATAAGACTACGAAGAAGACTACGATACTAAGAATTATAAAATAGCTTATATAATATAAGTAAATTACTTAAGACCTTTCAGCCTTAAAAAATGTTTTGAAACTTTGGTTATAACTTATTAAATATATTATATATATAATACATTGATATAAATTAACCTTTTAAGTTTGTAATATTATTTTTGTTAGAAGGTTTTCGAATACTTACATAGACTTTGTTTTGATAGATTTCTGTAAAGTTTGTGCAATAACTTATATTATTATTGGATTTATCTGTAGGTAATGATATCTAGTTGTACGTATGTATAAAAAATATATAAAAAACGTTAAAATAAATAATAGTTAAAAACTAATAAACGCACTTTATTAAAAAACTAAACTAAAAAGTAGAAAATAATTCAATAATTTTAATGTATAAAAGCGTGGGGTCATATCAAAATATCTTAGACAGCACACATTTTTTAAACTTTTTTTTTTTGTCGTATGATTAATATTTTTTTCTAAATTATTGTATTGTCATCGGTCCTCGATAAGTTTGCATGGCTTCAAATCAATCCGTCGGTTTGAAAGGGGTGAAAATCACGTTCAAAGATTCCGTTACATAGATACATACAAACCAAGCTAATAAAAGCCTGTTAAAAATAGATATAATTAAAATAGAAATGATACACCGTCTATAGCTGATTTCCATTAAATTGCTATTATCTATGCTGAAATTGCATAAAAGAAATATATGACGTTCAGTTTTTGAAGACCATCAAATCTTGATTTAAAAAGAGTTTCCGTAAATTTCTTGCCTTGCAGTTCTTCTCATTGGCTCTTCGCCATTGCGTTGCTAAACATGGCAACGTGTAAATGTAAATACACATAAAAAAGTGTAACTTTCACGTTTATAAGTGTTACTTTGTGACCTACATAAACGAACATATTTTTATTTTTGATATTGTTTTTCTTGCATCAATATCATCTCAGCATCAAATAAAAATTACAACATTATTCACACCGAAACGTTGAAATGTATCTAGTTTTAACAATATTGGAATGTTTTCCTATTCGAATAAACACATTAAACATGTACCTAGCGGATATAATGGACAGTCTTTTGTTCACGGTCACTTGTGCTTGACGCCGCATTCAATGTGTCAAATAGAACCTCAATAAGTACTCGTGATCACAAATATGCAAAAAAACTACGCGGATGAAGCCACTTATAATAGACTCACTCCTTTATTTACCCGAAGGGCTTTGTAAGTATATATAGCATAGTATGGTATAAATTTGCAGAAGTTATATTACGCCAGTTGTTTTTAGAACCTATGTAAAATACAAGAGGCCTGAAGACGTCTACTGGGCTTCTAATACTTATATCCGTGCTGCTCCGAATTTCCCACAAATTAATCTAACAACAAATCAAAATCAAACTCGAAACCTCAGTCGTACTCAAACAATCGCATACTTATGCCACGAAACTAACACGGCAGTCACCAAACAATAAAACAAGCAAACAAATATACTGCAGGACAAAAGTTCAAGACCAGCTTAATTAAAGTAGAAAAATAAAATAATTCTCAAAAATTAAGTATTTTAAGTAGGTAACCCGTTTAGTCATCCTATAAAACAGTGATTAATAGACAATATACTTTAAATCCGTGAAGATATATCAATAATAATCCATGCTAAAATGCCATAGTTGGCTAAACTGATTTTCCATTAAAAAATCCTCCTTTACGTTGTATTTTTTCGTCATTCTTTTTTTTTTTTTTTATATACTTGTGAGGGCTTTTAATTGGCAAACTGAAAATGTTAATAATTGTTATATTTCATAGTTTTAATTAGTCCGTAAGCCTTCTGTAAAACTAAATAAATAAATAAATAAATAAATAAATGACTTTTTTCACAAGTCTCGGCATACGAGCAATCAATTTGTTGATGGTGTCTTCTGATATATTGCTCCAACTTTCTCATAAAGCATTCCACATGTACGGACAATCCTATCAAGCTCTTCCCACAAAAGTTCAATTGGATTGAGATCCAGGCTCTGAGGAGGCCACACCATGTTTTTTAAAAACTCATGTGCCTCTTTATCTTCTAAATATCCCGTGCATAATTTAGAGCTATGCTTTGGATCATTATCTTGTTGGAAAATGAATCCATCTCCAATTAATCGCAACCCGGAAGGAACAGCATTTTGTTCTAAAATTTGTTAGTACTGCTCCTTTTTCAAAATTCCTTTTGATTTTGAAAAAGGAGCAGTACAATGACAATTCTGATTATATCACCAGTTCCTTGGATAGAGAAGCAACCCCAGACAATAATTGAACCACCACTATGCTTGACTGTTGGGACTACACAGTCTGACATAATCTTTTCTTGGGCGCTACGTCGAACATAAATTCTTCGTTTTGAACCGAATAGTTCAAACATGGATTCATCAGACAAGAGAACTTTTTAAAATCTTCTTGAGTCCAATCTCGATGGACAAGAGTCCACTGCATTCGTTTTTCCTTGTTTTGTGGTCTTAACAGAGGTTTTCGAGCGGCAACGCGACCATACAACTTCGCATCTTTCAATCGCCATTTTACTGTAGTAATTGTTGTGATAAAGGTTTAACTCGGATTTTGTTCACTTCAACGCGGATTTCTGGTACTGTTAGGCGTCTGTTTCGCTTGCTGGTAATAACGATGAAATTATCTTCACTAGAAGTTGTAGCTCTCGGCCTTCCCGAGCGTAGACGATCTTGATTACTGCCTGTCTCCCTGTACCGAGTTATTGTACCATGAACACAAGTCTTCGATAACTTTAGTTGTGAAGCAATCTCACATTCTGATTTGCCTTCGTTATGTAAAACAACGATGGCAAAAGGCACTTTACTACTAATTTCGCGTGCTTTTCACATTTTAAGATGTTGTACGGATGGTGTAAGGTGTGTTAATTTGGGGAGTAATTGATACAACCGATGTCGAATCAATACTGCGTTTATTAAAATAATACATTGATTATTTATCACACATCTCCCCCATAAAACTAAAATAAAATAAAGGTTACATTTATTTTATTGTTACAGTAAATGAGTGCATAAAAAGAATATCAAAATGAAATACAATAGGTAAATTGTATGTTTAATATTATAAAAATAAACATCTATCATATTTTTTAATCAAATTATAATAATATGTATGTCATTTACACAAAACAATAGATTATTAGAGAGTACGTGAATATAAAGTTATCTTAAATAAATAAACATTGCGATGACATCAATAATTATTTAAGCACATGATTATAAAGTTATCTTATATAAATAAACATTGCGATGGCATCAATAATTATAGTATATCGGTATGCGAAGCCGAACCCGCTCTCGTGCAACCGAGATTCGTCACCGCTTACCGTTGAACTATCGCATCCTTAATAAACAAACATTCGTTACATTGATTACTTACAATAACAATAGAGACTATGCACTTGATATTGTAAAAATAATATAACTTCGTTCTATAAGTTACTTTTACCATTAATTTCTATCTCGACATTTGTTGACAAGTCTCTAATGACATTATATGGACCAGAATACAATTGTTTCTGTTTATTGCCAGTTTCATTTTGAAGTAACATTTTATCGTTAGGTTTGTATCGTATAGGATTAACATAAGTGTCATATCTACATTTATTTTCCATATTAATAGCTATAAAATTTTACCGCGCTTCGGTTTGAGAAACCTAAAGCCGATACTTAAGCTCAAGTGGGTAACTATAATAATTGAAAAGAGGCTACACACTTAAATTATTAGGTAAATTACACTTCCTGCCATTAACGAGTACAAAAGGTGAAAATTTCGTGGAAGAGTGAACAGACGTATTATAAGCAAAGCACCAGAACGGTAGCCAACTACTCCATAATAAAGGTTTTTCTCCGGCTTGAATTCGTAAAATGTACCTAAATGTTTATTAAGAGTTTTTAGCGCTTCGATACTTTGGTGATGATACGCAGTTGAATTTAACTTCTTAATATTAAGTAACTCACAAACCTATTTAGGTTAGTTGTAGGGTTGTCTGACATGAACTCTACACCTCTGTCGGTAGCTATCTCCCTCGGAACGCCATGCTGTAGTATAAAGTTGTTCACAAAGGCGCGCGCTACTTCTGTTGACGTTTTCGTGATAAGGGGGTAAGCACATGCATACTTTGATAACTCACATTGTAAAGTATATATGAAAAATCAGAGCTGTCTGAAATCTAAGAAATCTATCAAAAGAAGAATTTTATCAAAAGCCGAATGAGCGGTTGACTTGATAACCATTGGCTCCTTCACTTGCGTAGTATACTTATATTTTTGACATTAAGGACATTTAAAAAAAGTTTTTGACATCAAACTCTATGCTTGGCTAAAAATAATATCTTTTTATATTGGTCAACATTCTTCTTATGCTCGCGTAGCCACTAGTGGGCAAAAGATGAAAGTCGTTAAGTAGGTATAACTTTCCTGTCGCCCTTATCTTCTATGCTCTCGACGTATTTTAATATACATAATCTGGGCCCTTTCCAGTTACTCTGGTTCTTTATTTCGCTTGCAAGCTTCTCTACTTTTTTTTTATAAATTTTTTTTGTTAAGCGTCTTCTGTTTTATTAATTCTTTCGCAGAAATCACAAATTCGGCTCGCGTAATTTGCAGTAGAGTAGCCGGTTTAATAAATATTGTCTTCTTTTGAGCAATATGTAACAATATATGACTTTCTAACGTTATCAAACTATGACTTTTAGACTTCGTAAGACTACTAATGTCTATAAATCGTAACTCTACTGTCTTTCGGTTTGATATGGGTTTCCACAACTTTTGGTTGAACAGGCCAATCGTTGGTGGGCAACATATCATCCGAAGGAGCAGCGTCTAACTGTTTCTTTTGGCAGCGCGTCACAACATACATACAAGCATCCGTTCATTTCACCATAGTAGAGGTAGGTTCTCTTATCATACATCTAGCAATAAGCGTGAGCATATACAAACTTTGGCAAATTCAGATTCAGAGCATGTTTCGACAGTCGAACAATGTTCTCAAAGCGAAAATCTGTTTTTCGGGACTAAAATATAATTTTATCATGTAACAGTGCAGGTTATGTAAATTTAAAATCATGTAATAATTACTCATACCATTTGTTAGCTGATACTGGTGCTTCCATTTGTGTTATCAAATATAAACAATTCTCGAACAAAACATTCTAATCCATATTGAGGATACTTCTGTAAACGGTATCGGAGGCAAAGTCCAGGCTATAGGGTATGTTTACATAGTCTTAATTAGTTATTGGATCCGATGGCCGGAAGGTGTGTCAATTTGGGGAGTCATTGATACAACTGAACAAAATGTATCAAGTTTACATTGACAAATGTAAAGAGTCGTAACATAAATATAAATTTGAATAATGAAATTATTACTTTCGTACAATCAACAGTTTTTCTAGGTTTGACTTTAGATCATAAAGTTCAGTGGGGCGCTCAAATATCGTGTCTTGCAGGGAAACTTAGCTCAACCGCATATGCAGTTCGGAAAGTAAGACAGCTTTGTTCGAGTTAAAATCGAACACTCAGCTAATGCGCATAAATGCATCGCTAGCAATTATGCTCATTAGCGTTTTAGTTAAATCTTTTAACCAGTTCGCGATCGATTCTCGTTGAGACACCGCGTGCTCAAACCAAAACCATTAACCATTTATACCATTTACCATTTATTTTACTAATTTATAGTATTAGTCAAGTATATTTTGTTCAATTAGCATAATTTTAGTTTACGTGACTTTTGTTAATAGTTATTGAAATCTTGTGTTAATTATATTACGTAATTACTCGCAAATTACATTTTTTATTTAAATGCATTTACCGTACCATAAAACTCTAAACAGAAAGTAGTGTCTTAGGACTCTTAGGTCACCATAGCGCCGCGGACAAATAAACACTACTATCTTCATGGTCCTTCGAAATACGAACCAGTGCTAATCAAGTGAAACAGTGCCACGAGTTATTAGAAAGGTGCAGCGAGTAAGTTTGGCTGCAGAGGCTGTCGGTTGGAGCAAATAAGGTCAGATCAAACCATTTTCTTAATCGCACCAAACATTTTTATTGCCAATACCAAATATGGATTCCGCAACTCTGTTTATGAACCAAACTGAGCTTTATGAAATTCTTAAAAAGTTTTTAATTAACATTAAGAAGGATGGCTCCGAGAGAAAAACTGTCGATAACTATAAGCGGAAGGCTGATATGTTGGAAGCTTATTGGCAGGATTACCAAGACAACCATAGAAACATGTGTGAGTTAGCTGAATTCGACCATGTATATTTTAAAAAGAACTGTTTTGATACCGCTCAGGAAGTTTATTTAGATATCAAAGAAATAATCGACAAAACCATGAGCCAGTTAACCAAGAAACAGCAGCTTGGCGTGAGCCCCCGTGGACCAGAAGGGGAGGTATCGAACCCGTCACCAGGTACTCAAGCTAGGCGACAAATCGGTGCTGACCAAAGTGCAGCCCAAGAGGCTAAGCAGTCACAACCAGGTATGACATCTCATTATGAACACTCTTCCTACGCATCGAGAGGGTCCAACAGAATGAGCGAGTTAGTAAAGAAGCAGTATATCAACTTCAAGGCACTTATGAGAACTGTAAGTAAAATTCAAGTTGACAAGTTTGAGAACAAATGGCAGTTTGAAAACGCATTAAAATCATTAGATAGCCGCTGGGGTGAGATCGATAAGCTGCATTGGGAAATCGAAGGTGAGAATGGAGCTGAAAATTCTGATTACCAAGAAGAGTTCACAAAGCACGAAGAAATTTATGGAGAGTTGACTGAAAATATCAATACAAAAATGTGGGCAGTTAAGCATCGGGAAAAGTCAACACCTCAAATGAGCATTCCCGTATTTCACGGAAGTTACAACCAGTGGGTGCCGTTCAAAGATTTGTTTAGCGAAGCGATTGATAAAAACCCGTCGATGTCCAATGCTCAGAAAATGCAGTTTCTAAAGAGCAAAGTTTCTGGTGAAGCGGAACGTCTGATACACCATTTACAGATCAGCTCTGAGAATTACAAGGTATGCTGGGAAATACTTAACCATCGATATGACAACAAAAAATTGATTTTCACATCCCATATCACCACACTGCTTAGCCTTCCCAACATACAACAGCAATCATCTAATATAATTAAGAAACTGCACGACGTCACGAAGGAGTCCTTACACGCTATCCAGAATCTGAGTGTCGATATTTCAACGTGGGATCCGCTTTTAGTACATCTATTAGCGCAAAAATTAGACAACGAGACATTTACCGATTATACAGAATCCATCAAAAAGCCCAGAGAGCTTCCCTCTTTACAGGAGTTCTTAGAGTACTTAGAGATGAAATTCACTGCAATGGAAGCGTCTCGTCGCAAACAGGAGCCTATAAATCAAAAAACCGCACCAAAATCAGACCATAACAACCAAAGCTATCAAAAGAAAAATTTTCAACGCAATAGCCAAACCAACAAGGAAAATTGGAAAGCGAATACGGGTGCATTTCATGTATCGCGTTCAACTAGCTGCGCGTTATGCAATAATGAACACGGTTTATGGCAGTGCCCTGAATTCTTACAGATGACTCACGAACAAAAATTGCATAAAATTAAACAATTAAACTTTTGTGTCAACTGTTTATGCAGTCACTTCAAAAAACCGTGCGTGTCAACAAAACGATGCCGGAAGTGCTTAGGTGCTCATAACACTTTATTACACGAATCATTTGTAAATCAAAGTGCACCTACGTCGACAAAACCGAATGACATAGCAAACAGAGAGAATTCATCTAGGTCAACACACACTTCCTATGACGACATGTCAGATGTGCTCTTAGCAACCGCTGTAGTCAAGGTTACAAGTACAGATGGTACTCAGCATAGCGTGAGAGCATTGATTGACCAAGGATCGCAACTATCCTTAATCAGCGAGAATGCAGCTCAGATTTTAGGATTGAAAAGGACACAGTTCAAAGGTCAAGTTTTCGGAGTAGGCATTAAATCAAACAACTGCAAAGGAATGATTGAATTAACCATACAATCAATTCACAGTGATTATTCCTTGAAGACGAATGTTGTTATTATGAATAGTTTAATCAAAAGCCTGCCCAATAAGACGTTTGCCACACCATCGTCATGGAAACACATAAAAGGAATTAGTTTGGCTGACCCCGAATTTAATGTAAACAAAAGAGTGGATTTGCTGCTAGGCGCAGACGTCTACAGTAAAATAATGTTAGGCGGTATATTAAAAGGAAACGAAGACGAACCTATCGCCCAACAAACGCAGTTAGGTTGGCTGCTCTGTGGATCCATGAAACCACAATACCAATGCAATGTCGTTCTTAATAACATTAAGGACTTGCTTAAGTTTTGGGAAAATGAAGACATACACCAAAATATCGAAATGTCTAACGACGACTACGAGTGTCTTGAACATTTTTCAAAAACCACCACTAGACTAGGAAACGGCAAGTACGAAGTTCGATTACCATTTAACACATCGCTTAAGGAAAAATTGGGTGCTACGAAACCGCAAGCTTTAGCTCAGTTTAGAAACTTGGAGAATAAGTTTGAGAAAAACAGTCAGTTGAAGGAAGATTACCAAACATTTATGAAAGAATATTATAACTTGAACCATATGATAATATCAACCAACAACCACTCGCCTGAGTGTTACTTACCCCACCACGCAGTAACCCGAGCGGAATCAACCACTACGAAGCTGAGGGTAGTTTTCAACGCGTCAGCAAAGTCGTCGTCACGGTACAGTCTTAACGATATACTGTATAGAGGCCCAAATATACAGAAAGATTTACAAGACCTTATTCTGAAGTGGAGACAGTACCAATTTGTTTACACTTCTGATATCGAAAAAATGTACAGAATGATACTTGTTCACAAGGACGATCAAGTTTACCAAAAAATACTTTGGAGGGATTCAAGAAACCAAACTATTCAATCGTTTCAGCTCGTCACTCTCACTTACGGTACTAAACCAGCAGGATTTCTCGCAATGATGTGCCTAAAACAGCTGGCGGTCGATGAAAGGCATAAATTTCCTAAGGCAGCAAAGGAGTTAGAGGAAAACTTCTACATGGATGATTATTGTGGAGGCAGTCATTCCATTGATAAAGCGCGCAAGCTGAAATCTGATCTCATACAGCTACTGCAATTAGGAGGATTTAATCTCAGGAAATGGACCTCGAACAAACCAGAGCTTTTAACCGACTTAGAGAGAGCACAGTGCAATGAAGCGACCTACGAATTCAAACAAACTGATTCGACAAAAACGTTGGGTCTAGGTTGGAAACCACAAAGCGATAATTTTATATTTAATATGAAATTTAATGTTGAATCACCTCTTATCGCAACCAAAAGGTCTTTACTATCGGATATCTCAAGGCTATTCGATCCATTAGGGTGGTTAACTCCCCTCAGCACTTCCATGAAGATATTATTTCAGAATGTTTGGATGTCAAAGATAGAATGGGACGACAAACTACCAGAGGAAATAAACGCGGGATGGGCTAAATTGAAATCTGAATTCACATATTTGAAAAACATAGAAGTTACCAGGTGGCTAGGAATGGGTGAAAACCAAAATATAGAGTTGCACGGGTTCTGCGACGCGTCGAACAAAGCCTACGCTTGCGTAATCTATTGCAAGACCGTAAAAAATGGGCAAACAACCATAACATTAGTTGCTGGGAAAGCTAGATTAGGGCCCCTTAACAAGGTCATGACTATTCCTAGATTAGAGTTGATGGGAGCACTACTACTATCACAGCTAATGCAAAAGGTATTAGAATGCTTGCATGATTACCCTAAGGACGTATATTGTTGGACCGATTCAACTGCAGTATTAGGCTGGATACAGGGTGACCCAGCCCGGTGGAAACCGTTCGTATCAAATCGAGTTACGGCAATAAACCGAATATTACCATCTAAACATTGGCAATATGTTAATACCATGGATAACCCAGCAGATTGTGCAAGTCTTGGTTTAACCGTCCAGCAACTTATTAACCATAAATTATGGTGGCGAGGGCCTTCATGGCTCCCATCATACAAACCAGAAAAACCACATGCTATCGTATATAAAACACAATTAGAGAAAAAATCATCCGATTCGAAACAATCGAACGTTGTTATTTATAAACAAACCAAAGGTCATGTCCTAGTAACCGATATTATAAAACGCTTACTACACGAAAACAGCACAATAACAAAAGTCGTTCGTATTTTTGCTAGAATTATGCGATTAGTCACATCTAAAAAACAATTGTATCAACAATACCTTGAAATACACGAGCTTCGTCGCGCAAAACTGCTGATTATTAAATACGTGCAACAAACAGAATTTGCATGCGATCTAGATTATATAAATAAACACGGAAATGTGCACTCTAAAAGTAAGATTTTAAATTTAAATCCTACCATAGATGAATATGGAATCTTACGAGTTGGAGGAAGACTGAGGAACGCTCACATAAGTCACGACATGAAACATCCTATTATATTGCCTCACGAGCATAGGCTTACCACGTTATTGATTGACCAAGCCCATAAACTAACATTTCACGGTGGAGTACGTCTTACCTTAGCGAATCTTCGGCAACAATATTGGATTATCGGCGGTTACATGGCCACGAAAAAGTTCGTAAGGAAATGCGTTACATGTAGAAGGCAAGATCCTAGTAAGCACTACCAACTCATGGGAGACCTACCGGAACCAAGAGTCAATCCTGAAAACGCATTCCATCACTGCGGCGTCGATTACACAGGATTCGTCGAAGTGAAAGCGAATAAAGGACGAGGTATTAAAACCATGAAGGGCTATATAGCAATTTTCGTGTGCATGGCTACGAAAGCTGTTCACCTAGAGCTCGTGTCAGACTTGAGCAGTTCAGCATTTTTAGCTGCTCTTAGCAGAATGGCTGCACGTCGAGGAGCTCCGCGTCACATGTACAGTGACAATGGAACCAACTTCGTAGGAGCGAACAGGATGTTGCAGGATGAATATAACCAGCTCCAGCAAGTTTATAACGAGAGCTTCATGAAAGAAGTTACTGAAATGGGTATTAAATGGCATTTTAACATACCAAGCTGGCCCAATGCTGGTGGATTATGGGAAAGAGCAGTGCGCAGTCTTAAACATCACCTAAAGAGAGTTATTGGTCAGCAAAAACTAACCTTTGAAGAGTATTCTACATTGCTGGCTAAACTAGAAGCATGCCTCAACTCACGTCCTCTCTGCGCTCTAAAAGAAGATCCTGATGACCTTGATTTCCTGACGCCAGCCCATTTCCTAACAGGAAGACCAGGAGCAACCATAATAGAAACTGAGCAAGATGCCAGAACCAGATGGCACCTCACATCAAAATTATTTCAAGATCTGTGGGGAAGATGGAAGTCTGAATATTTGGTACAACTTTCATCCAGACAAAAGTGGTCAAAGGTACAAAATAATATTAGTATTGGCGATTTAGTCGTAATTCACGACGACAATTCACCCCCAGGAAAATGGGCTCTTGGGCGTGTAATCGATACCTACCCGGGAAATGATGGCTTAACCAGAGCAGTGTCATTAAAAACCAAAAATGGGGTAATGAAACGCCCTATAGTAAAAATTTCCCTGTTGCCTATTAACCAAGAGAACAAACCAGCACCGAAACCAGACAAAATAGAACATACGACTAGATCGTCAGTTCGGAGAAGAAAACCTAGATCAAAGATGAATACAATGGCTACCATTTTCTTTATTTTAATGACATTTCTTTTACCAATATACGGCATGTATGACATCAAACCACTACCAAGCAACCAGACTTTGTATTTCGATCCTATATCAAAATTACAATTAATTAGAGACAAATGGTCTTTGATAGTGTATTACGACATGGGGCCGTACTGGACCGGTATAAATACATATAACAAGATATCAAACTATTTAAATAAACTTTGTGTAGCCATTGAAAGACAATATCATTGTAATACGATCGTACAACAAGGCCAGCACGATTACCAAGAATTGCAATACTACAACCAACTTTTGTTAACACAGCATTTTGACGTTCACGCTAGACGGCGACGTCGTAATACGTCACAGACAGTAAGACGCCGACGCGGGCTTATCAACGGTGTTGGATATCTTGCCAATGACCTGTTCGGAGTGTTGGATTCACGTTTTGCAGAACAATATGTCAAGGATATCGAAGTCTTACAAAGCAACGAGAAACACCTGTCTAATTTATGGAAAAATCAAACCTCCATAATCGAAGCGGAATTCAATCTTATAAAAAAAATGGAATCCACAATCGATAGACAACACAAAATTATCAACAAGAACCTATTTGACTTGCAAGACAATATAAGCACCCTCAGGCGCGAAGTTCAAAATATAACTTATATCCAAGACTTTACTCTAACGGCAATAGCTGGTAACAACTTGTTGCACAGTTTAAGGCGACTTCAAGATACATTGCTTGAAACAATTACGGATATTTATCGTGGCCAAATAAGTACTCATTTGTTGACGCCAACTCAACTTAAACGTGAGCTTCAAACCATATACGGCCACATTCCTAGCGAACTGACACTACCAATCAGTGATATAAACACTGATCTTCAATATATCTATAAATTGATGAAGGTCAAGGCTAGAGCAATGAAGAAATATGTCCTGATTGAAGTTACGTTCCCGCTCATATCAAGAGAGAGCTTCCAACTCTACAACCTGATACCAATCCCACACCAAGTAAAAATTAATATGACCAGAATAATACCAATATCGGATTATGTTGCCGTTAATCTCAGGAAAGACTCTTACTTCAGCATGAGTACAAACGAACTAGCGACATGTTTGCACCGTGGACCAACGTACATGTGTCAATTGCTCAAACCAATCTTAAATCTCAAAAATGATGAAGGTTTCTGTAAATTAGACTTAGTAACTAATAAATGTTTATTTGAACAATCCACCTGTGCTAATAACTGGGTAGAATTACACATAACAGCGCAGCACATTTACTTTTGTTGTGATACATACACAATAAAAATCATATGCGGCGATCAAGTTACCGTACGTAAGCTGAGCCAAGCAGGGGTCATTGCTATTAGTCAAGAATGTGTAATCAAGGGCAAGGACTTTTCATTATATTCAGTACGTCACGAGTCAAACCAAATCGATTTTCTTCCAACCGTTTATGTGCCTGAATTTGACCAAATAAATCACATCGTCAACATAACATTTCCCGACGAAAGGCAATCTAGCGAAGTGGAAAACTTAAACGCATCCATGACCAGTCTGGAAGAACACATAAGGGAATTAAAGATGGAAAACACGGAAGTCAATACCATATCGCCTCATGATATTCATCACTACGTTATCATATATGCATTGATAGCAAGCGTAGTGTGCGCAGTTGTAGCGTACGTGTGGAGGAGCGGTCAATGTCGCGCGCGCCGCGAACCTGCTGGCGTGCGCCGCGGCGAGGGTCGGTGCCGACAGGAATCTGCGCCGACCCCGCCGCCTCAGAGAACTCAACGTTGTTGCGAGAGCACATGTCGGAAAGAACCAACAGTGCCAAAGCCGAGGCTAAACAGTGGGCCAGTGAATAGTGTAGTGCTTAGTGCGGGTGATTTATGTGAGAAAGATGACTCAGATATTTGTTTACACTCTTATGCCAAACGCTGGCCTAGTGCTAAGTATAGTTCCATCAAACGAAACAAAAATACGGACACGGGTGTTGATAATAACGGATTGAATGTTGAAGATACCATTGTGTAATGCGTTAGAGACAGCTGCTTACCATAGTTATAATAATCTTTTCTTCTAATATTTTTATTATAAAACATTGTATTTTTAACTTTTTTTATGTCTTTAATATGTTTGTTTTTGTATGCACTTATAAGTGCATATAATATATATGATATTTCATATCACGCACACTCATCCTCACGCATCTCATCTTGCTGTAGGGAATATGTTCGAGTTAAAATCGAACACTCAGCTAATGCGCATAAATGCATCGCTAGCAATTATGCTCATTAGCGTTTTAGTTAAATCTTTTAACCAGTTCGCGATCGATTCTCGTTGAGACACCGCGTGCTCAAACCAAAACCATTAACCATTTATACCATTTACCATTTATTTTACTAATTTATAGTATTAGTCAAGTATATTTTGTTCAATTAGCATAATTTTAGTTTACGTGACTTTTGTTAATAGTTATTGAAATCTTGTGTTAATTATATTACGTAATTACTCGCAAATTACATTTTTTATTTAAATGCATTTACCGTACCATAAAACTCTAAACAGAAAGTAGTGTCTTAGGACTCTTAGGTCACCATAGCGCCGCGGACAAATAAACACTACTATCTTCAAGCTTACTGATGTAGATACCGCGAGACTAGTACTTCAGTTACTTTCACAGTGTCATGTCCTATGGTATATTATTGTGGGGCAAGGCAGCTGATATCGAGACAATTTTTATTCTTCAAAAGCGTGCAGTACGTAGCATTTATAATTTAGGAACACGAGTTTCCCTGAAAGATCGATTTAAAGAAATAGGCATACTTACTGTTGCGTCGCAATATATATTTGCTAACATTATGTTTATTAAACATAATATTCACTTATATAATAAGAATAGTGATATCCATAGGTAATGTAAACACTAGAAATAAGCATAAGTTAGTAGGCCCATATCATCATTTACATAAGGTACACAATACATTTGCGGGACTCGGTATACGTTTTTTTAATAAACTACCTATAAATATAATAAATTTACCATTACTTAAATTTAAAAGCTCTACTTAAATAGTAGTAAAGTTCAATAATAGTAGTGTTAGAGTTTGAAAATTATGTAATAACAGTGTTTAAAATAAAATAAACAACGCGATAAAATCCGTATGAAGTGTTTGATTTCAATGTATAACATTCGCGTAAACATAAGACAATATTATGAATAAATGATTTTTGACTTTGTCTTTTGACCTTGATGTCGAGTCAATACAGCGTTTATTAACATAATACATTAGATAAAGATAAAAGATAAAACTTTATTCATAGATAAATTTAGCCTAGGTTTACAATGTAGTTCTGTTTTAATATATGTAGTACATTTAAACATATTTACACTATTAACTTAGAGTATTAGCAAATTAATGTATAAATATTCTGTTACACTTCAACATATAAAATTGGCGGTAAACCGATAAAAATTCTTTACCTTCCGTGCTAGTCAAATGACTGTGTTACGGCAAGGTAAGGATTCTCACTCTAGAAATACCAACTGTAAGTTAATTGAATAAGGACAGTTTTGTAATAATGATTGTAATATTTAAGCGAACAAAACATGCACGATATCTACTAATGAGTTTGGTGTAAACAAGTAGTATATCTACAAATAACAGATAATTTTGAAGAACGATTGTTAAGCTTATTTAAACTATTTTAAAATAATGTAATTGATAAAATATAAAGTTTATGTCAATGCAGACATGATTTAGTATTTAATAAATTTAATGGTAATATATAATGTATTATATAAAAAATAAGCATCATATAAATATATATATTTATACATTTAATACGTATGTGATGTTGTACATATATTTATACATTCATACACGTGTCTAAACATCGTTTATTCTTATAATAATAAAAACGCATGTTCATGTATACACACTCACATACCTACTTGTATTACATACATATTTTTGTAAATATTATATTTAAAATACAATTATATACATACAAACACATATACCTACTCAAAATATAAATTATAGAACATTTATTTACTTACATATTTGGATTATATTTTCTGTCCGTTCGTAATCTAATGTACTCAAATATTCATCTAGTGTCCTTTTGCAGACAAATATCGTCATATCTTTTAGTGGTTTGACTTTACTTAGGCGATTATAGAGTAGTGGAGCCAGAAAGTATGAAAAGCACTGAGCAAAGGTAGTCTTACATGAGGGAACTTCGTAAACCTCGTGTGATCTTCTTATATATTTATTATAACGTCTTTGGCAAAAGTGTTGTTTTAGAACAATACTTTTAATAAAAAGTTGACGGATCGTAAGAACTTCACACTCCTTATACAGTTTTACCGTAGGATACTTAAACTGCTTAAAATTAACTACCTTTAAGATACAACGCTGGGCTCTTTCTATTTTTATGAGAATACTTTTTCGGTCACCACCCCAAGCGGCGATGCCGTAAGTAGCTATAGATTGACATAAGGTTAGGTAAACAATCTTGCTAGTCTTTAGATCCTTCAGGTTTCTGATTTTTTTGAAAATAGGTATAAGTTTGCGTATTCTAGATTTCAGATTATTGATATGTGGTTTCCAATTTAAATTTTTATCTATTTCAATGCCTAGATATTTTGTACTATTGGCTGCAGATAAGATGTAACATTCGCATTTTCTAGCAGTAAGAGAGCAACCAGAAACACATGCCTCTGTATGTGCTTTTATTATAAAATCAGTAGGAGGCTGTGAATTATTGTTAATGCTAAAGGTTATATATTTTGTTTTATTTATATTTAAGGTTAATAAATTGTAATCAAGCCAGTTTATAATATTTTGAAGCCCTACCTCTGCTACTTTTTTTACTTGTGTCCATGGTGAATGTTGAAATAAAATTACAGTATCATCAGCAAATGTAATAGTTTTTGAATTAAGTATTTCAGTATTGCAGAGGTTATTTATATATATAAGAAATAACGTAGGCCCTAGCACAGATCCTTGCGGAACACCAAAACTTACTTTTAACTTAGAACTAAAATGATCTCCAATTTTTAATGTTTGCGTCCTGTCAATAAGATAATTTTTAAACAGATCTAGCTGTACACCCCTGATGCCTATTGACTCTAACTTACGAATGAGTAAGGAAATTGAGATAGTACATATCAAAGGCTTCAGTTAAATCTAATAATGCACCTATGCATTTTTTCTTACAGTCAAGGTTTCTTGCTATATTAGTAACTAAGTCCTGCACTGCATCCGAAGTCGATTTATTTTTTCTAAAGCCATATTGATTTTTTGACAGGATATTATTCTTTTCTAAGTAATTAACTAATCTTTTATTTATAACTTTTTCTAAAATTTTAGATATTGTAGGCAGGAGCGAAATTGGACGATAATTTGTAATGCTATCTTTTTCCCCTGATTTAAATACAGGAATTACAATAGATTCTTTTAAACAATTTGGAAACTGGCCACATGATAAACATAAATTCAATATATGAGTAAGAGGTGCAATAATTAAATTAACAAATGTTTTGATAAATTGTGACGATATACCATCCCAGCCTGTAGAGTTGGTATTTTTCAATGAAGTAATAATTTTGTATACCTCGTACTCATCGGTTTCCAGCATCACAAATGAGTTTAACGGAGAATTCTTACAGCTAAAGTTTTTAACTAGGTCCTCCTCTGTAAGTTTTAATCTTTGTAAAATCTTGTTTGATAGCTTAGCACCTATATTGACAAAAAAATTATTTGCATAATCAATAGATTCCTGTGGTGTCGATTTAATGCTTAGTAATTCATTCGGCACTTTGGATTTATCTGAGATGTTTAAATTACATACATCTTTTATAACGTTCCAAGTCTTTTTTATATCATTTTTGCTTGAATTTAAATTTTGCTTATCATGATCATTCTTTAAACTATGAAGTAGATTATTACAATGATTGCGATAACGTTTATAGGTCATTTCTAGTTCTTTGGTATTTGGTGATTTTAAATGTCTTTTATGTAATATATCTCTGAATTTCATACACCGTAGTAATCCGGGAGTAATCCATTATTGACGAATTTGCTGTCGGTTTGGTACTGGAATAGTTCGTGTGCATTTTGTTACGATTTCAGAAAATATTTTAACAAAAAGTTCTGTCGCTGTATTAGAATCTGTTAACGATGTTATATTTGTGAAATCAATTGCATTCATGAGATTACAAGCCATAGCATGATTAAATTTTCAATAGTCCGTTTATGTTTATTCTTTGTACGTTGCTGTGTCAGAGGCACATTTAAATATAAACTGCTGTGATCAGTTACAGAGGATTTGCAAATTACGGTCAATACTTTTGAATTTGACTTTACAAAACAGTGATCAATACATTTATTAAGACGGGTTGGCATTAAATGACTCGGCAAAAGACAGTGAATCGCAAGTAGATCTAGGTACTCATCCGATTTAGGGTCACTGCTATGGCTACCGATATCAATATTGATGTCTCCGGTTAAATAAATGTTAGGTATACCTTTGAGCTTAAGTAGCAGTTCATCTAGAGAATAGAGAAAGTTAGTTACCGAGACAAATGATGGCGATCTGTACAAGCAAATAAATGCGTTATTTTTGTCTATTTCTACCACTAAACAATCAGCATCTATAATATTTGGTTCGTATACCTTCACATTTCCCAAATTACATTTTATATATACCAGTACATCGCTGTTCTGATTAATATGTGAATGGGTATTATAAATGTCATACTGTTCTATTTTTGGGATTGAATATAAATTTTGTAACCAGCACTCAGTCAGAATTACAATATCGTAACAAAAATTACTCCTTGCCATAAAAATTTTAAAATCTTCCAGGTTTTTATTTATACTTCGTATGTTTTGTACAATTATTTTAAGAGAAAGTTTAGTGTCGAGTTTGTAATGCAAAAGCAATTCTGGATCCTCAACCAAAAAAGAATCTCCAACGTTGATATTATGATCAACGTCGATTACAACTACATCTATACTGTCGGTCATGGTTTAATTAATGAGATAAATAAAAAAAAAAATAATAATAAAATTGTATTTATTTTTCTCACAAAGGTACACAGTTTAGGAAATAAAAGATATTGATCAGACAAAATTCCTTTGTGAGATGCTGGTGTCTGTGGTAGGAAAAGAATCCTGTGTTACAGATCACCAGGCTCCCATAAAGTAATGAAAACAGGCATTTGGTTGAGGATGGTAGTTATTGATATTTATTTGAGTACTCGTAGGTGTGCAAGTCGTAGATACATGTTTGTTATGAGCGGACAAGGTATAAATATAGTATAAAAATAATAAAAATACTATAGCAATATGATAAATGTTTAAACTATACATACGATATATATAATATATAGATACTGAATAATTATTAGGATAGTAATACAGGAATATATATATCAAGCAATTAAGAAAAGCTATTATAGTTATAGTTAGATATGTATTAACTGAATTAAAACTAGCAGTACAAGTGAATCTGTTGCAATAAAGTAAAAAGAAACATTGTAATAACTAAAGTAACAAATGCCGTGGTTTCTCGACATATATACCTGCTAATAGTCATTGTATGTCTAAATCTTTAATCTGCTTTAGGGTTTTGATAACTATGGCAGACTGACCCTCTTCTTTACGCAGTAAAATATTACCTCGTGACACCCAGCAATATTTGTACCTTCCATTCTTCACCAGTTCTCGAGCAGCAGCCAGGATCTTCTTAGACATAGGAGTTAGAGCTTCAGATATACAAACTCTTGAAGTTACTCCGCTAATCCCTAACATTTCTGAGTTTATTGGTCTTTCCTTGTTTTCAGAGTTATATTTTTTTGTAGCTCTTAAGATTTCCTCCCTCTTTTTGATATCCTGGAACTCCATTATAATAGGACCATTTTGTTTACCTCTTCTGTATATTTTTGTCGTTTCATCCAAAGCTGGTAGATTTAATGTATTGTAAATATTTTTGATAATGTTATTTACATCTTCTTTATCTTCCCGTGGAATATTCCTTATTTCAACAATATTCCTAATGCATTGTTTTAGCAATTCATGTAATTGAGATTCCAATTCATTTATACGTATCATATCTACTTCAAACTTAGCTTCAAGGTTTCTACTCTGCACATAATTTCCTTGTAATTAATAGCATTCAGCTCTAGTAGTTTTATAATCTGCGCATTAGACTCAAGTATCTGACTGTTTTGTTGCTTTATCTCACTGATTTCCGAATTCATCAATTGCTTGAAAGACTTCATGAGTTCTTCTTTAAGATCCGTAAAGTCTTCATGATCAGGATTTTTTCGTTTCCTTATATTGACATTTCGAATTATATCGTGGTCTGATGATTCAAATGACAGATCAGGTTGTGAAGAAAACCTTATTGCTTGGTCGGATGTTGGAGTACGCTGCATTTTATCTGTTAGTTTTGCTTGTACTATAAATGTTTTGAACCGACTCGGGTTTAGAATAGTGCTGGATACAAAGAGAATTAAAACTTATCTCCTTATAAAGAAGTGCTAATATGTATCAAATCAAAATACGTCCGACTTCAACTAGTACGCAAGCGAGAATGATTATATATCACAATGTCTTGACTGTAGAAACCACAAGTTAAGACTTATTGAGATTGTTTGTGGTCAGGTAATAATAAGTCGGAAACATGTGGTTTGGAAAATAAATAATGTTCAATAAATGTCATGTTCAATGTCATGTTGGACATTCGGCAATATATTTGTAAATTGAATGACAGTGTAAGGTACTAGTCCAGTGACAAGCCCTTATAATTCTTTAAATGAGAGTATATTTTGTAGTATTCTTTTCTTTAGCCTCCGGGCTAAGGAATATTTCATCGTTCATAAGGTAACGTGTTAATATATTTGGATGTAGCTCCAATCTTTTTTATATTTTTGACTGCCTCAACTATTTCTTCTTTTATTGTTTGATGTGGAGTTCGTGGTGAAGTCTCTCATTCGTGACATACCATGGTGCATATACGATCATTCTTAGCATTTTTGATTGGAACCTTTGTAAGATTTCTAAGTTTGAATTGGCAGCCGTGCCCAATAGCTGAATTCCGTAGGTCCATATAGGTTTTATTATGGCCTTGTATATCAATAATTTATTTTCCATAGTGAGCTGGCTGTTTCTATTGATCAACCAATACATCTTGCGGACCTGTTGTCCCATTGCTAAACGTTTGGTAAAGATGTGCTTTCGCCATGGTAGACTCCAAGATACTTTGCATCATTTGATTGAGGTATCTAAACACCATTTAGCAAGACTGGAGGGCAAGACAGGCGTAACGTACAGTAATTGGCAACATATTTTTTAATTTGAAAAGAAGTCATTCCTATCAAACGCCTGTAAAATATCCAGAAATCCGGCTGTACAGTATTCTTTCTGATCATATGTTTTAGCAATGCTTTCGACAAGTCTATAAATTTGCTCAATTGTGCTATGCTTTTGCTTGAAGCCAAATTGATGGTCAGGGATTAACTTACGTTCCTTGATAATTGGGGTCAATTTCCTCAGAGTCGATTGAGATCGAGAGAGGGATTGGGAGTAGGCTTATTGGATGATAGGACTTAGTCATAATAATTTATGCCACTTTTCATTACGGGGGTATGTATTCTCTTAGTAGGGTGGCATTGTATAATTGTGTGAGGTAAGTTATGCCCATTTCTAGCAATTCATGAAGGATAATCGCTGTAATTAGGTCGTACCCAGGAGCTTTTTTCACTTCCAGTTTTCGAATTACAGATTTGATTTCTGTTTTACTGAATTTTTTAATCGGCAGCTCAAGTTGGTGTACATGGTCTAGGATTTTTGTCACTATTTCAGTCAAGATTTGCAGTAAGTTTATTATAGATTTTTTTGTCACCAAAAGCCCGTAAGATAAATAAAAAAATGCACATCTGCATATTCTGTTGTTAATACCGAATATCTTAAGAATTCATTCTTTTGTTTACTTTCAAGTTATTGGACTATTATAAAGTGTACCTTGTCATCTGCCATCGCTGCCTAGCTTTTCGCTTTTCATATAAAAGCTTATAATAGTCCAATAACTTGAAAGTAAACAAAATAATGAATTCTTAACATATTCGGTATTAACAATAGAATATGCAGATGTGCATTTTTTTATTTATCTTACGGGCGTTTATTACAATTGATAACTGGTTAAGTCGTTTAAGTTCGTTTCGGTATTAACAATAGAATATGCAGATGTGCATTTTTTTATTTATCTTACGGGCTTTTATTACAATTGATAACTGGTTAAGTCGTTTAAGTGCGGTCTTAAAATTTTGGCCGGCAGGGTAAACATGCATACCTTCATAGCATCAAACTAAAGAAACTAAACCAGCAATCGGCAGTATGGTTATCAAATCAGTTACATTTTTCTAAACTGGTAATAAAAAACCTTATTATACTCGTACCTATTTCCATAACAGTTACAATAAACGTATGACATTATGTAGATCGATATTTAGGTGAACAATAGGTAATAAAATTCAATTAAACGTTCGTCATGTATTCCCAAGAAACATTACTTGAGGAAAAAGCGCCTTCAATATTCAAATAAGCAATGCAAAAAGAGACGTTGTTGTTTGTCCGATGAGGATTATATAAGACTATAGCTTTTGTCCGCGCTTTCGACTACTAATAAACCAATAAAATAGTGAACATTTTTAGGAAATCTATAATGTAATATAAATATACTCTGTGACTTAGCTCAGTCCTTAGTCTTCAAGTTATGTGAGAAGATTCATTAGGACCTGTTCAGCCATTCTAAGGTTAGGTCCTACAGATTATATAAGATAAATTATTTAAATTAGGTTGGTAATGGTAGGTAACTAAATCTGAAATAAACGGCTGACTGACGGCTGAATTTTTATTTTAAACGTATAATTTCATCTATTTATTGAGGATCCTCAATTATGAATATATCTACATGGAAATGTAATAGTTATGATATATTATAAATAATATAACACATGCAAGTATTTTTTGTTTCAATCGATAACATAAGTAAAATATGTTTATACCTAATCTAGTGTTAAATCGCCGTAGTTTAAGGAAAAAGATGCCACAGTCTGCGTCACTGTCCAAGCATATAACTATTTCTATGCAAAAATTACGTGGATCCGCTGCTCGGTAGCTACGGAAATGAGGGACGGACTACAAAATTAAACCACACTACCACATACATACATAGTAAGTAATAAGGGTGTCATGTATTTTCAGCGTACAGCATTTATTTTTTTGAAATTAAACTACTATATACGGATTTTATCGCGTTATATAGTAGTTTAATTTTAATGAATAACATTCGCGTAAACAGAAGACAATATTACAGCATTTTATTATATTGTCTCCCGTTTACGCGAATGTTTATAACACATTGAAATTGAATTAATTTTTACGAATTTTATCGCGTTGTTTATTTTAAAAACAGTTATATTACATATTTTGAAATTCTTAAACAACTATTGTTTAACACTGTTAAAGGCGCGGTCACTTCTTTTTATAAGCTATTTAGATTTACGTTTACACTTCCCCAGACGCGACGTTTCGGTTGTTTTCAGCAGCCATGTTCACGGGGAGACTAGGATGGTAGTTCTCTCAATATCTTGAAGTGAGACAACCACCAATTTCAATGTAGATATATAATTTTAAATAAAAAAAGCGTATGACTGTCAATATTTTCTGTTGTAATATATTTTTACTACTTCGTTGGTAGTAACTTAGCACTTGCGTATACTGCCAAATGTTCTTAATTTCGATCCCGAGTCGTGATTTTTGTTATAAGAATTCGTGTTATTAGAATTACGTTATAAAAATAGGCAATAGTTGCGTGTTATTGTTACTATTGTACGGTAATAGGCTCATCATCTATTACGGGGGTACTAAAAAAGCTAATTCAATATAATTACATCTAGGTATAGGTATGGTGCAGCGATAACCTAGTAAGAAACCGGTGGACTACCACGCAGAGGTCTCGAGTTCGATCCCAAGGCGCGCGTCTTTGACTTTTCGAAGTTATGTGCGTATTAAACAGTTAATTATCAGTTGCTATAATGTTGAAAGAAAAGATTCTGAGGAAACCTGCATCTCTTAGAGTTCTCTATAATGTTCTCGAAGATATGTTAATAATAATAATTTTAAAAAATTTAAAAAAAAATCAGATGCCAAGTACAGTTTGTCCATCTCAATCATATATAAAAGTAACATTACATGTACAACGCTATGTATATTTAGAGATAGAGTGAACGTCACTGCCTGTGCTAGTATTAACTGTGTTACAGACACTAGCGCCTTCCTCTTACAGATTCGTGTGACAATATTGGTTTAGCATAGACAGAAACAGAAAAGAAACTACGGTTTGTTCCGCATTTGTCACTACATTACGTCCCACATACCAAAATGTTCCTCATTCGCCCCTCTTTTTAAATTATTCCATTTTTGCCCTACATTTTTGTACATATGGTTAACAAAACAAAACATTGTTCAAAACTATATTATATTGATCTTTCGTTGTCAGGCTCGTGAAGTCATGCAATCATAAGCCCAAATTTTACTGACAGATCAACGAGGTATTTTAAAATATTTTTCGGTTGAAGGTACAACAAAAATTCCAGACACAAAAAAACAAGGACCAAAAAGGAACATAATCTGGGACGGGAGGAATTACATTAAGAAATTAATATTTATTTAAATTTAGGGACATATTAGGAATATTTTTTTGGGACAAATGCGTCTTTCTATGCTTGGGACGAAACATGACGGATAAATGCGGAACAAACTGAACCTACAGATAACATTACTGGTAGTTTTGGTAAGCTTCTCAATCAAAAGCTAGCTTTGGTTTTTTGACAAAGAGTTGTTCCGTCTCATCATAGGTAAATTTTTGGAGATAACTATTAACAACGCGTTTACATTTAAGTTTTGGTAGAGAATATATGTTACAGATTTTGTTAATAGTGTTGTAAAGGTGGCAGCTGAGACTTGGGTAGTTACAGCTCGCCAAAGCAGTTTTAGTAGCGAAAGGTGAGCATACAAGATATTTTCGGCGTTTATCGGCTAACGGCATCGGATCATAAGTCAATGTTGAGTGTTTACGTACTATGATGTAAAGCGCGCACAATTGCTGGACAGTAAGTACAGGCATATCTCTATATAGTTGGTTTGTAGGGTAGCGGGCGGTATGGCTTGTAAAGCATAACCTTTAAGACACCTCTTTGTACCCTTTCAAGGTGAAGTAAATTGGTTTTAAATGTACCATCCCAAACAGATATGTAGTAGATAACAAGTGACTGAGGTAAGACAAAATATATAGTTTTTAAGAGAGTGTACGTAACCACATTTCTTAATTTTTCCATGGGTAAAATAATCTTGCGAACGCGCGACACTGTTACATCGATATGTTTCTGCCAACTAAGGGTACTATCGATGTGTACTCCCAGATATTTAACGCAAGGACTTCTATGTATCGATAGACAACTGCAAGTGACATGTGCATCCGGCCTAATAATAGGCTGTGTAGAGAGGTTCGCTGAGAATGGGACATAGTGAGTTTTACGATATTTAGGGTAAGCAAATTTGAGAAAAGCCAATCCATTACTATACTAACAGCATGTTCAGCTGCACGGTGAGCAGCAGTCCAACTTTCTCCACTTATAATAAGTGCTTTGTCGTCTGCATAAACGAGGGTATTACCGTCTGGAATTGATAACTGGCACAACCAGTTGACGTATACAATAAAGAGGGTGGGACCGAGCACGCTGGCCTGTGGAACGCCAAAAGTTAGGTTTACATTATCACTTATGTAGTTATCTACCTTAACTCGTTGGCTACAGTTCGTAAGATAGTCACGGAAAAGTCTTAGACAGTTATCTATTATTCCTAAGTCCTCCAGGCCGCGTAATAGGATGGGAGTAGAGACCGCTTCAAAAGCTTTGGCTAAATCTATAAATACACCTATAGTTTTATTCTACGTACTACGATTCTTAGTAATTTGGCTTGTCAGCTCAAGGATAGCATCCTCAGTTGATATGTCTCTCCTAAAGCCATATTGGTTTGGTGCAATAATGTTGTTACGCTTAAGATAGCCAAGCAACCTTTTGTTGAGAATCTTGTCCATAATTTTGGACAATGTGGTGAGCACAGATATAGGCCTATAGTTTTCGACACGGTCTCCATCCCCACCCTCAAAAATAGGGGATGACTAACGCCTTCTTAAAATTGTCGGTAAAAATAACTTTTTAATATGACACACAAATGTGGGTGATTGAAGGATCAGGTACGTGCTTAGCAGATTTAATAACAGAGGCTGGTTCCATCATGGCCTACTGCACAGTTCTATTTTAATTCTTTAATTATGCTTTCTATTTCTGCGTTATGCGTTTCAAGTAGTACAAATTAGTTGCCTAGATCATTTGTTACACAATTAAAATCAAACTTTAGGCAAGCTTCACATTGACTCTGCGCAGTCTGCCAAGCAAGATTCGACCCAACATTTGCAAACTAGTTAGTAATAGTGTTGATAGCGGCATTTGAATCGTTGCACATATTAAGGAGTTCTCCCGAGTTACTTGTGGATGGGGTGTTCTTGTAGCTAATAGTTTTTATGATATCCCAAATTGCTTTTGCGTTACCATCAGCCTTCAGGAGCTATTTTTGGTAAAATCACATTTAATACTCTTCAGTAAATTGTTGCAGTAACTTCGATAACGGATATAGATTAGTTTAGCAACAGGATCATTAGGATTTTGCATTACCCTTTTATGAAGTTGGTCCCGATTGCGTACACACTTCAGAAGGCCAGGTGTTACCCATGGCTTAATAATTTTCTTTCTGTGGGGGACTTTTTTTAATGTGCTGTGTTTGTTTATTGCGGTTGATATGATAAAGATAAGCTGTTCCACACTTTTATTTGGATTTGCGCTCGTTGAGACGTTTGAAAAGTCATAGTTTTCTAGGCAACTAATGACACCTGGAAGGTTTATAATAATTATAATATTCTACCACATACACACAACACCATCTAACCCAAACTAAGCAGAGCTTGTACTATGGGTACTAGACAATGGATAAACATACATATATACTTTTTTTTTTGGAAATACAGACATATTATACATAGAAACAGCCAGACCAAGACAAACATCCATGTTCATGCACACAAATGTTTGGCTTGTGCGAGAATCGAACCCGGACCTTAGGCGTGGCAGTCTGTTACACTAACCACTACGCCACCGAGGCGAAATGCCGAGGTTTAAATGTCGAATCATGCTTTTAGGTTTTTAGCTTGCAAGGGGTTTATTTTAGTACAGAACAAGACAGGTGCGTGGTCAGTAAAGTATGAGTCAAGAACCAAAGTTGTTAGAAGTCCGTTTTTAATAAAACGTGATCATAGCAGTTATCTATACGAGTGGGAAAAACGTGGGCAGGCAGGAGTCCGTGAAAAGTCATTGTATTTAAGTAGTCTTCAGATTTCGGGTCATTGTTGTCAGGTAAATATTTATGTTAAATCTCCTGTCACCACTACTGTTGTTAATGACGACATGGATTATAGAATACAGTTTAAGGAGTTAAGGGACATACATATCTACATTTCTGATTGATGATGTACGATAGATTGCAACAATGACCGTGTCGATAACGAGCTTCAAGATGATAAGGCAATTAGAATCTTCAAAAATCGGTTCGGCTTTCTTATATTTTAGTGTAGATTTTACATAAATTACCGCACCATCATTCTGGTTATTAAATGAAGACCTAGCTGAGTTAAAACCACTTAACGCAGGCAAGTCTGTAACCTTGCTTAGCCAGAACTCGAGAGAATGATTATATCACACTTTATATACATGGAGTGCATCAAGACATTGAGACCGTCAAAGATGCGATTTAAGCTTCAGATGTTGACATGTAAAGTATTTATGGTGGGTCTGATAGTATTTAAGTGCGTCAAGCATTGATCTGGCATACTAACGTAGGACTGCGATATATTTAAAGATTCTACCGAATACATAAATTGATTTATGTTACCGAATATTTTTTATTATACATTGTGATGACCAATATACGTTAGTACTATAAAATATCAGTTTACATACTTTTGATTATATATTGGGCTTTAATGCGTTTAGTGTTTTAAAGAGATTATGATAATGTTTGGTGTGGATGTTTAGGGTGTGTAACTGTAAAAATTGTATTGTGTCTAAATGAAGTACAGAGTTAATTTAACTGGGAAGTTTAAATAAATCACGGTGGTTTACTAGGTAGACAGCAGTTAGCGTATTATATTATTATTTTTAGCGTAGTTTATATTAGCGTATTAATTGTTATGCATACATAACAATTTCTGCAATAATAGAAATAAAAAATAAGAAACAAATAGTAACCAAGTGTTGAAAACTATACCATACAAGTATGCCACACCTGTTAAAACGATGTTATTATTACTCTATCGATTACTAAAACATTTGGCTTTAAACATACATAATGAGCAAAGATTAAACACTTAAAGTCTAGCTTAGTAAAATGTATGAATGGTTTTAGTCATTTTATTTTTTAAGGGATAATAAACAGCTACAACATATATTAGGCATAAATATTACAATAGCAATGCTGCAGCCCATTGCATTATCCGCAAATTAACATCAATAATAAACAATAGGTGCTACTAGTCAGACAATAATAATAAACATATAAACAATATACAAAAAAAAAACCCCATAGATTTCAAAATAGGAACAGAGATAAATTTGTTGCCAGATAGCGTATTCATGGACATTATAATTAATTTGAAAAAAATAATAAATTGAAAATAAAAAATACAATAAAGAATAAAATGACTAATGGAATATAATAAAATTACAATTTCAGCCAAGATTCAATAAAATAATTAAAATGATTTATTATTTATTATGTCATACAAAAAGATTTAAAGACATTAGATTTAAATTGAAATTTCGAGCAAGCAAATATATCTATATATATAAAATTTGTATTATAGGATTCCAACATTCTATGTATGGGACACAGTAGACCCGAGTTAGTCCAACATGTACTAATCGTGAACAGAGCACAAGTACGAGCTTTGCGCACGTTCACTGTTCGTACGGGAACCACGTAACACAATTTACCTACTCGTAAGGTCCAAGGCATCAAAATTATTGTGAACAATATTATAGAGTACATTGGCCTCCAAGTACTTGCGTCTATTCTTCAGACTGATTAACTTAAACTTGATAAGTAATTGTGAGTATGACAAGTGAGTCCTATCTCTGAAACACCTGTAATATATGGCACGGAGAAATTTGCGCTAGACTCTCTCGATCTCAGCAATGTATTTCTGATAAAAGGTATTCCAAATAGGGACCGCATATTCTAATTGCGACCGAACAAGTGTTTTGTAGAGGTATAAATAGGTGAAGGGACGCTTAAATTCAGTCATCCTTCGATTCAAGCTTTTTATCATCGTGTAAGTGAATAGGTACATTCCGTATCTCCAAGGTCGCAGATCTATTTTTTTGCTCAAGGCCTTCAATCTTCAACTCCAACCTCTGAATAGTCTTCTGGTCTTCTGCTCTGTCTTCTTGTAGGTTTTGAAGTGTCTTCAAGATTGAGTCATATTTATCGGATATAAATTGCAAGGTTTGCTCTTCGTTGTTTGTTGTTTTTCTTGAGGTCAGTTGCTCTTCGTTGTTTTTCTTGAGGTCAAGGAAGTTCTGGTCAACCTTGGATAATAGGGACGTGCTAAAACATTTGAGGTCTTTGATGTCATTATCGTCACGTCTACGTTTTTGCAATACACCGACGTTGCCACTGCCACTCCTCTCAGATGCAGTGTCCGGTTCACATGTTTCAGTAGCACAAATAGTTACCATAGAGCGCGTAAAGCCGGGTGCGGAGATGGAGGTCAGGGCAGGTCTTGTCCCTAAATCTCGATTTCTCCAACCTAAATTCAGAGATCCGGTTCTCGTCAGCGAGCTACTTCGTGCCCAAGTGGCACTACCTATACTCCAGATAGGTGCCGGAGCAATAAAGCCGCTCATCACTCGCAACTCTGGGAGTTGCCAACGATAAACTCACTGGTACCGGAGCTGTTTATGGCACATTCGCTTCTCGACGTACATCCATACGTCTACCCAAATAGGCCCACAAGCCGGGTATGGCCTGAGTCACTCTAGCTATGACTCTTACTTGCTGAGCAGGGAAGCACCCGAGATGCGTTGTGGCAGCGAAACCACGCTGCCACTTCGCTAAAGACAACTCCGTGCTTCACGCGACCGATGGTTCGTACTAGCCGCACATGAGTCCGACGCTCGAACGCCACGTGCTTGCCGAGCAACGAACATGTCGTTCTCTGCGGCAAACCTAACCTAACCACTTAGCCCCTGCAAGTCCAACCTTAATATCAGGCAACGCACTCTCTAGTCAGCGGTCGATAGAACACACCTTTCGAGGCGCTGTGGGCTTCCTGACCACACAGTACCCTGGTTCTAGGGGGAGACCCGTAGTTCTCTCCCCAAAACCCTATCTACAGGATTCGAGTAGATATGGTTTCGGGGACGTTCCAGTACAATTAGAATTTCCGCCAGCGTAACTTGACCCCTCTATTGTAGGACACTGTTATCCTATTAATTGAAGTTTTACTTACTGCGTGCCACTATCCTTTTGTAATGGGTGTTATTGCAGGGGTTGGTATTTGCTATTCCATTCCCTATATGTTTGCACACATACCTATGCGCTATATTGTAGTGAGGTAGGATGGCGAGACGCGCAATACAATATACCACTTTGCGCTTTTGCACTCCGAATATTTGCAAAGTATTTAAATTAATTACTGAATGTTATTTTATTTTAATTAATATGTAAGGGACTTTCTTAGCACGTCTGCACACTGCAGAGGTCCGGAAGGGAATGGATATGTGATGTCAGCTAACCCGCAGTTGGCCAGCGTGGTGGATTATGGCCTAACCCTCCTCATACTGAGAAGAGGCCCGTGCCCAGCAGTGGGAACTACATGCATCATACCTATAAAGGTATGGTGCATGTAGATGCACCATACATAAAGATTAAGTTAAAAGTAAAAAGAAATAAAGTTTCACGTCTATTTCCCTGAAGAGTTACTACTAACTCTGAATGGACTTGAAATATTATTTATTGGGTATAGGTATGAGTGCAAACATTATGAAGAGTGTTGCTAAGAACATTTTTGGGTATGCAAGAACCTACTAATTTACTCCATGATTTATTCTGATTGTGTGACAGTTATGAAGCTATAACATATTATTTCGTCATACAGCTAGCATTCGTACTACGGTCCTGACACGTAAAGCTATATGATTGTATAAGCAACGTATTTAAAGCAGCGATAGCCTAGTGGAAAAGCGTTGGGCTGTCACGCAGAAGCCGCGAGTTCGATCCCAATGCGCGCGTCTCTGGCTTTTCGAAGTTATGTGCGTATTATACAGTTATGTATCTCTTGCTTCAACGGTGAAGGATAACATCGTGAGGAAACCTGCATGTCTAAGAGTTCTCAATAATGTTCTCAAAGATATGTGAAGCCTGCCAATCCGAACTGGGCCAGCGTAGTGGACTATGCCCTAAGCCTTCTCATACTGGAAAGAGGCCCGTGCCCAGTAGTGGGACAGTTTAATACAAGGCTGATATTATAGGTATGGAGCATGTAGATTTTCCCCAAGACTTACTTCTAACTCTGAATGAACTTGAAACTTTATTAATAGTTTTGAAGGCACAGAACATTATGAAGAGTATTGCTATGAAACCTACCTCTTAATTTACTTCATGGTTTATTCTGCTTGTGTGACAGTTATGAAGTTGTTACATAGATTTTGTCATACAACTGGCATTCGGACAACGGTCCTGCCACGTAAAGCTATATTATTGTACGAGTGACGTACCGCTTTCGTTCATTTATTTCAAACTTTAGTTCTGGAAAGACCCAATCGACGTATCACTATTTCTAGCGGAAGTAAGACGGAGCTATATACAGTGTTTATGTCTCATTATCTTGCAAATTAAGATTACAGTGCTACTTTAATAGAATTTCGGCTCTTGGTCTTGTTGGGCTCATGTTCTACATACATATACCTTTAGGTATACAATTTAAATTCTTCACTTCGGAAGACAAAATTGCATACGGCAATGTATATGTACGGAGTCTACGCAAACGAAGCCGCAGGCACTCTTAGTAGTTATTTGCGTCTATAAGATAAATCTTATAGACGCAAATAACTACTGAAGAAGTGAAGAATTTAAATTGTATACCTAATCGTATAAACACGAACACACAGAGGCACTTTTTTTATAATATGCAAAAATAAAGCAGATGATACCAAACTTGGCTCATTTTAAATCTATAGTAAGACAAAATATTGACTACCATCCTCAACACTAACTAAAGGAAGTACAATAACTAAAGAGTACCTTCAGTGATCAACAGTCCACAATCAATTCGATCCTAAACGAATTGATTAGTTCACTTACCAGCATCCTAACTAATTGTTCTTGTGTTCATCTATACTATGTTTTCGCTTTGGTAAATTTATATAAGCCGCTTGTAATAGGGTAATGTTTGATTTTGTTTTATTATTTTACATATGCAAATGGCAAAAGAAATGTTTTTGTGCAAACAGTATCAAAATAAGTGTGTAATTCATATTTTAAATTATGATTTAATAAAAAGTTGCTGTAGTGGGGATATCTTTCTATCTCTCTCAATAAGCAACATTTAAATATTGGTTATGTCACAGTTTATATTGATCATAATTTTTCTGTCATTTTACATTTACCCCTACTACCAAATGCAAAATGGTTGTATTTTATTTATTTTAAAATTACAAATATTCTTTGTATTATAGTTATAGGTAATTTAACTATTCGACTTAAATAATAAAAAATGTAATCCAACTTTATATATACTATATAAACAGTCAGCAATCACTCTATTTTTCTGTTTAAGTTCTTCACAATCTCTGTCTATTTTATGACATGTTATATTTACGGCTGCTACCGGTCAGAAACTTGCCCAGGTTTGATCTTGGTAAGAAAAAGAAGTAATACTTGCTTCGTACAAGCGCAATTCATAGTTTTATATTGTGGTTACGTTCAGTTTAAAAGGGAATGTGCATAGATTCACGCTATATCAGAGATCTGTGACAAGTCATCATAATTTCAAATTATTAATAATAGCACAGATAATATAATACTATACTAGTACAGATGCTCAATCCCATACAAAAATCTTGGACACGCCTAACTCTGGCTATTCTACTTGCTATTTTGGTACCTATCATTTTACACTAGATGGCAGCACAAAACTAGTGCCACTGCTGCCATCTACCCATAACAAGTACACAAGTTCCGAATTCTATTTTATAACAGCTCATAAGAGATGGCGTTGTGACAGTAAAATAGGTACTTGACTATTTACCACGGATAGAACATATTTAAAAGAGCCGATGCAACCTTGAAAATAAAAGTTATCTACCTATAGTGTTGTGTGCCGAAATGCGTACGATCACACTTTGGTGATTCTCATTTACTCGGTCGGATTCGGATTCGGATCGGTCAAAATTTGACCTTGTATATATTTTTTTCATATAATTTTAATGAATGCGTTTTAAAAAGTATTAATAAAGCAAAATATTTTATTATGTATGCGATTGTGATTGATGTTCGGGTACTTTAAAAATAACTCATTGGCGTATAGAATTCTACTTTGGCAGTTAGTTATCTATATTTCACTATAATTGTAAATATAAAATAACATAAAATATTGCGCTCAGATTTTTGAAAACAACTGTGCAATGACTAGTATTTAGTCTCTGTTGAAATTTGCTGAGTTACGACTATTTATAAAATACATCACATAAATTATTTTGAATTTAATGATCGAAAAATAAATATAATAACCAGCACTTTTTTTTTAAAGACTCATACGGGTACTCTTTTGCCGTATAACAGACTCAACACAAAAAATCTGCTGAACATAATTTATTTTCTGTGTGAGAATCGAACCTATAACACTCCGCACGTCGGTAAGTACCCGGTTTAAGCGATTAAACCACTACACCATACTTGAAATCAAATCACACGCACGCGCGAGTATCGCCCGGCGGCGGCGTTCGGTTTATTCCGATCAGCTTCGTGAATTTTCGTGTATAATATCGTGTATGAGCGCTGCCGGTAGCCGCGGCGTCGAGTAGCGCGCCTGCCTGCTGATGCCGCGTCGATTCTCAATAGAAAGTCGAAGCTTGAGATTGTCAACTGAAGTTTTGTTATGAAATATTAATTATCTGGATCTGTTTAATACTTTAACAGAAGTTAAAGCTAATAATATAATTATTGATATACCTCCTATAAAATATAATGTACCTATTAATAGATTAAAAAACAACTGAGTTAGTAGGTATGCTTTACGCTTATTAGTCATGGCTCGTAATCTTTTAAGTATGTCATAATAATTATTGACATTGTATTCTTTTACTTTTATATCCATATTAATTATTGATTTTGTAGGGAAATCAATAATTAATATGTAATATGGTAATAATAATTTAAAGTCAAGTAACAAAACAATAGATAAGTACCTACCTACTTAATGAATATTGTGGTACTTATGTAAGTAAAGATCACATTAATATCCCATGATAAATGCGATGTTTCTAATCCTAAAACACTATTCATGCTTTGGTATGATTTATTTAAATATTCGTGTCTAAATAATAATTATAAGGATATATGGTGACGACGACGTCCAAGAAATATTTATCTCATGTAATATTACTACTTAAAAACTTTTTAACTAGTTAAAAAATGATGAGTGGGATGTGATGAGTGAGTGATGTGAGTAAAATAGTAAATGATAATATTCGAAACTAAATATGATGTTATTATATCGTCACGTAACGTCGACAACAGGAAGAAGCAAACCACAACCAGTTTTTAAAATATTGCTCATAATTTATATTTTTCGAAGCAAAACAAATAGTAAACATCGTTTCATACTTGGCCTTGTAGCGCGGGGGTAGGTGGGTCTTACCGTGCCCACCCCCACGCCCGCACCAGCGCGTGCGATGTGTGTATCCTGTTCCAAAAGAATTCGTTTTGTTGTTGTAGGAGACATAAACTAAGACATTATCAGGCTATTATGAACTAGGTACTTAATATAATACTAATTAACGGTAAGTAGTCTTACTCGCGATAAAGTATTTAAAAGGTAATATATACCTATATTGACTGCCCGACGCGACGTTTTGACCGACATGCATGGGTCGTGGTCACGGGTTGATTAAAAAAAACGTTTATTACAAACTACCTTCCTTTAAACGATAGTTAGCATGATTTACTTGATCGTCACGTATTTCATCAAGGGATATGAAATTCACAACAAGCACAACTCGGGTTGCCAACCGTAGGTACTTTATAGTAAAGTATTGTACGTGTTTTCGGGTAAACGTAATTTATACTTTAGTAGGAAATAAAGGACGTGAAGATACTTTATTTTACCTATGTCCGCTTTTTCAGGTTTTATTTAATTGTTAACTTAAAGCAACGCTATAAAGATTCCCTAAATTGAATAAAATCAATTGTTTATCTGTCTTAATACAGACATATTTTGTAAAAATTCGATTACGACTTTCCTTAATAATAAATATTTGTTAGATTTAACTAGCATCAACAAAATATGCTAACCAAAAGGCAGGTTAAATAAGTAATACTTTATTTTCAGATCATGTACTTATTTTACCTAAGATAGTAAACATACTCTATTTGTTCAAAATAAAGGTGGCAACCCTAATCACAACTGTGCCTAACTAGCTTTCAGGCCCTTTGAAATTGAAACAGATTTAGTCGAGTTGCGTCTAGTGATCAAATAATACTAGAAATTGCGTAAAAACCAAACTAACAAAGCGGTATAAACAAATAACAGTCTTTAATTTTATAGAATAATTATTATGATAGGTAACTTAATATTTACCTAACTATTTTTAGTAAAATGTTGCTATGATTTACTAAAATTCCATTTCCATCGGCATGTCTATCGTAAGTTTGTAATTCAATTCAGAATAAGTAGGTAGCACAGAGATAATGATTATTATAACGCCGACGAGTCCAACGACTGCGCTATATCTACTGCCGCACAAGCAAATGAAATTTGACAATAGAAGTTACGAGAACCGACCAGGTGTTTGAATATAATGCCATTTAATACAACAAATATAAGTACAACAAAACGTTTTGTTTAATACATTGACATTTGTTAAGCATACATATTTTTCATATTATAAGTAATTTCTTATTAATTAGTATCAGTAGGTAATAAAAAAATATTGAAGTAAACCAAAAGAAGGGTATGAAATAAAAACACAATGTTTTTGTAGACTTGTATAAACATATAAAAGAGCCATCTAGCGTCTCATCTAGCCCTACAGGTAAATTTAAATGATAGGTAGATTACCTATGTGTGATGTAAAAAATACTGATATATCGAAATCTTTAAATCATAAAATAAATGCGTTTACCTTGATGCTCGTTAATTAAATACGTACAATGTTTATTTATAATAAAATTTTATGGTCAATTTTCTTCCAATAAAGCATTTTGATTAATCTTAATATTGACATTGGAACTCATAGTGCCATCTATGATCTATTTTTGGAACTGTTTACTTTTTGTTCAAATTGGTACCCCATGATAATAGTCACTCTCATGCACGACGCGGATGTAATATGCGCAAATTAAAGCACGTGCACGGGTTATACTTATATAATAATACTATCAGCCCTGTATATAAACTGATCCACTGCTGGACATGGGCATATTTTTAATGTGAGACGGATTAGGCCATACTTCAACACACCGGTCCAAAGCAAACATCATTCTAAAAAAAAATTCTAAGACACGCAGATTTCCACACAAAGTTTTCCTTTACCGTTAAGTCAGATTTGTATGCCTTGGGATCGAACGGTATCCCACTTGACATGCTGTATAGCTTTGTAGCATGCAAGCTTTTTAGTTTGCATATTAAACTTAATAAGCGTACTCAAGATTCAGCTATTTAATATGCCGTCTTATTTTAAATTTTGGTATTTAATTATCGTTTGCTTTAACGGTATATGAAAACATCGTAATGAAACCTACTTATCTGGGAGATCCATGTAATATGTTTTAAGTGTGTGCCAGTGTGTTAACTTCCAGCCTAAACCTTATTCTGAGAAGAGACCCGTGTTTTATTGTAAAGGATAAACGCAAACTAGAAATAGATACATACAAGTTTACCGATCAACCATCCATAGATGACTAACCAATGCCAGACCAAGATAAGCTTTGATACCTAGTCTAAGATAAATATGAATATCATAAATAGTAATTACTCATAGCGATAGTAGACAATTACTGTAGACAGTTACTTCTTAACACACTGATAGCATCATACATAAACTCACAACCATTTTCGAAAGGGTGGGCAGAGATGCACTACATCTACATTTTATTTATTTTATTTGTCTACATTATTTATTTGTGTAGGTACATTACATGCACTGATATCCTAACTTATATGATAAATGCGAATATAGGTTTGTCTGTTACGCTTTCATACAACTAATCGACAGGTCATCATGAAATACCGCATACACGTTGTCAGGGGAACAGAAAAGGACCTGGGATACCTTTCATCCAGAAAAAGTATAGGTAAGTAGTAATCTTACCTAACCAACATTTACGCCAGTGAAACACGGGCAAGATCCTAAGACGAAGAAACCAAGAAACTAAGATAAATCAATATCGCATTAATTATTTTATGAGTCACTATAGAAAATTATTAAAGATCCTTACAGAAGATAAGAGAACCGATACAAAATAAACCATATATTGTTGAGACTTGTTTATTTGCACACATTACTGTCGCATGTGACACCACGTGGGAAATTAATACAATTAACTATAACTATATGTAAATTACAAATTATAATGACAATATTTTTTATGACATTCTTTATTATCGTACTAGATTATGCCCGCGGCTTCGCTCACGTTTCATGATGATCGGTTTTGTAGTTAAGGCGTGAAAGCATCACAAGCAAACAAATAAACACATTCGCATTTATAATACAATATTTTTATTTTTTATTATAGTACAAATCTTAACAAATTATACACCTAAACCTTACTCATGGATTATACTTGTCTATTGGTGAAAACCGCATGAAAATCTGTTTACCTAATAGTTTTAGATTTTACCGCGAACAGACAGACAGACGCGGCGAAGGACTTTGTTTTATACTATGTAATGATTAGGATTAGGATGATGTGATATTCAGTATGGACAACTTCTGCATTAGGAATAGTTCCTGTGTCACGGGCGACTACCAACATTAAAAAAACATATCAATATATACAGGGTGATTTTGAAATCGTGTAATTCCTTTTAACCACGCATTCTACTGGTGATATAGAATAACCCTGACCATATTTTTTCTTAATTAGTATAATGGTTTCGGCAAAATTAGAGTACAGATTTTTTTCATGAAATGATTTCAAATAGTCATATTTTAACCACCTGACACAATCTTAATATTTTACTAATTTAAAAATAATAACATAACAATAACTGATGTCGTAAATAATAAGGGGCAATAAAAAGGACCGCCCGTTATTATTTACGACATTAATTATTAATATGTTTTTTATTATAATTAGTAAAAAAATAAAATTGCCTCGGTTAGTTAACATATGACTATCTGACACCATTTCACGAAAAAAACGGTACAATAATTTTTCAAAAAAAATAATTCTAATTAAATAAAAATATGGTCAGGGTTATTCTATATCACCAGTAGAATGCGTGGTTAAAAGGAATTACACGATTTCAAAATCACTCTGTATATAGATTTCAAGTTTTATTTTGTGATCACACAATTTATTGTTTCATTTAGGGAACGAACTCAACGCACTGGCAGAGTCGTGAACAGTAAAACCACGACGCCATCCGTTCAGCCAATTGATGTAGGGGCGGCTGAGTACAATAGGATTCCTATAATTCTATATGCAATATGCATATATGTATATACTTGTTTATTTGCACACATTACTGTCGCATGTGACACCACGTGGGAAATTAATACAATTAACTATAACTATATGTAAATTACAAATTATAATAACAATATTTTATGACATTTTTTATTATCGTATGATGATTCGCTATGGACAACTTCTGCATTAGGTATAATTTCTATGTCACGGGTGACATCTAACATTCAAAGAACATTCAAACTTGGTAGCACCTTCAAGCGGTGGTAACTTAATGGATAAGGCATTGGACTTGCGATCGAGAGGATGCGGATTTGAATCCCATCCATTAATTAGACTACCGACGTAAACCCACTCGTAACACTTTCTACTGAGATGTAAATTAAATTTTATTATTCTTTTAGGTCACAATTTACTAGAATTGTAACCTAAAAGAAAAAAAATCGAAGGTAACGAAGAGCAGTTGTTCTGTTCTCAGTTATTTTTATATTTCAACTAGGTATTTATGATAACACAGACACACAATTTATTGTCCCATTACGGAAAAGAACTCAGCGCACTGGCTTTGGCGACGCGACCACTTAGAACACTACGCCATCCATTGAGCCAATTGATGAGGGAGGCGGCTGAGATCAATAGAATGCCTAAGGTTTCAAATGAGGCAAGTCCAATATGTTATATAAATGTTTTTAACAGTAAATGAAGCGTAATCAATCTTGTTTCTTCCTTAATCTTCAATTTTACTCGCACTATGTTGATGGGCAAAGTCCACTAAAGGCATATGCAAGACCAAGATTGAACGAAAATTACTTATGCTTTGTATTTCTGCTGCAGTGGTTTTCTTTTTCAAAAATGTAGGTGATCCTTATATGGACCGAGAATTGTATTTAAACATATCGGTGTTTTGAGGTATGGTTAACATAAATGTAGGTGTGGATATCGCAGCAAAAATTATTACATGGTGGAGTACTTGTTTCAATTTGATATATTTTTTAGATTTGTGCAGTCCAAAACAGAGAACTGCGGCGTTAGGGATCCGATCGAACCCTGTGCTGCCTGTATTTAATTATCGAAAACAAAGTGATAGGTGTACTTTCTGTCAACATTGTATTAATACAAAGTACACTTAGTGTACTTACTTATATTTACGTTAGTGTGATTCAATAATTATTGTGTTGACATGTTGACGCGAAACAATAATTTTTTTATCACACAAATAAGTGTTTATTTGTATTTAGAATCCCATGTATGTATATGGGAGTCTAACGCCCAGCACTCAGTGTTTCGGCAGCGACCACCTCTTGCCTGCAACGCTAACACGCTGTCATACTTACTTTAGTTCCAGTCCGCGAGGTACCTAATCGATCACGTTTCGCCGGTAGCCGTGATTCTCCATGGTGCTTACGGCTCTGTGAATTTTCATTCTAAACATTATATTAGACGTAATACATGGTTAATCGCTATCATGCAGGCTTCCTGCGATAAATTCTCCTCTTCAGACTCAGCTATTGATCTGCTCGTGGGTGGATGGGCGATGATTATGTTAGTTTGTAGTTTTGTGAGAAAGATGTATGATCGGTTTTGTCTTGTTTCTTTTCATTGTTGTTATTATTTTTAATTATTATGTCTTACGTTTAAATTATTGAAATTAAATTGCTTTATACCTACGGCTTTTATCACGTTGTATATTAATACATTATTTAATAAAAGTGCTAATAAACAACACGATAAAATCCGTATAAAGCAGTTTAATTTCAATCCTTATACTTATTTAGTAAGTAATATTGACATGTTGCATGCCGTTTGGACTAAACTAAACTCTTCAGTAAATAGTTACATATTCGACGGTCTGCCATAAACCATAACTGTGACGCACCGCAACACGTTTAATCAGCATCCTCTATCTACATATTTTCAAAAAGCGCTTCTAGCGGCGAAGTCTATGAACTAATCAGAATCTATGAATGTTAAATGGTGCATGAATTCTTCTGCTATAAAAACTCATAGAAGTTCTTCTGGTCGCCACCGCACGCAATTACTACACCAGAGAACCTTTCTTCCTTCTCAAGGGTTTATTCTTGTGATCTGTTCAAAATTGAGTGTTGATCTAATCTAATATACGTCAACTGTGAATTTATGACACTGAAGATACAATAATTAACCCTGATACGTGATTGATACAGTTAGCATTTCTCAGGACTGAGTCGTCGAACCGCGTAACGCTGCCATCAATAACTCCACGCGATCAAATAATCTCCTTTTTCCTCAATTATACACTTGAATTTAATAGACACTTAAAGGCACTATCAGAAAAAAGAAAACGAACGCGATGTAAGAAAAATTACAAACAACATTCAACTAATTGCATGGTCCCTTGAGTGGGTTGAAGGTTACCACAGAGGTCGATTTAACACGCACAAGTCTAGATTAACTCGGTAAAAAAGTACAGACATATTAATGTATATTCTCACGCCTATATTCTCAAAAAAGTAAGCTTAGTTGCTATCTATCGCCATTGTCATGGGAAGCGAAATACGTGAGGCATTTCTCCTAGATAAATAAAAGTCGAACTGTATTACAACAATTTTTCGCTAGTTATGGTTTTAGGTTTCGTGGAGTACGGGGCCTTTTGAACCCTTCTTTTTTTAATGTAATAACAGTTAGAACGGCCCTGGAGCTCGCGCACAGCAGTCGCATTTACTATCGCAGTGCCACCGATGCAGTCTTGAAAAATATCGTGTAGACAATCAGATTTGAGTTTTATGAGATATCTTACGACATACTTAGATAAATATCATAAACATAGCATGGTCCAGACCGTTTCCTCTACATGGACCATAAAAGCACATTCAAGTATAAAACTCCATTATGTATACCTAGGTAGTAAAGATGATTTATCTCATGTAAGTTCAAAGTGCAGCCTTCTCTCCCCGCATATAAATGAACTTAATTATTGACAAAACCATAAACGTGACCACCTAAGAGCATACACGTGTATTCATTCACTCGATGTAGCTGAAGCTAATTCAACGGAAGTGTGTACTATGTCAAAACATGCGAATTATAGACCTGTATGTCATAATGTGGGAAAAGCTACGCCTAGTTACACATAACTTCGTATGTAATACTCGTGCTCGTAAATATACATGTGCAAACAAAACCAACCTTTATACCACCCACTTAAAGGTTCAAATACAGTGCGGAGTATGATTGACGCGTATGCGATGGTACATTACAAATGCTTACAAACGCACACACACAATTAAATCTCAACGCTAAACAAACTAACAATGATAGCTAATGACGGTTTATTACTTAGATGTAGGTATATTTCCTGTTTTAAGTTAAACAATAGTCTCTTATAAGTAGTATTTGATGGTGATTCCATATTATTATAGCACCGTATAATAATATGGAATCACCAAGTATAATAATGAAAAATATTGCATGAAATGTAATGAACTCATTTTATATCATGACTTGATAGTTTCACGTGCATAATAACCGTCATATCGCTTTATTTCATATTTTATGATTTTCTTGTGGTTAAAATAACACATAGATCAGTTGAGTGTTTGGAGTTCCTTGAAAGCAAATAAGTGTTGTGTAAGGGGACTATTATTAGATTGTGGCCAACCAATAAAACCATTAAATAGGTACTTGTACCTATATATACATAAATCAATGTATGTATGAATCTTATATAAATATTACTCAAGACAAAAATTATTATGTAAATATAAATAATATTATGCTGATATGTACATCACAAATGAAGCCCTGTCCGTTAAGCTACTATTACCATCCATATATTAAGTATTAAAGAATCACTTTTAATGGAAAGTGAGGCTGTAGATTGGCTTTTAATAAGTAGACATAAAAATATGTTAGAATGACGCCTAAAAAAATGGTTACCAGTTTTGATCAAAATTATTTGTTCTTAAATCCTGTTTTACTAATTTAACTAGCTTTTGCCCGCGACTTTGTCCACGTGGAATAGTTACTGTGGGCAGCATTTTTAATTTTTTAATATACTTTTACGCATGTTTCTCGCATATAAATGCTGTGGTTTACTGCAAATAGCTTATTGTAATACATTTTTATACTCTACGTTTTTGTTTTTCCATCCTATGCTAAAACATAAAGATTTTGCGGTTTTGATAATCGTGAGCACGCCACATAGAGATAAACCCATGGAAAACAGTTTAGTTTTATTATTATCGTAATTGCTGCTTTTAGTGGAATCTGCACTCTTTTAAACTGAAATGGGAAATTGGTCGGAATTATCGGAATACGGGGAATTAAAACATTTTCTCCTTTTACAATTCTAGTCATGATTATAGCTTTTATAATATTGTTTCTTAGGTGAGTAATTTCTTGCTGTGACCATTACATAACCTTGGTGCGTCAAGATTTCTCATTAACAGAACTAGTACACCAACTTTTAGCCTTACCTTTTGGGAAGGCACTATTGATAATTCTAAAGCGTTAAGAAACTCTATAGGGTACGATGTCACTTGTTCAGTGTCCATAATATTATCTAGTGAGAGGTACACGACAACATCTCCCTCAACATCTGACATAATGTGTTCGATTATCTGGCCTACTGTCTCATTTGTCGGCGCTAAAATTAACCTGTCACACAACCATTCTCGATTGCCCATAGGTACTCATTTGTAGATCTGGATAGACATTATTATTTAAATCATCTGTGTTATGGACAATTTGAAAGAATTCACGTGTTAGTGTAATCATGCCTTTACTTTCTGTTAGCATAAAATCTTCTCCAACAAGCATTTATTTTATCTACCAGTGTACTCCTAGTAATAACCAGCAGGGTCTGTCTAAAGTCACCAGCTAAAAGTACCATCATCCCTCACATGATACCCTAGTACCTCATGGTATCTTTCATTGTGCGGTATCGTCGGACATCGTACATTCATCACAAACCAACAGCACACTGCTGCATAATTTGCCCGTGCTCACCGCTTTTGCTAATGTTAGAGACCCTCATTTAGTGACGGTAACTGTCTGATATGCTGCGTGGGTGATATGGCCATAGTCTCAGTCTATCACTTACCATCATACTTATACTTAAAAACATTTTATGATAGCCTAGAAATGGTAATTGCATCACTTCAATCCTATAGCAACATAATATCAATAGGAGATATGAACATCGATATTAAGCCAGGCTCAAACGACAGAAACACAAACAAAAAACAAAGCAAACCAAGTGTAGCTGTGAAGCTACACTTGGTTTGCTCTCAGCTTACTCTCTCCTGACTAGAATTGGTAATTGTCTTGACCATATAATGCTAAAACTAAGAAAACTGCTACAGTACTGGTTCTGGACACATACATTACTGACCATCTTCCCACTGCCTTATTTCTAGAACTAAACGCTAGGGTTAAATTTGATAAGTAAAGATCGTGACTAAATATAACTACGAAGGTATTCGAAAAGAGATTAATAGCTTTAACTTTGACCAAATTTGTAATTTCACAAATCCAAATCTAGCTGCTGACCATTTAGTCTCTATCATCTAAAGCATAATAGGTAAACACCACCGAACAATTAAAACTTCGAGAAAAATAAGACCCCTCAAACCATGGATGACTTCTGGTTGGATCCGTTGTTTTCGCAATCGCGACAACATGCATAGTGACCTTAGAAAATCCCCTAACTTTGGTATTTTCAAGGTAACGTACACACGACACCGAAATTTTTGCAGTAGTCTAATAAAACATCTTAGAAGAACCTTTGGTAAAAATGAGTTAGTCAAAGCTAAAAACAATCTCAAAGCAACATGGAAAGCTATTAAGTCGATCACTAATAGTAATAATTCACTAAGAACTCTCAGTGAACTTCTTAAATCTTCACATAATGGACGCCAATCTGCTGTAAATGAAGTCAACAAATATTTTATCAATATAGGCAAAAACCTCGCATTAAAATTTTTCCCTATCCTAATTCCACGAAATACATATTTCAGTCATCTCTATATTATTCTATATTACCCGATCTTTTGCTATCTTACCCGTGGACGAACAACAAGTGTATGAGGTAATTCAACGTCAAAGAAACGAATGTGCTATTGGTTTGCTATTATTATTGTGCTAACATACCTACCAAAATCATAAAATACTCGAACGTAGCCTTAACCACAGCTTTAGCACAGGCGTCCTCCCCAAAGTGTTCAAGAAGGCCGTAGTTCACCCTATATATAAGAATGGGGAAAGACACAACGTATCAAATCACCGACCTATAACTGTCTTGAGCTCACTATCTAAAATTCTCGAACGCCTTTTAAACAATAGTCTTGTAAATTACATTACCAAATATAAGCTGATTGCCCATAATCAGTATGGTTTTAGACCCGGCATATCCACAGAAGATGCTATAGCAGACTTTACCAACGGCTTGGTGGACAGATTGGATGATAACCTAAAATGCTATGGTATCTTTTAGATTTCTCTAAAGCCTTCGATACTGTCTCAATTCCTAGACTAATAGCGAAGATGAAAGCAATAGGAATACGAGGAATACCGCTTAAACTATACAAAGATTACCTGTCCAAACGCAGCCAATATGTCATAATAGACTCGTGTATTACCAGTTACGAACAACTTACATTTGGGGAGTACTTCAGGACCGACGCTGTTCCAAGTATTTATTAATGATTTATGTCTTCTGCCCACTACAAAGTGCAATATTTTTTCATATGCAGATGACACAGCGTTGTTGATCTATGATGAGATCTAGGATAAGGCTAGATCTAGGGCAGAAGACTCCCTTAGGTTAGTGATGGATTAGTTATTCACAAATGTAATAACACTAAACCTAGAAAAGACTAAATTTATTAGATTTGCCCGTCCTAGACCTCCTAACCCTATGCCATCTTCGGTAAACATAAAAGCACACATCCGATTACTATAGTCAGTGACATCAAATATCTCGGAGTGATTATTGACGTGAAACTTGAATGGAACTCTCATAAAGAAGGACTTTGCAAAAGGTTAAGAAAACGAATATATATTTTTAAAGAGTTAAGACACTCGGCTGACACCGAAGTCTTGACACTAGTCTATCTTAGTCTGTGTCAGTCTATCATTAGTTATTGTATTGCCGTATGGGGAGGAACATATAAAACCTAAATACTTCCGGCTGAACGTGCACGTTTGATTCTTAAATTAATGCTTTTTAAACCACCAAGCACGTTGATGCCAAAGTATCTACTTACTCACAGTTCGGCAACTATACATCCATCGCACGATACTACGAAGGCATTCTATGCTATCCTTAAATGCAGATATATTACAGAGATGAGAAGGCTTCCCTGTATGCAGAACAGCAATTTGTCAATCCACATTTGCAAGTCGTCACTTTGTTGTCCAAAGCTCGCGCATGTATAATAAAATAAACAAAATAAGCCACATTTATAAACTCACTCGGTATGAAGTTAAGCGAGAACTACATAAATGGTTACAACCCCTCACATACGATAATACGGAAAGCATACTTAATATCCTATGCTAATACACAGTCGCACACATAACTATGTACACGCATATACACACACTTTACTTACTTTTATACATATTTATAACACACACCACTCGCACACAAACACTCTCGGCTCGGACACACTCTTATTTTTCATATGAGAGAATGCATATTGACTCATAATATCATAACCCTCCGCGAGGGCAGGCAGAAGGGTTATGTCGGGCTCACCGAGGTAAAAGAGAGATGTTAATGATGAAGATGGCCCCGCGAATCAATTTCACAGGAAGGCGGGCAGGATCACGAAGCCCACCACCCCCAGGTCAAGAATGTTTCTAATCTAACCCTTTTTTTCACCCTCGAAAAATGCTTTATGCACTGTCCGCCGGCTAGAGGACGGCACCGGCGGGGTGTGTGGGACTCTAGGGTGGACTCGTGAGGTATACCCACTAAAAGGGGGGGACTAGTTGAGAGCTATAAAAGATTCATCCATAGCAGGCCTCCCCGTGTGGGTGCGGGCCGGGTCAAACGGACCCGACCCTCTCTCATCCCCAGGGGAGAGCCTCACCGCTCTCCCCTTTCGAGGTTAGAAGGCGCGCACCGTCTCGGGGCTCTTAATTTGTGGCAGGGTCCCTTGAGGCCCTGCCACACGGAACCCCTAGGTGGGGGGCAGGAGAGCGACATAAGTGCGTCTCCTGCACCCCCTCCTCCGGCCCCTGTTCCGCCGCCTCGTCCTTCTCTCAGAAGGACCTCATTGCGCCCAAGTACCTTTCGTCGCCGATCATCTTGGATACGACGGTCGGCAACGAGAGGTCGGAACCAGTCACGGCAACCAGGGAACAGCGCTGCGCGGCCTACGTCGGGCACTCCTCCAGCGTTTGCTGCGCCGTGTTCCAGTCACACTCCTCACAATGGTGACACCTGGTTGTCGGCTCCCTACCGGCTATCTACCAGAGGTACTCTCCGAAACAGCCATGTCCGGAGAGCACCTGAGTAAGCCAGTAGGTGAGCGGTCCGCGCCGTCTGTCCGTCCACAGCCTTAGCACCGCACGGACAGTCTTGACGGTCCTCACACCGTAGCGGAGCTGGGCCAGCCTTTTCTCCCACTTCGCCTTAAGAACCAGTCGAGTCTGGGACCTTCGCGTCTCCGCCGCCCAGTGCGTGGGTTCCTCGCCAAGGAGCTGGAAGTTCGCGCGCCTGTAATACACTGATGCTTGGACCTCCGCCTCCAAATCCCAAGGCGGCGATGCCGCGAAAACGCACGCCGCCTCAAAGTAGACGGTGCGGTACGCCCGCGACTTCGTCGACGTCGTTCTTCGTCGCGAATTCGTCCTAATGTTGGTTAAGTTATTGTTTGCATTCTTCAGCTTACTTTATTTGTTATGAAAGTCCTACAACTGAAAAGGGGAAAACCGAAGTTCTTTGTAACTTTGCGGCATTATGTTAGTAAGCATTATCATGACCTATTAAATAGGCCTTGAAACCTCATTAAGCTGGTAAGCATGAGGTATCGGTCACTTTTTGCACCCGTCTTAAAAGTAAGAGAGTTCTTGCCCAATCAGCCTTTGCGTGATGTTCGTGACACGTATTCAGTTGACGTCACATCAAGGAATAAGTGTTCGAGGTTAATGCGACACGCAAATGACAGCATGAAAACGTCATTTAAACCAGACAGAGTAGCTGCAAACTGGATAAATGTGAATCAGATGTGATTTTATCTACGTCGGAAATCATTTAGCAATATGTTTAATAATCATTGACACGAATGTATGGATTTTAGTGGGAATTAATCGACAATACCAGGAACCAAATAATAAGTGTTTCTGTTAACATGTTAAAATCTAAATGATAAGTAGATGTGTGTACTCGGACATTGATAATTGTTTATATATGCATCAAAGAGACCGAACCTTTCCCTTCCTACTTAGCAAACATTTTTACTACGAGGTAATACAATAATAAAACCACATTTCGATAAACAATAATAAAACCACTGTTCGATAAAAAAACTATAGCAATTCTACAGCGCAGATTCAAGTAAATAAAAATAAATTAAAAGTTATTTTGCCTTACACGTGACCGCTGATCTGCACGTGTATTATAGTCAGACAGTTTTATTGTCTAACGCCCCGCGTTACCAGTAATACTGCAGGCATCGTGAAATCTAAAAATAGGTACCTGTGTAGGTATTTGATTTGTTTGTTACTCGTACGTTTCTAGACCGTTCTACCAATTGTTATAAAACTTGATTTATGGTGGTAACTTGTTATGCATACCTGAAATAGTAAGTATATATCTTAAATGACAAACTAATAGGTCATAAGTCATAAACTAGTTACTATTATTATAAGTTTATTACCCTTTACTTTTGGCTTAAATGAGTTACTTTGAAGAAATTTTCTAAAACGAAAGCTCTCCTACGTAACCATACCAAAAATTTTAATTGATTGTTTTATGATTTATGCGAAAACAATACAGAGTTACGTTTGCGCTAAAAATGTTAGTATGAATATCTGTAACCCGCGATTTTGTAACATAGATTAAAAAGTTTAACACACGTAAGTTTTAACGTGTTAAAAGGACTTTGTAATTAGGATAAAGCGACGGATAAACCATGTTTACTTCCACTTACTACGATACAAAGAAACTTTTAACCAAACTCTTCACTAAAAAAACACACTATTTTTTTTTTTGTTATATTTTAGGAGGCATACTTGCAGACGGATCGCCTGGTGAGCGATTATCGCCGCCCATGGACACCCGCAACACCACACTCACAAGTACGTTGCCGGCAATTTAGAATGGAGTACGCTCTTTTCTTAAAGGTTTGAAGGTCGTATTAGTCCGGAAATACCGCAGGTGACAGTTCATTCCACAGATTTGTTGTGCGAGGCAGAGAACTTCTGGAGAAACGCACAGTCGTGGACTGCCAACCATCTAAATGATGGGGATGGAAATGCTGTCGTGTAGGACAACGGCGAAGAGAGGCGGCAGGGATCAGTCCGAACAATTTATCGGAGCACTCCCCATAGTAAAAGCGATAAAAGATGCATAGTGAGGCCATATCTCTACGCCGCGCTAAAGGGTCAAGCCGATTTGAAACATCCTGGCAATCGACGATCCAAGTCACTCTCCGTTGAATGCGGTCCAGAGGGAGAAGCTGGTACTGGGGTGCCCTTACCCAAAGATGAGAACAGTATTCCATGTGAGGCCGAACCTGCGCCTTATAAAGTAGGAGGCTGGGAGTGGCCCGGCGTGAAATAACTTCTCGATCTGTTGAGCACGCCAAGCTTTTCCGAAGCTAATTTAGTCTTACCGTCTAAATGGCCGCGAAGCTGGACTTCGCTCGATATGTCGACACCAAGTATTCCAATATTAGCAGAGGCACTTATAGGGATGTTCTCAAAACGAGGAGATACGATCAACGGCAGTTGTTTAGTTGTCAAGAACGTCCCTGATATGATAAAAATCTTTTTAAAATAGGTACTTGAAGGTATTCTGATCATGATGTAAATATTAGGATAGACACTCAAATTAATCGAAATATGTAATTAAAATGTGAAATAACTTCTCGATCTGTTGAGCACGCCAAGCTTTTCCGAAGCTAATTTAGTCTTACCGTCTAAATGGCCGCGAAGCTGGACTTCGCTCGATATGTCGACACCAAGTATTCCAATATTAGCAGAGGCACTTATAGGGATGTTCTCAAAACGAGGAGATACGATCAACGGCAGTTGTTTAGTTGTCAAGAACGTCCCTGATATGATAAAAATCTTTTTAAAATAGGTACTTGAAGGTATTCTGATCATGATGTAAATATTAGGATAGACACTCAAATTAATCGAAATATGTAATTAAAATAGCTTCCATTTTTAATTTTAGGTGTCTTTTATAAAATACTGTGTGAATATTGAACAACCGTATGGTGTCTGCCTTATCTGAGTGGTTTATCTAGCAGTGAAATGTACATAATTCCCTACGCGTCACAATACTACGCAAGAACCTATACAACAGCGCGCTTATAACTTTAGATTTTAATATAAATTGATAGTAATTTATTAATTATATAATCACAAATAGCCTTCAATAACGATCAAATGCGCATTTTTGACAAATTGAGTATGTCAATTCTGTCTGGCTTATAAGTTTTCCTATGCTCTTAATTTGTGTGCAACAAAGAGACACTTTAGAAACCACAGCGATAATATCAGAAAAGTGACGACAAAGGCAATATACACGGGTAGAGCTACGGCCGCGCCACAACAATACTGTAATCGTCGCGATCTTTGGCAGAACTAAAAATACACTTAAATGGTCTTATGATACGCATTATAGCATTAATATAATATTCGAATGCTATAATGCTCAGTGCAAAACCTACATTGCTTGGTTAAAATTAACTACGCATATCTATGAACTGTGTTATCAATAATTATTCAAATATAAATGAACAAATGGCTAAAATAATATATTTAGCAGTAGTCAACTTGAAACAAAGTTTGTATAGCGATGGACCAATGACATTCTCAACGTTTAGGTGACGCAAAGATAAATCCAGAGATAAATAAATACATATAATAAAAATGCGAAAATAACGCTGACTAGTCGTTACAAAAATATACATAACGATTAAGATATAAAGACTGCACAATAAAGGTAGTGAGGTAAACTAAACCTACCTAAAGTATCACGGTCGAAATGGATAATCAATGTGATCCAAAATCCTTCTAAATAAATTTAAACATTCCTTCTGAGAATGACCATGTTTGAACATTGATTGATTATTAATATAACTGCGTCCGTAGCGCAGCGGTAGTGAATGCGACTGCTGTGCATGAGGTGTCGGGTTCGAATCCCAGGTCGGGCCAGCAAAAACTTATTAGGTTTTTCTGTTAAGAAATCTCAATACAAGCCAGGAGTTAGGAAGTTTTCGGAAGAATTAGGAAGTCCTGCGCCTGTTCGAGTGATAAGATGCAGGACTAAAACGGCTTTACGTGCTTTCCGATGGGACGGATAATCCAACACGACCGGATCTCTCCGGTTAGGGAACCGAGAGTGCACTTGTGTTTGCGCACATACTTGGGCACTATAATATCTCCTGCGCTGATTGCCAGTCTCTGTCGCCGTGGCCGAAGTTCGGTCTGGAGGATATTTTTATTGTTAATTTGGACCAATCATGATCATAAACGACGCGCTCGGTAAATTTCAAATTTGTAATGTACTTTTTCCAAACTTCTTTTATATCACCTGGTTCTTACAAAGTCTGACACCATTTCCATTTGCCACCGGGTTTGACTTCTTCGACTAGAGCTAATATGACTAACGCAACAGCAATTCTGTGGGGTTACCTTAATTGCTAAGTAACGATTCCCTGTATTTTGCGGTTGTATCAATGACTGTATATTTTACAATAAAAACAAACATCGATGAAGTAGGCTTTTTTGTTAACAGTTGAAAAATATTAAGTCGAAGAAAATATTCTTCGCATTGTCTATATAAATTCAAATCCCGCACTTTTAAAGATTTCTTCAATTTCAGTTTTAAGTTTGTTTTAGTTCACTTTTCAGTTTTGACAATCCTTTCTTGATATGAACCTTTATGTTAATACTACCTAAATAATTCTGAAGCGAACGAAACAATTGATAATCAGACTTGCAAGGTCAGGGCCTTATGGTGGATGCATTTACACTTCCTAGCAGTTAAGCTGCGTGTGTGTGGTCTTGCGTTATCATAATAAACTATACTCTTCCCGTTTATAAATTACGGCCGTTTTTCATAACAGTTAACAGATCTCTACAGTTAACAGCTGATCAAGAGGTCAGCTGTTAAGTGTAGAGATCAAAATCTGTGGTTTTGTCCCAATCCCACCACATCCGGATTAACGCGCAATAAGGTAATGTTGTGTACATAACCTTATAACGAGTATATTTCGTCAATTTTAGTTTGAGAGTGCTTAAACAGCAATATCTTCCGCATGTTCTAATATAAATAAATATATACAAAAAAAATTAATTGTCCTTACTTAGAACCCACACTAAGATTCCCTGTTTCATGGGATCTAGTGTCTTTTAGTTCATAAGACAGTTGACAGGCAAACGAGAAAATTAAAATCTAAGCACAACCAAGAAGAGTTAACAAACAACAGAAAGTAAAAAGATGCGTATGGCCGCGCGCGCGTGCTGGTCTTGAAGAAAGTAATTACCTTCTCATCACCCGTGATAGGTCTTTTCAAAAACGGTTCGGATTTGTAACGTTTTAATAGAGAATTACAGATTGGAACACGGTTTCTTTGAGTTGCTCGTGTAGTAGTTTTTAAATAAGCTAGATCTGTTTTATCGGTATGCTTAATTCTTCAGTAATATTGCGACTACCATATACGCCGTTCTTGTTTCGCTTTTTCAGCATCGACTTTTCCTATAGCAGCACGACTTAAACGCACTGCGTTTTAACATCAAAAATTCCAAATTGAAAACTATAGAACTATGTATATATGTGCTACTCCTACAGAGCACTTTGTGCACTTAATTTATTTTAAAATAAAACTTAAAAATAGACCGAATTTCTGCGTCCAAAGTACTTATTATCGTAGACAGAAAAACAATTGAAAATGAGCGAGATCCAGGTTATTTGAGAGCTTGTATTTTTTTAAACGTACGTCGTAAGAGAATTGATTACCACTGTTTACATACAAAATATAAACTTTCTCCCCAGCCAATTATATCATTGGATACTTAAAGATTGTGTTCCCATACCAGTGTGATTGAATATGGGTCTAAAACTTAAATGAGCGTACAATTAGCTATGAACCCAGACTCACGTGTCAAACAGGTTGGAGATAAGTGAACGTGTGAAAATTGTTTGTTATAATGTTTTTTATTATTAATATATATTTTTCCTTATACACACAATATACTAAAATCATTAAACATGTAATGTTGATTAGAGGTAACAGGTTATTAAATAATTTACGCTGTAGATATTTTCCAAATTATTTTCTGTGTACTTTTGACCTTTTGATAGAAATTTCAATGCAATGTTAGTGTTGAGAAATGAAGAAAGTCTCTTCTTAAGCCAGGAGTAACCTGATTAGCCACAGGACTGACGTTCATACGTCAGTTTACAGAAAATCGTGTCCATTAAACCATGACCGCATTGACTGCATTAATATTTTCAAAAGGCGCTGTGCTGTTAGATGTCTTGTACCATGTACACACGGCTACACATCAAGTTAGACACCCTATATACGCATAACTACGCTACATACAAAATAGAGAATTGTCGGCAAGGGACAGTGCATAGTGATGTCGATGTAATGGTAAGGATAGAGCGTAACAAAAATATAACGCACTCTCTCGCATGATTCGCAACGTTCAACTTCTAATAGTTCAAAATCCAAACAGTCTAGGTTGATGCGTCGCTGTGTGTACAGGCACAGGTACATAGTGCAAGAGTTATATTCCTAAAATATTGAATACCTAGTCTTCGGGCTGGTTTACATCTCTACCATTTAGATTAAATGCTTGTGGTTGGTACTGGTTGTCGTTTAAACAAAAGATAGTGCGCTTATATCAAGATATAAAAGTACCACTTAATCCAAGTGCTATTTTAATTAATGATTATCCCCGTGGTTTTACCAGACTCCAACGTGCCATCTAAATATGAAGTAACATCTTCCTTGTATTAGAACGATACACTACACAAAAATATGTAGAAACAATACATATTAATCGTTGCGTATTGTATGGGAACGGTTTATGTACACAATAGACGTCATTTCCATCTTACTTTGATTACATAAAACAAGCGTTAAGTTTAATGCGTAACCTAATACAAACGTATGCTAATGCTCATTTAAAAAAATCATTGTAGCCAATCTAAAACGGGTAGCCCCGTAGTTATTTGATTATATTTTAATAGCCATTACGCTGTATTACTTAAGCCTATAAAATGTTACGCAATACACTAAGTTTATGAAAATCTCAGTAATACCTAAATGTAGGGCTTTCAAAACCTAATAAGTAAACAGTGGAATTTTATCGTTATCTCATCATTAGTACTCATGAGTCACCAATATTTAACCATATGACACAGCCGCAATGTTTAATTCGTGTCATCGCGTGTAGCGGCGCTGAAGTCATTTTATTAATGACGTGGTGACTAATTACAAACAATTCTTTTGCCTGTACTGAAACGAGATTAGCGTCAGATAGGCGTAAGTGTGCTAGATTTGCACACAATGAGAAAAGTGTTCTCGTGTAATTGGCTACTGCCACCGCAGCGTAGAAGACCGCTTCTGGTTTTAATGAAAGGATGTAAAGGGTATATTATGACATGTATTATCATTTATCATTCTGTAGTATACAACACAATAGTAAGGTCTCATTTAAGTATTGTATGGCATGTGTTATGGAAAAAAACAGACAACAAATGAACATTTTTAACGCGCTTTTATCAGCTTTGTATATATCTATGAATCTATGTAATGGAATCCGTGAATGTGATTTTCAGCTCTTTCAAACCGATGAATTGATTTGAAACTGTGCACAATTATCGAGGCCCAACGACAATAGATTAATTTAGAAAAAATATATTTTAAGAAATAAGTAATAGTTTAGAAAACTAAAAAACACGCTTTATTAAAAAAACAGGACATAATTTAATAATTTTAATGTAAAACAGCGTGGGGTGCTTTCTAAGATATTTTGATAACCACGCCCCACGCAATTTTACATTGAAATCATTAAATTATGTCCTGTTTTTTTAATAAAGCGTGTTTTTTAGTTTTCTAAACACTTACTTATTTTTTAAACTTTTGTTATTTTATTTTCTAAACTATTTTTTTCTATATTATTGTATTGTCATCGGTCCTCGATCAGTGTGCAAAGTTTCAAATCAATCCGTCGGTTTGAAAGTGGTGAAAATCACGTTCAAGGATTCCGTTACATAGATTCATAGACACATACCAAGCTAATAAAAGCGTGTTAAAAACATTATGTGAAAAGAAGGGATCCCGTTTAAATGGATACTCAGTGTCCCCAGATAATAAATTCTATACTCGTAGGTAAATACTAGTATGGGTTTGTAACAATATTGATCAAAAGTAGGACATTACGCATCTTTAATATGGGCACATTTTATGTTACCAAGCCATAAATATTTTTATGTTTAACATAAAAACAATCGAATATTCAATTTAATTTTGTTTTCTTTTTAAACGATAGTCGATACCTCATTGTCAATTTTATTCAGCAGCCATTTGAGTTGTTATCACAACCCTTCAAACTTTATGGTTCCAATAAATTGATTCCTCTATACAGTTTGTTAGCAATTACTGCGCGTGTCCGAATCGCATACCTAATGTAGTTTTGCGCCAAGATCGGTTTTATTAGCCATTGTTCTATTATACAAAAGAATAGTATAAATGCAAAACGGATAAATTACATCGTCACCCGTGTTGTAACATTAAAAATTGATCAAGTGCGAGTCGAAATCGCGCGTCAAGGATTCTGTACCTTAAGTACATGTACCTATCTGTAAAAAAAGTTATACAATGAAATCCAATATACTATATAATTAGTTCGCGATCGGCCGTAAACTTAATTATGCATTGCAGTCCATTCGCATAACTAAGCATGCTTATAAAGTAAATATTGCCGCAAGTTTCTACAAGATATGCAATTTACAGAAATAGTTTCATTTTATCCTTTATCAGTTAGTACATATGATATTAAAATATTGAGGCCGCCTTTTGTTCTGTCTGTACAATTGGTACTTTTGCAAATATAGGTACTCGCCAATTGAAAAGTAAAAATTATATTATACGTATATGTAAAAATATTTTTACTTCAAACAAACCAGTACAATATTTGATGCTGAGATACCTTATTTGATCTGCCGTGCCAGGCAGACACACGATAAGGTCGTGGATGTGGCAGTAAGCAATGCCACACAATTTTGTAGTAACAAAGTATTATGGAAACATGTATGTACAGATCTTAGACTATTTGAATCTTGAATTAATTAATCAATGCGCCTTTTTGGCCACTCTGGTAAGGTACCCTAAATAGAGAGAAATTATCTGTTCAACGATAACAATGGCCAGTTAAATTTTTGAGTGCTATAATGATATTGTTTTGTTCAATTTTGCGATATGGTCTACGAATAATCAAACGTTGGAGACGGCTTAGCAAGTTTGCTCTTCTTGCCATTAGTGTAGTTTGATCATATCGCAATTACAAACTATGTGTAGGTATTCAAATCTAAGTACTATGTTGGTGTCAGGAGTTTTCATGAAGGACTAGTGGAGTGGTCGATCTTTTTTGATAACTTTTCAATAGCTTGAAATTTTATTTATTCCATAAATATAAGTAGGTACACGTACAAATGAATATGTAACGTGTACATTTACAGTTTACACACATGAGTGTATAATCAACTACATAAAACTAGCTATCCCTCATACAGTACTTTTTTCTAAATCACGGAATTCTAAATGTATGCGGTATTTTATGATAGCGTGTCTAGTAGTAAAGTAAACTCACATTTGCATTTATAATATTAGTTAGGGTTAGTTAGGATTTGTCTTTTTTATAATTCGTATTGATCACAAATATTAATAATATTTTTTTATATCTGTCTTAGGTATAGGTGAGTAAAACTAACTCGCAAATAACTCGCACACTTATTAACTACCATATACACGTATAGTGAAAATTTACTAAACAATACTGACTAACTGACTTTTAGAATATTTGTCCAAATAAATAGCCACAGTCTAATAAAAATTATGCTGCAATGAAAAATTAAATGTACATATATAACGAAGTGTGGATATAATAATATATAAATATTATATCTACTATAATAAATATAATATATAGAGAAAGCCATGGCTTCATGTCCCACATTACAAAGGCGTATTGCCATCTACCGGTCACAGGTTCAGACTCCGTGCTACTATTGACAAGATGTATTGAGAAAATCCCAAAAATAATTCGCTGCCCTAATATTCAAACTCCAGATCTTGTATACAGAAGACGCACGATTCAGTACCGCAATCATTTACGAGATTCATAAAAAGAAGGTACTTTATCCTTTATTTTTGTTATCACGACCAGCTTTCTACTCTCGTGATAATGAAGGCAAAGATAAGGTTTACGATCTGCGGGGATTTCACACATAGACTAATTCACTTCACCGATAGGCAAGTTCATATCTGAACTAGAAGAGGTAGGTGACATCTTTGACCATATTTCAACACTCCGTGCTTGTTCTGAAAAACTCCTAATGGAAAGCCACGTCCAGCAATTGACCTTGTTTTCTCAAGATTCGCGATAAACATAAGCGCAAACTTATGCCGCTGAACCAACGAAATTGTATCTTAAATTCTATCAAAAATTGTATGCATTTGTTCATGTGCAGTATTAGACGTTTTATTACGCTATAATTATGTTAATCCAGAATAGTAGATAATCGATCCTTGTGCTAAGGTTTACCTAAATCCGTTCAACGGTTTACGCGTCATTGAGTAGGTATCAAATATTCAAGGAACAAAACATCTTCATTTATTCAAAGTAGGTACCTAGTCGCTAGACATTTTAAAAACCGTACTCATTATTCTACATAGTAAAGCAAACCTATTTTATATTTACATAATAGTATCAATTAAAACCTAAGTAGAAATATAATTTTATTGTAGATCTTCTAGACAAAGCTAATTAAGTACAACCAATTAATTAAACTGCGATTAAATTCAAATGATAGAAAACTACTTATACCTAGTTATGTACCAACTTAGATTCATTAAAAAGACATTGACGTTTAGAAAAACACTGCTGAATGCAATTGTTGCGAAGGTTAGGTAGGTACAGTAAGCGAAGCGTAGACCACTTGATTACAATACACGGACTAACAATTAAGCTGAACAATTATAATTAATACTCACTCAACCAAAGTCATATATTTCAATTATTCACAACTTTTAACGTCTTCAAAAATATTCGTAGGATCATCAACAACGTCAAATCAAATAAATGACTGACAATAAGGTGCTAAATACTTATAAGACTGAATACCAAGCAGTGCCTTAAATACGGAACGGAGCTCAGCGTTCAAGCGGCCGCCTCACCGATGTCGTCACGATGAGTGCTGTGGGTTCGTTTGCTTCAAATGGCATTTTTGTGAGATTCACAGCTAGTTGAAATGCTTCCGTTAAACCGTAATTCCTATAGACTTATAATCTAGGTACAAAATATATTAGGTCTATATATAGCCATTCATGCCAAAATAATATTGCGTACGCCATCCAGTATGGGTCCTTTTAAAAAAACAGTAGTTTTTAAATGACTTGTGTATGTTACGATGTTTAAATATGATTATAAAGGAACCAAGTAGATCATACTGACCCCAGAACTTTTGGGGGTCCACCCCAGGATGTGTGGTCTAAACTCAAAATTCTAGGATTGTATAATGTCTGTTGTCTCTTGGGAAAACCATAGATCCGCCAATGCCTGTATTATGTTTCTATTTGATGGCCTTTCATGTTATTACTTACCAGATATAGGTACGTCGCAGACTGTACATATAATGTTAAGAAGGTTCTAAATCAATTCGACATTGATTTCATGAGTTCGATTGAGAACACTTGTCTCCTATTTTCTAGACTTCAAAACAAATGGTGCAACAGTTTAAGTGCTCACTGTGATATCGCGCCAAGTGTCAATCAATACTCATACGGAGCAAAGGTTTGTATCGTACATAAATATTTGTTCAAGGCCTGAGTAAGTTTTGTGTCCGTTGCTGACATTGCACGCGACAAAGAAACTTCAAAGGCCAGCATGATCATTCTAACGTAAATAAAAGAAAATATTAGAAATGTATTATTCTAACGTAAATTAAAGAAAATATTAGAAATGTATTATTCTAACGTAAATAAAAGAAAATATTATTCTAGGATTGTTTAACAAAGTTCAAAGGACGAAATGTCGTCTTCAATACTCAACCGATAAATACAGAGGGCATATTTTAATATATGCAGTATTTAGTATAATTGATATGATAACGTAGTATGTAAATCACTTAGATTTCATTACCTTTAATAAAATTATTTGCTAATTTACATCATCTGTTCACAGAGGAAAGTTAATAATTTAAAATTAGTCAAAATACTTGTAATATTCAATACCTACTTGATCTACTTAAGCACCAGAAAGAGATACTCTTTATACTAGGATTTAAAAACAAGGGTACCTACATCCGTACTAGTTCCATTACAGACAAATATTATTAACTAGTAGTACATAGTTGACCAAATAATTATGATTAGTACAGAAATGAGGCGGATATTTACTTAATTCTAGACTGTTCGCATCTCTGAATAGATTATCCAACTTACTCCGTTAGCACAGGGCCACGAGTTTTAATTTTCTACATACCGCAAATGTATGACTAATAGCGGATTATCCTTATGCCATACTAGACATGTGCCCCTAACCATATGGTTAGGGGCACGAGGGATAAAGGTATCCAATTGGCGTACCTGTGGTGGCACCTAGAAGGTAAGAAAGTCTCTGTGTTGGACCTAAAATATATTACTCACAATATCGAAGCACCGGGAGCTGCTTATCTGTTCAAAGAATAAAGGTATTTATAATACCTATAATATAAACCTTTATTACGTAAAAGATGTCGTGCACAGAATAATTGGTTTAACACTTGGGAAATATAAGGACATTGGTGTGTAATGCGTATTAAATAAAATGACAAAATAATAAAGAACATCATACTTTATTTCGCAGTATATATCCTTAAGGCATTTGTAACAGAAAAAAAACAATCTAAATAGGAGCCGCTCAATAAATTATAAACTACTATTGCTTAACCAAATTTATAATAGGAATCAAATGTAATTACAAACATTGAACATAATATTAATTAGAAAGATATTTGACTAACGATTTCCTTCAAACGAAGCAAAATTTTAACATATTAACAGTTCACCAATTAACTGGTACATCTAACTACATCAAGAGTCAAAATCCAGAAAATTAAGTATGTAAGCTTCTTATGCAAGCGACGATTCAGCTTCAAGATAGTTGTACTTGTGGCAATCAACAATGTTTGCGCGACTACTGTAAGGCAAATACCTATCATAATATATTTTCTAATTATACGCCTCAAACCTTCACGTCGTAACTTTCCCTAAACACGATGACGTCAATTTACAATTGATTTCAACCATGCAGCTTAAGTATTTTATATAATAACTACATCTTTACTAGTATCATGCTGCGACGGCTATCATTTAAAATATCAGTAATTTTATTATTGCAATTTCGTCAATATTCAATTCCAAAATATATTTGCATCTGATTTAAGAAAAATGTCATTGTACGTACACTGTACACTGTACTGCTACGACTTTATCGCTTTCGTGTTTGGTTTTTACCAGCGATCGTAAAAATACTAATGTCAATATACTTTTAAAATAGTCAGTATTACCTTACTACAGTAAACATGTCATTGGAGCAGGTTATACAACATTATATTAATCTTCATAATTGAGGCATAATTAAATATTAGAAGATAGTTATAATTGTACTAAAATAAGATAAAAGCACAAAAGTCATGATTATTATATGCAGACATACACATTCTAACAATACTATTGGTAATTTTGTTGAATTTAGTATCAAAAATATTGCTTGTATCAAAAATAATTTCACTTTATTTGCGGGCTGAGGCCGACAGTTGAACTGAAAACTCGGTCGGATTAATAAAATATACAGAGTGCGTGCTAGATGTTATCGGTACGTGTGTATCGCGGAATTATGTTCGGCTCGGCTCAGTTCTTTTCCACTCGTAGGGACACACAATAATTAATCGTTCACGCGAGCTTTGTCATTGCACAAGTATTTTGAACACTACTACAACACATTTCACATTCAGGGAAGATACTGGTGTGATTTTATAACTTGCTAACATCAATACAACCAAGTAATTTTGTACATTTATTGTATACATTATATTACGGATTAGGTAGTGCAATTCGAAAGTATATTCGTCGTGTCTTTTCTATGTTTATACCTGGAACATGATCATTTTCAATCACAGTGGAAATATTTAAATATATACACTACGCTCCAATAGTTTGGAAGCACACTTATCTTCAAACAAATCAAAATAATGACGACTGCAGCCGGTAAAAATTAGCAATAAACTTAAGTCTTGCAACTTTTTACGATTGTTTACACAAAAACAGAAGGATTATTATCCCACATTCATCAAGATTTAACAAATTCCTCAAATTTGACGAGACACGTATTTTATGACTTAATCTGTCGGGTACTTTTTTTGCACAATAACGGGTGGTTTTAACTTTTTAGACCCTATTTAGTCGCACTTGAGCATCGGCACGTGAGGGTTGTGATATTAACATTCTGTATTTGAAAAATATCGACTACTGATTTTACCATATTTTTTATATCGGAAATGACAAAACGCGAGTAAATCAAGCTTGAACGGCGAAACGTTATTTGTATTCTAAGTGAGGAAGGATGCAGCAAATGTCAAATTGCAGAAAGGCTCGGCATTTCCCGTAAAGGTGTTCACTATACCCTTGCTAGAAAACAAGAAACTGGAAAATTAAGATGGAAAGAGATCTGGTAGGCCCAAATCCACATAAAATCAAAAGGACAACTTCAGAGTTCTCTCTAAACTTAATCGACGCTTAACTGCAACACAAATCACTGCAGCTCTGAATGATACGCGAGAAACACCCGTTTCAAAAACAACTGTTATAAGACGTTTACTAGCAGAAAGACAGAGGGTGTGTTGCTGCTAAAAGATTCGCCTATTCAAAGAGAGGGCTTCCGAAGCGTGTACAGTGGCTACTATCAAACATGATGGTGGTAAGGTCATGGTTTGGGGGTGTATTGGTAATAGCAAACCTGGAAATCTTGTAAGGATATCCGGAAAATTTAACAAGGAAGGCTATTTTAAAATTCTTTAAAATTCCGGCTTTCAAGTGGACTAAATCTTATTGGTCCTGGATTCATTTTTCAGCAAGACAATGATCCTAAGCATTCGTCTAAACTGTGCCAGAACTTTTTAAACAAGAAAAAAGTTAAAAGTTATTTAATATCATGCAATGGCCATCTCAGTCACCTGATCTTTCTTCCATTGAACTTGTTTAGGATGAACTTGATAAAAGGGTGAAAAGTCGTTGTCCTAAGAGCTCATAACATTTGTAACAAATATTAGAGAGGGAATTGAACAAATTAGATGAAAATTAATAATAAATATGCGAGAACTTAATAAAGGAATTAGGTGGACAATTCGACGAAGCTAAAATTTTACTTAATTTAATATTGTATGTAATTTGTTTTATTTTGTTTTATCCGTTTTTGTTTATTTTTGTATTTTATATCAATACATTAAAATTAAAGTGATTTGATTTTGTTTAATTTGATTTTACCTTGCTGCTTCTAAACTTTTGGACGGTAGTGTATGTTCACATTTCCGAATTTGTTGTATGACGATATTCATAAAACAAAATCGAAAATTTTACATCACTCAACCGTTTAGTCCGTTCCCAATAATTCATAAATCTTTTAATTCCATGTTTAGATTTATTACTTGAACATTTTAAGGTCTTGGACCCTAAATTGCACTACCTATTCCAATAATATTAATACATGTATATAGTATCTAATAATTATGGAGGTAGATATAACAACTGGTAATAAGGCTTAAATATTGCGATGACATTTGGACACATTATATAATGCTATGTATACATCTGATGCCGATATTTCTTTCTATACATTAAAAACAACTACATAATACATATACTTGCATAATATAACAATGCAGATAAGATAACAGGCAAATTTTTATTTTGTAATACGTCATGCAAAATATTCAATTACAAAAATATTATATGGATAATATCAAACGGTCGTCACCATAATATGACACTGTCTTTTCATTGCGATTGATAACATTCAGGGTAAGCCAGGGCTGCCATTCGTTTCCTGAACTTGAGAAAGAACCAACAAAGATTTTCAACTGCGTACGTATAAACGAGCAACATGTTTACTGTTAACCTAAGTCATTATCGATAAAATATCGCCATTTAGTCTATTGGACTTTGAAATGTCTGTATTACTCAAACAACCAGTTGCCAAGCGCTAATTGTTTAGCAATGGCAGCCCTGTGAGTGTATAGACCGTGCAATAAAATAATGGAATGTTAGCTGCCTGAGCTTGATGATAATTTCCTGGATTTGAGTGACATTCGTTTCGACGTAGTTCCAATGTCTAGTCATTGCTTGCACAGGCGAGCGCGCCTTAAATTACCATCTGCGTTTCACCCTTAATTTTCAGGATCTATTTTTTACCCGATGATCTGCAAAAAAAGTTGATATGTAACATAACACGTGTGTCGCCACTCAGCAGCAGTTTCCATTAAATAAGGAAAATTTATGGACAAACGTGTATTCAATTAGATATACAAACATTACTGGTGTAGAATTTCTTAGTTATGGCTTGTTTTTATACGATTAGGCTGACGATATGACGGCGAGCTGCATAAATTTCACAGATACAAATCGCTGACTTAATATGACGCGTCAAAACAGTGTTTAATTACTGCATTTGGCCTATTTGATCTGAAATCGCTGCACGAATGATGTGAGAAGACGTGCGTCTGTTTTTTGGCTTTATGTATCTTTGTATCAAATGGTACAAAGTAAGAACGTGTACGCTTTGTGGCCCGTTTAGAATGGCGACGTCGCAAATAAATGTCATATGTTGACATTTTTAAATCTATATAAGTAATATTTTTAAAGTGTTTTTAATACACTCTATACACGAAAACAAAAGAGCATCATAGATGGAATATAATTTTATTATAATTGCGACCCTTATACTAGTCATAGTACGCATCGAAAATTTTCGGCCTAATATTTACATAGTATAAAGACTACAAATATAATTATAGTCTATCTATAATTAACTTTTACTTTATCCTATAAAGAGCTTTTTAAATAGCTCTCAATTATTTTAATTACTTTTAAATCTCTTAAGATATGACACTTATTTGCGATCGGTGCCATCGGAACAGACCATAAGGAATAAAGGCTTTTAAAGTTTTCTATACTAGCGGTACCACACGCTACCATCCATATAAATCCTATATTATTACTAACACATTAAATAATTACAGATAGTGAGTCGTGGTATACCAGGTCCAGCTACAAATGCTTTCTATAAAATAACAAATACTACTTTCACTCGGTTTTAGACAATACTATAAAGTACTCTATAATTATCCATGTCTGGCATCTGTACATAAGTGCTTAAACAGTCAGGACAAAGTCAGCAGCGCTATCTCTTACAATGCTTATCACCATCGAACGTTTGACGGGTAACTTTCGAAGGTGATTCGCTTAGCTCATTTACACTATGTGTAATACTTGCATCACAATACATGCATTTCATTAGAAATGCCAATTTACAGCAATACATATTTGGAAGCACTTAATATTTTCTTTATTTCCTAGTTATTCAATAGGTTATATTAAATAGAGATACTTACTATTGCGTGGCAATACGACCGCCTGGCTATCTGGCACGGTGCAGAGGTGAGCGTTGTTGTGGAACATGTAGTGGATAGTCAGGTGCTTGTCCTCTCCCACGCAAGGATCGTAGAAGCCCGGCAGCTCAGACTGTCGACAATAACGTAACACTGAAATACTGCATTACTCCTACTACAAGCATTTTAGCTTAGCTGGAGACTTGTAAATCAAGTTGCTAGTATTCTATTTAACAAAAGAAAAATCAGGAAAACTGCATGTTTGGCTCCGCGACATAAGTTTACGTCACGCCTTTTGTATAAGTTAGAGAAATCATTTTATGCCTGGGTCGAAAGCATTATAAATTTATTTGTTAGGTATAAGAAGCATAATGGATACTGACAATGTATCCAGACGTTCATAGAACCGACCGCTTTTGCAGGAGACGTAAGAGAATAAATTTATGTTCAAATGAATCTAGTTACCGTATATCGATTTCTTCTTTCTGTAACATTCTTGCATAACTGATATTGATAAGTTTAATTTGCATTGGCAGTAATCTTTTATTTTCATATATGACAAATGAGGCGTCTCTGACAGAAAGCCAGGATGTTCTACACTGTAGTAAAATGACAGAAAGCCAGGATATGGTCTACACTGTAGTAAAATGACAGTGTACCACAGTTGTCACGCCTACATTAAGCCATCTATGTGTTAGTACTATGTAAAATAGAATGTACTATTACCGTCTTCCAGGACGAAAACGACCACAGCTACTGACTGCTGCCCGATAAAATCATTATTGGGGTTTTCAGCCAGCAAATACTCAATAAGCACTTTGTATAATACAAAAGATTCCATGACCTTAACCGCTAGAGAAGGGAACTTCTTAATCTATCTAGTGCGTTTAGATTATTATGTGTACTTGTGATTTTACAAGGATTCTTTATATAAAACACATTTGTAAAACTTATCCATAACCTGTCAGTTTAACCTTATCGAGATATAATGATTAATGCATTGTGTCTGTAAGTAGATTTACAATATATAATTAAAAGAGACATTTACAATATATAATTAAAAATAAATAATTAATATAATATAAACATTTTCTACTACAGTATATTAGATACAAAATATATGCACACACAATATATTATATCCTACTCACATCTAAAATATTTAGATATGAGCATTTATTTTTATTTATTTTAAAACCTTGTATAGTTGCATATTCATTTAGCAAGTATAACTCTCATTATAGCAACAAAATAAGCAATAGTAAACAAAACTGTCGTTCAATGAATGAAAACTTATTAGCAATTCTAATGACGAGATAACTGGAGTTATTAAACTACTGTAAAAAGCGCATGTGCAGTATTTATTTAAAACTAGAACATTTTTTGAACAACAATTTATCAATGGAGCATAAATATTTGCAAGGATTATGCGGGTGATAATTCTGTCTACGCATACGGGCGTACTATTTTTATGAATGTATTCGTTTCTGAAATACCTTTTCAAATTATTCATAGCAATACAAATTAACAGGTCAAATAACAACAACAATGTTATAAATTATGTGTTTCGTTTTGTTGTTCGTGTACATACTTTTCATCATTAATTATCATCATTTGTTAAAGAAGGACAGAATATTTCTTAATCAGTTGCGCAGTTGTTGCCCATTGTCAGGGATCGTACATAAAAGGTATACTCACATAACACATTAGGAGAACCAAAATAATTATACTTAAGATATTTATTATTATATTTTAGAACAGCATATTTCTACCCAGTTAAACATCAAATACACTTACTATAGTTAGACTTCAAAATAGTATAATGAGTTCAAGTGACTGCCTTAGCAGCGGAGCGATCGTGAGTACGACTGCAGTTCATGAAGTCGTAGATGTGATTTCCAGATCAGGAAAAGTGTTATTATGTTTTACTTTCAATAAATCTCAGTAGCAACACGGAACACGAGTGGCCTAATGTTATTGATGGTGATATTTCGGCATTATATATCTCTCTTTTATTTTTAAGAGTGATAGAGGTGTATTGTCTCTAAATATAAAGAAGGTTTGTATATAGACGTAAGACCATGTATTTTAGTTTCCCATATAACAATGATCACGCCTGTATTTTGCGGAACAATGTGACTGGAATGTGAATCCACAATATCGGCCATACTTTTAAACTTTTCGGAGTAATTACCAAGCACATTACCGTTTACCATATACAGCACAGCGCCTACTCCCATATAGTCAATATCTACACTAATATTATAAAAATAAGACTATCTCAAAATCTACAGAACCATTATAAAAATTGTTTCGCCATCGAAAAGCTTTTTTATCCTGAAATAACAAAGGCTATATAATGTGACGCTACGAGCCATGAGAGCAGATCAATATAATATAATAATAATAAAGAAAAGAAATAAAAAATAAATAAGAAGTGTGTCAGGATCGTAGCAAATGGAAATCCGTAGTCTCTGCCTACCCCTCTGGGAAACAGGCGTGAATTTATGTATGTATGTATGTATGTATAATAATAATAATAATATAATATTCTACCACATACACACTGTCTAGCCCATACTAAGCAAAGCTTGTACTATGTATTCTTAAACGTGAGTCAAACTGCGGCAGACAGATAATCCCAACTGATATTACAAATGTGAATGTGACTTTCACTCCCAAAATTTCGCATACACATTGTCAGGGTTAGAATAGGACATAGGGAACCTTTCATCCAAAAGTAAAATAAGCAGAACAAGTACTTTACTAACCTAACCTTATCTATATTTACGCGTGCGAAGCGGCGGGACAAAGCTAATATAATAAATTACAACAGGGACATACCTTACTAGCTTCGAGGAGTTCTAACCGTGAGTCCCTGACGAGGCACTGCAGCGGTATTGTGACTTCAATCACTTCGCTCATTGTGGTCGGCGACTCCGCTGTAGTCGTGTCTCCTGTCTGCTCCGGGGTGAATTCGTGATTTGTCGCACCTATGTACAGAATGAACAATTTCAATACATGAGATTTTACAGTACCTGTTCAAGTAAGATGGTTTAAGTGAAAAAAATTACGATCAAAGACTGACCAAGAAGTTATTAGACAAATGTGAATGGGATAGCGTTAGCGAACGTTCTCTGACCACATCGAAAACATCCTTAGTGAAGACCAAATTAAAAGTGTCCTTAACCGACAAACGTTAATATTCGTCCGAATGTTATTAAAGTAATAAAACAAGAGATATATACTAGGAAGTGAAAATCTGTAGTCTCTGCTTGTTCCACCAGGTTATAAGTTAATCAGTAATTCTGGTAAATAGTATGAACAATTTAAAATATATGGGTAAGATGTATTGAATCTGGTTTGATTACTTATCTATAGAGAAAGACAATTCATTCCATTAGCACAAGCAAACATGAAAGACTATCAAAACAGAAAATTAACAAAGATCATAGAAAATAATAAACATATTTGGAAATCATAAGGTCAAGAGATTAGCATTATATTGTAGGCGACTAGGCAGACTTCATTTGTATAACAGCTACGGTGCTCTCAGCCACATTAAACTAACGATAACTATACCTAATACTGATCTGAAGTATTATGTTGCTGAGAGAGAGATATGTAGGTACCGGTAGAAGGGGGTGACTTTGATAATCAAAAGGTAGAATCGGGATTAAAACTACATTTTTCTTAAAATATGCGAGCGAAAAAAAATATATAAATATAAAAATATCGGTTTTGTATGTACTGTTGATTTTTTTAATAAAAATATTTATATTTTGATTATTTCTCGAGAAAAATAATAAAATGTCAGTGATCAACTTTAAACTATGGTCGGGGTTACTTTGATACCTCCTTTTTTTATACGGTGATCGAAAGTATCCCCAAACAGGAACAAAAATTACACAAAACTAGTACTTACATGTTTTATGTATTTTTTCGCGAATTGGCATGGATCCATCCACAACGATTGAACACACAATGACAATGATATACAATGCTGCCAGCCGTAAAGTAAAAACTGAAAGGATGCGTTGAGAATTCGCACAATTTAAGTTTAAAACTAAAGCGAAGTTTTTATCAAAGTCACCCCGCGATTCAAAGTAACCCCATTCTACGGTATACTCAGCCACATAATGCTTATGTACATTAAACGACTCTACGCCACCTTGATTATGTCCTTTGACCAGTGAGAGTACAGACACGTACCGCGTGGCGTTTATACTATCAGCTTAATCATATCGACATAATGATAAAAGCATTATGACGTCGGCGGCCCTACGCTTATGGACGAAATAAAGGGACAAATGTCAAAAGTCCATCTGATGTCGACTTGCATATTAACTAGCCCCCTAATTGCTGCTCACTAATTATATAGGCGAAATTGATTACACAAGTAAAAAGACATCAATAATCCTAACTAATGATATAAATGCGAATTTGAGTTTGTTTGTTACGCTTTCATGCTTAAACTACTCGACCGATCATCATGAAACTTCGCATTTACGTTATCAGGGGAGCAGAAAATGACATACGGTACCTTTTATCCAGAAAAAAGTACTGTTACCAATCTAACCTACATTTACGCGAGCGAAGCCGCGGGCAAATCTAGTAACGTTATAAAACCTTTATAATAGCGTGGGAAAATCTTTTATAGCTATAAGGTTAATTAAACAGAATAATTATCAGATAATTATAACAATCTTAAATTTTAAATACAATTAATTGAAAGATGTAGATGACACAAATAACATAATTGTTCTCAGGCTGTTTATATTATAACAATGCTGGGCAAATAAATTGTTTATTTTCTTTATATATAATAAATTGAGTGCTTGTGCCCAGAAAACTTAAAAAGTAGTCAATAGATTGATTTAAAACTTGACTATGTTTCGGTTCTATTGTTATTATAAAATTTTATGCCAAAGTTTCCACAAGAAGGAGAATCTAAAAATATCAAACTGAACCACAGCGAACTTTGGTCGAGTTTAGCAAGTATTCCATAGTACATTTTTATAAACTTGTAACGAATTGCACCAAATATGGAAGCAGAATACATAATTATGTAAAATCTATTAGTTATGTTACAGCCAGTACCATCTATCGGCACTGTGGGGAAGACTCGGCAGTTCCGTCTAATAATTTATGACAGCGCCATCTATTGAAGTCTTAAAAACAAACTACGTAGCTTGTCAATACGCTAAGAGTAGAGAGAAAGCTGGCACATTCTCGAATCTTTGTACTGTTTACATACCGGGTATGGCGTTTCTAGAAATCTCCAGAAACGCTTATAGAACCGCGTATAGAAGGGCACAAGGCTAGCGCTCGCCGAGTCAGTTTACAATCATAAGCGGTCAAGAATACAACAGAGCGAACGGAAGCGAAAATACTACAGAGTTTAATGCTAGTTACAGTGGAAAAGTGTAGTATAGTGTGTGTTAAAATAAAACGTGTTTTAGTCGGTAATATTGTATACATTCTAATCCCTCGAACCCAGCACGTAACAGTAATAACATTGTTCCTTCTGCAAGGGTGGGTATATTACCAACCATTTACCATTAGTAAAAAGTAATGGAAAGAGAAGTTATCGATATGAAAGAAGAGGTACAATATCATGTGTTTTGTTTCGTGACAAATCTGTCCTTGTAGTTACAACAATATTCCATAAGGCCCTGTATCCCATAACATTATACATAAATCTAGAAAGAGGTTACTGCCACTGAAAACGGAAATTTCAATTTTACCGATTAAGTTTGCCGACCATTTATTATTATGTAAACCTTTAATTGTGATGTTCAAGATTTGATAATCAAAATGTGCCGCCCCGATTCTAGTAAAGCAACCCTTATTGATTAAGTAAGTTTTAGCTTATTTTTTGTTTATTTATTTAACTCGTATTTACAAAACCAAAACAACGTCTGTTGCCTTACAAATATCATATTGGAGTTATGCCCTAGAGGTCTTTGTTTAAAATAAAGGCTATCTAGAGTTAACAAAAATATGTTTAATTGATTAATATCCGATTCGTCTGGTGAAAATATCTAGTTGCCTTTCTTACCAATAAAACGCTTTCTCTTAGTTGCCTAGCATTCCTAGAATCAAGTGTAGGATGAATTAGGAAGTGTAAGCATATGCATGTAAGCTGAGCAAAATCTTGACCACTTTTGTCGAGGGTACGAGAATCAAGTGTAGGATGCATTAGGAAGTGTAAGCATATTGTTACGGCTAATGCCCTCTGTCGGCACTGTGGGGAAGAGTCGGCGGATTCTAATAATAATTTATTACAGCACCATCTATTGACATCTTACGGAACTACGTATTTGTCGGTACGAGTTCAGTGGAGAAAGCGCTGGCACATTCTCGAACCATCGCGCTGTTGCGTGCCGTGTGTGACGTTTTCTGGAAAACTCCAGAAGCGCTTTACCCGCGTATAAATAGAGCGCACGCGCACCGCCGAGTCAGTTTACTATCGTAAGCGGTCAAGTGTTCATCGAAGCGAACGGAAGCGAAAATACTACGGAGTTTGAAGCAGTCAAAGTGGAAAAGTGCAGTATAAGTGTTTGTTGTGTATTGAAGTTAATTGTGTGCTAGAATAAAACGTGTTTTAGTCGGTAATATTGTTTTGTATTCTTATCCGTCGAACCCAGCACGTAACAATTTGCATGTAAGCTGGGCAAAACCTTTACCACTTATGTCAAGTTTACCTTACATTTGACCTATTATACTAATACCGCTGATATAGTCATAAGCATACTGTTTGTTTTTAAGCACATTCCCATTATGTATTCAATACAGTTTCGTTTTTAGTCGTACGTCGTAGGATTTGGTTCGGATTGCATCGAATTAACTTTACATTATTTTGTACGCTTAGATAATATTGGCTTTGTGATTGGATATAAGGAATACAGCGTCGATCATTGTGGATGGGCAGGCTAGAATTAGTAGAAGACGCCATGATTTTAACTAAAAGAAATTGTTTGAGCGAGATATACGCCAAATGGGAGCAAGAAATCTCTTTGCACCGACCAGATGATCTTATTGCCAAAAACTTAGCATATGATCGCACAGATCGACAAATCGCTTCACAGTATCTTAAAATAAGATAAAATATTTTCTAATAGAACACATGCCTATTTCAATAAAATTGGGAATTAACTTTAAGTCAATAAATTCAATAGTTACAAATATAATACTTGAACTGTATCCATCAAAGAATCAATGTAACCGACGTCAAAGGAGCAGGCTTGTCTTTTTTACTTAAGAACTGGCTCCTATAGGAGTATACGAGTTCTTGAATAGAGACAGCGCATATCTAGTGTATGACGCTCTCTGGCTAGGTGGAGTAACGACACAAACTCTAAGCATATAGCTGACAATTGTTAGAAGAAGATCCGAAGAATAGGTTTAAGTTTGTAGAGGCCTATATCCAGCAGTGGCCTATATGACTTCTTTGAATGGTTTTTTTTATGTCTTGCTTTGTGGCGTAGCAGGAATAAGGAATAAGGCTGTTCAGTATAAGGTTGGTTCGATATCTGTGCATGGGCAGTGTTATTGCATTATCTATTAATAAGTTCTCAGTAGGGTTACACCGTCTGGAACAGTTGCCTGGTTGACAATCTAAGTCTCAGTGCCTATTTTAAGGAAAGCAAACCATAGCTGACGAGATTCACACCTCCGCCTACCCTTTCAGGAATATTGTCGTCAGACTATGTATGTACTATATATTCATTAATGTTTTACGCCTAATAATTAGTTAATTAGTAAAGCATAAATTAGTCGCCACTATTACTATTATTGTAATTAACTTTAATTCAGTTACAAGAAGCAATAATGGTATCAACACAAAGCTAGCCATTTTTTTATCGTAGTTATAATTTTTAACTTAGTATAAAATAGATTAGCTCCTTAAAATTCAACTTATCTTAACAAACAATTGTATGCTATCATAATAATAAAAATAACTGCACGACATTCTAGATGATAAACTTCGTTATATTAATAACAATCGCATACAGAGCTATGATTTTGTCATATAAAAGGAAGGGCCAGATGGGCTTTGCCCACCCGAGAATTGCCTGGTGCTTACTCCAGGTTTTTAAAATTTAACTCAACATTCTAGAGTTGCATGTTGGCCAAATTAAGAAAAGGCCCGACCATGCTATTTATCTACGATATAATTCTTTATCTTTCACGCTTTAACTACTCGACCGATCATGATAAAAACCTCGCATACACGTTGTCAGGGGCACAGAAAAGGACATAAGGTTCCTTCATTCAGAAAGCGAGCTTAGCCACAGACAAAAGCTAATGCAATATAAAAGATCTTACCACTTGGTAACTTTCCATACAGCGCCCGCATTATGACGAGGCCCTTTTTCTTCTCTTCGTCGGATCTGTTCCTCGAGTATGTTTCTCTCATCAGTTCCACTGTAGCCCTCGCTTGTCGCTGCATCTCCTGCAACCTGAGAAACGGATAAATAGTTTTAGATGGTGATAAGGATACATGACTCATTACACGAGTTATTTGAGAACAGGATTGTTAGCAGTCCATGCCACAATTTTAATCAGTACATTTAAGTTGATCAATACTCTACTATTACTCTAAATTATCAGGGTAAAATCATTTTATCTACTAATCAATAAACTATAAGAATTAGTAAATTTGTATATATTATAGTGTATACATGGGTAGTAGGTACACATGAGTAGTATATATTATTGTTTGCCTTCAATATTGTAATGCTTGAATAAGGCGGTAAGTTATATACACTGCAGAACAGCGATAGCTCAGTGGGGAGACCAACAGACTGCAATGCAGAGGCTCTCGTGATCGAATCCACGTCGCGCACCTTTGACTTTCGGCAGTTATATGACTTTTCGATATGATGTGCGTATTGATTGACAATAATCGCCTGCTCCGTGCCTCGGAGAGCACGTTAAGCCGTCCGCGTCGGTCCCGGCTGCCATGAACATCTATGGCAGTCGTTATTGGGGAAGTCGACACAAAGGACCCCACTGGGTCAAAGTGTCGCCGGTCTGTACTGACTAGCCCACACAAGATAAGATATTACACTGCTCGTATCATTGTAACACCTTGTACAATTAGTTGACAATAAGTGATTTAAATTTGAATCACGTCTCTCTATAAGCCGACAGCTATATGCAAACTGTGCCTGTTTATTTTCACATTTAAACCACTGAACAGATATTCAAGCTGGATTGTATACAGCATCAAAAATCCTATTAACATTTATTTATAGATTTTTATAGCTATTAGTATTTTCAATGAACTCTTTAAAGGTAGAGCCAAGAGTTACGTCGCAAATAAGATCTAATAAACAAATAAAGTTACTTAACAAATCGTTTTATTATATATTTACACAGAACAAGGATAACATACAATTATCAATTAAAAACAAAGCTATTTTATCACTTCATTAAATATAGCACCGATTGCTATTATATTTTAGAGCATCTAATTATAACATGATTAATAATATCAAATTAACTGTAAATCGATGAAACTGCAATTTATAACCGTGGGAACCATATATTTTCTATTTAATGAAATAAGGGCCGTAAATCCACAATAATAAAACCATTTAAATAAAAAATAAACTTCATAGTTTTATCAAAGTTGGTAGCTGTGGTAATCATTTTCAATTTATAAAACTGTATATAGTACATGTTACGGAATTGTAGCTTACATCTCTGTCTGGATAGACAATGTACTCTAATACAAAGTCTGAACTTAAGATATGTCATTATTCGAAAATGTCATCATTCGTTGAATGACAACATTTTCAAATAATGACATGGGACGCCTTTGTCAGTGTCGTGAACTCGTTATTCGAATAGCAACCCGAAAATGGCAAGGTTTCGATATCGGGGTCCTATCTTTTTAATAAATCGATTATTATTTTACGACTGCTCATCACATACTGTCTATTAACACTTTAAATACAATGTAGCAGACACAAAAGAATATGTATTGTTTGCGGTCATTTATGACCAGCACGGCGTACATTCTGTTAACTATTAAATTTATAATACTACTAGCGATCCGCCTGGGCTTCGCACGGGTAGTACGAAACCTCAAAAAATTATACACCTAAACCTTCCTCATAAATCACTCTACGGTTTAGTGGTTTTTGAGTATATCGCGAACAGACCGTCAGACGCGGTTAAATTAAACAATTTCGAATTGTTGAACATCTAATCATTCGTCGAAAAATGCAACATTTTGAGTTGTTTAGAATCTGTACTGTGATTGCATGACTTACCTTTCAAAATTAGCCTCCATAGACCTCTGCCGGTCGCGCTCCTGTCGCTCCCTGGCTATGGGGTCCAGCACAAGTTTCTTGAGCAAGAGCCACGAGACTAGAGGTACCACTGTCGCATAGAACACCGGCGAGGGCATCACTTCCTCACACAGGTGGATTGGTACTACTACTGTTTGGGAAGAACATGTCCATCTGTGAAATAAAATAATAAAAAGTCAGTTACCTTGTGACCACAGCCGGTGTAACCTGGTCGACATGTCAAGCTTTTTAAGCTAAGCTAAGCTAAGCTAAGTACACATTTTGCATGATCGCGTTAACACCCTTTACGTATTATAATAATAATGTCCTCCAGACCGAATTTCGGTCACGGAGGCCAATCATAATGGGGACTGGCCATCTGCGCAGGAGATATTATAGTGCACAAGTATGATATAAGATGTAGATGTTTAACTATAATTATTATGCGTCTAAAATTGCCTACCAATGGCACGTCAATTTTAGATAAATAGTGTATATAATATTTTACACTCGGCACATGCCAAATAGCGTAAACGCTCAATCGATAACCAGATATTGGTTCCAGCGCACTGAAAGTTGGGGGATACGAACCCGAACTTTATAAAATATGTGCTTTCATGTAATTAATGGACCTTGGAGATGAATAACCAAGGACACACTATCACACAACACCATCTAGCCCAAACTAAGCAGAGTTTGTACTATGGGTACTAGACAATGGATATACATACATATACACTTTTTTTTCTAAATTCATACATGTTATACATAGAAACACCCAGACCAAGACAAACATCCATGTTCATGCACACAAATGTTTGACTTGTACGGGAATCGAACCCGCGACCTCAGGTGTGGCAGTCAGTTACACTAACCACTACGCCATAGAGTCCGTCATATACAATAATAAAAGAGTATCATAATTGTATTTTAAGTCTATTTCAAAATACACTTTTAAGAGGAAATGCAGGCAACTATAATTGCATACAACCTTATTCCTCTGTTGTCTACCTGAATAATTACACTACAGCAAAAAATAACTAAAATGAAATCTATATATATATATATATATATATATATATATAGGTAAGGAAGGTCAATCAGTCCTAACTGTATTTATATCTACCGCGCTAATAATAATAAAGCCAGCTTTTTTTATAAATTAATCCACTGCACGGATCACTTTGCTGTGTAAGAAGGTTTAGGGCGTAGTTCACCATGCTGGCTCAACGGGTGGGTATGACGCAAAAGGGTGTTGCGTGAACATTATGTAAAACCCTGATACAGTTTTCTTACGATGTTTTCATTTAGTTGAAATTTTACCGTTAAAGCGAACTATAATTAACTATTTAATACTATCTGCCGCACTAGGACCGTATAAAATATCAACATATTGCATACGGGCTTAACAAGACAGCTATAGATCTTTTAAAATATATAACGTATTTCCTCTTAAGTCATTATCTTCTGTCGCTCGCCAAATATGACGAAGGTTAGTGTCCAGTTTATCACGAACTTTGGATATCTTTTTCTTAAACTAGAATTGTACTTACTTTAGTTTGAGCATGACACCACTGGGGATGCCAAGCATGACAGCCGCGGACACACTGCTGTTCTGAGAAACTTTTTTTTCAGCACCATACTCAGCTATCGCGCCAAACGTACCATACCTGTACATTAAAATATTAAACTTATTAGTAATATTACATTTATATTTATATTCTTATTAAACTATGTGGTTTTGATATTCGCTGTGCAATTATCTGTACACATTCGCTTTTCTTTTATTTTTACTAAGCCCTAAGATATTGTTTTCTAGCTATGGCTGTAAATGTAACAGTCAATTAAATATATTCGCATTGATATTATTTTAAACTAATATAATGATTGTATAAATTCGCTTGTCATGACTATGTACAAGTAAAAAAAAACAGATTAATATTTGCAATGGCCAGAATAAGTCTTTTAATAAACACAACTGTGAATACAATCTAAAATATTCTGTATCTTATAGTGGTAATGTTTGATAAAAATAAATTGTCTATTAATCATTCTACACACATATTTAGAATTTAATATACTATATTTAAATAGATAAGCAGAAGTGTACAAGAGTGACACCATATTGCCAGTCTCCGTGCATGAGAAAACTGAATAACACTTTCTTCAACATGGGTATCGAACCCAGCACCACACGATCGCATATGAACATTAGCATAAACATATATACATCAAAGGAACATTCTCTATAATATAATAGTATCAAAAAGGCAAAAATGTCATAAAACACAAGCGTATTTTTTTTAAATTCCTCTGTCCATACATTTTTATTTGCAAGGGCTCAACACACAGAATTTTACATACATCGCATAGCAGAATATTATTAGGTAAACAAGGCCGTAATTAAAATTAATAAACATTAGATACATAAAAGTACATAAGTCGGGATCAGGCGGCCCGTGCTCCCTCTATGATATTAGTTTTCAAATCAATATTCTGGGCCATATAGGCCATTTTTGATCAGGAAAATCTGGCCATTACTGTTAAAGGAGCCTTAAATACACCAATGCACAGAAAAGACAAAATTGCTAAAGAAACTTACTTCAAAGCGAGTCTCAATTTCATATCATACTGTGGCAAGTTCCTCATGACATTAAACGATATGAACGAGTGTGGATGGCCGATCTGAATGGCAGTGTTCGTGTGGTATTTCTCCGAATCTCTCACATAGATGGTGGTCATTGAGGACCCGCCTTGACCGCCCGCTCTGTATGTGAGGTAGCCCACTGAATGTGCGTCTAACTGTAGAGCCATTGCTGAAAACAATTAAAATATCATCAATGGAAGACGAGATAAGCTAAAGTACATTACAGCTATCTACATTTCGTTATATTGAGGATTCTTTAAAGCAAAGACGAGCTTGTCAAACATTTCAGAATTATTACAAAGAATCTTATTCCCTTATTAGTTGTGCATTACTTATAACTAAAATCAAGCAGTAGTTGATTTCTATGAAACAGCTTATCCATTGGAAACAGACAAATATATTATATTAGATATCTGTCGATATTTCGTCAATATAAATGTTGTTATATAGGTGTTCCGGTTTGGTATAAAACACCATAAGTACATTTTTAAGTCCCACAATAACATGAATTTTCCATACTGAAAGTTTTAAAGTAACCAGAATGTGCAGTAGACTATTATTTGTATGCCTAAAAAGCAGTTTCGTAGTTTGATCATACATACTTTCAATCTAATCAAAAATTAATTATATTAAACTTACTTGATATAAGACTTGGTGATATTCCTCTAGGTGTAAACTGTAAGACAGTGCCACAATTCAAAAACATTAATCGGGACAACGTTCTAAACAGCTTGAACCCAAGCATTGGCCCATTTCCTATACCACACTCCACCTCAGTCCAACCTTTCTCAGAACTTAGATTTCTGTTACATACATTCACAGATCCCGTACCTGAAATATCAATTAATACTTTATTACATACATAGTCACATGCATATATGACTTAGGCAATAGGCAGAGGTATTACACCCACATAACATTGTAGCAACTATGTTTTAGGGACCAAATGATAGAGAACGAGCTTATAGCTGTCTACCAGGCCAGCCCATGCTGATACTGAGAAACCTAATAACTCAATCCCGAGGCCACATGCACAGCAGTAATATTTACGACAGCTACATCTCCGAGGCAGTTTATATCTATCAATATGAAAGTGAAAATCAATCATAAAACATAAATGATGATTATTACCTATCCCATTCTGTGTTGATATGTTGCCTGATAACGTCATAGTGTTTCTTAATGTAACTGGCGCGTCAATGGACTGTTGTATAGTCATCCCAGATACTTCTATATTTGGCATAAAATTTGCTTCTTCTCTAGAACATAAATTACAGTAAAATAACATACTACGCCTATTGCTATTTTGTGAGGAATGATCTAGTGAGTAATACAAGCAAAAAAAATATTGAAAACTTGATCTCAACGCTTTATAATATGCCATCCTATACATATTTTCTTTTATAATCAACAATGAAACAAAATAAACCATGTCTAATTCTTTCTTTTAAAATCAACAGTGAAGTAACAACACTTGGTGCTTACTGGAGATGTCTGGATTTTTTGCTGCTTAAAATGTAGTGTATAATAAATGAATAACATAATAGAAAATAGGTATATCAGGAAAATATAAAATTATATAAATTAATAATAATGCAAATAACAGCCTATAACATTTCACCAGTAGCCCATTTCATAGGTCTTTACAGCTATGATAAAAACCAAAATGAAAACAAAAACTGAGCAACGCTTACATAATTTCATACTCATCATAATATTTCATGAACATGTCTGTAGCATTGATAGACAATGTTATTGTGCCTCGAGGATTTGCGCTCTGCTGTAGTCGCCGCTCCTCTCTCTCGCGTTTCAACCTGCAATGATTCAGTAATGCATAATATATTGATGAAACAATCAACTTGTTGAATATACAATGTCTAGCACTAAGGCCGGTTCCTATATCATGAAACATGTTGTTTCAGCTATACACAGCTACATTCAATTCAACTACAATCAAACCATGTCACATCTGTTGAAATGCCTAAATTGTCCATGTAGGTGCACCATAGAGGACTTGATGGACGCAACTGCTGATGCGATTGCCATGGCTACACATTGGGCAGGACATATTTAAAATAATTGTACCATCGACTCGAAAAGAAGAAAAAGCTACATTTGACATATTATTCTTAGAATATGTATCAAAATTAAGTGTATTATCTATAGACACTTAATTTTGATGTCTTGCATGTAGGAACCAGGCATTAATTATATAATAATAAAGTACAAGTACATTCTGTACTTGTACTTTATTATTATATAATTGTTAGTATTATAAAAACTTGTCTTTGGTTTCAGTAAAAGTAAATACCAAGACTGTAGCTAATATAGCATTAGCTGATCCTGACCATATAATAATGGATATAATAATAAATATATCATTAAATATTGACATTGGATCTTAATCATAATAGAAGTAGTTATTGGAGGAATTTGCAATTTGAAGATGTTGCTGGATACCTCCTTAACCTGTAAATGTGGATGATATTATAAAATAACACTTCCTTTTATGTAATACAAGTTTCTTATCAAGCCAATTTCCAATTCCTTTTGAGATTGTGGCATATTCATTTTATGTAATGTTTCTTTTTAACAAGCTGTAATGTAACATGAGCTGCCACGCTTCTTAAATGTAGAAAATTTAAACTTGACTATTTCAGTTCAGATGATATTTGTATCCATTCCTTAAAGATCCAACCAAAATTTAAACACCCATAACTAACTTATTTATAATACAATTACACAAACACGTCTTCCTGAAAGCATTTCACTACCAAAATTAAATGTTTAAATAGCTCTACTGGAAAATAAATTCGTGTAAATTCTGAGAATGTACAGTATCTCTAAGACTTCCACATCTAAATCCACATTTAAAGTTTAATGGGCATTATAAAACTGGCAAATCCAGCCAGTCATAATGACAAAAAAAGTATGAGACACTAGAACACATGTTTTGTACCTTTCATATTCCTCTCTAATTTCCCTAGGTGTGCGAGTACGGAAGATCACCTCCCATCCATCTACTTCAAGACCCCGTTTACCTTAAAATAAAGTATAAAATTATATTATACCCTGTATGTATAACATATATTTTTAACAACAAATATAACACATTAAATTCGGCCTGAATTACATTTATTAACTTTGTCTGCATTTAGCTGGATGGTGTTGCTTATATTTATGTATATGTATTGTGGACCATAATATATGAAATGGACAGATTAATTGTGAAATACATTGTAATAGTATCATGAGATAAAACAACAAAAAAGCAAATAGATCTCCTTGGGCACCAACCAACAATGTAAGTTTGTCAATATGTACTCCCAGGTGATCAGATACAGCTATGTTGTCATGAATTTGTATGCTTGAGCATAAATTCTTACACATTTGCCTTATTAAGCATTCTTCCTTACATGTAAATGAATCCATTATCAATTGATAATGGATTCATTATGTGAAATAACTATTTTTATAAATTATCAGTGAATTGATGTCAATAAATGTGATATAAATCATCTGGCCAATATAACCAGTTCAATTGTTCTGCCAGATCCTACTATTTAACTATAAGGAAAGTGGTCACTCCACTTCCCATAAATACATGCCGCAACTTAGACTATATAACACTGTTTGATAATATGCAGGCCATGCAGATCTTCAACAGCCTTGGACAATATGCAGTACATTGTTTAGGGACTACGAAATGACTAGCTACACATAATTATAATCATGCTAAAAATTTTGCATAATGCATTTATAATAATTATGTATAAGAATAATTATAATAACTTTAATTTGCCAATATATTAGCACCAAAATATAAGTATGTTAATAGCTGCAATAGTATTAAACTGTGATGCAGCCATTAGCACTCACATCCGAGAACATGGTGAAAATTTAAATGTACACCTAATACTCAATACAGTACATAGATATCATGATTATGAAACACAACCAATATAGGCATAGTCACATTTGATGTTTCTGAAATGAGGGTACTTACCTAAGGTATCATAAATAGCTCTCTTATGTGAGTCAGAAAGTACTTCATATGCCTCCTTTACTTTGTTAAATATTTGTTCAGCCCATTTCTGTTTATTTGGATCTGTGCTATGTTTGTCCGGATGGAACATACGCGAAAAACGGCGATAAGCACTGTTGATTTCTTCTGGAGTGGCCTGTGCAATAAAAATAAATTTTGAACTAATATTTTATATTCATATATTCATCGACACTCAGACACTGTGCAGACAATGCTTTTCCTATTATGCCTGATTTCTGATTAATTGACTCATTGAATCAGGTAACCCCAAGATAGCAAATACAAATTTATAAATATTGGCATACATATATATTGGCATATTATTGCAAACATTTGTATTGATAGACAGTTTGCAGAAAATAACTACTTAGTAATTACTGTTTTGGTTTAGGCAGTTAATACATGACCAAGGTTTGCAATGCAGTATGCAGCTGAATTAATCTATGTTTTTTGTTTTCAAATGGATTATATGCATCTAAAATGTTATAAACTCCAGAAAAAATGTATGGAGCAATTCTTTATATATAAATTTAAATTATAACATACCAATAAGACATTTCAATTGACCTTATGAGTATTATCTTATTATCAGCAGCCATCCTTTTTTGTTATAACATATATTTAGCTATAAACTAAAATATTATTGTTTTTAATTAATACAAAATAGTTGTTGCCCACATTGTAACAATTTTCTCTGACACAAGAAAATGTATTTTATAACTGAGTGATTGAAATGTTTACTAATAAAATAAGAAGAGCCATTCATACAATACAATGTAATGTCTAAACAGGTGAATTTATTATTTCAAAATAATTATAAATATTACATCATTATGTCCACATACATTGTGTGAAAATAATTCTACTACCATCTGAGCACCGCGTTAATTGAATACAGTTAAGACATCTTAACCCATAAAACTATAAAAGTTATAAAAATATGGACATTCCTAGAGTGCAAAATGCATCGCTCCTAACCTAAAAAAATATCTTATCTAATAAGCATCCGAAATAAAACAGGGACCAATAATTTAAATACTACTCTTATTATTGATGAAGTTTTTGTATTGTCTAATATAGCACATATTTCTATCGTTATATAATATTGATAGTGTAAAAATCTCAAAGTAAGTTCTAAAAATGCACGTGATTTATATTTACCGTTTTCGAAACATTTAGTAACTGATAGTAGTTGTCTTCAAGCAAAATATTATCGCCTTCGTCCATTTTTTACGGTAAATATATAAATTTTAAAATAAAAATGCCGACATTCAGTTCCTCCAGTGATAGATGATTACTTTTGCCGCCGCAGTGACAGTAGGAGGGCGCCACTAAGACAGCTAAGACTTGTTTACAGATAATAACAAAAAAATATGACTATAGTAAATGCCAGTATCGAGGAAATATTATTTGACAAGTGAAAGACAAATATAATTGCGAAAGCTACTTATGCAGTTCATCTTTTTTTTACTTCTGATCAATTGAATGTTACATAATTATACCTTATCAGTCAAATATCTTCTCAGGTAACTACTTAGCGTATTTGCATATTATTTATCGTGTTCATAAAACTATCTGTGATTTGATTATTTATATATGATAGTCCAGCACATAGTAATGCAGGTCAGTAGCTCATAGTGTTTAGAAGTTTAGACCTATTATTATTATTTCAAATGCTTAAAAGTTGTAGGATGGTTTAACGGATATAAAAATGACTACAGAGTGACTACAAAGTTTTTGATGTAATGAATGTCCTAAAATTACTCATTATTATATTGCCAGTGTATAATTAAGAAAGGAAATAATGAAATTCATTTTTATCACTCACTTTTTTTTTTTTTTTTTTTACGTGGGGGAATGCAGTGATGCATATCCCTCCGCGGGGGCGGGCGGAGGGATTATGTTGGACTCGCCGGGGTAAAAGAAAGATGTTGAAAAGATAATGTACCTCCCGGAATACCGACTAAACCTACCACGGTGTTCCTCGACAAAACCACTATCGACGGGGCCGCGCGAATCGCTTTCGCATGCGGTCGCGACCCCGCCGAGGTTACGGCCCGCCGTGTAAAACGGCAGGCCACTACGCGAAGGGACCTACCCAAATGACTCACTTCTATAATATACCCTACTGTCCCCCCCCTAGAGGGGAGACGGACTCGAAACAGAGGCGCGCGTGGGAACACGCACGCCGCCTCTCGGACCTGGTGCTGAACGGATGGCGGGCAGGCCCACGAAGCCCACCACCCCCATTTATATATTAATTTGAAATCCGATTATTGTTGAGTGCAGCATTTGAAGAAAATAATTTACATTTAAAGGGCAGCTAGGTTAAGAAAAGAAAATATTATATAGAATAAATACAAAAAAAATAATTCCATGCAATTATTATACTTACATTAAAATTCAAAATTAAATATTTTGTATAAATACCAATAAAAGTTTTATAAAAATAAATCAATTAAAAGAAACAATAGTTAAAGTAAATTAAATTAAAATTAGGCAATAATTGAAAAAAGTTATGGCGCGTTAAAATTATTGTCAGCGTGGACTTGAATCTACATTTTCTCAGTTATTCGCACATACATATAATACAGATTTGATAAGTATGAGGGTGACTGCGGCGGCCGGTGTTCCTAGTGGTGCCGCGCGCGCGTACTAATCTCTTAAGGTGTGTCCAAACATCGCGCGGCATTCGTGCGCGGCTGCCACGCGTGGCCCACCGCACTGTGATTGGACGAATGCCACGCGCGAACGCTTCTGGCTATCTGCCGCGCACGAACATTCTTAAGGTGTGTCCAAACATTGAGCGGCAAGAGCGCGAGGCGACTTGACCAATCCGCCAAGAGGAGCCAAGTGGAGCGCAAGGACACTACCTAGTACCTACCTTTTCTCGAAGCGCTTCTTCTTTTTTTTGAACTCTTAAAACTTGGGTTTGGATCGTACCAGATAAACAATATTCTCGGGATATGTTGTCAATAGCGGACTTATTAAACATATAAAGTTTTAATTGCATAGCTCTTATACTTTAGATTTTATTGATATCTGAAAACCCTGATTTTGTCACTGACTCACTGATGATCATCAAAATTCTTAGGGTATTTCCTAATGTCCTAGAAAGCTGAAATTTGGTATGTACGCTAGTATTAGTACACAAACAACAAAAAAATATAAAACTTGTAACTTTTATCTCCAACCCCTTAAACTATGGAAGTTTTTATGAGACTGCCGCAATTTTGACGCTCGAGGTCTGAAAATTTATATACTCCTTGTTATTATATTATGTGGCTTGGCCGTTTCATTACTACAAGAACTATTGTATAACAGAAAAGTAACGAACAGTGGATAAATGTTCACCTTACTTTCGCCCATGGAAATGTAGCGAAATGGCCAAGCCACATATTTTGACTAAGGTGTAGAGTTTGTGAAGTTAGGCCTTGAGTTAGTTAGGGCGTGTAGAGGTAGATGTTTGGCGCTACATGAGATCTGATAACATTTTGACAGTGCGAGTCATATGGTCTCGTCTTGGCAACATTTTACATGAAAATGTTTTTGGTGGGATTCACTTTTATCTATGAGATCCTCAGACAAAACTACCTAAGTGAGATGGCTTTTTTACATTATCAGCAACATATATCAGTACCTACCCATATTCGTAAAGTAAAACCTGATATTATCTAACAATTTATCGTTAACGGTGTATGTAACGGAAAGAATAAATATTTCAAGATTTATTTACTTTAAAAAGAAAGAAAGACCAATGCAAACTAAACAAAAAATTGTTTAAATCAAATGAACAAAAGCCAATTATTGTCTAGTTGTCAATTGTCTAGAAAGAACAGGGCTTGAGTTTTGTATCGTCCAAAATGTGTCCTGCAAACGCCGCGTGTTGCTGCCACGCTCTTGCCGATCAATGTTTGGACACACCTTTACAGCACGCGCCGTTGACGCGGGCGCTGCGTGTGCTTAATACAATATCAGATCGTATCGTTCTGTTTTCATCTTCATTGAGCGAATTCACAAAGGCTATGTACTGTATATTAAGTTATTGTTAATAGATTTAAGATAATTAATTATATTACTGTTATGATGATATGATGTTAGATTTTAGTTATGTTACTATATTATCGCATTTGGTTAAGATCCTGTAATGATAGATTAATAGTTAGAAATAAATAATAACTATATCTCAACCAATATAGTACTTTGTCCTAACTTTTGTCTGAGCTTTTGACAGTAGTAATGTTGCCACATATTTATCTGTTATTATTTATCGCCACCTATTTCTTATTTTATACTCTATTGAAGATTTGTAAGTTGACAGTACTTTGACTGTAACGAGACGTCACTGACGCATAGACAATTTAAAACTTTATTCTGTGGTCTGCTCTCTCTTTTGATGAAATTAGTATTATTTGAGTTTGATGAGAAAAAATGTGCAATAAATTGAATAATTTTGTCATAAATATTGCGATGAATGTCGGTCTAAATGTAGGATTTTAATTTTCTGTGTTATTCAATCAAGTGGTTTGAACCATCAGTGTATTTGTAAAGGTAATGTTGTGTCTACGTTGTTATTTTTATTATAGTTTTTAACCGTCTAAATAATGTAACTGTAAAAAATTCTTGTGTTTTGATTCGTTACCTACTTAGAAAGTAGTTAATTAATTTATAATTAATCACATGTCTATGTGCGGCTAAGGCTTTCTGGCAATCGTAAAGTGTGTAGGTGGATGTTGTTTTCGGTTTGCCTTTAGTAAAATGGCTGTTTCGTCTATCGAAATACTGCGGTAATTATATTACGGTGTCATAATAATAAAGGAGACTAAGATATTGTGGTTGATCTGTAGTTTTCACTTAGAGGTATGTGCTACGACAGAGATGCACCAATAATTCCACTAAGCAAGCAACATATCAGGCTTTCCCCTGCCAGGAGCATAAATTACGCACACAAGAATAGTTTGTGTGAAAGTATCGTAATAAATAAATCTTCTATAATATATTAGAAACAAGTTGGTAATATTAAAAAACTAATAGGTTTAGTTAGCTATTATTGTTATTTTCTTTTATATTTCTATTTTTGTTTATCATGTTAGTAAACTTTGATATTTGTTATTTTACTTTTAATATATTATAATAACAATCTTGTTTGATATAAAATATAATATTAACACTTTTAGAATATAATATATACATACTCTTATGCTATTAAATGAAATACCCTCTTTTCTTGATATAATTTATTTATACATGTATAAGTACTGATTTCTTTAATTATTGCTGAGTAGGAATTTAACTTTAAAACATCTATTAATGTTTGCTTATAAACCTAAACTAAAAATGACTAATGTTTGAGCGCTGCATTACTCATCAGTCATTGCTGCTTCTAATATTTGTATCTCACGAGTATTTATTGTAATAAAACCTTACAAATATTTATCTCTATTATTTATCTACTAAATCTTGATTAGTCTCATAACTAGCCCTTTATCTTGAGACAACATGTTAAGAATAGATTGTAAGTATTATGATCAGACTGGTCAGAGTCTCTGTCTCCCCATCCAGGTAAAGTGTGAGCCTATTTATGTATTTAACACAATAATGAAAGTATAGTAAATATAAAAATTAAACATATACATATATATATATATATATATAAAAGTCTTTAAATAATATATAATAGAACTAATAATAAAAAATATATGGTGGTGTTTAATATATACAATATATATAATCTAGATAGAAATACAATATAATTAATGTATTTATTTGCAAGTTGATACATAAATATAAATACTAAAATATGATATTTACCATTAAATTAATTACAGTGTGAAGATCTACAAAATTGGCTCCATGTGGCCTTTTTACTGTTTATCTTTATTAAAATTTTGTTATCATTAGCTTCCACCACACCATTAAACTGAGAGATATGACCTGATTGTGCTTCAATATTGCCACTACAAGCTTGTACTATCTTCACTACAAACTATTAATCTTTTTATGCTTCTTATTAGATTTCTCTATACCCCCTTATACAATGTATTTCTTGTAGTAAAAGTCTATTGGACTTTTACTAGAGCTGTAGAAACTGAATAAATAAAGATTATCATAAACACAAGCACCTAAAATTGTCATCTTCTATGTGGACACAACTAAATGTCAAGCTACTTGAAAACTTATTCAAATACCCTCATCTTGAAGTAATTGTAAATGCGGCAATATCTTAAGAAAAACCTATTTAAATGTTGTCACACTACATAGATTTATAGTGACATGAGTCTATGTAATTTATCTCACATACTGATGTCCACTAATGTAGAAAGAATAAGTGATATGAAACACATATGGCATTTTATCTTTATAGTAAGTCAAAGGCTGCATATAACACATGACACATCTTCATATGTTAGTATGGGTGTAATACACGTCTGTATATCCTCTTTGGAGTATACAGAATTGTATTACACCTATACTTTGCCAGCTGTGGTTAAGTTTCTTCATAGAAGGATTCTATTGTAGTCTACTAGATACAATGCTAGAATCTATGCTACTAGTAAGAATTGCTTAACAGAATAACCCAAAACCATATTGTCCAACTCCTGAATCTCACATTCTTAGCAAAGGAGTCAAAACATATTGTTAACTTTTAAACTATTCACTTGAAACAAAATAGATTTAACTGGGATTGAACGCAGAGGTCTCGAAATTGATCCCAGGGTGCGCATCTCTGACTTTTCGAAGATATGGGCGTATTAAATAGTTAATTATGGCTTGCTTTAAACCTGCATGTCTATGAGTTGTACATAATGTTCTCTAAGATATGTGAAGTCTGTCAACCCGCACTGGGCCAGAGAGGTGGACTATGCCCTAACCCTTCTAGCATTGAAAAGAGTCCCTTGCCCAGCAGTGGGACAGTTTAATACAGGGCTGATAATATTATATATAGACCTTTACAAGTGACGGTTTACATAAATAGATGTTCAATTTTCTACTTGTCATTTATTGTATAAAAAGAATCAAAAATTAATTGTTTGCTACTTAAGTAATGTCCTTGTTTATGTATTTACTTAAATGAAACCATTTGTTTCTATCATGTAACAAATATTTACTTACCTATATATATGAGTAATTTTAAAAATTGTACACTGGTCAGCTATCTATCTCACTTACATTAAGGGTCCCACTATACACAGCTTAATCATATCATGTTTGCATTCTTGAGCATACCTTCTTAAATATAATATAATCGCAAGTAAAAGCATCCTTTCTCTTTCATTGCCAAATTATAATCTCCAACATTAACATATTTTTATATAATTTTCATTGTTATGCCAATCAAATACTATTTTGTGCTGCAAAGTTGCTCTTAAATGAAAACTGAATGCTAGATTAGAAAGTGTTATTTAATTGTTGCTATTGCTCTTATAATGAATTTCGTAAAGTAAATGTTCTGTAGTTACATCACTAACTATTATTAATGATTTTTATCATAAAATACAAGATTACCACAATAGTCCCATAGTTACATAAAGTTGCAGTCAGTTATGATGTTTGGATTGCTTTTACTGTGATAGACAAAGTTTTATTATGATTAATTATTAAAAAATCTAAGATTTTAGATGTTGGTAGGCTTGTCCTGCACAATATAATAATTTTGTTGCATACTCATAAGAGGTAAATCTTAGGATTCATCTATATTTATCATCAGTCTTATAGATAAACTACTTTTTACCACACTGATAAGATTACAATAATCTTATTTCATCCTAGATGATCTGAAATAAAGATAGCATGTACTATGTATAATTCAATCTATGGTGACAGTCTATATAATATATTTCTTTAAATAAAAACATCTGCTATATTAATTAACATCGGTGTGTCATTTTTTGTTCTATTTGTTTAATAATATCATTGTCACATCTATAAATTGTGCCTTGCATACCAAAATGGCTGCCTTAAATGTATTCTGGGTTAAGTGAATGGATTAGAAAACTGTACTAATTACAACTGAATTGTTTGCTTTTATTTTAAAGTAACTTTTAGCCTTCAATTAATTGGTTAATTGCCATTTTGATAAATAGGATCTTCTACAATTGCCAGTAAAATATTGTTATCAGTTTATTTGGTCTTTTAATTATGACCAAGTAAGTTATTACTTTATATATTTTAACATACTGCATTCAAATAAAATATACTCTCATATACTCATCTGGCATATTTATTTGCTAAAATTAACTGAAATTGATACTTCTGTCATAAGATTTTATGAAGAGCTGACATTAACCAAGCATATGTAATTGTGGTGAATATCTTAAATGTAACAGCAAACTTACTTTCGTGGCTATCTTAATATAAACATCGTAGTATATTTTTATTTGCCACTGTTTACAGAAAGCAATGTAGACATTTATACCAAGTTGTCAAGGTGTTAACTGACGACATTGCCACATTTCTATAAAATAAAGTTGTTATTTATATTTGTTCCAGATAAAAAACACTCAGCGATCAGAATGCCGTCAACCCACCTAAACCTACGCGAGGATGACGTAGTTCGATTGTCCCTAGAATTTCTACACAATCGTGACCTGCACATTACACAATTATCGCTAGAGCGTGAAACTGGCGTCATAAACGGCAATTACGCCGATGACGTACTATTTCTACGTCAACTCATCCTCGACGGGCAATGGGATGATGTTCTGGAGTTTATTCAACCGCTCAGTGCACTTAAAGCTTTTGAAGCTGATAAATTTAACTACGCTATCTTAAGACATAAGTACATAGAACTGTTATGCATAAGATCTGAAATAAAAGCTTATAATAATGTTGAAAATATAGTTGACGAAGTAGTAAAAGTTCTCAGTGATTTAGAGAAGCTAGCTCCCTCGAAAGATGAATACTCAAATTTATGTCTATTGTTAACTTTACCAAGTATTACTGATCACGCACAGTTTAAGAAATGGAATCCGAGCAACGCAAGAGTACAGTGCTTCCGGGAGGTATATCCACTGGTAGAACAATTTTTACCCTGCGATAAAAAATCCAGTGGTACTGTCTCCAAATGTGCGAAAAATGATCGTTTGATGCAACTACTTATTAAGGGTATATTATACGAGTCATGCGTTAATTATTGTCAAGCTAAAGCTACGGGGTCTAAAGAAGCACAATCAAATGAGGTCAACTTTTCAAGATTACTTGATGGTTCTGGTTTTGACGAATCGGATCTGAGTTTGCTATCGTGGTTGCAATCAATCCCGGCTGAGACATTCAGTGTACCATTTGAGCAGAGAATGTTGAATGTCGACGTAGAAAAATTAGAGCGTCCATCTCTACATACCTCTTGGACAGAACACATGCTCGTAACACCGATTAAACCACGCACATTCCCACATTTGGCTATGCCGTTCAGAAGGCCTCGTTCAGCCGCTGACGCTATGACGCGGTCGTTGCGGCCCCTCCCTGATGGTGCTCCCCGACATCCTGCTGTTATGGCATTGTCAGCTATTGATTACGGTCCTTCCTCTTCATGTTTCGCTGGCTTCCATCTCACTGGAATCAAAGGCAGCAAACTAATGAATACATCCGTGGATCGATTATTCGATAGTAAAAATGGAGAGAGCATTTTTAATGGATTGAACGAGTCCTTAAAAACTATCGATGAAACGTTGAAACCCATCGGTGAATTTACGGCTTCGACGAAAACGAACGACACCAGTAGCATTGGCGCGTCGAATGCCACTACTCCCGAGCACAGGGGACAAGATTACTCCGCGTCGACGTCGATATCGAACACCGCGGTGTCGACTGAGCGCTCATCACTCGCGGAACGTACGCCGCTGCAACCTGAGGTAGCAATGTTGCCCAGCGCCGATGGAGATTTTAGAAGGGAGCTCTTAAAAGAGTATCAGATGCAAAAGCAACGCGAGTGTGACGACTATCTCCGCAATCTTTGCTCATCCGACTTGAGGCAACAGAAAATGTAAATATTTTATTCCAACAATATGTAAATATATAATTTCGTCATTCCTAATTTGTAATTACATTTAAACGTATTTTCCAGGATGGAGCAAATTGGAAATGCTGCATCACCTTTTCCGTCAGCTGTCAAGAGTCCACAACAGATACCACAAGATCAAGGTCGCGAATCTTTCATGAGGTATTTTCCATACTTAATTACTTTTTATCTTAAGACGCTAAACATAACGTAAAAATGCATATAAAGAACAGTTATCTACTTAAAAGATATGTATGTAATAGATAAGTAGTTGATTGGTAGTATGCCATGCATGCACGAAGCAGACGGTAATCATTTTCTTACGGAGTAGTGTACTTTCATCGGTAGAGCGAGCAAGTAATTTGTTCTGAATGTTTGGTCGCCAACTGCACTTGAGCCGTTTTCTCTAACGAGCCGATAAATTTCAATGTAATATGTAAACTACACTAGTTATTTCCGTTTGCATCGTCTACAGTGCATGAAACTCAAATTATCTTGTGCGCTGTTAAGCGAAGTGCTTTTTTGATTCGAATTTTCGTGTTTCAGGATAAACGATAGTGCTAACGAAATCCCGGAGATGGGAGACCTGAATAACGTAAGACCTTTTTTATGTAACTTAAGTCATATTGAACGCATTGAATGTCTTTCATGACGTAGAAAATTAAAATGTTCAAACTAGTATTGCCTTTTATAATCAGTGTGCAAAGTTTAACATAAGTAGGTATACGTTTCGTTCATCTGTTTAGCCTTTCACAAAGTTAGCCATTCCACTTGCAATATTGAGGCATTCAATGCGTATATTTTATTATGAATAGGTTTTTAAAATAATTATTTAATTACAATGCATTAAATATTTTACATTCAGTGAAATTTCTCGATGAAAGGCAACAACGTTCACGGTCCAAATAGAAATATTTTAAAGATTTTCTAGGTCGTCACATGTAAGTGACGATATCCGCTACGAAGTGTGATTCTATTAAACCGAACGACACAAAGTGTTGTAATTAGGTGTGCGATAGTAAAATTAAAAGTATTTGTATTGTAGACCATGAGGAACGAGATTTCTTTTTTTAAATCAGCCGAAATGGCATGATGTTTGCTAACATCTGAGTAAAAAGCGGCAGTTACTGTTGCGTCTGAACAATATATATGGTAATGTTTGTGCATTTATGAAGTGTCTTTCACTTCATAAATGCGTATTTGAATCAAAATGAACTTGTATAAAATTCGAACTAATGTAAAATGGATTTCATTCAAGTGACTATTATAGGGTATTCGTGACATTGAACGAGATGCCGTTATTCTTATTACTTTTATATCAGACTATATGTTTTATGCGATTCGATTTCCATTTACATAAAATGCAAACTTTACTGTAGCACAAACTGCAACATTAACAAATTAAAAGAAAATCTGTCGACTGATCGATCTATACATCTAAATTTACAGTAATAACTAATCATTAGTACAGTAATTAATATCCTGTATGCAATATGCACTCAGATTTATTTGTAGGCGGTCGATTTTGCCATTTACTGAAAATGTTAGTAATAATACGACACAACTTAAAAGTACACGCTCCAAAGAACAGCTCACAGCTGCGTTATTAATATGCCATTGTGAGCAGCGTAATCGCTAATATGTATGTATTACTTTGACAAGCTCATGGAGGAACGGCATTAGTGTTTTTTTTTTTAATCACATGCAATGGTAGTCTAACCTATCATTATGCCAGAGTTGTTCAAAATAGCTAATCGACGGCTATGTGCATGGCTCTCAATTATACTACAATATATTTGTAGGAGAATATACTGCTGATATGTAACGTATTGGGTCCCAGAGCCTACCTGCCCCTGCCTTATATATGTCAATGCTCTTAGGGTAGCATAGCACAATAATACTGTAATGAGTTTATTAATGCCTGAAAATAGTGCTAATATATCTATTTTGTTATAGTAACTAAATGTGACTAGAAGAGTTGGGGAGAGTTGTTTCTAGTAGATAATTAGTGTACAAGAGGATATATCAAAGGATATAACTGAAAAAGTAGCAGATAACTTTCTATAATGACATTGAATCGTCACTAGAGCAAATGACAATATATATAAAAAGAGAAGTTCTGAAATTGTGCAGATAGGTTCCTTTTACGATGCAAGAAAGGCATAAGGTTTCCAAAATGCCCACGGATAGGAATTTTCGGTTTATAATTGCCTTGTTGCCCGTTACGTTATAAGTAATGAACGGATTTGGCGTGTATGTAGGTAACTATATTCATTAGAAAACAGTACGATTCTCTCGGGATAGGATCAGGGGCAATATAATTTTATAAATTCATTTTATAATTTGTGGTTTTAAACTATAATCGTAAATATTTAATAAGTATATTACTAGTGGTCTTATTTACCCACTGTAAACTTTGCCCCGAGTCAAATTCATTTCGTATAACTTATAATAGTATTATTGTGGTTTGTAGTTATCCCAAAGGCAATTAAAGGAAATTCATAGTGTATATTGCTAATTAAGAAGCAATACAGCCAGATAAGTGTGTCAGGATCGTATCAAATGGAAATCCGTCGTCTCTACCTACCCCTCTGGGAAACAGACGTGAATCTATATATGTATGTATGTAGGTATGTACATTACAGACTATGATGTATTGAAAGTCAAACAAACCAGGTACACGCCAAATGTCATTTATTAAAATATGCAAATAAAAAAAATCCGTGTAGGTACATACCTATTGTGCATTCCTTTTTTATGCATCTGTCATACCAATTTTTATCTTGGCTTTAATCATAAGGTCTTAATTTTCAGTTATCAAAAATTATAATATTGTAAGTTGATAAAAATGATTTCCAAAGTAATAATCCGGATCGAAACACATACAATTTTAAATAAATGATTATTTAGCAGATATGTGAGAGTGTCATAAAAGCATGATGCATGCAGGATTCTAGATAAAGAGCATTAAAGTTTATGCAGGTTTATTGACGCGCGTGGCATAATGCCGGTTTTATTGAAAGAAATTATATTAAACATGTTAGATTATCATACTGTATCAAAATTCGTTTATTGGTTTTTGTGAGAAGACCGATATTTGAAGAAAAAATTATGGTTTTATATCCAGAAACAATACATATTTTTCATGTACTGGAACTGCTTCATAAACACTATTAATGTAGTATTTATGACAAATTTATTTGGTTAATAACGAATTAGAAAGGTCATTTTATTAAATCTAATATAATTGAAATTTCAGGGACCGCTTTTTTGGATTGAGTTAGGGCAATATATGTTGATACAACGTAAAATAGTTTAATTACTTAAACTCACAAAATTTATTAACACAATACTTAGCTAAAATACCTATGGGTTTTCTTCTAAGGTTCTTAGTATCAATTATAAGTAGTTTAAGATCCGGTTACTAAATTCAGAAACGAGTTGTTTGACCTACGGGCAGTTAATTATTGACGCATATTGTATAGATAATATGTCAACATTTTTGTGTCTGTAGCCAATAAGTCTTGTTTTTATATATAGGCACCGGCTCTTAACTAAATATGGGAGTTTGATATATAGAATGATGTGAAATGATTATAAAAGTATTCGGCAAATCTTTAGATTTGTTGTCTTTATGTTTGGTTGTTTCATATTCATTTTGAAAAATTAGATTTTAAGACGCGTTGAGCGCTAAAACCACAAAAATTAGAAGTTTTGAATGCACATAGTTTCTAAGTCAATGTGACATTGTAACATATAAATATATGTTCAGAATTACTTTTCCTGATGGCAGTTAGTATGATTTTTGACAATTATAATCCAAATTGAGGTTGCCTAGGAATTCTGTCATATTTTTATACTTATCTTTTAATTTGTCGGTCATAATATCAATATGGCACTAAATTGCATTCACGAATTAATAAGACGGTAAAGGTGTTTGACTCAGACGCTTAATTTAAAATGACCAATTTATACAACATGCGATTTGAATTAAACTTAAAGTGATGTATATTATTTTAACTATACTATTACATCTGAATGTTTCCTTCAGAGGAATATATTGTAAACAGAGCAATACTGAAAAGAAAATCAATTATAATAAATAAATAATGCATGGACCATTAAATAAAAAGAAAGAGCTGAAACCTACCGTTTCTAACATTTGAAGCGCGTTCTCATAAAACTATTATTTGATCTCGTATTAACTGCTTTCAATTATATGTATATACTAGCTGTCCTGACAGACGTTGTGAAGGGCAGATGAAAAAAATATATTTTCTAAACCATCCTCGAATCCACTTGAACACACACAAAAAAATTATATATACCTATAAAGATTAAGTGTAGGTTAGGTATATATATATTTTTTGTGACATGATATCGACCTACACCGTCTTTTTTATTATTCCCTATTCCATGAATATTTGTTTAATTATCTACGATACATTATTAAACAAATAGGCGACAATAAAGCGATGTTCACCGCCTTCTTTATAACATTGCAGTGTTATGGAGCTTTTACAAATATTGTAATAATAAGACATACAGAATACCTAGACTTGGCATAGCTATTTGTGAACAGGACTAATTTTGGACCCGTCTGGATATTGGACCGTAATATTCAATATGATGACCACTTAGACTATTGCACCATCCGTGCCATCAATAAATTCAGTGCTATCAGCTATCTTTAAATTCGCTGCTACAATGTTTTCTTTAGGAATGTGTGTTAATTATCACGATTTCATCACGAACGATTTAATAACAAGATGCATTGTTACTTTGTTGAGGTATGCGGTATTTTATTTGATGTTATATTTATTTTGCAGGTGATTTAAAAGTGATTGGAATATAAGTACGTAATAAAACGCATGTAAGTGCTTTTATAAAAAAATATGTTAGGTGTAAAATATATAAATCAACAAGTTTTTCTTTATTTCATTATTGACTGATTTTAGTATAATTTATGTATTATATTTTAGATATTAGTTCTATTAAGTTTAAAATTTAGAGTAATTACTAATATAATAAGGCCTCCGTCTACTGGATGCTTGTTATAGCGCGATATTTCCGTTTCAGTATTAAAAAATATTATAAAAGAATATAAATTATTAATTTAATATTGATTCAGGAAAAAGCGTTTCCGTTTTTAGCCCAAGGTTTGCGCCTATGTGCGTCTGCATATATCGTCTGCATATATCGTCTACATATATCGTCTACATAATGTACTCATGCAGATTAAACTTGATATCACTTAAATCTTAATATATTTTTCGTAGACGTAGGCAAAAGGACTCGTTTCTTAAAAAATATGAACTGTGCCATAGTCGCATTATATAACAATCCCATTATACATATAAAATAATATTAGCCCTGTTTACAAACTGTTCCTCTGCTGACCTAAGGCAGGTAAGGCCACCAAGCAGGCTTGATAAACGCTGGTTGGCAGTTTTCTCATACTCTCAGACGTGCAGGATTCCTTAGGGTTTTTACCTTTACCGCTGAAGCGAGCTATTACAACTATTTAACAAGTACATAACTTCAAAAGGTCATGTCAGCTGTGTTGTGTTCGATGATTTGGGACCCCTGCGTGGCAGTCCTATATAACCTCACAATAAGACTTATTATACCACATTTGTCTAAAGTCAGCAGTAGTAAAAAATTAAACGATGGCCAAACACGAGATACCTTTAAAGATTCTAGTCGAGGTCCGTGTTTGAAATTAATTTAAAGAAGTGAACGGTTTTCAATGTTTACGTAGAGCCTGATGCATTTGTTAGAGCAACGAAAGTGCTTGCGTTTTAACGTGGAACATATTATGAAGGCTAGCTGCAGCTGTGAGCAAGTAAAGCTTGAATATTGAGTTATGTAAAATAAGGAGTGCTTTTAGATTCACTCTATGTTGATTTATTGTACGATTGATAGGAATATCTCAGGAAAGTAAGTAGTTAAAGCGGTACAGAAAAGCTGAGGCTATGTGCGTGAGAACATGTTATTTGTTATTATTTAGCGATAAAATCTTGTACATTGTTTAAAATGAATACTATCTTATAATTTTTATATACATAATTATGTCTCATATCTTATTTAGATAAATAAAGGGTGGACAATACTAAGTATAATACTTTTGCTATGTCCGCTATAATAGTCAGACACGTTGCTGATACAATATTTGTAGGTAACTGGTGGTATGCTATAATATCTGTGTAGTTACTATAGCACTTAAAACCATATTCTGGGACGTATTTTATATGGCTATAGTTTAAAAGAATGCGAATATATTGGGTTATTTGTCACCAGCTGCAAATATGGAATGCTACTCATGGTTAGCATAGTCTCTTTCTGTGAGGAAGTAATTTCCGTCAAGGAGGTGGCGGAGCGGGAGAGGGAGCGCTTAAACCCTCTCCCCAATCGCAGAACCGGGTGCCGGAGGGTACGAGATGACCTCCAGCTACTTAATAGTTTTGCTGCACTATTAGAGACGGGTTTTGTTAAATTTAGGTAAGGCTCAAATTTATTGTGTTTGGAATATAGAAAATTTTCGTCTTAAAAATGGAAATATATTTAGTATCTCAAGCGATTACTTTTCAGTTTTCTTCTTAACTATTACCGATTTGTAATAAATGTATTGATTGTTCGTCTTAAAAATGGAAATATATTTAGTATCTCAAGCGATTACTTTTCAGTTTTCTTCCTAACTATTACCGATTTGTAATACATGTGTACTGAACACAAATATGGACTTACTAAGTTTTAGGCGCGAGTGTGTCATGGGAACTATTCAATGATCAATTTATGTCGACGCGCTGATTTCTCATTTGATATGATTTCGTTTGTGAATTGGCTTCAGTTGATATAAAGACTTCTAGTTCCTGATTCTAGTTGTTAGATGAAGCATGTTTTAGATTAGAGCATTATCAAGTCTTACCAAGCGATAATTTGGTTCAAACGTCTTTCTTCCGACGAAGTGACTGCTGAGTTTTTGCTTCGTAAGCTTGGATTTCATTGCGGTGCGTAACATAATGCAAAGATTTGGTTCCTCTTCCTCTTCAGAATGCCACCAGTTGATCAAGTTTTGTTATGAAGTTCTATCGGCGATCGATTATTGTACTACAATCAAAATAAAAGTTCATTAACAGATTAGCAACGCCAGAATATATTTATTCATCAATACCCGCGGATTCCGACTCCAGAAGCATTTATGTGTAATTTATAACCAGCATCACTATTTACTTTTCTGGTTCCTTTTTTCGTACTGTATGTATTTGTTTTATTTGTCATGCTACATACCTACTTTATCTTTTGACCAGAAACTTATATAGTTAATTTTTAGCCTTCCTTTAGTATCAGTTTCACGTTGACCAACAGAATTAGGATAAGCCTACTTTGCGGCGCGTTATAAAACTTGAAATCTTACTGCTGTACATCACCCTCTGTGACGTTTAGGAGCAGCATTTACGCGTGTTTATCAGAAAATGCTAATTCAGTTCAGCGGAGTACTGAAGTGGCTTTACTATATACGCGCCCCGGCCATAGATTGGGAGAAGGAACACCGTGGTAGGTTTAGTCGGTATTACGGGGATATCTCAATCTTTTCCCGGGTGAGTCGACGAATATTGCTCTTGCGTGTAGCAGTTCTATTTTTTATAAACGTAACTTTTATGGCCATTGTTGTCTTTGTGAAAACAAAAGAAACATTTCGATTAAGAGCAAACAAGATCCTTATTTTGTTGATTAATATCCTGCAATTTAATTTGTCTAGCTACTATCTCTTTTTCTCTCTCTGACAGTTTCACAGTAGTCTCCATAAAAAACCCTTTGTTATTATCCTACATTCAGATTTAAGAGAGTTGGACATAGCAAGATGCACAATTCCACTAGAAATTGTACTCAAATTGGAGCAGGTCGACTGGTGAGCTACCGCCCCTCAACGCTTATTGCGGTGAGCACAGTTGCCAGACTGTAATAAAGAGCGCTGTGATGTGATCATTGCCTTTGTTCGCAGCATATCGACCCCTCTTCTGAAGGACCTGGCGAATTACTATTCGCCAGGTCCTTTACCGCTGATAGGCATTTACCGCAGGCTATGGATAGGCTACTAATATACTTATTAGTAGCCTATCCATAGGCTGCGGTAAATGCCTATCAGCGCCTGGTTACATTATAATTTTCTTCAACACTGTCCTTTATGGGTACAGCTACTCTATCAGCCTAAACCTTTCTTTGCTAATTACTACATGGATATACCCGTAGATGAATGATATTATACGAGATCTATTGTCGAATTATTTTATAAAGTATAATTAAATAATTCACATTGGATGTTATATTTGAAATATTAGCACATAAGCAGTGGTTACCACTTACTACCGCCAGTAAAAGCAATAATTAATGGAACCATAATTTATGTAATATGTTATTTAACACAACCGTTAGCAACCAAAGATCTTTCATAACTACAACATGCATAATGTATGTAAAGTTTTGCCACTTAACCCAGCCTCCACCTATCATAATTTATCAGCTAAGATATTGGGTAAAATCAATAGAAATCAAGACAAAGGCACGACATTAAAAAATTGACGACGCGGTAAATCTTAATTAACTATATATAAATCACAATCTTTCAAAACGTCCAAACGCCTACTCGCTTGTTTACATGTAGTTTGTATACAATTTATTTACTAGCTCGATTATAAACGTACCGACCGTTCTTATTTATTGCTGCTCTGTAATTGTGACCTTCAGATGTACTGGAATGGATTATTTTACGCCCACCTTAAATACTTAAAACGCGCATTCATAATATAATGCGACAGGATAAAAATATGGCCTTGCTACACGTGGAAAATTGTACGTGATTGAGTCGCTGGGAGATTACTTTTTTGATGGTGGAAGTTGTCAGTTGAAAACTATATAGGTTATTACTACGTAGCAAAATCACGGTAGCATAAAAACAATATGGTAATATTGATAAAACTCTGTCAATCATTAGAACTACGGTCCCATGCGGTCTTTGAACAATGGCGTAATTACCTACTTAATATTTTGTTATGAGTGGGGATCGAAACCTCAGCACGGAGCGTGTTGGTTAATGAAGTGATAATTTAAAATGTTGCGTCATCCGTGCATTCAACATGATTCGTACATTCAACAGAGAGTTTGTATTGCAATGGTCTTGAATTTTATGTATTGATATACAGTGTGTATAATAAACCCTGTCCGATCCTTAAAGGTGTTATACAGTAGCTTATTACGAGTACGTAAGTGACATCCATATATAAAAATCGATCAAATAAATTACCCCAGTAAATTTAATTTATTTAAAATAATATGTTAATAGATTACCCATGGCAACACCGACAACTTATTAATCATAATACCTAGGTATCAATAAAGTTCATAAAGGTTCACGGATGCCGCGCCGCGCCGCGCTACGCCGCGCCTACCTACCTACGCCTTAGAAAATGCCGACAAAAGTATGTCTCGCTCCGCGTCCTTGTCAAGTTTACTAGAGTGTTGCTAGACTGAGAATTTTCAGTAATTTAAGGGTGAAAATGCTGATCAATACTGTACTTAACGAGATGGGTGTAAAAACCCAGAATTCGACCTCTTTGTCTTAAATGTAAAAGTAATGAAAAGAAATGACCCCTATATCTCGGGAGTCTTTCGACTCACAGTGTCTGCACACCAAGTTACAAGTCAATCGGTCCAGTGGTTCCGGAATTATGCCTATCACTAACAGACAGACACACAGACCCACATAGTGTTTTCATTAACCTCTTCGAAGAAGACTCAGAGGTTAATAATATTATGAAGACGTTTTAAGATGATATAGATATTTTGTATTATTGTTCTTAGCATGTTTGTTAAGAGAGAAACAAGACCTTAATGGATCTGACAACCGTTTATTATACACACTGTATATCAGCCAATAAACCAAGTACTCGTTTGAAGAGTGTTTCGGACCAAAGATAAATAAGTGTGACCGTAAAAACTACAAAGTTATTTAAAGGTAAGCTAGTCATAAATGACTCATCTTCACCAAAGGAAGCACTTTCCACTTTTCTAAAGAAAACGCAAAGTATGCGCAGAAGATAATTTAAACGCTTGTAAAATGTAAAGAGTGTTTATGCTACATTCTCAAAAAGATAACCATGCGTCGTATTGTTAAAACGGATCTTGCAATATTTGTAGAAGAAAATTTACGAACATAGGCGAATATAAAATTTAAACCAGGTTAATATTTCATTGAAATTTAAGTTTATTTATGAGACGTGTTTATTAATAGTAAAAACGTTTTTAAGGTTAACAATTACTTATTTCTGTACGTATAGATCTGGTAACAGAGGCTGGTTGCAATGCTTGTTATTATGTATACTAATTAAGATTTATTTAATATTTTGTGGTTTATTCGCCTGTAAGTATTGGTCGATGGGCAATCTCGTCGCGCCATTTATGTATTTATTTCGTACAACGCAATGCCTGTTGTCATGGAATGGCTTCATTGGCTTTGCAACAATTAATATGCTACATTTAATATACTCAGCTATTGCATCTAGCTGTTGATATGCGTCTAAAACCATCTCTTATGCAGACACAGAAAATGAACTATACCGATGGCAAGTAACTGACGTGTGCGTAAGGAGGAAATCACAACGCTTTGTTCCTTTATTTCTTAGTACACGGCATACTTTATAAAACAATATGGCGCAGTGTGCATCACGTAATATTACCTATTAGTCCTGCAGCGATGTCTTTCATTATTGTTACAGTTACATAGCTAAGCGCAGCTTGCTTCAATCATTTCTAAAATTAATTCCTGACTCATCTGCCCACATGTATGAACACAGGGGCAAAGTGTATTTTCAAGGCCATTAAACAGATTAATTTTGAAAAGTTATTTTATTAAGTTAAGCTTTTATTTGTAGGCATTGACGGACGACATAAAGGTTGTAAGTTCGAACTTATCGAACCATTATGGTGACACCTCATTTAACTTAGTATAATTAGCTTTAGTCGAGTGGTTATCTTATTGCTTAAATAGTTGCTCGCGTGGTCTTTGAGTTTACTAACATATTTTACAAATATTTATCCTCGCTGATTTACACGTAATTGGATTGAAACCAGTAAATCTTCACAGTAATAGGCTAAGTTTAAACGTGTTTCAATTAGTCATCAAACGTATTGGTGGTAAATATGCATACACTGAAGCTGTACCTACTATAGTTTATATGAATGCCATGCAAGTTACTAAGACACATACTGTTTGAAATTACCAGCTTTTTAGTAAAAGTCACGACGTCGACGTCGACGTCAAAGCTTCTTAGTACTAGAAATGACAGTCAGAATTGAAAATGGTACTGCCGGTGAGCATATTAATCATCAGTCTACAACCCTTTTTGCTCTATTTGTAACATCTTGTAGATAATAATAAAGAGTTATTTGTTTTTTCTCAGTCTGTCTTTTAAGAAGCAAACTTATGATTAGCAGTTATTATTTAAGGGGCAACAGCCTGTGGAGCTGTTAGTTAAGAGGTATGTTTCTGGTAATGATGTCGGGAGCGTGAATAAACATCGATAATAATTAGGAGATTAACCGATGTAGTAATACTCGCCTATAATATTATCAATCGTTGTACGACATTTTATTAAATATATTTTGCTTTCTCTGACCTACATTTTAGTTCAGTAGTTGTTCGAGGTATTTCGTGTGCAGTTCATACGAAAAAATATACAGAGTTATTGTGTAGTGGACTATCAGAGTACTGTAGACATATCGCAAAAATATTAATGGTCCTTCTTTTACCTGTACAGTCACCATATTGCGTGTTTCATTGGTGCCGCACATGTACAGTTCAGCCATTGTTACTCCCATATATTGTTTATAGCCAAACATTTATTTTGTTATCCGTTAGATTTATGATCTATAGAATATAGCCTTATTAGAAAAGTTATCGAACGACTTCTTAATCTCACTCACCTTTTTAGACGGTTTCTACTGTTTGCTTTGGGCCCACGCCTTGCCATCCAATTTGGTTCTAGACGAATAAAAGTACCTACTTAAGCTTTTGAGTCGCTTTTGCCAGTTTGCCCTAGGCAAAATTTCGTCGATATTAATTTTAAACGTAGAGTTGCCGAGCGACGACTATAAACGCTACTTGATAAAGACTTACCAACCAAAACAAGCGGTGGAATGAATCAGCTAAACGGTGCTTGCATATATTTGGCCGCGGCCGGTTTAAAAACCAACCTAATTGCTTGAGTTGACACCATTGACATAATATTAAAGTCAGTTATTAAAATGAAACTGTTTTGTACTGAATAGCGCAGTCTAACGATGGTTTGTAACATTTCTTTAGTATGTTAACATTGAACTATCGTAAAGGCCCGCTTAGTTGTGTGGAGAATGTCTATCCAACTTTTTGACCCACTTTTGGCATAATACAGCTGTGTTGGCTAAAATAAAACCGCAGACGCAGGGCTTACTATATACTATAAACGATGTTGCCGTTTTCAATCATACGCTTGTTATTCCCAATTTACAAACTAGCCGCGTCTAGTCAATTTAGCGGGTAGTCGGTGGCTGTTTAAGGAACCATGTAATCGGTAAATTAACTTTATTAGCCACATCGGTAATTCAAATTAATTACGTTCGCAGATCCACTCGTAAAACAACTGCCTAGTTTATTATTTTAACTAATTGGTTAATCACACATGCCGATAATAACGAGCGTGGGCTCATCTCATTATCGAATCAATAATTTAAGCTTGAAATAATTTTAATGGCTTTCCTTTTAAGTCGAGTATTTAAAGCTGGTGCGTTTTTCTTGGGTCGCAGGACGCTGAAAGACCTTCGTGTGAACTTGATGGCTACGCCTACATGCGGCTAGTCCTTGTTTATTGTTGATAGTTGTTTTAGAGTACCTACTGGCTCATTATTTACCTCTTTGTCACCTATATTTATATCTACTATATAATAGTAGGACATGGCGATAATCGTAGTCTCGTTGCTCGCGCGCATGCCTCTTATGAGTCATCGGTAAGCGTTCTGCGCACAATGCCGTCCGCACAGTCCAGTCGCAACGCGGCATACCTAGGGGACATACATATCACTTAATTCACTCATTCGCACGCGTTACGCACGATCGGACTTCGTTAATATTATTTACTCGAGTTGTGAATTAAAAATATATTGGACGCGGAAGTGTTGACGTTTCGTAAGGATGACTGCGGTGAAGAAAGCAATTGCGATGCGGCAGCTGGATTCAATGTTTGGCAATATGAGTTTAGACGGGGAGGGCCGGCATTCTCCAGTTGTCAGTTCTGTCGTTGAGCACGACCCTCGCTGCGAAGTGCATGGCCGTTGCAGTACGCCGTATAGGTCATCGCTTTATCTTCACAGCAGGGAATCTACGCCAGGATATTACAGGGAGTCAGTTTCACCCACAAATGGGCTTATTATCAGGTATGTTTTATATTACTTTTAAATTGGTAATAACAGCGTTTAATATCTAACAAAACAATATGATGAAACAGGCGTCGTGATTCACTGGGCTTGGCGGGTTCGCCAGCGCGGGAGTTGGAGCACCCTTCAACATTCCCGAGTATCTTGCGGCGCGAGCGTCACAGCCCCTCCGTGACGCCGCCCCGTCGTGATACACCAAGCCCCACGCACAGACTTCACAGTAGCAGCAAACGCCATTCTATGGGATCTTTCCCCAATCTGAGCAGGAGCAATATCGTCAATTACAACAGACGAGATTCTATATCCAGCAACGGTATCAGAGATATGAAGCGTGACTACGTAGGCTCAACTAATTCATTATCGAGAAAAAGTTCCATCAACACAACCAAGTCTTCAACAGACTCCTTGGATGGATGGCATAGTACATGGGGATCTGACAGAACTAATTCAGTATCGTCGCTAGTGCATGACGACAGAGTCTTGTATGGACTTAATAAGGTAATTTATTAGAGACAGTAGCTTACTGTTCCAATATTTAAACAATGCTTGTTCTCAATCTAGATTGATATATCATAGTGATCTCATCATTAGTTGTTTAAACAGGAAAATGCGCGCTTACATCGTATGAATGTAAATAGAATCATAATTTTATTAGCGTCAATTGTGCGTTGAATTTCATTGTATATTTATGCGCACGCGGCATATACCTCATTGGGTTTTTAATCATATCTTTTGCTCGAATCTTATCCAAACTCTAATATATCCATCAAATCTTCAGACACAATTCTAACACTAACATTGATCAATAATTAAAATAATAAGCGATAAAAATCCAAATATTTATCTCTTCATATTATTATATATTGGCTGTATTTAATATAAGTATAGATCACGGTATGAAGCTATAGGTTAGTTACTTTGATATTAAAGGACTTATGTATTATGTTTACAGAATATAAACAAATCCATTTTGTTTATATTTTGAAGGATAGTTTTCTTCTGTTAGTTTTTGTTATAGCAGTACTCAGCATGAAGCTGTATCCGTTAATTAAATGAAATTATTAATTCCTCGCACAAAAATCTGTTGAGTTGCACTCAGGAAAAGATTTATACAATGCTATCACGCCATTGCGCATGGATTACCGAACGTGATTTTTACACAAATGCAGTAGTAATAATAATTTATATGTTACTTTTTCAATAACTGAGCATTACGTAGAAATAAATATATTATTATTTTACCATTATAAACGCTGGAAACTCATATAAATTCATTGTATCGCATGGAATTTCGTAAAACTAATGTTGTTCCCCAGCAAGTAATAACAGTTAGAAATCCGATACGTTCTGTGTGGTACATCTTCAGGTTGCTCTACATGGCTCGTTGATAGGGCGTCCATTCTGCGCGTCGTTCGCGCTGACCTATACAACCATAAATGGGCACGACGCCGCCAACTGCCACCCGCCACGACTAAATCATGACAATATTTACATTTTATCTCACATGCCAATGCAATATTTGCCTCTACTGTTGAACAAGAGACTGCAAAATATTTGTGTGTTTGAACAACAGTTAGCCGAGTTGTCTAAGAATTTCAGATACTGCTAGCAAACAGTTATTTTGTCTCATATATTGAAACTAAAGGTTCGATACTAGCGGTTTATAAATGACGTCAATTTAAATGTTTTTGACAATAGGAAGTAGAGATATGGATTAGGTAATCACGTAAATACTATTAAGCATCGCACGTACAACCGTGCACACAATCAATTTCGGTTTGTATAAGAAGTTTACGACTTACGTAAGATTTATCGAAATCTATTAAAAACTTGTAATCGGATTAGAATAATTACGTCGTGATAATATCTATAAATAATCATAATCAGTACGGGAATGCTGAGCGATAAACGATGAATGAAGAGATTCCGCATGGACACAGAGATAACATCGTGCCAACCTAATGAATTTCAATTTAACTGTAACTGGATCTTCTCGTAAATACTCAGTTTGACCCGAGACAAGTTTCCAGTTAATCAGTCAATAAATTTCAATTGATCGCGAGGCAAGACGCCGGTAACTCTGACAACACTAACTGTGTATGATTCAGTTTAAACGTTTGTTTGTATCATTAATTCTGTCAGAGTTTCCTTCAACTTTATACAACGCGTAAGTTTTTCGGCGTAATCTCTGACTCACTATGAAGTCATGGGCTCCACAGTCAGCTTGTGTAACATAAATATTATTAAGTTTACGCAATCTCTTATTATAAGATATGCTTTATCGCTGCTTATTGTTTCGTTCATCGGGTCTGTGTTTGTTGTTGAACTAGAAAAAAGTGTTACAATTAGTGTGAGATCTCGCTCCACTTCTTTGTACACGCCAGACTTTTTATGACCGTTGATATATTGTGGATTTGAATCAAGTCGTAACGACAATGGTATTTTTATTGACTGGCGTACATATGTATATTTTTTTGTGACGGCGCGGTTCAATGGCAAGATTTATTGTAGCAGTATGTCGTTCTTATACAAGTCGAATAGGTTCCTCATGATAAATAGTAGAGGGAAATCTATACAAGGCTTCACGTATAAGGCCTGGCAGCGTCTCACACATTCCGTTTTGTTATACATTATCATAATGAATATAATCAATTATGTTGAATGTTTACAACTTAGATATACCTATATTAATTACATTGAGCGTCTTAGTTCATGCCATCCGTAATAGTGAACCTAATTACGTATTCGTTTTCACGCGTAGGTTGAAATTAAGATTATGATGAGTTTCTTTAGACATAAATTTGTTTATTATTATGATCTTTATAAGGTACAGCCTTGAGATCCTTCATTACAAATAAGGTGACTAATTAAATGTTTGAGTTTTCCTATGTTATTTCTAGACTTGGCGTGGGTGCCTACGTGAGCAATACATTAATTAAGCTATATGATTTATTGTATCGGTCCTCGTGCGTATCGTCTTCATCAATAAATAACACTTCATAGCTAATCAAACATTACGAAATGTTTTTTCTGTTATGCCATGCTTTTTAATAACTAGTCAGGCGTAAGAAAGAAGCGAAAGTTGCATGCGCGCGTGATGAATTATACGCTCTTTCTAAAAGTTGCGTTTTAAAACAATATTCACAGGCAATGGTGCCGTAATGAATAGCTTACATGCTCCAAATGCAATTCCGTGATCGATATTCTCTAGTTATATAAATTCATACATAAATCGGAATGTTGAAATTTACATTTGTGGCCAAATATGTCTGCCCGGTTACATCGACTGTTACGTTTAAACTATTTTATAGCCGTTTGGTTAAATGCATAACTAGAAACTTTTATTGAAGCTAGAAAGTCGTATCTAGCATAGTGAGTATTCACTTAGCTCTCAAGAAGACAAGCACTAGTGACAATGGCGTACGCAATGCAATAAAGTTTAGCATTTCACGAGTGTGAGCACGAAGAGATATCTGGCTAGATGTGCCCGCGAGCAATACCTGAACGCGCACGACGCGCGTTGACCGCGCACGGGCTACCCCTTTCACTTGTATTCGCATTCAACGGATCGAGCGGAACGTTAGCGCGCCTTTCTCTCTGTTCTCGTCTCTGTCTAACATGCGTCGACGGTGGTGCAACACCGGTGGTGGGCCGGCGCAGGCCGCTCGCCGCCCGTGACAACAGTAGCGCAGTTTCCTCGACCACATCCGCACGGAACCGACACCGCCGCGGTCGGATGATCTATCGCGATTTGACATGAAGTCCAAACCGGCACATTATATTGACGCTCCGTTCAGACCGTGGCCGCCGCTTTCCCGCCAGGCACAACCCAACTTTTATTTCCGACCACCAGATCCGATGGATTTAAGGAATTTTAAAACGTCCTCTTCAAAGGGGTCTACATACTCAGATTTCTCCGCTATGAGCGCGTACAGTAATAAATCACGGGATTATTACTTCTTATCGCCAAGTTATCGATCGACGGGTGCGCCAACGCCGGCCGCTTATGCTGACTTGTACGGTGTTCGAGAGCGACCCCGCCAACTGAGGAACCCCAACCCTTCTCCAACGGCAGCATGTCCCTGCAGCCGCTCGCGCTCTCTGGAAGATGTGCGAACGGATGTGGTGACCGAGTGGGAGGACGACGATGAAAACGGCAACCGAATAGTTGCGCCTGCCACAAAGTTTAATCGTACCTCCTACAATACAAACACACCTTTTCAAAAACAAGGGTTCCTCACCAGACATTCCATGGAAAATCTAGTCGATAGACCACCTCAGTTACTGCCACCCAAACGGATTTCTGCCTTTCAGGTAATTGAACTAACTTTCTATCGTGACAGTTCGTTGTGTGACGTCTGCACTAAAGCAGTTTAGTTTGTTAGACTACCATCGACGACATAGAATCCATTTTAACCATAGTGTTTAACTGTAACCGCCGTTTGATATGTATTTATGCGCACTTTCTAAGCTCTTAAATCTACATGATTATCTTGTTGATGCTAAGCGAAGTGAATAATTTGTATATTTTTGATGCTCAAGCGAATTGGCTAGCTTTGATGGAATTCTATTAGATATGGTGTAGTAAAACGTTTGTCGGAGTGTTATGGGAATGGGAATGAAGCATCGACGCCTCGTCAGAGCTCGTTCAGCTCCGTTGAACCGCAACGCACCGTCCTGCGTGTGTAACGGATGTTCAATACGAGTTTTTTACGTGAGCGTACACACCTGTACAGTGGTTATACTTCAATATCAATTTTTATACGTACTCATGCGAATTTGGGTTATCTGGTTACCAGAACACGTTTTCATCTATAACTTGAATGTCTTTTGCAATGCGAGTGTGAATTCTATTGTAGGACAATGATTGTTTCATTAAATCCGTTTCGAAATGGTGCTTCTAATGATGTAAGACGTATCAAATTATGTTTTTATCACTAGTTGTAACGATGTCCCAGTTCTTGTCTACTATGAGTACGTGCGTACTTGGAACGTGTTGTAGCCTTGGGAATGGGGCATTCATCTTTATTTGTATTGTCTTTCTTATATACTAGATTTCTTACTATTTTGCGCAGTATCAACGTTTGCTTTTAACATTGAAATATCTATTTAGATTTTATATAATGACTTAATAGGAGACTGTCCATGTGGCATTTAATATTCAACTAATTTATGTTTTATAATTTATTAATATATTTTACATATAAGAATAAGAAACAAGTTTGATAATATGCAATAAATATAAGCATTATATAATTGCAGAATTAAAGGCATATGTAGTCAGTCGAAAGATTTAAATTTATGTCACTTTATCGTAATCATTATGTATATATTACATATTTAACAGCTAACATTTTCTCTAAATTTTAATTGCAAATATTTTTATTTCGCTAGAACGTTAATACGGAAATCGTAAAATACATCGTTGCGTAACTATGTTCTAAGCGTGATTCGACTTGTATACATTTAGTATAATACCAGATTTCCAAATGGAAGTCATTATCGTGTACATAAAACAGCATGGCATGAGTACGTAATCATGACGACAATGTATCTATTAATCTTGGCTTTATATAAACCGGCATTACATTCAGTTTTTATTAGTCTATGTATGAGTTTTTACGCTTTCTTCAATCCGATGAAAGTCCTCCTTATTCTGTACAATTAAAATATATATATTACTTTTAAGTGGCTATTTCAGACAATAAGTAATTATTAAAAATGGTTATTTGGACAATAGAATTAGTCATATTGACTAATATGGTGGTGTGACGTTAAAATTACATAAAATATAAAACGCAAAATCTCGCGACAATCCGCGACCAACGAGACTTGCTTCACCTTTATTTTGATCGAAGCGTAAACAAATCTGTCCGTGTGAGAAAAAATGCGGTAAAGTACACTTTCTATTAAAACGCGCGGCTAACTGTGCAACAATGAAACGAAAAGCTACACCAATTACCCAATTCGAACCGTTTCAAACGAGATTCAAATGCGTGTCTCGACGGGCGTGACTTCGGATTTATACTTAGTCTCTGATATCACTTTTATATATTTGAATTATGCTTATTTTACACAGAGCGAACTAAAAAAGGCGAACAGAACGTATGCTCTATTCTTTACTGAATAGAAATCAATTTTAGTGTCGCACATTTTGTGTACGTATTTGGTTATGACAGAGTTCGTTGTCACACCTTTTGGTAACGCTATTTGTGTATGCTAATATTTGGGCCGTAACATCACGCATCGTGTAACTGTAATGAGTGCATAACTTTTGTTATCGGTCAGGCAGGTGGTCTACCCATATGTCAAACAAACTGGTTGCCACTAGGCCAACTCGCAACTTACGACCTACCGTATCTATCCATACAATACAACGTGTTTAACATGTCATGTTCGACATTCCTGTATTTATTGGGTCTATTTCGTTTTACATGTACCTATAAGCTAAATTAACGATCCAGATAAAGCGTTTAATTGCTCTTCAGTCGATTTTCTTATTATCGGCGTGTCATTGCGGAAATAACTTATTTTGCTTTAGTATTGGCAACTATGTATATAAATAATTTATCACATATTTTTGGCGTTAACGCGTGACTCATGTTTACGTACAATTAGCGGCATAAAGGCTTGCTGACAATCTGCTTATGGTATCGAACCAATTACGAACGACATTCTACACGTTTATGAGTACTAGAGGTGTACGTTGTGTACGATCGAATGTCTGCGTCATGGTCTTCGCCCGACGTCGCATGTGCGTCACTGTTAGACGCTATCACCGATCTGAGAATGCAACAAACAAGGTTACTTAGGTTTCACCACTATAAGGCCGCTAGATCGTACCAACAGCCGCGCTCGTTCCTTAATGCTTTAAATATAACTACTGCTAGAGGGATGATTAATGATGTCCAATATCTTTGTAATGGTGTTTACTTTACATATTAAATTACCTTACCCAATATCGTGCTACATTACCGGATATAAACAAATTACATGCTATAATCAAAATGTTTGGTCTTTACAAATATAATATATTGGTAAACAACATACGGTAAATTTTTGTTCAAGTTACAGGCTCTTGCAAACATCCGAATATGTAAAACTCGAGTTTATTATTATCGGTGCGTGAAAATTTGTGTTTTCATTGCTTTACTTCTAATTTCCTGTTACAGATTACTAAACATCAGATTTAATGGTTAAAGAAACAACGGCAAATGCTACTTTTACGTGTTTTATTATTTGGTTCGTAAATTCATACGAAAGTCATTGGAAGATCAAGTCACCCAAAATAAGTTAATTCATAATCGATCTGTTCATGTCACATACATATTGGGTAGCCTTACTCCTAACATTATAATTACATTAGCATTTACAAAATTTAATGTGTTGTAATTTAAGCATCTATTCATTTAGTTGTGTTTGTTACAGGCACAGAATAGGAATGGCGGTCATCCAGTCGTCCCCCTGTCGACGCCGAGCAGTGTGGGTGTGGGTGCTGAAGTCAACGGCTCCAGGCCTACCTTCAAGCCAGTCACAGTGTTGGAAGATCTTCAAGCAGTCCGTTGCGCTGAGTTCCACCCCAACGGCAAGCTTTATGCAGTTGGCTCCAACACAAAGACGCTCAGGATATGCACATACCCTAAGATAGAAGATGTCAAGTAAGTTGACCTTAATATTTCGTACATTATGTACTCAATGTGTTGTGTCTCAACTGGAAAACAAAGTTTCAAACGATGCCAATGACAGATGCATTATAAATGCCTGGCTAGTGGCCATGAGCAGATCGTTTAAAATTCTAACCGTTAATAGTTATTGCTTGCTAGACAATCGTTAACGAACATCGACCGCTAATGCCTATTACTCTTAATTAAATATCATACCTAGTATATATGTATAGACAAGGCATCGAAGTAAAGTGTATAATTTTATACCGAATAAATTTACTTCGAGCCCAGTGCATGTATGTATGCAGTATTTTAAAACAATTTGGCTAAGTTTTAATATCTCGAACTTATGTAAGTGGATATGCCTACATCTCAGATATAATGAGACGTGTAATTATTTTTACATGTTTATATTTTTTACTACGTAGGTACATACATAAACCTTGTAAATAGTTTTAATTTTAACAACAATAATTATTAAAAATTAAAAGGTTCGTACGTGTATTTTCATCATTTCGCCCAAAAAAATCAAAGGACCACCTATGAAATGCTATTAACATGTAATAATAACGAAACTTAAAAATGAGAATTTTCTTTTAAATACCTGTATAGTGTTTATCGAAAGCGGTGAAATTGCCGAGCCCTTAATCAAAGCGTTTCTTATTTTGACAGTATTCATTATAATTAATATTATTCGACTTTCTAAAGCAACAGCTTTGTACCCAACAGCATTTACATGTTCATCGTATTTAGTGACAGATATAAATATGTAGCTGTGTGTTGCATATGATATAACAAGTCTATGTATAGTGTAAGTTGCTATACCTGCTAAATGCATAAAATATGAGATAAAGAAATTTATTTTTTTATTATTTTCGAATGTGGTCATTAATATAAATCGTCTTCGTGGTATTGGCGACTGTAGTTTGTTGCAAACATTATTTAAAACTAGCTATACCCGGCTAATCTGATATTATTAATGTCTTGTTCGCAGTGGAACTTCGTAATATAGAAGTATATAAAATCACTCTTATATAGAAATGCACAATGTAAACAGTGTGCAAAAATGACGAGTCAATCCATCGAATAATTTTTGAGATTCGCGGACACAAACAAATGAAAGCTGAATTTTTATAAATAAAGATTTAGATTTAAATAGAATGCAAAATATCTGGTATCTAAATAATTTCGATTACGAGATAACCTCTGAGAAGAAGAAATTAACACTCTCTAGTAAATTTGAAACCGATAATGTTTGGATGTTTGTTTGGATGATATTTTGCACAAAGAGTTATGCCCTGTATTTAAATTTTCAATACGCAAACGCCCCTAAGTTTAACGCGTGCGAAGCCGCGGGCAGAAGCCAGTTCTTGATATAATTATTACCGTTCACGTTAAGATGAATTTAATCGCTAGTTACGTAAGTTTCCGTATTGGGTGTCATGCGAGGAGGTGACCGTGGACTTTCTTCAACCGGCTGGCGTCGTGCCGCCGACCTTCCCCAATTCACTGCCAATTACACGAAATTGCCTCTCTTCAACTTATCTCGAGTTTTATTCCTTTAAATTTTGCTCCAAGCTATTGCGTTAGATTCAACATAAATGTCACGGATATATCGTTTTTATTTTATATATTAATAGATACAAATTTATATTCAACTCTATTAAATACGATCAATTTTATTACGATTTTATATATTTACAATACTGAATTTGGAATAGGATTAGTCAAGCTATATCCTAGACTTGTAGTATAATGCAAATGCTCATTATCTACATACGTATTTATTACTATTCAAATTTAATATTTAATGTATTTTTGGTAATATTACCTAACATTAGAAAGGCAACATTAAAAAGTATGATAATAAACGGATTAGTTAAATATTGTTCAATGCATCATGCATTTTTAGTCTTCCTTGTTCACGATGATGCTGCGATAATTATTTTTAGATCATACGTCGTGATCGAGCACGGAATCGGAAATCATACACAACGAAAAACGTTAGAATGTCAATAATATGTCAAGAATGTCTCTCTTATAGCGAGTGTTCTTGTTTCTTGTGTTTAATGATTCCCCACTACATGGTCAGCAACTAGGAAAAGTCGAGATAGCTGCGATATAGCAAGCCACATAAGCAATATTGCTACAAAAGTGTTTAGTTGGTCTAAAATTTGAGTGATCCAAAAATGTGTACACTGTTTTCTCAGATATTTTAGTAGAGACTTTCTTCAGATGATTATTAGCCTTGATTTATATTCTTATGTAGTTCACTTTTAATTAACAAAGTTACGTTTCGAATAGTTTATAATCTGCTTAAATATTGAGAGCTTTGCTCCGCTGCTTTCATTTCATCGCTAATCTATGTTATCATTATGTAACGTTCTGTATCGCGAATGAAAAGAAAGAAGAAAATGATTTACTCACTACACGCGTTACCCATTGAACGCATTTTTACTTAATGTTATCCAATTTATGTTTTATAGAATAACACTTATTGGCCGACGCATTTACTATAATGTGTCTACCGCGTATATTGTGGCAAAATCCATAACAATAACATTATGAAATGTCAAGGCTTTTAGCGTTACGCGAAAATGTCGTTATGTCACTTCACTCCGTCTTGCTTATAATGTTGTGTTTAAGAGATTGAATGAATACATTGTTGAACTGCATAAACTGAACAAAGATAGCAGTTCATGTTGACCTCGCAGTGAGAGCGGAACCCTCAATTACGTCATCGTGATGATTGTAGAACCTGCTGAAACCAATGTAATTAGCTTTGTAAATAGGAAGTAACGCGCTTGTGGTAGCGAAGAAATCGACGTTCCATTATTTCATTGGTAACCATTAATTATAATATAGTTAGTGCAGACATAGAACTCCATAGCAATACCTACCAAAATCATATATCACTATCATTTTTATAACAGTATCTGACAATACAGTTAATTTATTGCAAATTCAAGTTTAGTTGATTCGTAGCGAGACCGGAGTGCGACCTTCGTTGATACAGACTATCGATAGTGATAGGTACAATACCGTACATTTATAAACGAGTTCGTGTTCACTCTTTGTAACTTGTTGCAATTCATGTCTCGATCATGACAAGCGATATAAGGCTGTCACTGTACTCCGTTGCGGCGCGAAAGCGATGACTAAGTGCTTGACGACAAGTCGATGACCCCTTTGTAAGGGTAAGGTTATGCTAAAATTACCACTCTACTTTGATAATTAATTTGCCATCTTAATTAATTAATATTCAAATTTCTTGAACACTGCATAGAAAGTACTCTGTCTTATAATCTAAGGATTTATGATTTAAATGTACCGTTCTTCATCTGATATACTATTTTACATTTATAATGCAAATACGATATACCTATCTTGTAATCGGCGAGTAGAAAGGTAATATACATATTTTGCATAATTGCGTCACAACCTAGTTAGCATAAAATATGATTTTCTAATTTGTTATAGTTAAAATATATCTCGTACTACTTTCCGTTGAAAGCTATAAATATGATATTTTTGAGAATATGTAAGGCATGTTACGTGGTTGGTGTACGATGATGTCGCATTATATGTGAAATTTGGAAGTTTTGTTCAAACATATATTGAAGTATGCGGCGAGAAAGTTAAGTTTGTGGGCGGTACGCGGTTCTCGTAAATATGGCTCTTACGAAATAACTCCAGAGATTACGTGTCGCGCTCACTATAATACCTATATTTGCGTTCATTTAGAAGTTATTTGCCAGAAGTTGCGAGTTTGGGAATGTACATTAAATGAAGTGACATAGCAAAATGTACATTACATATTATGCGATAAGTATTTTTTACTTGTGGCATCTGCCCACATTCAGGTCAGGTCAGGATCCTCAATATTGGGCACTGTGTAAGATTTCCTACGCCACGCTGATTTATAAAATTGATCCTTAGGTATGTCAAGTAGGGATAATTTGAGTAGGAGGTTTAAAATACCAAGGCAGGGGTCTCTGCCATAGAAGTTATATGAAATGTAAATTCGATGCCTTTCACGATTTACAATATATAATTTGTGTTATTTTCTAGTAATTTAACTGCCTCTTTCAAATAATATCAGAATCGGTTTAGCAAATGATTGTTTCGCTGTGAAAACCTGCATGCCGCCACCTCGCTGCGTCAAAACGCGGTAGTTCCACGGTAATAAAATTAACTAATGCGTATTATTTAAAAAAATAAACTTTAGTATCTAATGACATCCTGTAAAGCAAGTGTTAGGGAATTCTGTTATAAACCTAAATCAAACATATGTCAATAAAGATTATTATTATTAAAAAGGGTAAACGTGATCTAGATGAAATTTAGGCGAGTGTGTAATATTTTATTTTTGTGAAGATAAATATTAAGCGATAAATAAATCTATTCTAATATATCCCAGTAAATGGTCTACTGTTTCTTGCATTAAAGTAGCTATAATGGCTGGCGGTCTCGATGGCGTAGTGGTTAGTGTAACCGACTGCCAAGCCTGAGGTCACAGGTTCGATTCCCGCACAAGTCAAACATTTGGGTGCATGAACATGGATGTTTTTCTTGGTCTGGGTGTTTCTGGGTGTTATAATATATATATATTTACAAAAAAAATATATGTATGTTTATCCATTGCCTAGTAACCATAGTACACGCTCTACTTAGTTTGGGCTAGATGGTGTTGTGTGTATGTGATAGAATATTATTACTGTTTCTCTTATCACAGATATTTTCTAACATATTATATTAGAAAATACCTGGCCCTTGGGGGGCTTATACGGAAACATGGGTCCAACGTGAAGAGGCCCATTATTATTATTATTAATAATAATAATAACTATTATTAGCTCCCTAAATCCCAATCATACGTACGAGTCGAACACCTGACAAACGTAGGACGCGAATACATGAACATTTTTACTGGCGTTGCTAACATGGCAATGGTAACCCATTCAATATGGAAACCCGTTCTAAAAAGAAACTGAGAAGACCGCTGCCCGGGGGTGATCGCCAGGGCACACCTGGAACTGACGCTGGGTGTTTTAGCATGCGAACCGGTATGGGGCTGAACAGGCGGGCTCAAAATTTGCTACAGCCAAACCCGCAGACAATATTGACAGACTAACAGACAGGACAACCATATAGCCCAAGTATCATTTCTTATACACCATCAGTCCCAACATCACCTTCAATCACGAGTAATTATAACGAACAGAATAATACAGAACCACTTATTAGTAACAATAATAGAGTCGTAACCCCAGCTGAGGATGTTTCGCAGGAGGCATCAGCCACCTGTCCTGCGACCACCAAATGACAAAATCAATACTTTTATCATACGTACTTAATTTTATATAACTAAATTAGAGACAGGTAGGACTATATGTACTGCATAGTTCGTAGTTTTTGCAGAACGAGCCCCTTTTAATAAATAATGCTCCACTTGGTCTAGACCCGTGGTTTTCTTTAAATACCGAATTTTATTTCGAGAAAAACAAATTAAAAGCCAACCAAAATAATGATTATTATTAAAAGTAAGCTCAATATGCCATGTGTGGACTTTGTGGTAGAACTATTTAAGACAAATATTTTTATTGTCACGTATTGTTGTAACCCACACGGATTGCTTTAGACAGCGTACTTAATAACCGTGTTTTTTGCAAACTTCTTGGATGATGGTCCTCAGCTATTTTAAGTAAATCATAACATATAGATAGAGATACTCTCGCATTTATAATATTAACAGAATATAATTGAAGCTGGTGTTATTATTATTACACTATAATTTCAATAAGATAATCTAAGCTTGAAATCGATTAACTTTATGTTTTACTCAACTTGGTTCGTACGCTAAAGGAAAATATTTAGAGTAGAGCTATATTGAGCGGGTAACCGCATCGTCAGTTAAGTGTAACGTATAACTATTTGCACTAAACTTTCCGTTGGTTCGACCAACCTAACGGTGAAAGCACCATTAAAGAATGACCAAACGACTTGTGTGATTTTTAGAAATGATACTTTATTTGAACGTGGTCGTATAACGACCCTTAACACGGAGCTCTCACGCCTCTCAAACATTTTCGCATACGTCTGATATTCATATTTGTTATTTTTACTGCTTATCATTACTTATGTTATACTAAGTACTTAGTTCGAACTGAACTAATGATAATTATTTGTATAAATTACAATACATCTGTCACATCCACACGTGTTATTCTTCATATACAGAATGTCCGGTAATTAATGGGTAACCTGGAAATGTCTTATAGTGGAATTGATGGCTGTTCAGAAAAATATGAAAATAAAATCTATCCTAACTACTACGTGAGATATGTGTTTATTTTTAATTACCATGTGTAACTTTCTTGTATACTACGACCATAAATGAATGAAATCCATCGGTTTTTTGTTGTTTTATTATTAAACACTAATTATGCTAATAGATATACAGTCAAAAGTATGCTATGCTCATATAGCTTGCACCTTATTAATATATATATACATATATTTTTTTTTTCTGAACGGCCTTCTTTTCTTCTATTAGACATTTCAAGGTTATCCATTAATTACCGGACACCCTGTATATAACGACTTTGATGTACGTAGGTGTGACAAAAATGACTAAAGTGATCGTTTTAGCCGCAATACAATGGTTGTTAATAACCGCTTTTGTTCCTCACTCGGCACATTATAATAACAATGATGGTATATTGTACTTTATGAAATAAGGTCCGGTTGGATGTGGAAATTGTACGGCGGTATTTAGCGCAATGCTTACTCAGATCGCTGTAATGCGTTGACGTGTTCCTAATATACCGCAACCATAACAAAGGATCAAGTATTTAGATAAATTTCGATACATTTGTCTTTGTGGAAAATTCAATACGGCTATCAGCGATAACTGTTATATAAGAAGGTATGGAGTTGTCTAATTACATGTAGACTTGAACAATAAACTACTCATAGTATACAATAAGTTTAATGGATTAACATTTTTGTAACAGTGCCTAAATTGTTAGCAATGATAATTTATTTTAAACACCAGCTTCGTTGTGTTTTCATGTATTGTTCATGATAAGAATAATGTACCGATCTTGAACCCATAATACATTATTTATGAAAATACTTTCTTAGCTCGTAATCGCTCACCATAGTTATATCTGTGGAGTTCATAGTAAAAAAGAGTCATGACTCTTTACTATTTTATTTTTTTGTATAAATACATACATACATAAATTCACGCCTGTTTCTCAGAGGGATAGGCAGAGACAACGGATTTCCATTTGCTACGATCCTGACACACTTCTCTGGCTTCATTCACTTTCATAACATTCCTCATACACGATCGCCGATTTAAGGTGCTCTTAACCTGGCCTTTATCCAGAACGTCTCCGATCTGATCAGGAAACGTTTGCCTAGGTCTTCCCCTTGCGACTGTTACATTCACACTAGCCTTATAAACTTTCTTAGTCAATATACTTACCTATATATAAAAAAAATATGTGGCTCTGTGTGCAAAAAGGTAGTTTCTTTTTTCGTTTTGTGATAAAGTGACTTGGCTGGAGGGAGAGAATGCTGTGAAATTCATCTCGAGGCATACATACTCTCTCTCCATCCAAGTCACCGGACCTTAAAGCAAGAGGCGCTGATTATTTTAATTTTCAATGAGACAAAAATCAAATCATATTATACTACTAAAAAATGTTACGAGTATTTTAGCCCGCAATATGGTCAAGTGACCGATTTCCCAACATATAGGTAATATGTTACGGACCGATTGATTAATGAGGGCATAATTAACAAGATGGGTGTAAAAACCCAGAATTCAACATCTTCGTCTTAAATATAAAAATAATGAAAAGAAATGATCCTCATGTCTCGGGGATCTTTTGATCCACAGGGCCCATATTCAAACTCGACTGAGGAATGACCCCCAGGTGTCTGCACACCAAGTTACAATATTTTGCCATATAAAATACATGTGACCTTGTGACCCCTATATCTCGGAGTTTTTTTGACCCACAGGGCCCATATTCAAACTTGACCGAGATATGACCCCAAGGTGTCTGCACACCAAGTTACAAGTCAATCGGTCCAGTGGTTCCGGAGTTATGTGTGTCACTAATAAACTGTCACTAACACACAGACACACGACCCACATAGTATTTTCATTAACCTCTTCGAAGACTCAGATGTGAATAATGCCCGGTGAAATTAATAATAAAAAGTCAAATAGGAACATGTTGTGATTAATAACTATTTAAATTTAATTATTTATCATAGAGTGGTCAATATTAATATTGCGATTTGATTGCTGCGAAATTTGATGATTAACAGAAACATTTTAATAATATTTTTGACGCATCTGATGCTATATATTCTATGGTTAAAATAGTAATACCGTTGAACTTCGGGATCCATCCTTGGCCGAAGTCATAGCGATTGAAGAAATGTACTTGCTATTGAATTTGGTCTACCTTTACAAATTGGGAATAATACGTGGTGCATTATTATATTGAATCAAATCTACTCAAGAAATCAATTTACAGTGTTGCCATTGTCGCTCCAGCAATAATTGTTTCTGTTATTAATAAATATGCTTCTACTATTTTGATAAAACTATGATTATATTATTATTGCTAATGCTCACAAACTACTTCTAGGCTACAATATGATTCGATGATAGCATAGCAATTTGCTTGGCTACGATAATTTTAACAAATTACCCGCGACGTTACGACGCAATAGCATTATGTGTGTAATTTGCTGATGTGTGTACACTAGTCATTTGAATGGTATGACATTGCACACCCCCGGATATTACGAAAAGGGTTCCGAGATTCATTTGTAATAACAATAGGGGACTCTGAACATGTATGATGAAACGTTACCACAAAGTTCATTCTAGGTTACAACAGTCAGTGGATAACTGTGATGGACGATGAATTGCATATTACAAAGATTGTCTATCATAGAAGACGTGAAACCAATCGGTTTTTCATGTGCTAAGAATGGATAGGTATATGATTATTTATTGTTGGTAGCAAACAACCTAGCGGTCCAACTAATGGTAAGCGGTAATCGCCACAAATGGATATGGCTCTTTTCTTTTACTTTTGCAGTACGAAGAAAACAAACTTACCGTTGCCTTCCATATAGGAAGGACTACAGCGACAAGGCCAATTGATACTGGGTCTTAGGAAGGGTAGTCAAAGACTACGATATTATCCGAAAATCTCTTTTTATTTAATTTTTGTCATGAATCTCATCCAATCTGAAGTCATCCGGTATAAATTAAAAATTGTTTTCTACATGACGTCCATTCCGTATCGAAACTATTTTACTTAGTAAAGAACTTGCTATTTCTAACAACTAGATGCTAATCATGTTTCAATACGATCATCGTTGGTTACAAAGCGGAGCGATTAGCGTGAAATCTAACGTAATATCGATAGTAAGTTACTAAATATTTAAGAAGTGTAATAAGTAGTTATGTAATCAGGCAATTATAAACGCGAAAGCCAGTTTGTTTGGTACTTTTTCACCATTATTTAATGAACTGATTCCATTGATAACTGATTCAATAAAAATAACGCAGTCAGCATATTGACAACTTAATCAAGCAAGACGAATCTAATTTGGAACGAAATCATGGGAGTTAACTATGATTAAAATAAAATCATCATAATTGCGTAACGTAAGCCGGCATTGAGATTACATATACCTAGTTAAATATTTATAGAAACGACGAGCCCGTCTTCTCTTGCAAGTCAGTGGCAATTGATAACGTGAGAAGCATTTTAGTTGTATTGATATTTGTTATGACACCAGAATATCGTCATACCTATAGGGTTATAAAGGTCAGATCAGTCAGTAGTTGTTTCGTTAACGTAATAACTTATTATTGCATACAATAGCCAGGTTAGATTAGAGCTAAACCAATTAGGCTCAAGAATAGTGCGCCTGATAGATAGAATATTCGATTAATACGATAGTTAGTTGTTTGTTCAACAAGTGTAAACTGTAATACTTAATACGCAGTACATGATGTTGAGCTCAAGGCGTCTAAAGGTCTATGTTGGCACTAATCATCAAACGTATTATGTATGTATGCATAAATAACATCTTACGACGTAAGACGCATTTGTGTTGATCAATATAAAATGTTTCTTACGAAGAGAGATCGATTATCTATATAATAGCATTTTAGTTTTTTTAATTGACTGTGTTATAAAATACTACTTCGAAAGTTTAATCTAAAAGTAAAGTGACGCATATAAATTTGAGATTTCAAATGAAAAGTGTTATGAATAATGTAGATGTCGTTTCTTGATCCAGTGCCATATTCAATGAAAGTTTAGTGGCCGAAGGCCAGTGCATTCGATTTGCATATATGTTGTCTCACGTTGATTTAAATGGTGATTCGACAGTCAATTACTTGAACTACCGCGCTATGCTAATCGTCCACTGTCAGCGCCCATTAATGTTGTTTTTCATAAATTTTAATTAGTTGCCAGGCTACCATTGGAGGCACCTTTAGAATATGTAGGAGAAGATGAGACATATCTACTATCAACATATATATATATATATCAAGGCGCATCGTCGAGACCTATAAAACTCGTAGTAGGCACTAAAATCAGTATCGCTTCAACTCGAACCATTTAAATTCTCTGTGTGAAACTCTATACTGCAATGCACACAACTCGGCTTCGGAACGACATCATCTCGCCTCGGGACATGCTGGTTAACATAGCCGTACGTCGCTTTTATTCGTTTCTTAATTTTGGCTTTTATTCGAAAGAAAGATCGAAGTGGACGGAATCGATAACCTATGAACAAATCTTTAGCGTTCTAAAGACTAAGATCTTTTTGTTTTTGCAATATGGTTATTGCTTTGATTATAATAAACATTATATAAACTCGTTGCTATACGATAAGCACGTACTAAGTTTAGTAAAACGTTGTACGTACTTTTAGGTACTTTTGTACCGTATCATTTTTATTAGTAGGTATATAAATTCATAATTAGTATTAGTATATAAAAATACATATATAAATTAATTCGTCTAAAGAAATTTGAAATATATTATTTATTTATTGTGATTATTACTATAAACAAACTACTAAAGCCTTTATTTTGTCTACAGGGACAATAGCGCACCGACTGCACCCACAGTACTGTTAAAACGAACCAAACACCACAAGGGCAGCATCTACTGTCTCGCTTGGAGTCCCGCCGGGGATCTCCTCGCCACCGGCTCCAACGATAAAACTGTCAAACTTATGAGGTTTAACAGTCATGCCTGCAATTTGGAAGGACAAGAGGTAAGTCCATACTCATTTACAAACTAAAAATCTGTTTCTAATTAATTTTATTAATACGAATCTGACTTTGTTTATTACGCTTTAACGTCACGCTTTAACTACTCGACGAATTATCATGAAATTTCGCATACACGTTGCTAGGGGTACAGGAAAAGACATGACACATATTTCATCCAAAAAAAAAAACAACTGTTGCCGATGGATCGAAAATTGATTGAACATTACTTTACGCGAGCGAAGCCGCGTTCAAAATGTAGTACTGTTATAAAGAAAATATTAATTCAACTACCTAGTAAACTATCCGATGTTCTGATGTAAACTAAGAGAGACCTATACTCGGCAGTGGACTACAAAAGGCTGATAGATTGATTAGGAGTCTTCTTCTTCGTGTCGATGGTTCTTCTTGTGTGAACTATATATTATTTGCATAATATGCGGCCATTCTAATTGCATTAGGAGTGGTCGCATAAAGCTCAGATATTGTGCAAGTGCTTGGGCAAGAGGGGCAATTAGAAGTATTAATTTGTCATTTGTTTGTTTTGTCTTAAAGTTTGAATTAAGATTATGACGCGGTGGTGTATACTCAATTCACTGTGCCAATTAAACGTAGTGCAGTGCACTAGTATATTTCATATCAGAGATTGAACATCGGAATCAGTCAAAAATATACTTGTCATTTACGGTAGCAATGAAGCCACTGCATTTTAGCAGGGTTAGCAACGAACTTGAATTACTACTGGTCATCTGTAAAAGCGGTAAATTAGTTACTTGACCATATGGCCATATTTTCCCTTAAGATATAAAAATATATTAAAAGCCAATATGTGATCGTCAATCATTTAAACTCATGGTATTGAAAACGAACCCACAAATGGATTCCAAACAATACGTTATCGAGTTAATACCAAACACAATTCACGTTCAACAATTCTGAGATTTTAATGCACGAATCTCCTTCACGATAAACTGAGTATTATATAACAATTTCACATCAATCGTTTAAGCCTTTCACATTCAAGAGAATATACTCGATCAAACATAACTTTTTCTTTATTATACGGCTGGTGAAAACCATATTGTTTCCAGTGGTGTTAACTGTATTTAGTTTATATTATGTTGGGAGTTTGATAAGATATGACACGGTTATAAATAAAGCGGGCCTTGTTTGTTTTCTCTTATGTTCAAATTATGTAAATATCGAATGAGATCATGTGGTACGTTACCATCGTGACATAAATTGTAGAAGTTTTGTTAATCATAAAGACCGTTCGAATTTCAAACTCACTCATACGGAATTCGTAAGATTTTTGCTAGACTTTCTCTAATTATAAAGTAGTGTTAATTGGAGCACTAGCGCGATTAATTGCTTTTATTAGATTTAAAAACATAGTCTCACACCTGTACTACCTAAAAATAGGCAGTAGTGAATCACACCCACATTTCGCTCGGTATGTTTATAGGTACTATGTAATACATAACCTATTTAAAATCTGCCGAGCACAGTTACAGATTCACATGTAATTTTCTTAACAAACAGCCCAACAATACTGCTGACCTGAGATTCGATCGAACCCGAGACCTCATGCACAGCAGTCGCATTCACTATCGCTGCCACACCAAAGCAGATGTAATAGTGTTATTTTTAATATTTCTTGTAAATATATGATCCAAATATATGTATATACCCTTAAGTTGCCGCAGGTAGATTGAGAATAACTTATGTATGTAATGGCATAATTCCTTCTCTTCCTCGTGAATGATCACCGAATGACGCGTTTTCTTACCTTTTACGGCTGTCAGAGGTGACCTTTGATACATATTGGTTCTTTAGTATGATTCTGATTTATTTGTAACTGAATATCCGCAATATTGATAAAACTTGTCATAGAGATAGACAAGATTTCTCGTAATGCTTGATCATGCGATAATACATAAATTTTCATGCTACCAACACTTTACGCACCGTTCGAAATATATCAGTACATGACGCTGTCTTTATAATGTAGGTCAATTAAAATAATATCAGCCCTTTATATAAACTCTGTGCACGGTCCTCTGCTTAGTGTGATAAAGTTTAGGCCATAGTCCTATCTGTCACGCTGGTCCAGTGCGGGTTGGCAGACTTCACATGTCTTCCAAGAACTTTATGGAAGAATTTTAGACATACAGGGTTCCTCACATCCCATGTTCTCCTTCACCGCTAAAGCGAGCGATAAATAACTATTTATTACGCACATAACTTCAAAAAATCAGATACGCGTGCTTTGCGATTGATCTCAAGATTTTTTGCATAGTCCCAATCTATATATATATATATATATAAATCTCGTGTCACGGTGTTTGTGGTCGCCCTCCTCCGAAACGGCTTGACCGATTCTGTTTCATTTTTATGTATATTTGATAGGTGTGAGAACAGGTCGTAAGTCGTATATTTTATACCGCTAGATCAGCTACCAATATTATAAAACTGAAACCCCAAGTAGGTGAAACCATGGGCAGATGAAATGCCTCTGTATCGTAGATATTGCAAATGAGGACATAATAATAATTTACTTGATATCGTGTCAAATGTTATCCAGTTGTTTTGCTCTTAAGATAAGTGGCGGCACATTGAATGATGTTGTATTGTTAATTGTATTTATTTCAATTAGTTGGCCTTGTATTATCTCCTCGAGTAATATAAGATGTAAACGGTGATTCATGTCGATGGAAATTGAATCCGGCTAGATGTGTAAATACTAAGTCGCGATGCGCCGATGTCATGAATAGGTAATGACGAGTGTTTGTATAAGATCTTAAGAATTGTTGTCAGAGAATAGTTATCAAGTAGCCTGGTTGCTTTGTAGAGCTACAGTTTTAAAGAAACTTAAGATCAGGATGATGTAATGAAGACGGACTACCTCGACCGTTGGTCTTGTGGTTTAAGTTTACGCTCATGTTTATGTATATAATAATAAAAAATCAATCAAAATATCAAATATAATATAAAATCTTGTGTTTAAAACCCGGTATGGGTAAACGGTTATAAGGATTTTTAAAAAATTGTGTTTAATTAGTACGGTGTTTGATAAAATGCGCTTTTAATGAATTGCCAGCATCCCATGTTGTATGTAGGTAGCAAACCTATTGACGCTTCGATTACATGGCATATAAAACCGTAGCCGAGGATATCTAAATGTAATACACTTTTGTATAAATCTTCGAAGATATATAGACGTGCAAACTTTCGATAACGCAAGCTATACCGCAAAAAACATTTGACTCATATTCGGACAACTAAATTCTTTTTGTTCCCCATGGAAGTGGAATTCAGTAACAAAATTACTTGCAAGGCTCACGAATTTTATCAAAGAACTTTAAGACATTCCTGTAGAAAGTACTTTGACGTAAAATCGTAAAAATGGCCATTGTGGTGCGCACCAGCACTTTGTGCGAAAATCTCGACCTTCACCTTCAACCTCAAATACTTGGCGAACCCTATATAAATGATGGTTTTCGGACAGATCAGCGTTTTAAAAAAGTACACTTTATAAGAAATCTTTCAGTAGTGTAAGTAATACTATGAGTGTTAAGACGTTAATATTTCCTTCTTCCTTTGAAAACTGTGTTTAAGAGCAATTTGGCAACATTTAAGTTGGATTACGACACTGTGTAATGCGTTAAGTTACGTAAAGTCAATAAATTTATGTCTAACATACCTAATTAAAATATATAATTAATGAGTTTAATAATATTCAAAATAGCAACGAAGGATTTGTCTACAAAGCTGTAAAAAATATGCTTTTAAATGTCAATCAGTCGTATTAAGAGTTAATTATTAATTATACGAATTCCAGAATATTTGTAATAGGATTTGGATGAATGCTTTTGAATATTATTGATAATAATTAATATTGAAATTAAAATATATAGTTAAATAATTTTATCATTATCATAAATGCGTAAATATCTATCTATTGTAGTTATGTATTCACGTCTAAACTGTTTAATGGATTTTGAATAAATTCGACATCAAGATAACTTAACCCGCGGTCCAAGACCTAGGCAATCTCTACAAACGCGAAAGAAGTTTCGAGTAACCGTCAGTATACATATTTATTGTTATTCTGCAACTTTTAAATAGTCTAATAGTGTGGGTAGTGTTGAATGAGCAAGCCTTGTGGTAAACAAGTACTGTATGTTTTTATATTGCGCACAGCGCATTATGTCAGCAGGTTATTATGTCCAATAAGGATAGTTAGATATAAAGTCTTACTCGACCATACATTTATTCTTTAACGATATAACAAACTTTCGTTGCCCTCCATTTTAATTGTTATTCAAAACAAATCTATTGTGTCAAATAACATCTTTTATTTTCGGCTAGACAGGTTGCTATTCAACAAAGTGTTTAGAAAGTTGTTTCCGTTTTGAGACTATAGGACAGAAATACGTTGCATTATAATGACTACCTGTTAATATCAAGGTTGTTGTGAAAGATCCGAAATATACTTGTCTGATGTATGATTTAGTACGATCTTAAAATTATCAAATGTGGCATACAAAATTAATTGTTTGTGAAAACATAATCAATACAGGATTCAATATAGAAGACATATAATAAATTTAATTTAGACATCATAATAGTGGTTTGGTTTATGTATCTCGCTGACTCCCTTGCACGCCTGCACTTTAATAGCCATTACGTCTCTATTGGTATGGTGCATCATTATTCTATTCTTTGACAATCACTCATAATTATAGTTTTGAATGACTTCGGTATTATTTATTGCTGAATGCATTACAAAAACTTTAACCTTAGATTTTGGATATTGTCGAAATTATTTCGTTTCGTAATTAATTTGAACTTGTTTACCCTAAAGATTCCGTCCGCACAATTAGCTCACTACTGTATCATCTGTGTTGTTCAGAGAGTAATCGTTTAGCTCTCGATTCGAATCCCCTCGAATGAGTATACCCATCACTGTCCATCAATGTCACATGAGCTGGAGAATTAATGGCACAAATGCAATTTATTCGAAATGTTACCGTGTCATTGCAGTCTCAGTGCTAAACGATTGTCGATCTCGATTTAACGCGTAATATGGTTCAGAAGAGTAAAAACCTCATCATAGTTTGCTGTTATACGTTCATCACTTTACTGTTAAGAATATTAACAGCTTAAGTTTATTTTCCAATGCTTTGAGTAGACAATAGAAGCTTCTTCGCATTGAGAATAGTGAAGATATAATGTAAGCAATCATTGGTACCGCATTTCATCAATCATGGCGCTTTTGCGATTTTACAAAGTATTGCGTATAGAATATAAACATTTACATATATATATTTATAGCCTACAGAGGTTTGCTGCAGTATATTTCGCCGTGGTATTTGTTGCCTTCTACCTGGCAAAGTCTCAGATTTCGTGCTGCGAATTGCTTGACAGAATATACCAATAATACTATGCATGACCCAGGAATTGCACCACCAAACTTTAAATACATTCAAAACATAGCATTCTAATTAATTAACGCTGCGCCACAATGGTAGTTATAATCCACCAATTTCGTCAAAACATATCAAGTTACAAGTTCCCAAATTAAATCAAATCCCGTAAACTTAATCTGAATATTTTGTTTAAGCTCGAATTACAAGAATTGATTGGATTGATCAATAATTTCATGACAACCGTTAATAGAAGAATAGGACACCTTTTTATTGAGGAAGTGTACAACCAAAATATATGAGTAGTAGAGCCTTGCTGATTTCAGCATGAATGGGCTAGCTCGACCGGTGAAGTTTTACCGTAGACTATCGACGTGAAATAGCAGTATTCCTACTGTTGTGTTTCGTTCGGCAACGCGCAAGTGATGCCTCTGGTGTTGCAGGCGTCCATAAACTACGGTAACCACTTACCATCAGGTGAGCCGTATGCTTGTTTGCCATCTTAGGTGGCAAACACGCAACTAATCTAATTATGTCATAAAATACGGGGTAAAATTAAGATGTTATCTTTGCCGCATATACTTTATCTTTGATAATATTTATTACTAATTTAGGACTATTCTATACGTTATATAGTATAAAAAATACGACATTTCTAGGCATTTTATAGGTGTGCAAGTTTATTTATAAAGGTGACTTACAATCGTGGTCATTACGTAGCCTGCATTCTATTCTATTTTATTCGTGCTGATGTTATTATAACGAATTATAAATAAGCGACTTATCTCAAAGAGACGGAAAATTGTATACATAGAAGCGATAAGTGCGAGCGAGATATAAAATTGGTGTGCATATCTATGAAATGAATATTGACACTCCGGCTTATTAGTCAAGACCTAATATATTTTTCCTGTGATTGTACTTACGGTTAAAATCTGCATATGTTTAAATGTGCATGTGCTTGTACCGCCTTGAAATGAAAATAGCCTTTATTTCACTGACCATTAAAAATCAAAAAACTAATTTAACTACATATACTTGTACATATATTATCAGCAACCTGGTTTTTGAAAGTCAGGCTGTCTGCTGACATAGGTTTCCTCTAGTTCCTTCCATACACTTCGTAGATCTTGGTAGATCGTCTGCCCACCTTTTTTGTCTACCTCGTTGGCTTTATCCGTTTCTGAGGTACCATTCTGTTATGGTATTTGTCCATTTATCTATTGTTGTCCTCATCATACGTCCAGTCCACCTCCATTTCACTCTCTTAATTTTTACAGTAACATCTTTTACTTTTGTTATTTCTCTTATTTTAGTAGCCCTCCATTTATCTTTTATCTTAAGATTTAGCATGCTTCTTTCCATCAATGGCAAGAAGCATGTACCAACTTAATATAGGTACACTAAAGAAATACAGACGTATAAAAATGCATAGATATGAAATAGCGCGTTACTTTTATTATAAATTCCGGTTCCAACGTGAGTAATGATTGGAATAGTTTTACAAGAATGTGTGTTCTTCAGATCTTTGCCGCTTGGTTTGTTGGAGCAGTTAAAATGCCAATATATAGAAAACTGAAATCATTGTAAACCGTTAGATAAAATGTGATAAAGAAACAATCTCACGCAGATCCAGTATTAGAATAGCTACTGACTGTAATTGGCGACAACGCTGGAGTTTTTATTTTTAATAGTAGCCTATTCCCTACTCATGCAAGTCCAATCGAAATGCCGGTACAGTTGTTTGTTCCATTGTTATTAATATTTCACTTGCAACTAAAACGTTGTTATGAAAAAACTAACAAAGCCTTTATTGGGCTACATATAGAATCCTAAAATGTAATCCAAATTATAGTGCGTTTCATGCATGTAGCCCTATTTGACAGATGATCGTTGAACAGCGATAGTGAAAAGACCGTTTCAATCGCCTCGTCACGAAATCGAATACCGATCAACTTTCCAAACAAACTGTAATCGTGGGTTTAGAATTGAAAAAAAAAAATGATAGAAATAGAAAAACAAAAAAATGGTTCCCTCTAAGTTTGACATATCGAAAGAATAGTTGTAAAATAAAAAACTGGCATTATTAAATCCTAGTATCACATACTTACTCCATACTTAGTATAAGGGTGAAATAAATATGGTGCAAAAGATTTTAATTTTTAAGAAGACTACTCTTCTAACCTATTGGATATTTAAACCATACGTCCAATACCGCATTTTCAAATCCATTTTTTGATAAAGAAAATATAAGGGCTTGCAGTATGGCATTTAAGGTCCGTTGCAACGTAATAATAATTAATACAAAAGTATTTCTCGGACAATTGTTTTTACCTTGGATTAGGTCGATTTTATCCGATTCATATTGTCGCGTTACTATAACTGAAAGTAAAAAATACCCTATTGCGTAACCATGTAGTAAAATGTTATTTTATTTTGATGTTTTAATTATTTAAGACTAATATAATAAAAAATATTAATTGATTATGTTTGTGAAACAATCATATAATTTTTTGTATATATTCTAATTATTTTCAAATAGTCTTTAGTATCATAAGTACCTAATCATTGTTTATTTTAGCAATTTGTATGAAATGTGCAGTGTTATGTGTCATGAAGTGTCAAAAAGGACTTCGTATTTGAAACAGACTATAACACAAGACAAGTCTGTTATAATATATAATTATCTCATTAATAAGATTCTGTTGTTCTGAATATCAAACCCTTATTATTATTACTAGACATCTTTTATTAACGTATTATACATATAATGAATATCTGACATCATTATGATGACATCTTAATTAAACTTGTTCAAATAAATGTCTCTAAAGTTATCAATTGTTATAAGTATCTAGTTCTATTATAATACGTAAATCCATGTTTTTATTTTAATTTTTTCAATAATTTATCATAATCTTATCTTGTGTGGGGGCCAGTCAGTACAGACCGGCGACACTTCGACCCAGTGGGATCTTTTGTGTCGATTTCCCCAATAACGACTGCCATAGATGTTCATGGCAGTCGGGACCGACGGCTTAACGTGCTCTCTGAGGCACGGAGCAGGCGATAATTGTCAATCAATACGCACATAATTTGGAAAGTCATGTTATATTTATCATAAATAACACTTACTTTTTAATTAAGCCATCATACTAAATTAATTCTAATATTATTACATAATATTGTTTATAACTTCATAATTATTTGCACGCCGTGATGGCAAAAGATGTTGATACAAATGTAATTAATATTAAGAATCAATCTATAGGACTTGTCCTGTATACCACACATGTTTATGACAAATAAATTTATCGTTATCTTTATCTTTATTATTTCATAAAAATAATTGCTAGATATGCGTAGTATAGCCCATATTTTAGTTATACTTTGCTACAAATATTAGTAAACAATAACCGTGCAAATTGTAAGTTTAAATTTTATTGAGATAATTATAGAATAAATGTATAAGTAAAGTACTTAGTACGTGTTATTATAAGTAAAAGGTGGACCCATTCGTGCGGAAACTTATAAAGCTCTTTTCGTTTCGCGATGTAAATTCCATGTTCGTTTGATCTTCGTTTGATCTCTCCTTTTTCTTTTCGGTAAAAATAAAACTGTTTCTGTAGTAATACATGGGCAGGTTTTTTGATTAAAAGTCTGATTGCTCGTTACGATGTAATACACGTATAGTGATTTAGATGGCTGATATGGCGATGTATCCTGATATAAAAGCGGTCCTCAATATAATCAATCTTACTACATTGAATAACGATATTGAATCTATCTTTGAACGGAATGAGAGGCCAGCTTTACTTGTCCAGTAGTATGATAGGGCCCTTGTACTTCCTTAGACTAATAAAATACTTTTTTATCGATATCTATAGATAGTGTACGATGAACTTGCCGTCTTATCTGTATTTATATACTATGGGCAATCTTACTGAAATTGGTGTGTAATTAGGGCATTGTTTTCCTAATACAACTCTATATTTCGTGTATAGTGAACAAAGCGGCTGCCAAACGGGCCTTATTTTACTGCAATAGGTATGTCGTTGTCGCCAGGAATGAGACCTACTCTGAAATTTACAGGTATGTACATATATCGTATACCGTATGGTCTGGCTATATAGTTTGATAATTATGATTGGTCGACGCATTCGAAAGTTATTTAGATAGCTGGACTATAATTGAAAATATTGCATCCACATATGCCGGATTGACCGTTTAGAGGTCCCCTAATTTAAACTTGTGGATCTACTATTTTATTGTTAAGTGTAGTTAATACGTTAAAGTAAATCTGGACAGTTAATAAAAACACATTAGGCATATAATAGGTACGACATAAGTGCGATGTAAATTGTTATGGAATAAGCACACAAACATTATAGTGTGTACAAACGAATGAGTCATGATGTCAAAGTTACAACTCTTCAATATTTTTAAATCCATTTTGACACATTATACAGTGTGTATAGGTATAGACAAAACAAGCTTCAACTATACTAAATACTATTTGCCGCAATCCGAGCTCTAACAAAATCATATTGATGATATCATCCGGACGTTTTCGGTTGCTCGTTTTGACACAAACGAATTGTAACGATTAACTTTTTTTTTTTTGTCCCCAGGTCGAGTTGACTATGCACGACGGTACCGTGCGAGACGTATGCTTTATAGAGGACACATCGAACAAGACCAGCCTTCTGGTAAGCGGAGGGGCTGGTGACTGCAAAATATATGTCACTGACTGCGCCACAGGGAAAACATTCCAGGTACAGTCAACTTTTAATAATTTCGTTGTGTCATTGATGTAAGGTAAATATACCTATTAAATACAATTGTACAAGGCACGGATAATTCCCTGTTCTCGAGATGGCGTGTATTCGCGCCATTAACTAACAATACCACTGATCGCATACTACTCTGTTCATAGGTTTGGCAACGCGCAAATGTACCCTTGTTGTAATTTGTGTTGTTTACCTTATTGCGCCACTACATTTTACTTAAATCTGAAGAGATCTCTCAATTGAATTCCTTTGATGACGTTACTTCATCTGCCAAGGATTTTAGGTGACTGCTGGTTTAAGACCGAAATTGCAATACCACTGACTTAGTGATGACATTTATTAAGCATTTATATTTGACACGTATTTCTCGTAAGACATCTAAGCAGTCGCTTAAACAGGATTTTGTGAAAGTCAATGCGTGAAGGTGTCAAATAAGTTGACCTTTCGGCGGTGGTTACCACGACAGTAACACATGTCTAGCTAGACTATTTATTATGTGGGCATTCGTTAACTAACAAAAACTAATATATTGAAAAAGCATTTGTATTTATTTAAACTTTGAATAAAATAGTGTGGTCTGGGGAACAAATGAAAAAGAATATTCTGTTCTAGCAACATATGAATATAAATGAGAAAAAGAAGTGGTGACGATAGCGTTACCAAAAAGAAGAAATAATATAGTGAAAATGACCTTTGGCGTACAAGTAAAAGTAAAAATTAGTTATTATTCTGAGAATAAAAATGATGGAGTGTGATAATCAAGTGAAAAGGGGTTAAAAGCTTGTAGTGATGAATAAGAGCAAGTCCCCACTTCAAATTTTTCACATAACCACCGGATCGCCTGATTGTTATCTAAAATAATCTAGACCTGGCGCCTCTGGAATCCCAATCCAAAATGCAATTACAAAAGTATAGGAACAAGACGGTGGCGAATACTTCACTGTAAAGAACATCTCCATAGGAACGTTAAAAACCATTTTAAAAACGTTAATATGTTAAGTACGGTTCATTGGAATGAAGGATTTCGTTATAATCGTTTGATCATTCATGTGTGACTTTCTTTTTGTGTACATTCGATCGTGTAGTAATAGCTGTGGCTTTGAACAATTCTATTTTAAATATTTTACAGTTACTTTTCGTTGACTGTTCATAAAAATATAAATACCAAATACATATTTATATAAGTACTCAGTATTAATAACTTTGGGCACTAAAAGAGATCACGCAATCCAGAGATCTTGCCATTTCTATAAAAAGTGAAAAGTTTTCAACGTTCTACCGCTTATTACATACGAATGTGAAAGTGCTTAATTCCAGAATTATGCTTGATATCGAAAATGTAAAGTGGGTAGAATAAAGAATGAAAATTAAGAGCGACATCAAAGGTCACGGACTCTTGACCAAATTCGGCCATATGCTAAGCGGGAGTCAAGATTGCCTAACTCTCGTTTAGCATTTGCCTGAATTTGCACCGTTTAGCTTATTGAAGCGAAATGGTGCAAAGTCACCAAAAACAACAAAAAAGATGCAAGACGAGCTAAACCTCATACCTGATGATAAGAACAGCTTTGTCAAGAGGTGTAGATAGAGGTATAGAGCTATACGACAGTGTCTTGGGATAAAATCCTGTGGAAGTGTTTGTCTGAGCTACAGGAAGCCTGAATATGCACGCCGAATTAAGTCTTTCTTTAAGCTATATTAAAAAAGAATCGATTGATTCAGAATAAAAAGACAAATAAATCTATCTATACTTTTGAGAGTGCAATTTCAATTCAAACACAGAGCAGCCGAAAATAAGCAAAATTTCGCAGCCAAATATCCTTACATTGTGTATATAGTGAGTTGGGATGCCTGAAAGTACAAAGCGGAAAACCAACTGAAGTCCTTAAGGACTTGAGTGCCGAGAGTGCAGTTGCTGGAGTCGCGCCACAACGTCAACTTTAAAGCGTTCGTCGTGCGTGTACCTGACTGTTACTTGCACAAGGTGTTGGACGAAAGCTTTTGGCCGCAAGACGTGGTATTCCGTCGCTTCCGCGGACAAGTACCAGCCGAGCGCACTTGTATTAAGTGTGCGAAGTGAAGTTACACTAACATAGTATTAAGGTGTATTTACTAACATCAAATCGGCCTCGATGGCGTAGTGGTTAATGTAACCGACTGCCACGCCTGAGGTCGCGGGTTCGATTCCCGCACAAGTCAAACATTTGTGTGCATGAACATGAATGTTTGTCTTGGTCTGGGTATTTCTATGTATAATATGTATGTATTTATAAAAAAAAAAAAAAGTATATATGTATGTTTATCCATTGTCTAGTACCCATAGTACATGCTCTGCTTAGTTTGGGCTAGATGGTGTTGTGTGTATGTATTATAAAATTTTATAATATGTAAATCTAGGTTATGCTATTTATCCATGGGCCTATGCAGCCCGAAATAAATGATTTGAAAATGATTTGATCTTGAGTGCTAGCTTGACTTATCTTCGGACGGGTCGGAGGCTTATTTGCCATCTTAGCTTTATATCTGTTCTTATAATAATAATCAAGAATTGTTTGTTTTTTGTATATGTATTGTTCATATACAGGATGTCCGGTAATTAATGGATAACCTTGAAATGTCTTATAGTAGAACTGAAGGCCGTTCAGAAAAAAGGAAGAAAAATAAAAAAAATATATATATATTAAAAAGTGCAAGCTATATTAGCATAGCATACTTTTGACAGTCTATCTATTAGCATAATTAGTGTTTAATAATAAAATAACAAAAAACCGATTGATTTCATTCATTTATGGTCGTAGTATACAAGAAAGTTATAAATAATAATTAAAAAAAAAAACACATATCTCAGGTAGTAGTTAGGATAGATTTTTTCATATTTTTCTGAACGGCCATCAGTTCCACTATAAGAAATTTTCAGGTTATCCATTAATTACCGGACACCCTGCATACATATAGGGTTTTATTTATTTGCCAATATGACCGCTTTTTATTGTAACTTATATTAGGTGAATCAAGTGGGAGTTTTCTTGAATCATGTGTATTATTAGTAAGTAAACATTATTAATATTATGCGGTCATGACAGATTCCAAGAAATTACGAATATCCACGTAATTGGTTAATTCTAGATTATTTATGTACAAATATTCTTATATAGGTCAGTCTGTGGTCAAAATACCACCAATTGTTATTATTGTCATGTAAAGAAATTCTATTTATTTTGTATATAATTTATTAAATATTATTTGTATGTATATTTTTATGCCCGTGCACAGCAGGCAAAGGGATTGTAGCTCATACAGCCATAGACGAGATCGAATGCTTTCATTTGATTTGTTAAAGCTTTCGCTATGGCAACTCCAGCTGTGTATGTTTGCTTTATTTTACCTACCTAAACACCATGCTTCAAGAATCATATCATCCTATCCTTTCTAAAGGGTTCAGCAATCTGGGTAACAGATTACTAGTATTTGTGTTAACCCCTCTAGCTAAGATAAGATGCTTGTTTACATAATATTGTCTTCTGGTTACGCGAATGTTAAATGATGCTTGTGTTGTTTCACTTCCGTGTAATGAGTGGCATTCAAACACACGACCTTTGATCGCAAATCCGATAATCCTTATCCATTTGGTGCCCATTCGTTGATCCCCATGTATAAAATCCTTTACAGGTGTAATTTTTTTTAGAGGCCTCTCACGGCAAATCTATGTGTAATTCCTGCACCTGTTCTCTCTTCGGTCGTATCAGATTACCGTCTCATCGGATCTTGAGAGTTAGAGAGAGAGTGCACTTGTGTTTGTGCACACGCTTGTGCACTATAACAACTCCTGCGCAGATGGCCAGTCTCCGTTAAGATTGACCGCCGTGACCGAAATACAGTCTGTAGGACATTATTATTATTAATTCCTGTATCGCAGTGGACTTTACAATCATTTATGCTACTACTTTTAATTTAGTTCAACGACATACAGTTAAGTGTAACCTGAGGCACGACAGTACAGTCGTAGATCATTCCTCAATTAATATAACAGGAACCTGCGTTTCTCAATTTATACCTGAACCTAAATGTAGGTGGGAAAAATTATTAATAAACTCAGTATAATTTTTATTATCTAGTAATCGTGAAAACATATTAATCAGTAACAGATATTTAACAATTGTTTTAATGTAAATTAAATACACGTCTGCCTTCCCTTCACGGATATACAACAGACATGACATGCAATATTACGATTATAGTTTGCCGTCTGTCTGATAACGTGATTATTCACAACCGATTTTATCTTATTGGCAGAAACGGTCCCATCGTCATCGCTATTTACCAATAATGGGATTTGCAAATAGCGAAATAAATGATATCCATTTATTGCGATGGATGCGGCGCATGTTTGATGTAATAAAATACATATAAGCAGTGGCCTGGCCTTAGTTACGGTGTAACAATTTCTTTGCGTTACAGTCCTTTTTATGTGAAAACATATTTTTAATTTACATTAATGTTCGTGATTTAAGTAGTCTTGCGTGTGGATGATTTAAATCCGAATGGGATATCGATTTGATAGATCTGCAAATCGTTTTCTAGTTTGGGTATGCTGTGTGTGTTATTTTTAACTCTGTTATGATTCTATGGCTAGTCGACGTAGGATTATTTCCAGAATGGTGGCCTTAAAAGGTATTTCTAGGAATAAGCCTGCGGCCTCGTGGTCGCTATTTGGCTCATATGTACATGAAAAAGGTATGGGTGCTGTGGAAATGTTGTATAAACATATGACTAAAATGTACCAATAGTAAAAATAGTATGACTCTATTGCAAAAATTTATTTGCGTTACATCCCATTATGACGCACTTTGAATAAGTACACTGTGCCTTCGTTTCAATGACTTATCTTAAAAGGATATTATTATAGTGATAGTATATATTATTAGTTCATACAATGTTCTATTTGCCATTGCATTCCAAGATGTCGATTTTGTATAATTAAATATACACCGAACTTAATATTTTTAAATATGTAGTAATAACATTTTTATTTCGTGGCTAACTTAGCATACTATCGCATAGCTTGGCAAGGTATTACGTGTAATCACGATCCTGAGAAATGGCTTTTACTATGAGAGAGAAAAAGATCAAAGAAAGGTTCAATGTCAAAGTCAAAAGTTCTACATCTTTACTCATTTACTCGCCAATTAGTCTGCAACCAGATACTTACAAAGGGAAAAGCATTGTGTTTAGTTTCCGAGGTTGGCCAAGAGATTAAATAATGCAATAAACACAAGCTGTGTCGAAGTCATGTTTTTTAGATTGATTACCTACCAGTACCTTATACTCTTCATAAAAGATTTATCCTTTTGTTAGCGCTTTGGTTAGATTACCACACATTCGTTGAATGGCAAAATTAATGGAAATATATATTCGGTGATACTCAATTTATGCTTTTACCTTGTAGGGCTTGCCTAACTCCCGGTGAATGGTCGCATTGATGGTTGGCGGGGGACACATTTGCCGGCCTCGCATTGCGCCATTTAACAATCCTGTTTAATCCTACCGCCCGATAACGTCTCCCTATTATAATACTTTGATCGTTCTTCATCATTGTGAAAGTGACAGCGTTATCCGTCATCGATTGTTATGCTCACGTTAAGGTAATTTAATCTGATTAACTGTGTCCAAAACTAGGCAGTTATCTAATAAATTCGATAACGGTTATTCTACACTAATCATTACAGCACTAGTAGATTCTACCAACGTCTTCACTCCCTTGGTAGTAAATGACCACATGAATCGGGGAATTATCCGCAAAAGTTGCCTATGTTACTTCGGTATGCAAGTAATCTCGTGTAACATTTGCTGCTCGAAATAGGTACAAAGAAATGAATAAACTCACGTATCGTATTAATCCTTGCTCATATATAATATGTATATTTATATTAAGTAAGTATAAACATCGACTAACGTACAAGTTGAAAGAAACCGGCCCGTCTATCTCGGCTCTAAGTATATTAAATCAATTCGCATCTAGCGAAGGATACATTTGATTTGTTCCCAGAGGAATGTAGCAAAGTGATTGGTAGTAACGTGTGTGTTGTTGTGCAGGCGTTAAGCGGTCACTCCGGCCACATATTGTCGTTGTACAACTGGGGCGGAGCGATGTTCGTGTCGGGCAGTCAGGACAAGACTGTGCGGTTTTGGGACTTGCGTACCGGCGGCTGTGTCAATATCATATCGCCTCCATCGGGACAACCAAATAAGGTAAGTGTTATAATAATTCCAAGTCTATAACTCATGTGTAGTAACCACAGGTACGTAGCACGACTACCTATCTATCTACTGATACCTGATACTAGGTGTACCTACTGCGCCACATCTGAAGTTTTATATGAACACACAGAAGATTTTTAATACTTATTATAATATGGACATAATTTATAAGCGATTTTTGTGTATAGTCGCATAAAGCACGCAAGAAGATGAACTCGTAAGAGATATGTCATCTCTTAAGAGTTCAGTCGAGGTCGCGCTTAAGTAATGGATCTTTGTATATGCAATCAGATGAAGTAATATTACATACCTATATATTTGCAGGATCGATAGGCGTCTGTTGCCTGGTGTGTTTGTTTGATAAAAATGGTGCACGTTTCATTTTTCCATTATTATCTTTCTGATAACGTTTTCAATTGTAGGATACGACCAGTAATATAAATACAATAAAAGCGGGCACTAGCGCATAGCGCTAAAAAAAACGCAAGGTTCTTATATAAATTCCAATAATATAAACTCGTATGCTTTAATATAATGCCCGAAGCTAACACTAAATCCTAACTAATTATATAAAATAAAATACGAATGCGAGTTTTTTTGTTTGCTACGCTTCCAAGCCTCTACTGCTCGACCGATCATTCTGAAATTTTGCATACATGTTGTCAGAAATACAGAAAAGGACATAGGGTACCTTTTATCCAGAAGAAAAACTTTAACTAACCTAACCTAAGCTACGTTTACGCGAGCGAAACTTCGGGCAAAACCTATTTAAATATAATTGTCACGCGCTGATGTCAAGAAAATCATGTTTTCAATTCCAAATTTTATACTAATTTCCTTTATAAGCTAGTTGGTGTCACTATTTTGTATATAAAAACTAGCAATAGGAATATATATATATATCTATCAATAATGTTGCATGGTCTCGCTACATTTTTGGCTTGGTAATATTAGAGTATCTATATACATTAATACAAAGTAAAATGCATACGAATTGTAGTACAATGGAAAAACGAAGCTGTTACGATGAAAGTCGTACCTAATACAACGTCCACGCAGTTCATGCTCGCCTCAAATAGCACTCGTGAAACGAGCAACAATATTCTTAGATCCAAGCAAGTACCTACGTACAAATAGGTAATAATAAATTTCTGATTATGTAATCATTTATTGCAAGTTTACAAGAAAATGTTTTATTATATAGCCCGGCAGAAGGCAATATAATCACAGACACATTCCGTCACATGGGACCTGAAACAACATATCAGAAAAGCTATATTACATCAAGATATTGACGTCCAACGCTTAGTTTCGTGAAAACTGTTAGTTGTGGATTAACATTTTACAATCGTGTCGTAGGGCTGTTGAATCTTGTTGAGTGTGAACAATTTATAAGAAATATTTGCACAAAATGTGTACACATGTGCCATGTACAAATTATAAAAGAAGTATTTATAAATTCGGACACTATCGCGTGAATTACGCATCCTTCATCATTTGGTTTAATACAAAACAAATAGAACTATCTACGTTAATAACATTAGATATATTAATGTACGCCTATTAAGCGGTAGGATGTCAGATTCCAACCCCGCGATTCATTTCACCCCCAGTCGAGTTGAACATTGAATAGATTAACATCAATATTGCCTGTCGCATTTATTATTTATGTTGACGGATTATTTTGTATGGATAAGCATATTATGAGTTTATAAACATTCCCTCACGCTACGCATTTCACACTAATAAAAATATATGTATTTAACGCTATTTTATTAAGTTAGTAAATAAGACCTATAAAATCCAGGCCACGGGTTGGTGTGGGTGGAGATAGAAGAAAGGCATTTGTTAGTTGCCCGATGATATATTTTACATCGTTTCGACGGTTACTGCTAAGATGACAAAAAATATGATGTCTGTATACTCACACAGATTTAAGAATTTTATTACAATTAGTTGAAAATCTTTCTTTCGATGGAAGACAGGTCCTAATTGGCTCACATTTTCTAGTTCAAAACAATAATGGCCAATTTAGGTGCTACGCAGCCAGGTTTAGTAGGCCGCAACCGAACGTGAGCCGCATACGCCGCTTTGGTTTAGCAGTTTAAACCTACCTATGGTGGCATACATTTGATGCTTATAATTAGCGATGATTTAGGAATAGTGTCGGGAATACGTTGATCATTTGTTTGATCAGTTTTGTGTGGCCGTAGTAGAAATCATTTTACTAAATGTGTTGACAGAAACGCTAACATACTTTGATTCTCCAGATTTGATTTTCCAGATTTAGCTATAGTGTCCAGTATAAATATAGCATGTCTTAGATGAACAATACATTTCTACAAATAAATATTATGTTTATTGAGAATAATTAGATTACAGGCCTTCTAAGAATATCTTAAGCTTCTACTTACTGTGTGCAATAGTAACAACCTGTTTTGTGGTTATTTAAGTAACTATATTAGTACATGTTGCTTCGCAGTTTCGTGTCATTGCATACGTTTAAAATTGCGTCTATTATAATTTTAAGCAATAACGTTTTAGTGCGTAACGTACAGGTAAATATTTTTTTAGGTTGCGATAGTGGTTAACTGTACCAATCACTAGTACCTATTAATTACCAGTAGGAATGTAATATTGCATAGTATACTGAAATAGGCAGTGGTACTCTACAGCCGGGGACTTGAAGACAGTTTACGCTGTGTCCAAAACTAAGTAAATATCTAATATTGCTGTAAAGGCCAATGAAGAATAACTGGAGAGTTACTCTGCAAAAACAAATATACATAAAATCCATTAAAAACCATTCGGTCTTTCAAAAGAACGTAGGTTATTTACTTCATAGTCAGGCTCCTGGAACAGATATACTATGAGATGAGACAGCTGAAAAATGTGTGTATAACTAAATAATAAAGACGAAACATTTATTATGACGCAAATTTCTGGTCATTTGATGAGCAGGTCGTTTATTGTTTTAAACGCGTAGAGCTAAAAACATCACGCATTTAAAATCGCTGGAAGCTATTTAACTTATCCACTTTACGAAACACACTTCACACGATATAATATTCTGTGTATCCGACCTATGTTTCCTAGTGACCACTTGCCGTAATAATAGAGAAATTTATGACAGGTACAGCGCGTATATTAATGTCTATTGTTCCGCAAACTTCTCGCTAATGAATTTTACTTACACCATAGTTTTCTCTCTATTATTCAATAAAATCGATGATCGATTTAATTAACGATATCACGTATGAATTGAATATAAGGGCACACATTTGAAGTATAGCTATCCAATATGGATATTCTTCTCTACTTTCAATGTATATTGTGATGTAGATCTTTATCGTCTAATTAGCATTTATTTATATTACAAGCAAGTTTAAGATATGTATCCTCATGCAAGGCGAGGCTAATGAATAATTTAGATGGTAAAGCAACTGCTGTTAGTAAACGGCGAAATTTTAAGTCTAGCTTCGTGGATTGTCTTTTTCGTCGTTTATAATTGACAATCAAACGAAGTTACAGATTATACACATTAATCTTAAATGAATGAAGGCCCAAGCTCTAAAACAAATTCATTTCGTACCACGCAGAAAAGTGGGAAAATGAAAAAAATGCTTAAAATGTCTTGTATAATGTATAATAATGTTTATTATGCAATCCAATTTAGTTCTTTTTTAATATTACGAAGGTGGGCCATAAATTTGCGAAAGGAAGACTTAAATCCAAAATAAAGATACAAATTAATGTCTTTTAACCATATTACATTTGTAAGATGTTACAATAAAAAGTTTGGCTCAAGTAGCGTTTCTCATTCATCTCAGAGCCACTTTATTATTTCTGAAGCCTTCTTTTCGTTTTTCTCATCGGTTACATCGAAACGTTTTTCATTAATCAATCAGTGGGTTTCCATGCCCTAAAATCATGGTTATGTCACCGCTTGAAACGCCTTGGTCGTCCGCGGAGGTGGTGTATTTTTGTTCTGTCTTCATAAAATTCTGCTTGGATTCAGGCTCAAAATAAGGAACCCAATATTTATATCCTGTCACATTCCGAAATACAATACATTGCTTGGCTCTACCACAAAATTTACGGCAACACACAAATGGTAAAGCACGATTAGGGTTAAGCTGTAATAATTTTTGTGTGGTATTTCTTCTTCAAATGGGAATTGTTTTAGGCCTGCCTACTTATTGTCTCAAAGTGAACTTCAGCCATGCTTTAAAAAGTTGACTGAGGCTTTTCTCTCTCTCTCCCTCGAAAGTCGGGTCGTCCGATATGTAAACCATAAAATATACTTTTTATCCCTACTGAATCACTTAAATGAAAGCTAGCAGAAAAATAAGACCTGTGCTTCCATCAACTTCAGCGAATCTTTTGATCCACCTTGGTAGGCCTTGTAGGTGAACACGGCGACGTTCCATTAATTTACCAGGTCACTTAGGTTTATTTAGATTCTTGTACCATTTGGATACACTCAAAACTGACGTAGATGTATAGATGTAGGTGTGTAGCCGTTTAGTAACTGAGCGCGAATGAAAGTTCCTTTCTGTCATGTAATCTTAAAGTAGAAGCCTACAAGAAAAAGCAAGAACTAACGCTATTTTCTTCGCCGCTAATACGTTCTGCGCCAAGCAATTCCCTCGAGTCTTTGCTTAGCTATAGGCATAAATAAATGATCACTAAAGCTCGCGCTCTCGCATGGGTGGTTGTGTGCGCCGCTCTAACGAAAATGCGGCTCGAGTGATCTACATATGATAATGTCCATACTTTGGGCGCCCACGATGCATACTGTCGTTTAGAGATAGATGCTTTATTAGTACGGCCATAAAACTTTAGAAATCAGGTACTATATCAAATACTTTTAGAGCGAACAATCAGTACAACGGTATATTTTTATGAGATAAAGTGAATGTTATTGACGGACAAAAGTATAATCTAGTTAGGTTTTATAGATTTATTACACATAAGCCGCCGTTAATATCAACGTCATGATTGATGTGTTGAATGTTAAAAAATCAATTTGTTCGATGGTTACTGATTTAATTTTTAATTTACTAACTATACGATGTGATAGCAATAAATAAATAAAATAGTAAAACAGAAGCAGCAATCATTGCTATAAGTATTGAAACTTTCCAGAATGTATTGTTATTTTTATAACTTGAGATCTATAAGGACATAAAATGTTAAACTTCATATATTTTTGAAGAGAACGAGTAGGTAAATAACAACTATACTGAATATATGTACATCGAAACTTTTCAACTGTTGTTCACTTTAGTGTTCACATTACCTAATCATAGTCTTCATATTATGAATGAGCGAAGATCGGTTTTTATGTAAGCACTAACGCCAGTTGAAAGATATAAATGTGTAAGATTTGCATTTGCATGTCAGAAACTTCTGCCATCGAAATATATACTTGTACTTGTATAAATATGTCTCGGGTTCAAATCCCTAGTCGGTCAACAAAATGTTATTGGGTTTTTGGGTGAAGAAAGTCTCAATAACAGTCCGGCTATTAGTAGTTGTAAATGTTGCAGATCGCCGTGCCGCGGGAAGCACGTAAAGCCGAAGGTACTGCGCCTGATATCTTTTCAGTCTTGTTGGATTGCCGTGCCATCGGATTATTATTAGAGTTAGGGAACAGAGAGTGCACTAGTGTTTGCGCACATACTTGTGCACTATAATATGCTATGCGCAGATAATCAATGTTCGTTAATATCGGTCAAAATTCGATCTTGAGGACATGATTATAATTATATTTTATTGTTACAACAGGGGTCTGCAGTTGCTTCATTAGCGGTGGACCCTAGCGGGAGACTGCTGGTGTGCGGCCACGACGACGGATCTTGTGCCCTACATGACGTGCGGGGATCTCGCGCCCTACAACGCTTCACTCCACACTCGGGTGATCTTCGCAGCGTGCGGTTCTCCCCCGGAGCTTACTACTTACTTACTGCAGGCTACGATGGAAGAGTAGTGCTTACTGATCTGCAAGGTAAAATATATTCCTATACGTAGCGGTTTCTTCTGCGAGCAAGACTATTGTTTTTGATATAAGTTTTTGTTAGCATAATCTTATCTTAAAGGTCCTGACTATTTACGTGTACCATTTTGTTGTTAAGGTGACCTGACGTGCGCGCTGCCGAGCGTGCCGGTGGCCCGTCACCCAGACAAAGTGATCTCAGCCAGGTGGCACCCGGACGATTTCTCTTTTCTCTCCACCTCTGCCGACAAGACCGCCGTGCTTTGGACGATACCGCCCGTCTAGCTACACACCTCGGATACATGCTTATAGCGACATGATAGAACTAACATATTCACCGTGCATCACACCAGCTTTCCTTCAAATTTTAATATAGAACTGAAAATATAGTTATATAGATTTTATAAAATACGGTGGCTTTGTGTTGTTATTGGTGTATCACAGCGAATATCAATAATATGTGGATCCAAATTAATACGTTCGTACGTATAGGCTGAGCGATTTAGAGATAGTTATATCCACGCTATATGAATATATGAATTCTGTGCATTGTAACTGAACGGCTGTATCGCAAAACTTTGCTTTTATTGTGTCTGTTTGCTTCTGGTCATTTAATACAATCTCAAATAATAGATAGGGAACGGTAACCTTTGTGGTTGATATATATGTAACTGATAGTTATCAGCACAAGAGTCAGTTACCTTCGTATAAGTGAACGGAACTGTATTTTTGTAATATAAAACGTAGGCCTATTGTGTACGACCCTTAGATGTTATCTAGAAGTTTCTGAAGAGCCCTTCGTTTAAAAATATATTGAATTTTGTCGTTCGGTTAGCAAACATTTCTGAATTTCTTAGATCACCTTTTAGAGTATAATTAATTGTGAAGATCTAAATTTTAGAATTTTGTTATTGTTATACCATAAATTGACTTTAATTATTTATTCCTTTTATCTGTACAATGTCGGTGTTGATCTAAATATAAACCTTCCATTTATTAGCACTAGCTTCGTGTATCTATGTTAACTAAAACATCGTGTAGTATCTTTGTTTGTGATTCTTTGTGCTTTGCTGTATGAATGCTTTTAATCTTATGACTTCTGTTGACCCAAAAAAAAGCTTTAAGGTGTGATTCGTCCACGAAGCTTGTGCCTCTGACATACAATTTTGTCATTTATGATGATGAAAAATTTTAATGTATGTCAAGTGTAAATATATTTACTTTACATAATAATATGCGTTTTATAAATCGTCAAAACATCATATAATTATAATATTATAGTAACCAGTGCTAGGGATAATGCGGACGGGACACTCCAGCCTGTTAATATACGTAGACGCATATACATTGTGATTAATTTGTCACAAGAACCATAGACTAAGACTAACTTCATAGGCTCATTAATGTACTGATCTTTTTGACTATTACACAGTTTTAGTTCGCGGTTAAGGAAATGTTTTAATGTATAGTGATACGGTCTAAGGTACGTTAATATGTTGAGTGTTAGGATACAGTGTCCGAGTCTCGAGTATTGTTAGTAGACCAAGGTAGTGGGCATCCATCGACAGTATATCTACTTGTATTGTATAAGACCGATCACTGCCGAGATGGCAGTTATTTAATTTGTTTATAATTAAGGACACAGGCGTAAATTAAAAAATATATTCAATGCGTTCGGTGTTCTGTCAAACGTTATGCGAGCACCCTCAATGTAAGTAATTAATTATAAATTGTATTAATGTTCTGAAATCTTAAAGATTATAAATGTTACTTAATATAATGTTAATAAATTGTATTGCAATATGTATGAAGTGTAAGAGTTTGCACAAATTTAATATCATTGTCACGTACACACGGCTACACATCAAGTTAGACACCTTATATACACATATCTACGCTACATACAAAATTGAGAATTGTCGGAAAGGGATAGTGCATAGTGGTGTCGATGTAATGGTAAAGATAAAGCATCGCGTCCCGTTCAGCGTGAGTTAGACAAAATAACAAAAATATAACGCACTCTCTCGCACGATTCGCAGCGTTCAACTTCTAATAGTTCAAAATCCAAACAGTCTAGGTTGATGTGTCGCTGTGTGTACTACGTACGTAAAACGCTCATAAAATTTATTTGCATAGCTTATTAAACCTTGTCAAACAAGTACTTACATTAAGTAGTGTTTGATATTTATTATTTTTTATAATCAGATGTAATATAAAAATTAAAATTATTTGTATGTTTATTAGCCGTGTGCGATGCATGAGGTGGTGGGAAGTTGAAATGTTTCGTAATGGCGAGAATGTGATTTTATCATGACAAAAATATGTTAATTATTATATATTTTATAAAAAAGTGTTATATTATGTTAGTTTATTTGATATAAAATAAGAGTAATTTTTAATTGACAAATAACGCTTGCATTCAGCTATTCCTTGTTGAAGAGTAATTACGAACAAAAAATAAATTTCAACATCGTGTGCGGTTAGTACTCGTGCAATATTCGCACATTCTAAGAATATTATTGAAATTATATTATATATTATATTATTAAAATATTTCGTGAGTGGTACTCGTTATTATTAAGAGTGTGCAGTTGCATTCATGTCAGTATTATGTGAGCTCGCCTCGTTCAGCGCCAACATGCTCCTTATTTATGAACAGGCTGTTCACCGCACCAACGTAGAATACAACCGTGCACTTTTAATCTTAATATATTATATAATACTGAATTATTGGTCGAAATATTAGACGCAAAATGCAATAATATAATGATGATCGTAATAAAAACGTCTCAAACTAAACCATCGAAACTGTAACCAGATCTTTGTTAAACCGAATTTCTTTAACATGTGTATCCATTATTATTTAAGAGTATAATCACATTATTTACAATATACGTGTTTCATTTCACCTTTAAGTTTGTGTTTATTTTATCCTTTGCTTTCTTTAGGGTAACAAAATTATATAAACCAGATTCTTAACTTTATGTGTCCATCTGTTAGTCATAGCTGCATATTTCAACTACTAATGCTGTCAGCGTAGTATTTGGAATAGTTTTATATCAACAAAAAATAGAATCGATAATTATTATATTTCTATTGCAAAATGCGATGTGAAAAGGATGTAAGAGGAATTGCCAAGACCAAATGGATTATCATACGAAAGAAATTAATTTTAACATTGGACATAGGTACATATGCCTACCGTGGTATTAACTTTTAGACCGCCACGGACGTTTATTGACGTTAAACCGTGCTCACGACGCCATCGACGGCATAGCACATCGAAAAAACAACATTTTTACAGTTCAGAATCGGCCGATTCTACATACAAAAATATGTTTGTTGAGTTTCTTTTCCTAATTATTTTTCCTTGGACATATTTATTATATTATTACGCAAAAATTATAATAATTAGCCACACTATCTTATCTTGTGTGAGTGCCAGTCAATACAGACCGGCGACACTTCGACCCAGTGGGATCTTTTGTGTCAACTTCCCCCATAACGACTGCCATAGATGTTCATGGCAGCCGGTACCGACAGCTTAACGTGCTCTCCGAAGCACGGAGCAGGCGATAATTGTCAATCAATACGCACATCATTTCGAAAAGTCATATAACTTCCACAAGTTAGAAGTGCCCGATTAGCCACACTATAATGGAAAAAGATCACAATGTAAGAATATTATGCAAAATGTATCATTTGGCGTGCAAATCCATGCCGCGGACGTGAAGAGTCGTCAGCTAGTGATGGGTTAGGAAAAAAATTACCGATAAAAGCTTTATGAATTATTTTACATAACAAGCTTTGCTTAACAAGCTTGGTGAAGAGGGTCGGGAGTTATCTTCTGGGGACGACATAATAGCAGTAAGTATCAGAAATTATATCTGAAAGCTACGCTATAATGATATTCATAACTTCTTGTGGGATTTAGAAATCATAGTGATTTTTTGGTACTATTTTACAATTTACTACATTAAAAAAACTAGATATTTTAAAGATAAATATCTACTATTAATATTTTTTATTCTTTTTCCCATTTATTTTTTCTTTCGGGGTTTTTGTCTAAATCAGACATTAACCCCATCATACCTTTTAACATTAGTAAGATCATTTTAACATAAATGCTATTAAGTATAATAAACTAACAGGTGCAAGTTAATAAAAAAAAAAAATTACTAATTAGGTACTGCTATCACGTCACACATCTTTTTACTATTAAAATTTTATTTACACATATATTAAATTGTGCGAGATATTATTACGAGATACTTGTACAAAATTGTGTAGATATGTATCTCTTTTTACCCGACTACGGCGAAGCCAAAAGGATAATGATTTTGGCAGTCTGGGTATGTATGTTTGAATGTTCCACCGTAACGCCTAAACTACTGAACCGATTTTAATGAATGAGGTGTCAATACATAGATTTGTAATAATGGCCCGGGTGACATAGGCTATAAACATTTTAAATTTGTCCTGTTTAGACCCCTTTTTTACGTTATAGATTTTTAAATAATAGGGTTTAAAGTATGAAGCTGCCGTTGTATAGTAATATATACTTTGAATTGATACTAAACCTTCATGGTGTGAGATTTTCGAGTGAAACTTTTTTCAAATGATACCCTTATGATTCTTCTTTTCAAAAATGTGCGAATTCGATTTCCGATTTTCAATTGTTTTATTGAGTTTAGACGGGAAAGTTGGATACTTCTAAAATCCAAGTCATTTTTGAACACGAGTTCCGACGCGGGACTAACGCGGCGGAAACGGCTCGCAATATCAACGCTGCGTTTGGAGAGGAGACTACTAATGAACGCACCGTGCGTTTTTGGTTTAACCGCTTTCGTAATGGAAACTTCGACTTGAAGAACGAACCACGTGGAAGACCGTCCACACAGGTGAATAACGATGAATTGAAGGAGATGGTGTAAGCTTTACCCAGGAATTAGTGTCATGGTTTAACGTTACCCTACCTACAATATTGCCTCATTTGCATCAAATCAATAAGATAAAATATACAAAATGGGTGCCTCATGAGTTGACTGACCTGCAGAAAGAAATGCGTGTTGAAACTTGTGTTCCCTTGTTGAATCGGTACAGAAATTAAGGAATATTGGGTCGAATTGTGACATGTGACGAACAGTGGATTCTTAACTATAACTGTCAGCGAAAAGTGCAATGGGGTAGCAATTGCACTTTTCCAGGTCAAACGACGCAACAGTGCCCTAAAGCAAAGCTTACCAAAAAAAGGTAATGGTAACTGTTTGGTGGTCTCTTCATGGTATTATTCACTATAGCTTTCTCAGGTCTGGTCAAGCAATAACAGCATACCTTTATAGTGCCGAACTTCAAACAATGGTGACGAAACTGGCAGTGAAACAGCCTCGACTCGTGTATCGATCTTCGCCATTATTGCTCCATGATAACGCAATACCTCACACTGCACGCGAAACTGTTGTAACTCTACAGGAGCTACAGTTAGAAACCATATGTCAGCCCCTCTACTCGCCAGACCTTGCTTCAACGGACTTCAATTTTTTTCAAGATTTGGGCAATTTTCTACGTGGTAAAAACAGGAGGCAGTACAAAATGCTTTCACACTGTTTGTAGAATATAGATCGCCGGAGTTCTATCGTAAAGGCATAAATGAACTTCCGTTTAGATGGCAGCAATGTATAGATGAGGGTAAATATTTCTATTAAATAAATATGGTACATCTTAGAAAAAAACGAGTGTTAATTTTTCAGTACAAATCGGCAATTTCATACTTTAGCCCCTAATATAACTCAATTCAGATGAACGATTAAAGGCAATGAAAACAATTTATTGTAAGTATTTAAAAAAATATTATTCCTAAATATATGAATAATATTTTACAATATTATTTAACACTTAAGTCACGTGGTTATAAATTATATACCATGCAATAATATCGTTAAGCATGTCATGCATGAGTTAGAGATGTAACTCAGAAGCGGCAAAGTTTGTGAGCGCAGTGCTGGCCTCACAACTTTGCCGCTGCTCTATTCTATTGATGTCTTTTCACGTTAGTAGATGTAGTCACAAACGAGATTAGTGCTGTGACTGGACTATAGAGCGCGCCCAAATTTCATCATGTTCTGCGTTGGGCAGCGGCGATAGATCTCGTTCAGCTCCTAGACGTTGATACAGAGCTTAGGCTTATGACAGTGTCTTGACAAGATGTAGTCTGCCAGATAATCACGTTATAACGTATTAAAGAGAACCTAAAGTTGGGTCATCGCAAGCAGTCTTTACCGGAGTATATACATTGCCGCAGGAGACAATACAGTGTATAAATGTGTGAGTATGAATAAGGGCAATGAGTGTGCACTTGTTACTTGGCATCGTGGATGTATTCGTATGGCTTATCTTGGCACAGTCACCATCGCAAACTGGTTATCTATTTACGTAAGTAGTGAATTAGTCGAAATTGGTCGTAAAATAGCAGAATTGGTCGGTTTGGGGGGTATTGGTGGCTTTGCCAAAGTGAGTGCTCATCTTGGGACAGATACCTTGTATTTCCAAAACCACAGCACCTAGATCTAACTATACCAATAATTAGTCGACATTGATTACAAATTACCAGCATCATACGAGCCCCCGTATAAAAGATGTAAGGGGTATTGGTGGCTGTGCCAAGATCAACGCTCATCTTGCCACAGCCACCATAATAACATAACATAATATATATCTCGGTAACCACAATGCCTAGCGAAAATCTGATTGCACTAATAATTAGTTGTCAATTGGTCGACATTAGTCACAAACTGCCAGAATTAGTCGGTGCTTCCGAAAAAGTAAGTTGAGTAAATTTTGTACCAAGATGAGTGCTCATCTTGGCACAGCCACTAATACCCCTTATATATTTTAAAAGGCAGCTCGTACAATACTGATATTTTATGATCAATGTCGACTAATTATTGATATAGTTAGATCTTCGTTCGGTAAGCGTTCACTTTGCACACAGCCACCAATATAAAATAGGTCGGGGAACAAAAGTGTAGCGCTAACCGTTATTGCGCAGAAGTCAAAAATAAGGTATCTGAGGGGGAGAGTCCTTCTCTCCCCCTCAGATACCTTATTTTTGAAGGGCGGGCGTGCGTAGCGCCGGTTGGCTCTCCAGTCGCATTCCGTCATTCGCACCGATACGACCCCCGCGAACTTCCAGTGTACAGTCGTGTACAGAATTGCTTGTTGTTTTGTTAGTTTTGTTTATTGGTTTGATTTTTTGTTTGTTTTTGTTAAGTTTGTTTGTAACTTTGAACAGTGAATATACATAGAGTAAATAATGTTTTGAGAAGACAGGCGCGGCAAATGGTTTGTGATGTGCATTGTTTTTTGAAAAGGGAAGCTAATGATTTGATTGATTCTTTAAAACAAATCAAACATGAGATTGACGAAGTTGCGAGTATATTACTATGTAATTCGGACGACAGTACTGAAGATGTAAGCCAGATTATACAACAAACTCGACAAACTGCAGAAGTTATTAAGTTATTAATCCAAAAACGAACAGCAGTGTCTACAAAAACCTCAATCGCAACGGTGAGGAAAATCTCCAAACAAGCCGATAGTACTGATTTAGTCTCTGTGTTTAGAACGCCTGGAAAAACCTCCGAGAACAGGTCCAGTAAGAGATATTAATAACTTCGACCATTCATAAGACAAATAATCTCATAATGAACTTCCCATCGTCGGAAATTTGAAAAGGAAGTTAGAAGAATATATAAATTTCAAAGGTTCAAAACGAAGTCTTCGGCGAATAATTAAAGATTTGGAGGTTTCGGTGGAAAATACCGAAAACAACCGGCAAGTGCTAATTGAAACTTCAAATATATGTTTGCAACGTATCGAATACTTGCAAAATATAAAGAAATATCGCCAAGAGGGAAGGCCTATCGTATATACAGACGAATCTTACGTAGATTCTTCGCACTCTATTCCAAAAGCCTGAACCGATGGTACTACCACAGGCCTCAAAAAACCTATTTCGAAAGGACAGCGAGTTGACATTGTCCACGCAGGGACTGAGACTGGGTTTATACCTAATGCGTTGCTAACTTCTGGTACCAAATCAGGCGACCACTACGACAATATGAACTATGAGATCTATACAAAATGGCTTAAAACACAGTTAATACCTAATTTACCACCCAATTCTGTCGTGGTATTCGACAACGCGTCGTATCATAATAAACAGTGGGGTCTCGCGCCAACTTCTAATTCTTAGAAAGCCGACATGCAGGCTTGGCGCACAGAAAAGGGCATTCAGAACGACGAGGCATTACTGAAACCTCAGCTATACAATTTAATTAAAGAAAACAAAGAAAAATTCAACAAATTTTCAATTGACCGAATCGTAGGTGAACAAGGACATCAAGTGCTCAGACTACCACCATACCACCCAGATCTGAATACAATCTAAATGGCATGGTCGGATATTAAACAATATGTAGGAAGCAAGAATGTGAAACGGAGTGTTACTAAATGTATAGAATTAGTTCAAGAATGAGTTTTACTGATGGGTGCATGGGATTGCGGAAAGTTATGTGAAAAAGGTAAAGACAATAGGATATCAATATGCAAAAAGTGACCATGTCGTGGATTTAGTGACAGAAGAATTTATTATTCGCGTTGATGCAGATAGCTCTGAGGATAGTCTTGGTGATTCGGATGACGATGCTAGTGCAGACGATCGAAGCAGCCCTGAGCCTGGGCCCTCAACGAGCAAAAGGCGAAGCAGCCCTGAGCCTGGGCCCTCAACGAGCAAAAGGCCCTGTCGAGAGATCATAGAAGGCGAGATACCATTTTCTGACTAGGAAAAGGCCACCTTAGGCGGTACATAAACGTCTGTGACTGTCATATCGCCGATCTCTAACTTTTGAAAATTATATTTTATACTAAGCTAAAATAAAAATTGTCTATTTCGATAACGTTTTTATTATTCTAATCCTCGTAAACTTATATAAATCTTGGGAATTGGAACTTTAGGTAATAAATAATTACCAAGACATACACTCACACTCATGCACGTACAAACACATAAACTACGCAGTTTACATAAATCAGTTTCTATCTATCTATCTATAAGTTTTACTCGCTTAATACATTTATTACTTACCTACTACTTAAGATTTAAATTTAAATACACATGACAACCATTAGGTACTTAAATACGATACCTACTATTTGACATAAAAATAATACCATAAGTTATAAAAGTATTTGCGTGGGCGAAAGTACATATGCGCAGCTACCCCTCCAAATGTACACTTACACCGCTACACTTTCGTGCCCCGACCAGTACCCCCTTGTATCTTTTAAAAGGCGGACCGATCAATTTTGCTATTATATGACCAATTTTGGCTAATTATCGACTAATTCACTACGTAAATAGATTTCTAGTTTGCGATGGTGGCTGTGCCAAGATGAGCCATACGATGTATTGCCACATCCAAGGAGCCTGATGGGTCAGCAATCCGATACAACTAGTGATAGATCCAGTCCCAGCTTTACGTGCTTGCTTAGGCACGGGTATATAACATCACCATCTTTAGGAAGCAGTTACTGCAAAGTTTTTAAAGAAATACCGAAATAAAAATTTTCTGGTGTTACGTGGCAACATGGATGAATTCCCACATCCAAGGAGTGCTGTGGGTCAGTAATCCGAAACGACTAGTGAGATATCAGGTCCAAGCTTTAAGTGCTTGCTAGAAACGGGTATAACACATCACCGTCTTCCTAAAGCAGTGTGAACCTGTCATTGCAATATTTTTGCAATGCCTGCGCTTTCGTCTTTGACGACATGTTTGATAAATTCGCTTGATAATTCTTAACAAAGTGTCGTGGTTTGATCGTTTTAAGAAAGAGTTATTCGGTGGAGTGACTTGTTCTGTTATAAATGCTCTAGCTAGTGTAAGATGTATACATCTTTAATTGTCTTTTCCTGGAATGCCCGTTGCGAGTGATTCGGTTAATAATAAAGCTGCAATGAAGCCTTTATAGAATTGGCGTAGTGAACATCATCAACCATCGTACCCATCTGCTAACTCAAAACATGGTTATGCGACAAAGCACTAAACGACACGAAAATCAATGGACAGAAACAAAAGAATGTAGAAATGCTTAACGTAATATTCTACCGATCTTAGATGAACATTTTTCGCGAGAACTGATACATTCCACCAACAAAAATCTACCACCTAGTGGGCATAATATGAGCCACTGCTCTCTCAACAAACAGCTATTCTATATTAGCTTCACCAATATAAAGGCTGCTTGGAAACCAAGGAGGCATCGGCTCACGTGCTTTTACGGTGCACAGGCATGGTATCCCATGCTTTTGGGCGGGACAAGCTTCTGAACATTTAGAAGTTACGAAGATAGTACCTACTGAGCAATATTGGTTCCCGACCATCTTTCAGGACGGAATTGAGGTGGTATGCGTAGTTACTCATACCATCTCAATCCCGTCCTGAGTTCAGTTGAACTCTTCGGTTGCACGTATATATGATGACTCAATTGAGAGGTTAAGTGTGGGTAACACACATCCAGCTAACTAACCTTCTAATATAATATCCACTATCTCTCTAAGACTACTAGGAAAATTCTAACGTGGCCTTATTTATTAAGAATATCTAACCTAACAGCATTTTTACCATTAAATACAAAGGTGATTTAAATAAAAGGTAGACACACTTCAAAAACTCTTTAGGTAAGTACTCATTTGACAATGTTAGTAATAAGTTATTTTGACTATAATCGCAGAAGTTTTTAATGTGCCTTTGATAAAGAGCTTGGTCTAGTAATTTTACTGACTGCTTTTATTGTTAAATATTTTTTGGATATACCTACCTGGTCGCTTTTCTATAAAACTTTTAAATGTAAAAATTAGGAATTATTTTTGTTTTGTAACGAGTTATCTACCTATTTATTGTGTTGGGATGACTTGGTCCTTATCTAACTCTAACAGAGGACAGACACGTACAGAACGATAAGCTAGTTTAATGCAAAACTATACTTAGTACTTAGTAAAGGAATCTTTATTCGTCTAATATACAGGGTGATTTTGAAATCGTGTAATTCCTTTTAACCACGCATTCTACTGGTGATATAGAATAACCCTGACCATATTTTTATTTAATTAGATTTATTTTTTTTGAAAAATTATTATTCCGTTTTTTTCGTGAAATGGTGTCAGACAGTCATATGTTAACCAACCGAGGCAATTTTAATTTTTTACTAATTAAAATAAAAAAACATATTAATAATTAATGTCGTAAATAATAACGGGCGGTCCTTTTTATTGCCCCTTATTATTTACGACATCAGTTATTGTTATGTTATTATTTTCAAATTAGTAAAATATTAAGATTGTGTCAGGTGGTTAAAATATGACTATTTGAAATCATTTCATGAAAAAAATCTGTACTCTAATTTTGCCGAAACCATTATTCTAATTAAGAAAAAATATGGTCAGGGTTATTCTATATCACCAGTAGAATGCGTGGTTAAAAGGAATTACACGATTTCAAAATCACCCTGTAGATAGATACGTATAACTTATATGAACAGCTACCAGATACAATAGGTATTGATCAGAATCATAACATTTATCTTTTGAGTTTTGTAATTATTAATTTTATGTGTCACTACATATTATTATAAAACAAAGTCCCCAGCCGTGTCTTTCTGTCTGTACGCGATAAACTCAAAAACTACTGAATAGATTTTCAAGAGGTTTTCACCAATAGAGAGAGTGATTCATGAGGCAGGTTTATGTGTATAATTTGTATTAACCGTGCAAAGCCTGAGCGGATCGCTATTAATAAATAAAAAAAACATTAAAATTGAAATGTCGCAACGCACAAAGTTCCTGTATTAATTGTTTTGTACCAAATTTCAATGAAGCCCCGCGAGTGAGCCTGTAAACTCATACTTCGCGTTGCTAAGACGATGGCTTTAAACTCTTGTCGGGTTTATACGAAAATAACAGATCGGATGTCCAAAATAGAAATAATATCCGACTCTAAAGTGAAGTCGAAATTAAATATCTTTTTTGCTTTTTCAATTCAAGATGTTTTATCAAGTAGAAGTTGTAGGTAGATACGTTTAGTATCTTCTAGTTACATAAATATGTATGTGTGTCTCTCGATTTAGGAATCGAATCATAGTAAGTATTACTGCAATGTCCCTCTGAAAGTCGCTACCTCCAGATGGACATTGCAGAAATACTGTGATTGTATGATATATTATATGATTTTAGATAGTTCTTAGTAATTTTAACAGTCACAGTGTATGATATGATGTAGGTATGTCTCGAGGCAAATTCTGTGCAATATATCCTTGCTGGATCCGCTGGCTACATATCCACACGGTTACAAAGTCGATAATCGATGCCTTTTGGATCATTCGTCCAGTGCTTTGACCGTAGTGTAGACCTATAGGGAGCGAGGAAGTCAGTCCATGCCGACGGGCTATGTCTATCTGCAATCTGGTGGTATAAATCAGCAGATTGATTTGGTCTACGAGAGTATTTCGCGTTCTAACCTGTGCCGACTGTGCCACTGAGGAAACGCCAAAATACCTGTTTGAGGCAATAGTCATTCCTGGTTAACAACAGAATAAGTAAATCAAGAAACTATATAGTAAGATAGTATGATCAAGTAACCAAATTTTTTTTTTAAATTTGCCTGTTGGCATCAGTCTCAATCCAAAGGCGTAGTATCGGCAATTAAGATAATATTTTCTATGTAATTCATTATTTCTTTTCATATAATCAAATAAACGTTTATTTGAACATTAATTAATATTATTATTTACATTATTTGATAAACAATAATGAACACTGTAATTTAAACTAGATTTACCTATGCATTACTAGCAGTTAGTTTTTTGTATTGGTGTAGGTACATTACAACAATTTGTACAATATTGTAAAAATATAGAGTTCTTGAGTTTTATCTCATTGTCACGCTACCAGAATAACGCCTTTGATATTGGCATTCGTTGGGCACTTTTCAAATCAAGTTTGATTTACTCGCCATTGTAAAGGTCTGCATTCACAGCTTGTCCAGGATTTAGCACTTCACAATGAAAGGCTCAATATTCCATCAAACAGACAAAACCGCTTTATTGGGATGTACGAAGTACAGCTAAGTTCTCTACTTTCTGGATTTTTATTCGCAGAGAGTCAGTGCCTTTTGCATTTTGGTTGATCGTAAAGGACTCATTTTAAATTTCCAGTGTTCAATGAAAAATCATTTCTGTATTGTGAAGAAATAAGTTGCATATAGTAAGGTCGGTCAGCTTTGTTTTCTGCCTTACTGCCCTGTTTATTTAACGTCGACTACGGCTTGTTAAAGCATTGCCATTGTTTCAGTTTGTTGGTCTGCTTGTACAAGCAGACCAGCAAACTGAAATATGATTGTACAGACGAGAATTAACGAATTTGAACTTATGAAACGATCTCTGGCATTTAGGACCGTAAGCATTTGGCATGTAAATAAACAGCGTAAATGTGATTGGTAGCTGATATGAGCTGCTGTAACATAGACACGCGAAATGGTACTAAAGAGTATAAATTATTTCGGTAATTGGAACTATTTCTAAAGCAGATACCTGATTATAATAGTGCTAATACGTTTTGTATTATCTGTTACTATAAGATCATCGTTTAAATAGCTATTAAGTATTAAGTAGGTTCTTGTATGTATTGCGTATGACAAAGAAATTGATTAAACGTAAAAATATTTTACTATTTGTAATTATTGCAATCATTTAAAAATACTTCCATAGTTTTTACCTGTGGCTTTAATTTCGTAAATTGTTCAGTAACACACCAGGATTAAAAGTATCCTGTATGTTAATCGGGGACACGGTTTCAGTGAAAAAAATAGTTAAAAAAGAGAACCGACCAGTTATATCGAAGCTACCGAATTTATGATCATTGAACATAATTATGAAATAATTATATTATAATATATTTGTTGTAGCATTTTCACTGTTAGTCTAGTGGTTTATATAAACTGCCGTGTATCATTCAAAAAAACATTAATAAGGTGTATTACACCGAAATTAAATTAAATTATATTTATGTGACATAGTATTAACAGTTATAATTATAATGTATTTTAGTTAAGCATCACCTAGCATTAAGAAAACCTGTAAATTGTAATATGTGGACAACGTCGTTGGTTGTACATTTGTTAACCGTAGCTGTAATACCTACTAATCTAAACTTATACTGTATAACTGTTTGTTTGTTCCATTAAATAAATAAATAAAAATAAATAAATAAAATCATGAAGACCAGAAACCTTGGTTAGTTTAACATAACCGTTGTATTTGGATTTTGTGTAATAGTCACAGTTAGGATTTAGATGTGTCTTTTCATCCGCATGTCTCGGAAATAATGTCACTTGTCGTGTCGGATTTCAGACCTCTATAATGGTGCCAATTCTGTTGTCACAAAATTCTCTTAACTTAATTAAAATCACTACAATTTAGTTTAGTCCTGTTAAAGGACATTTCGTATTCTGAAATCGTTAAAATTGACAGGACTAAACTTATTTTAGTTCGATAGGATCAATATCTTCCCTATGGACCTAGGTTCTATTAAGTGCTCCTGACTGATATTTAATCTGAACGATATTATTATAAATAAAACAGATAATATTGTCTTCTGTTTACGCGAATGTTATTCATTGAAATTAAACTACTATATATGGATTTTATCGCGTTGTTTATTTAACACTGTATTACACAATTTTAAAACTATTACACTACTACTACTATTGATTTTATTTTACTAATTTATAAGATAATAAAATTATTTAAACTATTAAATCTATTTATTTTTGGTTTACACTTTTCCCGACGTTTCGGTTGCTTTTCAGCAGCCATGGTCACGAGGAGACCATCCGTGACCATGGCTGCTGAAAAGCAACCGAAACGTCGGTAATAGTTTCAAAATTTTGTAATACAGTGATAAATAAACAACGCGATAAAATCCGTATATAGTAGTTCAATTTCAATAAATAAAACAGAGATTATATGGTAGACAACAAATTATCAAGGCCAACCTTACGATACCAAAATCGATGTGTACACGTTGCTTTCGCGAGAATCCCGTGATGTACCTCTAGCTTTATTACCAGAGCTTAATCGACATCTACCAGCTATCTTCTTATGAAGGTAAATATGGCGAATCCAATTTCGGTGGGTATACTTTATCTACTGGAACATATTTCTGTTTTTATTATAGGTGGTTGATTTCTATCTGGCAAGCAATAGTGCTATTTCGTTATTAATATATATACTCTACTACTTTCTTGTTTAATTAATATATTTTTACATAGTTCAGTGTTTTTTGCGTTTGTTTATTCTATGTTTGTAAAGACCTTCGAATACAAAACTTGATCGGTAGTAGGAGTGCTGTTTTCTAATACATTTAGTGTGTGGTATTTTGGTAAAATATTTAATGGTCGTATTTATATATATATAATTATAATAGTTATCTTTAAGGTAATGGTTTTTGTCTAAAAGAAGACCAAAGTTTTAAATGGAAAATCTTCAGTTTATTGGTGAATAAGACTTCAATTAATGATGGAGACTACAAATTGAGCAGTGTAATTTCCTTAAAAGATATAGATATCTTTGGTCATAACTATTATTAAAAAAATATTGAGCATACTTCGTAGATAAGGGTGGTTTCTCATACGATTAATATTTTTCATCTTTTTCGTCATAAATCGAAAGCTATGTGGCGTATTTAAATTAAGCCCTTTCGTGTACCTGCTTGACCTAGTTACCCCACTTTAAAATTAAATAATATTCCTGCCGGTCCCTTTTGCAATAAAAATGAAAATCTTAATTTTGTAAAACGATATATTTGAGTAAAACTTTACATTCGTATATTTCTTTTCTATTGTAAAAATATGATCTTAGATAATCAAGATGAATAGTGCCTACTTAAAATTCCTACTTAATATTCAGATTATGTATACAAGGTTATTCTTAGTATAGTGAAAACCTCTCAGAGAGTGATTAAACTTGTTATTATGAACAACTTTTGTACTGAGACATTGCCGAAATCATGAAAAAAAAAGCTGTTCCATACAAAATTCGACTTTGACTTCGACAAAATGAATCTCATCTTTTATTAACTTTTGGGTATCTAATATTACTTAGTTGGTGAGGCATAGACAGGTTTAGGACAGAAGGTAAAGTAATGAACAGCTCGTTGGTTGGACACGTTTATTAATACAGCAACAAACATTCAATAAACAAGGACTTTCATTACCAATAAATAAGTAAGTGCTACTACTTCCAGCATTAGTCGTCAAACCTGAATATACCTGGCTATTACATATCTTTCCAATAACAATCATTTGCTAAGGATGCTATTTTTTACTATGCTCATAGTTCTAACATATTATTCAATATTTAATTATAGTATGGCATAGATATTGGCTTACATCGAGTTAATAGTTATAAAATACGTTGATATCCAATTATCGGGCGCAGTATTCAAGAGTGATCAAAGAGTTTATTTATTCGTATTTTATATCAGTGCAAAACTTAAAAAGTTAATGTACTTTCAAAACAAATAATGAGACAACGAAAAGAAGTTCTACAAAATAATTTCGAAGCTATAAAAGTTTTAAGGGATGTCCTTAAATTTTGTAGCATTTTGTACAAAAGATTGCAGTCAGGCTACGCAGAAGCCAAGTTTACGAAAAACTTACATATCCATTATAAATGACCCGAATTTTAAATAAATTCTCTTAAGAACACTGCTAAATATTAGAGATAAGTTAAGACTAATCAGTTATTTCATTATTTACTAATATTATAATTATCTTCCTACTTACGGTAACTCTTAGCCACATATTATGAAGATATAACGTAACATAACATTATAATTGTATAACTATAGGTAAACAACCACAAACATAAACATACTTAAAAACTAAGTCAATACAGTCCCGGATACAATTAATTCGATACACGTCGGTTGTCCATTTTAAATTTTTGTTATTCTACATAGAAATGCTTAGAGGCAGAGCATTGAGTCGTAACTCACGATCGGATAATCCTATGTGTTCCTTGTTTAAGTAATGGATGCGATGTCCATCGAATCGAAATTTGATCCGTACGTCGAGACACTTTTAGAAATAGTACCTATATACCTATATGTTAAATAACAACAACTGTTATTCCTAACGTGTTAAATAAAATAACCGATATCAACATTTAAAAATCATTAACATAATAATAATAGCACTTATAGTAAACTACTAAACAATCAACAATTTAAAACGGCGATAATTGTATTTCAATGATATTGATTCCAATGTTTGAATAATATGTTATTTGATTATTTGTAAAACATCTACTGACATGTAAGTGCAACATCGATTGAATACATTTTGTTAATATACCTAGCTATAATAATTACGTAGGTATATCACGTGCGGTGTAACACAATCTTGATATGAAGTCTATATTACTGATTTTAGGAGCTTAACTGTAAAATGGATAGAAATACTGTATTCGAAGCAATATCGAGAGTTTAAATTAAATCAGCCAATGTTGGACATATAATCTTTAGTTCGGCAGAGTAATCTAAGGTTGAGTTTACCGCGTTGCCGTTGGCATCGATTACTACAGATATTTTAGAATTAGAATACGTCTACAGATTAGATATTTGTTTTACAAACATGAATAATTAATTAGCTTCGCTTTACCCTGTTCGCATACAGACATATCGCCTCAAAGATTTGTGAAATTATAAGCTTTCTCCTTGATTAACGTTATCATGAAGTACATATATAATTGGGAAATTTATATATAAAAGCCGTAGTAGCTATAAGACTGAAAGTTATACAATAAGGTAGAGTAATGAAGTTATAACTTAAGTTATAAATTTGCCTAATTGTAAAACTTTTCATCGATTAGCTGTCTTTTCATTTCATTAAACAGACTAAGGGTTATTAACTTATTACCAATAGTTATGCACAGCGGTATACCGAACTGAAACCCTTTTCGAACATATTGCCTATGTTTATTTTTAATCTGTTTAACTGTTGTTATGTGTTATTCCACCATTTCGATTATTAGTTTAAATTATTTAAACTGACTTAGAAAAGCAAAAGGGAATAATAAGAAAAGTACAAATTATCTAGAATAATATAAGGTTACCTAGTCGTGCATAGTATATGAGAACATGTTCGTACTATTCAAGTAGATCATCAAATTCAACATGAATTCAGCTTAAGTGCAATATAGACAGTGCTATCTCTATTGCACTTAAGCTGAGTTCATTAGCTGTAGAAATAACCATTCACCTTTTCGACTGACCTATTATTAGCTATTGTAGTGCCCAGACTGGATACTATTAACTATTATGGCGTGGCATTGATGCGCTTAATGAAATTAGCAACAATTAATTAGTTGAGTTACATTGAATTTGTTAAAACGACCTTTTATATTCTATTTTATATGTGCTTACATACAGCAACATATTATTAAGGAAAGAATATTACAATATTTATTCCACAAGAGGTTGAAAACGATTGGTATTATGCAGTGCTGAATTGAAATTAGGTATAGTAAAAATTATACATCACGTTTATGAGAATTGATAAGCGAACTGTGTTTTAAAATATATTATACTTTAAACAAAAACCAATGTCATTGAACATGAAATATTTTGAAATATACAACGCAACGTGGGCATAGACTTTCCTTAATAATAACTTTCACCCTCGCTACAGTTCAAATATAAATACAGCCATCGTTTTGTCAGTCAAATCAAATTACTGAATATTTTACCACTTTTGTGCTGAATATACTTTCCCTGCTTTGTAGCACAACTGAAATTGTTGATGACAGCAATATTACAGCCAAACTCTAATATCGAATCAAATTCACAATTAAAGTAAAACGTCAACCAAAGTAAATAGTATTCTGTAATCTTTATAGCCCTTTCTACAAACTCGTTCAAATGTAGCGAAATGGTTCACTTGGTTGAGCTCCTATTATATTAAAAGGTTATTTGAGTGACTAAATCCCTTAAGACGTATCTAAAATATAAACATTACTAACACTTTAAATGTTAAATATTTTTCGAACCGAGCATTATGATCCTTTTGCAGATACAATCAAGAACTTTTATTTAAGATCAAAGTGTAATATGTCGTGTCTCGGGACAAGAATGAGATTATGTGCAATTGATATCAATATATGTATTCAATATAAATCCACTTGTACTGTTCATGTCTGTCTCGCCTTGTATCGGCATCTTGTTATGAAATTACGTTCTTAAAATATCTTCTGTAAAAGTATTATGCATTTATTGTGGTAGAATCACGTAAAATGGTTTTGTCTATCACGATTTTAAATCCGAGTCTTTTCCACGAGTATAATACGTTGGTACGAAATAATGTTTATTTTGCTCGATTCGAATTTGCATGATATGATTTCGGTAATTTATTATATAATATTATGTTAAATATTGTCTTTCTTAACAGCGTAAATTAAAATATACGTTGTCGTAAAATCTTTACCAAACGGTTTCATTGTGGTAAAGTATTCCCATTTAGTAAATTTAAATCTGGAACGGCGTCAAACGTATTTCTAGCAGCACTAACTTCTAGAAATTTAAAATAATCGAAACGAACAAATTTTGGATTTGTTTGAACTGTAAAATAAAATTTGTACCCTTTTTTATTAAATGGCACCTACCAGACCAGACGGTCAGCGTCCGCAAAAAAGCAGTTCAAGGGCACAATGCGAGCTCTGACGTGCCTAGGTACTCTTCTAAACATCATCAGGATAAAAATGCGAAATGGATCTTATATAAAAGCTTTTAGAGCTCACTTTTATAAAACGAGTGTATTAAGTAGTTCTTCTCGTCTTTGAAGACTGGTCTGTCTGATCGAGGCTTATATCCGCCACATCCGTAGCATCCGGGCTTGCTTTTGCCTTTTTTTTATAGGTACCTACATCAGTATCTGTAGCAATTTAGTTAGTTCAGTAATGATCCAACTTGAATAATACTGCGATCCGAATTACATATAATATGGTCGACCGGGAACGTCCTTTCGCACAAACGGCCTCTACTTTATAGAGTCCGTTTAAGAGTTTTCCAAATCTCGATCTGTGTAGGTATTACTAGATTATTTTATTTCTGTAATAAGTTTAATAAATATTTATATTTAGTTTAATATAATATTTATATATTATATTCGTACTTGTCTTGTGATAACTATAGTTTTTAATTGAGTTATGGTATGAAATACTATTGAAACTTTAACAACTGAAAGATATTAAAAAGACCGCGATGTTCAAATGAAAATTCACAGCACATGTGCCATAAATCTTTAAGATTAAAGTTTAAATTGAAAGTGGATAAGAAGATATCTTTGAGGCGTTATCTGAAGCAGCCGTTGGTCGTGGATTTATAAAGAGTCTTTCTTGTGAGTCGGTGGGTCGGCGGGCGGCACCCCGGCGGCAGACATCTTGCGGCGCTCGATGCGCGCGCGTGACACCGGCCGGTAGTACTGCTCGCTACGCCGCCGTCAGCGTTCCGGTGGGGGCGCCTCCGACTCCAACTCCATCCACAGGGAACTGATGACGCGGCCGTCTGTTATCACACAAAATAACACTTATATAACATATCATCATTTATCTACATATACATTTATCTGAGAAGTACAAAGTACTATATATTTGTAAGGAGCCGCCACCAATCCCCATCAGATATTATTATTGTTACGGTGACAATACCGACCAAGCTGGGATATGAAAGAAGTGCTAGTAATATAAATAAGACTTAATAATTTTGAAATAATAATTGGATTATTAAGACAATCGATTATGTGTCGGTTAAAATGAATATAAGAATAGTGCCAATTTGGCCAAAAATCCTTTTGAAACAGAAGGTTCTACTCACAGCACTGCTCGAGATGTGCCGTCCTTGGTCAAACATCTATTTTGCGATACATTAATCAAGCCCAACGGGATAATCCTGTTAAGAATTTAAGTGAATTACTATAGAAAGAAATTTTAAGGATATACAGTCGGTCAAGAAAGTGGTCTACCAGTTATGAAAACAGTTTCTGTGTGATTAATTATCGCTAAGGTTGACTTTTCAAACAGACAGAAACTTGACACATGGCATGTCGTAAATAAAATAAAGAGAGAAATAGTCACTGTCATAATATTATTGCAAGGGGAAATCGACCTTGTAGTGTCATGCCGTTCAAATGAACCTCAACCGTAGTGTGGTAGACCGCATTTTTGGTTGACTGTACTTAATTATACTAGATTTTGAAAACTTTTGCTTTCTTGGAAACAGTACTTTTTTGGAGAATAACTTTCATCCAGAAAAAAGAAATGAATATACATTTACAAACAAACTCACATTCCCATTTATAATATCAGTTATGATTTAATATGTACCACAAACATATTTTTTGTATTGTATCACTAAGGGTCAATAGTGTAGTTTTTAAATTTGTGATCGCGCATTGAATGCATTTACGACACATTCAAGGAGTAAAGAGAACGTGATTTGTAGCAGATCATCTAATAGTAAATGTACATTATGAATGCTTTATTTATAAAGGAACATCTATCTTATTTAAATGTGATAGTTAGTCAATTCGGTTCCTAATACAAGACTGGATCGAGGATATTTGTAGCTATCGTGCATAGAACGGCTCTCTTTGTGATCTATCATGCTAGCAACCGTTGAAGCTACTGCAATTGGACATTATTTGCATTATTGTTTAATGGTACAAACAAGCGATATATGCACTTTGCTTTAATGTTATATGCTAGCGAGATCAGCACAGATTCCAGTAGGCTATAATGGATTTGATTTGAGAAGCAGATTTTCGTAGAATTTTGTTAAGGTGACCTTTTAGATTTTATGTAATAGTAGTGTGTGGTAAAGGTACAGTTTCTAATATAGTTTAAATATTTAAGCAAAAGTCCTTGTTTTCGAATGCGTATCATTAATATTTATGTCTGAATAATTAGTCAGTTCATATTACCCTTGCTAGATAAACGGTATTCTGTTGTAACATGTTTAAGATATAGAGCAACGAAAACATTACTCTCAGATTGCTTTCCCTTTGTGTTTGGCTGAAGTCGAGACGCACGTTAAATATTTCTACAAATATTGTTCTCAAGAATACTTTTTGTGTGACAATGATACATTGCTATATAAGCATTATAATCCTATATCAATTGAACGCTCTATTTACTAAAGTAATGCTGTAAATAGGGCGTTCAACTGATATCTGTAGGATTAGATTGCTTTTGTGTAGCGATGTGTCATTGTGACACATAAAGTATATTCAGTCAACATGTAGCCAGAGCTGCTTCATATTCTCCGCCGCTGAGCGTCTTGAGTGTTTGTCCGAATGAATACGTATTGATAGTAAATATTGTGTTACGTATGAGTCAGGGCGAACTTGGAGAATAGACTCGGATAAAGGCACCGCTGGAGCCCAACAGCGTATCGATAAAATACCAAACACGAGCATGAGTATTGACAAATTGATTCATATCTTGCGTGTTTCTCCTGTATTAGTTCTCTGGCTCCTCACATGTTTACAGAACAATGAGGTATTTAATTAGGAATCGCGCAATCTTTCCTGTATGTTATCGGCTAGAGCTTAACTTTCGCTAGAGCACGTACGCATCGTAAATCACGTGATTTGGAAGTGCAAAACAGTGATTAATGCTGCTTCGATACCAACTTTCATTCAACTTGGTCCAACTATTATCCAACATATTGTCCGATGTCCGTAGAACATTGGTAGCAGTAAACCGCTAATAGCAACAGTTACTCGTATATTGCTTTATAGTTAATAACAAGACATATTGCTTTAACTAGTTTTGTTTCTCTTGAACGGATTTTGTCGATAGAGCCGATTTATCAGTCTCGGCATATTGTGTCAACGTCTCTTGGTAGTTCGCCAAATTCGAAACAATAACCAATAATCAGAGATGAAGAACGATAATGGATATTATAAAAAAACTAGTGGGAGTGAAAATATTTATCATAAATATTTTTTGTATGAAATGTATCTATTGTTAGACACGCGATATGTTTAGTTTGAATTTATGCGAGCGTTTGATATATTAGCCGGGTGAACACTAAAGAATAGCGTGCTTTCGTATAGAATTTGTATTCTGAATATATGAAATCTATGTGACGTGACATTACTCAGTCAAGAAGTTCGTGCTCACATAATCATTAACCATGCTGCTTGTGTTAAAGACGGAGTATAAAAACCAACGATAAACACAATCTATACATATTGCTTTAAGAGGTATGAGGTCAACACGACTATTTGGAGTACTCGTAACGTCAATATCGATACGAATGTACTTGGAGTTTGGACCAATGTTCCGAAGTATCCATTTGCATATTGATGTTACCTAATTTGAAAATATGTTCTTCTGTATCTTATGAAGTTTAACATTTTATAAAGTTAAAAGTTTCGTTGTAAACACAATTTAATAGTCATAAATATAATATGGCATAAAACTAAGTGCTTTTCTATGGTAACATTAACGCAGGCGCGCCCCGAATATCCGATCGAATTCATCAAAAAATGCTTATCTAACTAGGGTACCAATATAGCAACGCTGCTAATTATTAAAACTCGCATGTGGATTTCATAATAATTGTAATGGATGTGTATTTCCTGCATGGAGGACGTAGTGTTTTAACTGGCCACTTCGATATGTTACTATGCCGAGTGTTGTGTGTTCGAATTTCACACGGGACAAAAATGTGTGTGGACCACAAATGATTGTTCCGTGTCTAGGTGTTCTTTGTGTCCGATGTTTGAATGTTTTAAAGCCCCCGCGACGCAAGCATATAAAGGAAAAAACAAAGAATAGTATTTAACGACGTCATATAGTCACCGCTGCAAAATTTAAATTATTCATCGTCTTCAGACTAAAATAGTGTACTCTAATGATTTGATGTGACTTATTTTGAAAAGAACCTATAATAATGATCGTTCAAATAAACGAAGAACGTTGTTTTAAAAATGCACGTACAATGAGATACTGTTGATCTGTAAATGTATTTGTATTAAGGCGATCAGTCAACGAGCTAGCTGTGGATGCGCACTAGAATTGCTGCGGGTGCATGGCGACCCCAAGACACGTGTTCCCTACGAATCCGTAACGATGCAACTTGCATTGAGCAATCCTATCTTTCCGTTTTAGACGATTCATTATAGAATAGCTCCCAGAGTACACTGTTGGCACACTAACTCAAACTGTGGACATATTTACGTAGAAAAATGAATAGAAAGGCAATTGATTTGCGAGGTATCATTCCTCTCTTACATATATACGACTAGCTGCCTCTGCGGGTTGGCCTACGTTTGTGGTTACTACTCCGAACCCACGGCTTGTAGCGTGATATTACATAACCTGTGTTATATCTGGATAACGAAGGTTTTGACTGGTGAAAGAATTTTTATAGTTTTGTTGTTTTTGAGTTTATTTATTACAAACATAAATATAAATCTTTCCTTTTTATAATACTAGTAGCTACACTATTTCGTGCATAAAATTTTGCTTTATTGCAATATCAAGATTAATATTCTACGAGTTTTCTATCTATTCCACAATTACTTACAGCGTAATGTTGACCGATTGCCAAGTTAGAAATACGATCTCAAAGCGCCAGAATAACAAGTCCACAAACGATATAGACAGTTAGACATACTTAGCTAGCAAAGAGATTCTGAGCATCCTCCTTAATGTTCCAAGTTTCAACCCATTATATAAAATACATACTAGATTTTGCTCGTGGTTTCGGTCACGTTAATGTAGATTTTGTCACATAATTTATATTCCTTGAGAATAGTAGCAGTTCTTTTTTCTGGATGAAAGGTTACCTTATTTTTTTATTTATTTAATCAGGAAAAACAAACTACATATTCATCTTACAACTAGTATTAACAATTTTTTTTTTATAAATGTGTAGGTCACAGCTTTATCCACGTATTATGTATTATTCCTATGTCCTATTCTGTACCCCTGACAACATGTATACGCGAAATTTCACGATGGACGATCGAGTAGTTAAGACGTGAACAAACACACAAACTTATATTCGCATTTATTATAATAGTTAGATTAGCATTAGGTTTCTAGTATGTATTGTCAATACTACCATATACTATGGTATTTTATTTAACACCAATGTTTATCGATTAGTGGGGAATAGGCATTAGCAATATAGTACACATATGCTTCGAAGACGTGTAGTTAATTAAAAGGTGATTCACAGACAGGCACGTCTTTCTCATACATATTTATAATATTCGTCAACGTATTTTATTTGTAGTTAATACGCTTAAATATATTTTATGAAAATATTCTGTCTGCGTTTCTTTACTTACGAGTAGGTGTATATTGTGTAGTTAAAGATGGCTGTTTTAGCAATATGAAAATATTCAACATGAGATGTGATAGTATTACCATCATAACTTCTTTTGGGAATATAAACATTTATATAAAAAAACTGTCTTATGAAAGCTCTAAGTAAACGTACTTGAAGGTTTTTTAAGTCTTTGATATTGTGCTATAGGTAGGTGAATTCTAAAAGATAAATTTCAGGACTTATAAGTTTGTCCATGGTACTAGTATAGGATTATATTAGCCTAGGGGGAAGACGGACGCACTAGAATTTGAGCCCTTGGGAGGCATTTTTAATTTGCCGAAGTAATGAGCGTATAAATAGTTAATTAATTATCGTTCATTTTAGCGCTAATTATCGATTAGCGCGACCGTTAGAAAGGCTTTTAAATTTTCAGTTTGTTTATTTATGTTTAATGCGAAATGGACAGATTTGAATTATATACATATGTAGGTATCTAAAAGATATAAAAGTACTTCAAAAAGTGACAGTTCTTTTTTTAATAATAAAATAGTTTATTACCGTAAAAAGTTTACAAATTTCTCTTAAGCTAGGTACACAAAAATAAAACCATAAACAATTTATACATCAATAAGAGGTCATCGTTGACGACCGTACTAGTATGAACTGTATCACAGCCGCCAGCGTCTGCCATTCAGAACGATTCATACAAAACACATAACCTACATTTTAATAAATAAAGACTAATTTAAAAAAATCAACATCTACTCTACCAATGTGTGAATGTGCGTGTGTGCGTACGTGTGTGTGTGTATGTGTGGTTGTGTGTGTGGGGTGCGTATGCTTATGTGGTTGTGTGTAATTGTCAGCACGCTATGCTAGTAATTTTTTCACTTTGAGCATAACTTAAGCTTTAGAGCCATTTGCGAACTGTATTTTTGCATTTTTGTAGAGAATGGGGATAAATATTATTTACTTTGTTTGCCATGTTATATAGATGATTACTCATCACATAATATTGGCGCCACGCAAGATCCGTTCTATGTCGCTCCGACCGACAAATTCTGGTTTTGTTTCGTTTCAATATGGGTTTGAACTCAAGGCTTTTGAGAAATGTACATTATTTACGTAATGTAGTTATTCGAGGAATGTCACATGTCGTTGAGGTTATCGCTGAATATCAGCGCTGTGACGTTGGTCTTAACATTGTGGTGTTCAGCGCTACATTCATATGCGGCATTAACAACCTTCAATCTGTCTCTTTTATGAGTTAATGATTGTATGCGTCATAGAATGACTTATAAACGCATAATATAAATTATGTACTGCATGGATAGGGCGGCGTTGCTCGCTTCGACCTTACCACAGCGCCGAGTGTTATGGGTACGATCCCATACGGGACAAAAATTTGTGTGTGATTTACATATAGTTGTGCTGTATTTGGATATTCTTTGCGTTCGTTGTTTGCATGTTAGTAAGAATATATGCAAAAAGGAAAATAAAATTATATTATTTGGTTACCCGGGTTCTCTTCGTTCTCATTCTCGGGCGCTTCTAGAGCTTCGGAGGCTTCTTCAATGCAGCTTTCGTCCGGGAACTGGACATGCTTCTTCACGGCAGAACGACTCGGCTTCGATAGCACAGAGGCTGTTGACAAAAATATATCTATATAGCTTGGCTCTTTACTATGTAAGTCGGCGATATTCCAAGCGTAATGTGCACTATGCACATTACGCTAAAAGGACAAAAAATATAATTATATTCCATCTATATTACACCTTATACCATAAGTTATAGAGTATATATTTCTATTCGCAATAAGGGCGTAATAAATTAATTACATTTAGAAATGAGGTTTCTAATATGACACTCATTTCCGACGTTTCCTTTTCGAATAGGACACAAGGCGTAAACGCTCTTAATAATAGCAGTTAAAATATGATAACATACTAAAGAAATATCTCAATACAAGGATCTGCCCGAAGTTTCGCCCGCTTGAAGCTCACAGGCACGCATTCCGAGCTAAAAAGTATCGTATGTCTAAATTTAGGATATGATATATCTGCGAGCACAGTTTAAATCATATCCATGTAATGGTTTACGCGTGATTGAGTATCTTAAATATCCATCATCATAAATCATCAAATTATTATTAATATTAGCAGGATAATAGCAAGAAAGAAACCATTTGAGAAAAATCATAACCGATATTTGCTAATTATATAATAATAATATTAGGTCTTTATGTGAGTTCCACTGCTGGGCACGGGCCTCTTCTTAGTGTTAGAAGGGCTAGGTCTTAGTCCATCACGCTGGCCACGTGTGGGTAGGCAGACTTTACATATCTCCTAGATCGTTGTAGATCTCAGACATGGAAGTTTCCTCACTACGTTTTCCTTCTCCGATAAAGAGAGGTAAAACCAAATACCATATTCATAAAAATATATTTTGACTTAAGGGTCATTCAAAGTTGTAATACCTGCAACGATTTTGCTTTAAAGCAGTATTGCTGAATTGCAATCGGTACAAGACTATTGTATCGTTTTTTCTGGGACTTAAACTTAGTGCAAATGCGATCGAAATAGCTTTGGTAACTTGCGTAAAGCGTTCAACCGGACATAATAATATAAAACTTAGTTTCTTGGATAGTTTCTCTTTAAATTCGATGAATTTATTTTAACCTTTTTGTATATGTAATGGTAATAGTAGCTACAAAACAATAATTAGGTATTTAACTAAGTAATTGCCTTTTATGTCCTACAACTAATTTCGTAGTTTCTGTGCGAAATGATATGGTCGTTTTAGAATTTATTTTTATTTCGAAAGGAGACTATAACTGTATATTATTAATAACATGTACTTACTACTAATAATAATAAATATCAATAACCTTTTATACAATTTGTATTTAAAGTTATCTACTAGCGGTTGCCTAGTGGTCAAAATTCGACCATAATCGATATAAACTTTTAGGTTTGATCGTTATTAAGGGTTTATTGTCTATAACTTTACCCTTATAATCACATTTCATTTAGATTTCGCCAAGGCTATACAGGTTAATTTACCTATCTTTTTCTCTTTCATTGATGATATTCCTAAGCTTACTACTTTGTTTCTTTATTACATATAAATAAGGTATATGTAACCATAGTTACGTAGAATTTTACGTCAGACAAACAATGCCGAAATACTATCAACGCGATTCGACTGCGTGTGTCGATTGCATGGTTGTGTGTGTGTAGTTTTCTTTCTTTAATTTAATGTATTTCTAATGCATATTTTATAAAAATATTAGGATTCGCCCCTCCTTCTCTATATAAAGTTTAACTGAGCCAAATTTTATACTCCTCGATACGCGCAATTTTCGTAAAAAAGGTTACAAAGTTTTTGCTTCACGTATTAATATAGGTATATATATCATTTAGCGGCTGCCCGTATTCGTTGTTTTTATTCGTCATAATTACATAATAATACAGTAATATTATAAAGTGGGAAGATTAGATTTGTGTTTGTTTGTTTATAAGGATTTATATAAAAATTTCTACACCGAGGTTAAATTTTTTTTATAAAGTACTGTCCCTCACATTTTTTTTTTTTTTTTTTTTTACGCGGGGAAATATGCAAGTCACATTCCCCATCGCCGGTTTTGGGGCGGGCGATGGGGATATGTCGGGATCCAGCCCCTAAGATGGATTTGGGCTGAACCGACTAAAACCACCGCGGTGTTCCTCACACCTTTATGGCGAGGCCACGCGGATCGCTCTCGCATTCGAATCGCGACCCCGCCAAAGGTTCGACCCACCGATGGACGTGGCGGGTCCCACACAACCATCAAAAACACAGACAAAGACAAAGCGGGGGACCTAGTCCCCCTTGCGACATCGAGAGGCGTGCGCGGAACACGAACGCCGCCTGCTCGGACCTGCGCTGATCGGGAGGTGGACAGCCCCAATAGGTCCACCACCCGCAGGCTTCTACTCAAGGTGGCTGGAGGTCGTCTCGCGCCCTCCTGCGCCCGGTTCTGCGGTTAGGGAGAGGGATTGACCGTTCCCTCTCCCTCTCCGCCGCCTCCTTCACTAACATCACCTCCTCACAGAAGGAAGCGACGGCATCCCAAGACCTCTCGCTCGAAATCATGGACAGAACCATAGCCTCGAGCGAGAGGATGACTCTACCGTCTGCCGCGTGCATGACATGGCGTTGCGTGGCCCAAGCAGGGCAACCTACCAATGTGTGCAACGCCGTGTCTCCCACAGCGACGTGGCAGTCACCGCAGTGATAGCAACCGGGCGTCTCCTGTTTGCCTATTCGACACAGGTACCGACCGAAACAACCGTGGTCGGTCAGCACCTGCGTCAGACGAAACGTGAGGGCGCCATGACGCCTCTCCAGCCACTCTCTAAGAACGGGTCTTACCGCCACGATTGTGGCGTGCCCGACTGTTCCTCACATAACCTAACCTACTCCTACGCGAGCGAAGCCGCGGGCAAAAGCTAGTAATGATATATACATGTTGATCTTATTGTTAATTTAGGATCTGTCTTAAATTATACTTATAGTATCCTAATTATAGGTATTTATAAATAAAAATTAGAGAATTCGAATAGGCCTTTCAAAAATAATAATGAAATAGTATGAAAACCACAATCTCACCGATTTTCTTTATACAAAGCGGCTACTTCATGATTAAACCCCTTATATAAGGCAACTAAGAATATCTCGTATCAAAGAAATACTATTATTTCTTAATATATTTTATACAGTGATATATTTTTATGCGTGATATATATTAATACATAAATATGTATCTATATACATTGTATAATATGGCAATCAATTTAAAAATCGCGCGCTCAAGTAAGAATTTATAGAGCGAACTCAGACTTATCTCAGCTGAGAAAACCCCTTGATCATCTTACAATGAACGTTTCAGCGTATATTTCTCTTGTCTGTATGTTATAACTTCTTGAGTTATAAAAGATAAATGACTCTTTAATTCAAGAAGTTACTTATACTTATATATATACTTTTGTACTAACACACATTATAAATATTTATACTTATTTAAAATAAAAACATATTTAATATGTAATAATTTTTTGATGACTGCACATAATTGCATTTCCATCAAAAAATATTGTGATCCACATTTAGTTGTTTGAGTGATTGTAAAGTTGTCCGCGTCACAGGAATTAAAACAAGTGCCAGAGAAAACTTTTTTTAAACGTAAATAAAATAAAAAAGGTTTATATGCCTGTCGGACAAGGTGTTATGACGTATCCCTGTCGGGCAAATAGTAACAGCAGGCAGCAGCATTAAGACTGGTACTATGTCAAATAAACGTAATCTTATTTAATAGCCATTTTAAGTAAAAAAATATATAGCTAACGTTGACATAATATAAGGACATATCAGTGTGATTTTTTTTATAACTAAATATCCCTCGAAAACAGTACTTTGCAAGGTACCCTATGTCCTTTTCTGTACATCTGACAACGTTTATGTGAAATTTCATGATGATCAGTCGAGCAGGTAAGGCGTGAAAGGGTATCAAACAAACAAATTTATATCAGGGTGGTATATTAAAGGTACATATTGTTTTCTTTAGCCCGGTATTGATAGTCGTGGCTCGTGCCAGCTTGAGTGCAAAATACTTAAGCTCCTAGTTGATAGTTCGATTTTGCACTTTACTTACTCATCCTTACTAACAATTTTTAATAACTAGATTTTGCCCGCGCCTTCGCTCTCATAAATGTACGCTTGGTTAGTAATAGTACATAATAGATCAAAGATACCCTATGTCCTTTACTGTTCTCTTGACAACGTGTATGCAAAATTTCATGATGATCGGTCGAGTAGTTAAGGCGTATATATATATTTGCTAACATTATGTTTGTTAAACATAATATTCACTTATATAATAAGAATAGTGATATCCATAACGTAAACACTAGAAATAAGCATAAGTTAGTAGGCCCATATCATCGTTTACATAAAGTTCACAATACATTTGCGGGACTCGGTATACGTTTTTTTTAATAAACTACCTATTAATATAATAAATTTACCATTACTTAAATTTAAAAGCGCCGTTAAAATACAACTTATTCGGAAGGGTTATTATTCAGTCAACGACTACTTAAATGACAAAAACTCATGGAACTAGTTGCTTGTTGCATACAGGATTTAAAGATCTGTATTACTTTTAAGTCAATTTAGTAATGTAGAGGTACCTCGTGATCATTTGTGAAGTTAACAAGTAACTTGTTTCTTAATTTGATTATTATTGAAGAATATAAATGCATAACCGCATTTAGTCACGGACTGCCTTTGCATTGTCACAAAGTGTAAGTGTATGCGCCATCATGCCATCTTACTGCCTATTTTAGATTTATATTAAAACATATACCTTAGCCCAAATTATTTAATCTCTATAATATTATTAAGTTATTACGGTTTTTATCTTTAGTTTTTTTATAGTCTGTAGTATATGGCATAATGGCTGCAACACCTTGTTAATCTGAGTTGTAAAATGCTGAAATTATATTTAATTGGCGATTTAAAAGAGTGACCGTGAGTTTCTTGCAGGTTTCTTCTCATAGGCTCAACCCTTTGCCTGAACCTAGCAACTAACCTAAATGTAGCTTCAGTAACTTAGTAAACTCACTAACCCATATATTTTGACGTTCATAAGTGTTATTTTGTGACCTAAATGAATAAATGATTTTTGACTTTGACTTTGACTTTGCGTGACAGCGTAACATACAAACTAACATTCGTATTAAGTTATAATATTAGTTCGGATTTCATTTATTTTCTACTATATACTACATACATAGGTACAGAAGCATTTACAGTGAAATATTAAAAGGGAGACAGAGTTTATATTAAGTTAAACTCCTTATCCCAAATAAACATATATCAGGAATACTTATCAAAGAGCTTAGGAATATACCCACTATATGAAAGAATATAATATATTCTAGCGTATCTCACGTGCACTTAACAGTCATTATTCAGTGAAGATAGTTTATATGTGATTATTTGGTATCTAGACCGTACTTTTCATGCCAGTTGATATGGTAAGTCAATACTCTCGAAAATGCTGGCATCTGACTTATGAATGTCTGGTACTCACTAGAGACAAATATTTGTAATAATTCCTTTAATATTGTTCTATATATAAACTAATCTTTGAATTTCACTATCTAGTTAAATTACGAAGGTTACATAGCAAGCGTTAGGCTGAGAAACTGATATTTAATCGAATATGCAAAACGATTCATAACGTCATGTCAACTCAACTATCAATCGATTTGTTTTAAGGTCAAACGATGAAATGCATTTCAGGTTTATATATTAATAACAAATAGTAAAAATTTGTAATTAAATTGAAAATATTGTCTTGATGGTGCAGCACTTTATTGAGTGGGAACAACAGCTTATGGATGGCCTAGTTTTGGAACTGATGGACAGTACAATAGGGTTTAAATTAGTTGTGGAATAATTATTGAATAATATAATATTATTAATAGATATTACTAAAGGTGTGCCAAGAAACTTATACATAATTTGTATTTAAAAAGATGCTTCAACGTCTAACTAGTCAAAATGTAGATAAAGTAGCCAGTAAAAAAATCATGATAATGAATCGATTAACAATATTATTATAATTATATATCTTTAATCGATTTAATATTTTCTCTACTCTTTTTGTACAGAGTGGTGATCGAAGCCACAACATTCGACGCAGCAGCAGTGGCAAAGCGCTCACTTAAATCACGATGTCATCCGTGCAGTTTAGAAAACATAAACTATGAAGGAGCTTTTATTACGAACTAGATGTGCCCGGGATTTCACCAGTTTATAATTACTGCGCCACCCCCGTCGGTCGTAGCGTGATGTTATATAGTCTATAGCCTTCCTCAATAAATAAGCTATCTAATAAAATAGTAATTATTCAATTCGAACCAGTAGTTCCTGAGATTAGTACGTTCAACCAAACAAAAAAACTCTTCAGCTTTATAATATTATAGTATAGATTAAATGACGAATCTTTCAATATATTGTGTGGGAGACCTTTGGACTGCCGTGCAGAGGTTTTGACTTCGATCCCAAGGCGCGCATCTATGACATTGCCGGTTTTCGAAGTTATGTGCGTATTAAAAAGTTAATTATCGCTAGCTTTAACTGTGAAGGAAAACATCGTGAGGAAACCTGCATGTCTCAGAGTTCTCCATAATCTTCTCGAAGATGGGTGAAGTTTCCCAACCCGCACTGAGCCAGCGTGATGGACTATGGCCTAACCCTTCTCACACTGCGAAGAGGCCCACGTCCAGCAGTGCGACCGTTTAATACAGGGCTTATATTATTATTATAAAATATATCGAAGGTCGACATGGATAATTAAATTCTATAATTATGTAAAGATAACTCGTTTAGTCAGATGGCGCGGCGTCAATTTCGACAAAGGCTCTGATACTCGCTCGAGACAAATATTTGTGATAGGTAAGTAAATATTGTTCTAGGTTTAACCTATTGTGAACATATTTACACCTCCGGTTCCTGGAACGCTATTTCTAATTCGGGTACCGGTTATTTAGATGAGGCAACATACAATACCGATATCAAAGCGTTAAAATTACCATCGCGACCTAATTAGAAATCAGTCGAGTGAAATTTGACTTGGAGCTTCATGTATTAGTTTTAATTATATTGGTTGATTGTCAGTTTTTGGTACATACGTTCTATATAGGCGTAAATATTAATAATCCAGTAGGCCTACTTGAAACATAAATGCCGACGTTTTAGGTCGACTATTTGTATCGCAAAAGACGTTTATTTTTAATTTCGCCTTATAGATCGGTATGAAACCTATTGATTGTTCTAAACGCTTTTTTGAAGCAGTCCGATGAATAGAGTAACATTATCATCGAAAAATGAAAGAAACTTCACTGCAGGTATCTAATTTTCGTTCGGCCCAAAGTTTCGGATATATATTTTCATGGTAGACCTAGACTAGTTCATAAGCTGCTGTTCATAAGCTTATGAACTTTAATTCTACTCTGGTCTAGTCTAGGTCTGGTCTAGGCGATCTATGCCTAGACACAGATCGTTTGTTTATACGGGAAAGTCTCGGGTATAGTCCACCACGTTGGTTTTTGCAGGTTAGCAGATTTCATATGTCATCAACAGCATTATGGGGAACGGAAAGACAGGAAATTCCTTATGGTACTTTACGTCACTGAGAAAACAAGCGATAATTAATTATGAGACCAAGATAAAAACATCGCTCGAATAACAGCTGTGTTTTTGATGATGTAATAGTGGCGAGCCTTTTATCACCTTCTTCTCCCTAGCCTTTATTATTCCCAAGTCACTTGGGGTCGGCTTTTCCGGTCTAACCGGATTTGACTGGATATCAGTTTTTACACGGAATGGCTGCCACCTGACGTCCGCAACCCGAAGGCTATCGATACCCTAAAACTAGACCAGGGTCAGGATATTAAAGGCCACTGACTTCCCAATAACGACTGCCATAGATGTTCATGACAGCCGGGACCGATAGCTTAACGTGCTCTCCGAGGCACGGAGCAGGCGATAATTGTCAATCAATACACACATAATTTCGAAAATTCATATAACTTCCGAAAGTCAGAGGTGCGCGACGTGGGTTCGAATCCGAGACCCTTTGCATTGCAGTCTGTTGATCTGGACATAATTACAGATTCATTAAATAAAAACTCGTGAAATGTCTTATAACTAATACCCAGTCATTGATATATAAAAAAACATACTAAACATACCGTAAAACATTTTTTATATATCTATGTGCCTATCCCAAGAATCGAACCTTAGATCGTCGTAAACATACGCGAAAACTTATACCACTGGGTCAAGAGGTCGTCATATTGTGTTACTTTGATTTAAAGTTACCGTAGCACTAATAGTTTAACATTATAATGTCTTTGTTGTTATTACAATACGCGTCATTGTTAACGATTTGTAAACAGCCACCCTTTTGTTCCATCCCTCGTATTTACTAACCCTTACTCGACTTATAAATAAGTTACAAGTTACGCAGTTAACAATCTTTTTAATTGAATCTGCCAAAGATTTATCTATAACCCAATAGGTTGGCGTTTACAGCTTGTTGTAAAACTGTGATCATACTGAAATAACTAGGCTATTGAAATGATCATAATTTTTGTTTTTTTTTGCAAGACACGTCCCGCGCTAGATGCAGGAATTATAAATTCCTGTGTCGCAGAGGACTTCACAGATATTCAAACAACGGACACAAGGAGCATTCAGACTTGGAACAACCATTTGTGGATCATACAAAGTTTTGTCCCGTGTGGGATTCGAACCCACAACACTAGGCGCAGTGGCGAGGTGACCATTTAAACTTACGCCATCCGTGTAGTCAAACCACAGTTTCAAAATGGTTTTTATTTTGAAAAGTTCATGTCATAGATACTATTGTTATTTGAGACTAAATGTAATGCGAATTATTGAAGCAAGACAGAGATTTGCTAAGATGGTAGAAATCCGTAGTTTCAACCTAAGTGCTCTTATGTATTGAAACTACGATTATGATATTAATTTCCTCATAAATAATGGGAGCTATATTTTGGTATATTTTATTTAATAGTAGCAATAAGTATCAAAGTATCAAAATTAAAAGATATAGAGCAAAAATTTACGAGATATAAAAGCACATGTTGATTACATTTATTTTAATAGATTTATGTTTTATTTTTGACAGTGTTGCGACGCCTTGTATAATGAAATATGACTACCATTCTATTTATTCCTAATTTAAATTTATGAATCTAAAGCCTTCTTAACTACGGATGACGTAAGCGGCCTCCATTTTGCTAGTATCAAAGCACGAAATCATAGATTTTATTCTTTAAATTTATCCATAAATGATTGTTTTTAGTCTGAGTGTACTCACTCCGTTGATTATACCTACATATATTTGACGAAATGTGACTTCAAAAAGTAAATTAGCTATACCAATAAAGATTTCTTGTATAACAAGCAAACCAACATCCAAATAACTAAAATAAGTAGTAGGTATAAGTAATTAAAAAACGTTGATATGAAAAATCAAATATTTTAATTATTTCGTTAGAGATAGCCGCTATTTTCTTTGACATTAATGGCTGTCGAGAAACATAAAAGATTCTCTACGACTTTCTGCCAACTCGGCTTATAAAAGCATTCTATTTAGGAAATAAATTATGTCATGCATAGTAATTCCAGAATCGACGAACAAAAAGGAGGAGGTTCTTAATTCGACAGGTATTTATTTTTATTATGAATAAATTTTCCGATATATATATAAATAGTGACCCATTAATTCGTAGAATTGTTGTTTATTCGTGACTGGTAGGTTATATAATATAGCCGCCGCGTATTTGATCAATAGTTAGCTGAACACTTACATGGCGAGGGAACGGTGGCGAAATCCTAAAGGACCCCGGTTGTTAATGAACAATTAACTGTGATCGCTGTTTCATTATCCATCTTCTATCTAATAATAGCCCAGAATAAACGAGTTAACAATAGTTGATGAGCTCCGAGCTCAAAGCCGTTAAATTATTTATTTAGTTATTAAATCCCTATGATGTTTGGATGCTCTCTTTGTATAATTAATGATTATATTTGTTCACGAAAATAGTGGTATGAAACAAATGCCCGATTTAGCCAAAATATCGATAGTTTGGGCGATACCCAAAACTTCGAGGGTTATTTTGACATTCGTACGATTATATCGCTTTAATCATAAATTCTAGTAAAACGAGACAGTTACACTTAATGCAGTACGCAGCCCGTTACCTAAATGGCGCTTTTGTAACCAGTTTTAATGCTCAAACTTTTTGGATTCAGAATTTATGAATACATTACGTCTCTGAATTATGTATTCGTTTTAATGATAATAGAAAATTTTAAGATCTTAGACTTACATCTCGCGAAATTTATGATTACAAGTAGACAGAAATGCCAGGTACAACCAATAATTATAATATACATATTTTCAATTTTCTCTTCTTTACTTTAGTAATTGTTGACTTTACTTAAATAATTCTATTGTAAAATCCGTTTTCCAATTTAGCATATGTTAGAGACAGATATGTTATACGTTATTCAAAACATCATGCACAAACAAACACATGGGCTCCGAAAGTAATAGATCAAAACTCGTACATATTTGCTTCACGAATATTAGATAAACTAACGTAGAATTTAAAACAACACACCCGGCGTTGGTGCTTTTTACAATATTACTGTCAACAAGCGGCTTAAGCAATGTATGCACACTACATATGAATTACAGTTCTGAATTGTTCAGACACGATAATCCGGTATTAAAGAGTTCCTTCGGAACTAATGGCCGGCGATGTGGTGACGCTATGACGTAACAAAAAACTGTTCGTGGTATATATGTATCTATATTATAAAGCTTACAACTGCATAGATTTACTTCCCAATAAAGAAATACTTTAGACTGCATACACTTATACATTCTACCTCTATTCAGAAAACAATTTTTTAGCATAAAGGTACTTGTTTTAATAGGTACCTACTTATCTAAAATTCTATAAGTAAAATAAACAAATTCTGTATTTTCAAGTCCTTTTCCTTTATTAATAACGAATAGAGAATTATTCCTTAAAATTTATCGTCCGTTTAATTGTGCCGTTTTAATTATACATCAACAACAAAGGCATGGATTAATTGGAGAGCTCTATCTTATATGACTCTGAGAATTGCGTACAACCCGAAAAAGCTGTGGGTACTTTTTAAATTAACTTGAAACGTATTGAAATGGTTGCCGAACGAGCGAACAAACAACGAATTAAATAATAACAGTTGGTCACGCTATGTTTATATAACCTGACTAACTATTTCGAGGATTGGCATCACATGCCTGGCTAAGCTGGACAGCCTCTAAGACTGTTCGCAGCGTATAAAATATTAATGTTATTGGAGCAGGTCAGGCAGATGAAGATGATGATGAGAAACGCCTGTGTTGCTTGTTGCTGTGTTGTCTTTGTATTTAGCGGACTGTAAACTACTTGCGTTTCAATGTATTTTATTTTGCTCTGTAAGCGAATTAACGAATATTCGTGCCTATGTGTTTACGCTTGTATTGATATCGCCTCAATCACTTAGTTGCTCACAAAGCCATCTAATTGTGTTAATCTGTTTAAACCAGATGACAGGAGCTATTATTGAGGTAATTTTAAACTTAGAGAATTTGTTAACTATATTAAACTGCACGGATGACGTAGTGGGTTAAATGATCGCCTCGCTACTGATAGCGTGGCGAGTGTGGGTTCGTTCCAAAAAAGACAACATTCTTTCATCCGTTAATATGCAAGTGTTCTTTGTATCAGTTGTGTACACAGCGGTACACAGATTACATCTAGAGGAGTAGTTACTTATTTGGAACAGAATAAGCAATAGCTCATGTTGTTCAAAAAAATAGCTAGGAAGGATAAGTACGGCCATACTTTCTATAGGTAATATAATTTCGCGCTGCTGTTGAGAATTAGTTGATAGGAAAACCTCATACCGATCCAGGATTCTAACTCGAGGCTGCATGAAAAGATAGTAACACTAGAAATAAAAACACACTGAGAACTCTAGCTCTAAGCATCTATGCTTAGAGCTGAAAATTGTAGACTTTGTGGACGCCTTTGTGATATGGTGCTGGAAGAAAATTATGCGTGTGTACTAATGTTCGCAACTACGTTTGCCATCTTTATAGTACCTATATAATAATATCAATTTGAAGTTAATAACAATCATTTAGTTCACATCTAATTATATCCGAAATGAGAACTCCATTTACATTAAAATTAAAACCTTACAGCCGTTTAATTTACCGTTATTCGTTGCAAATAAAATACCTATAGAAAGATACTTATATATATATATATGCCGTGACATACATATGAAAAAAGATTAATACAAAACAGTAATACGCATTTCGGCTGTTTGACTTTGACAGCAATATTCCTTGCATATTATATACAGTTGAAATCCTTTATGTAAAAACGAGCTTGCTTGCCTCTGCGTCTAGCGAAGCCGAATGAAGGATAAGTGAATACTGTATAAATAATGAACCAACGATGGATTTATCTTGACACCGCGGCTTGTCACATATAATGTGCGGCGCGGCTAAAACGAAATTTATTTTCTTAACATATAATTTACCTTCTAGTCGTATTCTTCGTTATGATTTCACTAACATGACATCAATACATTGAATTTCGATAACTAATTATATGATAATAATATCAGCTTTGTACTTATATAAACTCTTTCACGGCACAGGCTTCTTCTCGGAGTAAAAAAGGTTAGGCCATAGTTCAACACGTTGGCCCACTGCGGGATGACAGACTTTACATACCTATGTATAGTCAAAAACATTTTGGAGAACTCTTTGATAATATGCAAGTTGCCTCACGATGTTTTCCGTCGCCGTTAACGTGAGCAATAATTAATATGCTCATAACTTTGAAAAGTCAGTGGTGCGTGCCTTGGGATCGAACTCAAATGTCTTTTATTTCACCATCAAAAAGCCCTTGAAATAATTTCGATGCGGTTTTTATAGTTTGGTTGGTTTCTTCGTCTTACGTCAGGTGCTTTAACCGATTAAGCGCCTCGTAAAATGCAAGTGAAATCTAAGCACAACAGCCACGCGCTGCGTAATCAGTATATTGATTTCTAAGTTTATTGGATTATAATGAGAAAAATGTATGGAAAGTGTAGGTATATATTTATTCTAGTCCCGGCATTTAGTTACACTAAGTTATATCTATTATCTTATTTTTTATATAATTTAGTGTTATTTAATTTAATTGATGTTTGAAATAGTATTTCAAGCCATCTTTTAAATTATTTTCTATTGAGGGAAACAATAATAATTCTATTTCTGTCTAAGATTTAAATAATAATGTACAAAAATCACAGAAAGGTTATCATTAAAAATATTTAAAAGAGAGGATTAAAAATTCAAACACATTCACATAAACATCTCACCCAAACCGTAGTTTACGTGAATATCGAGGGCCAATTCTAGCATTCAATATTTAATATTGTTTGTAAGCTGCTTTGCTTCAGAGACGTAGCATCTTACTAATGCTACTAAGTGCTGTCTGAGGGCTAACAGCAAGGCTTTCATTCGATACATTGCTGTATAAGTCGTTTAATAGATTACTGATGTGTTAGTACTTTATATGAACGAAAATTTGCCGTGCAACCTGCTAAATGCGATGTGCAAACTATAATGAATTTATGAAATCGCTTTCTAGTCTCCTCAGTACCGACAACGCTGCCGTTCTGGGTTGGACGCAGTTAGTTCTATGATAAATGTTTGTTTCCGTCCAGCGTTCGGGATGTTATGTGCTGGAGCTATGAGACATCATTGTCTGAATATCGTATTGTACGTTATTGCGAATGATTATATTAGTGTTATAGAGACTAGAAGAGATCGATAAGCAGAGAGAGTAATGTTTTGAAAGGTGTTTACTTTTACTGATTTTGACTAGTGGCGAATTAAGGTACCGCAGGGCACCGTAGAACATTTTATCAAGGGGCTCATTTATTTACTTACAATAACATGCCGCTATTAGAAATAAACCTTTCTCGATTTACTTTGAGGATTATTTTTACGAATGATGTGCCGATTGCAGTTCTGGTTTAAATATTATTATCTTTTGCGCTTGAGCTCTACTTTGGCACGGGGCCCATAGCGTTTGCTGCTTCTGCTATATCGCTAATCCGGTAGGTACCATGTTTAACACGTAAACAGCTCGTATGGCTGAATCTCTAGATTGATAAATTTAAGAGAACATTGTTCTACGTATTCGATGCGACCTTTATTTTACGTAATAAATAAACCGACATTATATTTGATATCTATACTAATATTATAAAACTGAAGAGTTTGTTTGTTTGTATGCTTGAATGTGCTAATCTCAAGAACTACTGGTTCGAATTGAAATATTATTGTAGTTTTGGATAGTCCATTTATCGAGGAAGGCTATAGGCTATTTACTATATACTAATATTATAAAGCTGAAGAGTTTGTTAGTTTGTTTGCTTGAACGCGCTAATCTCAGGAACTACTGGTTCGAATTGAAATATTCTTTTAGTGTTGGATTGCCTATTTATCGATGAAGGCTATATGCTATATAACATCACGCTACAACCAATTGGAGCGGAGCAGTAATTTAAAATGTTGCAAAAGCGGGGTAAATTCTCTTATCTTATATGAAGCAGACGAAGTTGTGCGGGTCAGCTAGTGTGTTATAAGCAGTGATAGCATTGTAAGACAGCGGCCAACTGCCACGCACAGGTCACGAGTTCAATCCCAAAGCTCGTATATAATCGTAATCGTATAGCAACCTGTATCTCTGAATGTTCTCCATAATGTTCTCGAAGATATGTATGTGAAGTTTGCCAATCCACACTGAGCCAGCGCGGTTGACTATGGCCTAGTCCTCTCTCACACTGAGGAGAGGCCTGTGGTTAGCAGTAGGACAGTTTAATACAGGACTGATATTATTATTATATTATGCTATACGTAGTTTAATTTGACGCCGTAATAGTAGTTACATAATACATTGTGCGGGACGCATTTAAATTGCATTGCTCAAGAAATTGCATAAGAAAAATTGTCGAACATGACTTATCTGCAATACCAATAACAGATAGTGTAATTACCTATAATCTTAGTAGGTACTTCGGAGAACTCTTCAGGATCACAGCGGCTCGGCATCGGCCTGCCCGCTGACCTTCGCCGACCACTAATGGCTGAGCTAGTGGTCGTGGTGTGCTGGGCAGTAGCCGTGTACTGTACGGCTGCCAGCTGTAACAAAAAATGTACTTTTGTAATTTGGAGACGGAGAACTGACGACTTTGGATTACACTCAACATTAGCCAGTACAGGACCAGTATAGGACCAGGACCAGTAGCAGTTAGCTGCAAAAGGAAAAATGAAATGCATATACGATTAGAGATTTTTTTAGACCGACCTCTTTCTTAAACTATTGTTGCATTCTCCTAACTTCGAGGTCAGGGTACTTATTTTGCTTTTTATTTTGTTACATAGTACTTTATTTGTATATTACTTACTAATAGAACAATGTTTTTAAATTTTTTTTGTGTCTTCTTTATTTAATTCAATTACAATTTCAAACAGCTTTATCTTCTGTTTGTACCAGTTAGTCAGTTGCCCGGTTAACTACGACATAAAAACGAACACGTTAATATGACTAGTTTGCTCGGGTCAGATTAACCGTTTTATAATTTTTCTATCAATAAACTCTCAGTATCAAAATAGACTCTGCAAATGATCATAAGACAATATCCAGCATTTACGTAAAGTATTGACGATTAAAGTACGCTTTGAGATATTCGATCGAGACAGGCAACCGCAACCAAAGACCGCAACAGTCTGTCGGTTTACCTGTTCGATGAACGTGACTGAGGGTACCGACCACCAGCTGATGTTTGATGCTTTCAAAATGTATACGCCAAATATAATACACAGCAACTAATGATGTTACCGTCTGTACAATGTGATATAAAACATAATGACTGAATGGTTAGCGTATTAGTTTGAGTGATCGGTCTCTGCGTCGCATTGTACGTTCAATCCCTACACGGTACACAGGACAAAAATATGTGATATCCATTAATAGTATTCTTTTTTAAAGACCTCTACCGCATTAGGAATTATTTCTGTGTCGCGGGGACTTTACAAACATTCAAACAACGGACACAAAGAACACCCAGACTCAGAACAACAATTTGTGGATCACACAAAGTTTTGTCTCGTTTGGGGATCGAACCCACAACACTCGAAGCGGCGGCAGTGCAACTACGCCATCCGTGCAGCCAATAGTTTTTCTGAGTTTTAGTTCTTTGTGTCCATTATTTGAATTCTGTAAAAACCGCAACGATACAGAAAGTAGACCTACCGCTAGAGCTCATTTAAAAAAATAATATCTAATGTTATATAAGTTTGATATGATAATATAACGTTCGTGTTTTCTTTTTAATTTCAGTAAATTTTGGTATAGGACAATTATTTTCATACGTCTTTTCGCAAATGCTATGAAACAAATTTAAGCGTACACACATCTCATTATAATTATTCTGATACTGCAAAAAAATGCTGTTACGTCAATTATACCTTTCAATTTCATACCAAACCACGTCCCAACGGTTTAGCGATTAGTTACTATAAGTTCTTTAGTACAACGTTTTGCGATGCGGTTCGTTTCTTTATTTAGTGTATTATTATGTGGACAGATGTAATCAAACATTATGCCCACAGAGATGATCATGTTTATCGCGGTATTATTTACTATACTAGCTTAGAAGTACTCGCGTAGAAGTAGGTTAGATTATGTTAGTAACAGTACCTTTTTTATTTAAAATGTAGCCCATGTTGATGTCTGATAAAATAGCTTTCAAATGCTGAACTTTTTTAACATCGATTGAGTAATTTTTGAATTAAACTCTTACAAACAAACAGACAAAACATCAAATCTTTCCTTTTTATAATATTAGTATATATAGATTACTATTTAAACCACAGCTGTACATAACAAGATGATGCCGAGATCCACAAATGCCCGATCACAAGTCGTCTACACATTATAACTCGACGCAACATGTAACGTGATCGTTTTAGTTTGCGACTAACATGAAAAATTTTCAGAAGTGGCTGCATTTAAAAAGTATTCATAGAGTGGATAAAATCGATGCTTGTTCTAAAGGAATAAATTTATAACATCTCGTGGGGTAACTGTGTGTGATGTGTAATAAATCAAAGTCTGCATGAATAAAATTAAGAAGAAAAAAACCGACTTCAGAAAAGAATATTCTTAAACAAAAAATGCAATGTAATTGCGTATTCTTGTAAATAATTAAATTATTATTATTAATGGAGTCGGTGTTAGCCAAGATAGGTTTGTAACAACTTAAACATGAGATGTGTTACTATAATCATAACGTAACATTGGCATGCACAATTAAATCACATAGACGTAGCACGCGTCGCGGCCGGCTGAATCCGACTCCAAAAATGATGATATGTTTTATTCCGGAGTTCCGGTGCCTAATGGCTTCAGCGTCATATTAAAGTTGTACTATAGAAATAATTTTGTTATTAGCTTTTTTGTGCATACCTTGTTGAGTTTAACAGTTGCACATAACCCTATACTATTAAATGCTACCAAAAACCAATTTGCAATTGTGTAAACAATACATATACATATGTATGTGATTGTAGTAATCACGGCAGATTTGCTGTCACTTATTAAAGAATACCGTTGTATGAAACCAAAGATCTTTATCAGAACATCGCCAATTTAGAATAGGGCTATCTCGAAATACTACAAGCGGCTTCTAAACCATCCTACACAGTTGTTTATATGGTTGTAGCTAAAAATGAGAACATCATCAATGTAGCCGAAGCCAAATACGTATTATTCAAGATAACTGGAAAACTAATGGTCAGATCTTGATCAGAATTAAATGGGACGAAATGGAAAGCACCAGCTTTCAAATAAAATTAGTCATTAAAATGTTATGAGGTACACATAAAAAAAGACATACAGTCGAATTGAGAACCTCCTCCTTTTTTTGAAGTCGGTTGAAAATACAAGAGTATTTTCTGTTCACCGTTTAGCTAACGCTTCTGAGTTTAAATAAGTCGAATATGATTTCAATATCCCGCACCACCGCAGTTGCACGGTGCAGCCGTGTGGAAAAGTTAGGTTATATTATTAAAAGTGCTTTAAAGTTGCACAAACTTAACCGTTAGCAGAAATAGCCCTGTGTGGTAGAATTAATAAAAATCGCAAAAGTATTTTCGTTTTGAGATATCGCTTTGCCAAGTATGAATATTATGAATAATATTAAAAGTAATTTCTTAATCTCTAAGTAATTATATAATTACAGAACTTTTGGATAGGGTATTATTTAAAAAAAGTTTGGATAAAATATTTACTGCGCTGCTATTGCATGCTCTTCTGATGGTTTGCAATTTCAACGGAGAAGATTACTGGTATTCCATGAAAGACTATTTTCTCCATAATATAATACAAAGCTATTTTATATGGTGCTTTTATACTTTGGAACAATAAGCGGTCGCCGCTCAATTTGCCAACCTACACGTGTCTGGTTTATAAAAATACACAAATCATTCGTGACTCGCAATATACATACAAAAAGTTTATCATGCCACTTGTTTTTGTACAATAAATCGTTTAAATGTATAATAAAGTAGTACTTTGAGACCTTTAGCTGACATTTCATAATTGATTAGAATTGTGCCCAGTACGAAGTAATTAATTAAATTATCTCGCAGACACGTTGAAATATTCGAAGTGGCATTGTATACAAGTATATCCAATATACGCAAAGTATAATATTAATAATTAAGTTCTGAGTCAAAGAAGGTGTCATGAACTCATGTCCTAACTAAAAAACACTTTCAATATCTATTTTCAAACTATAGTGCAGTTGTACTTATAGGACTAGGTCAAACTAAATTTGACCATGAGTCACTCTTGGTTAAATTAAATTTGAATTAGTTAATGTCTTCTATAATTTACAAACTATTAGAGGTTATGGAATAAATAACACACTGTTTATTTTAAACAAATTTAACTATTTATTTTATACTTTGTACAAGGAAGTTTTATATGTCCGTTCACTTACAGCTCACAACAAGAAGTGATATATAGCAGTATTGCTACGCCTTTTATAGCTAATCAAACTGTAAAGTATTTGAGTACTATTTATATTGTATGATGTTAAATTATACAATTACTAAGGTGAAATTATTCTAAATAGTTAAATAAAAAATCACGTATGGGTAAAATCCCCTTGCCAATAATTTTCTCAACTTAAAAGTACTTTGCTTACCGATTACGTAAATTAAATCATTTGGTATTTAAAAATACTACTTTCTGGTGGCTTGCGAAAACAATGCAATAAAATTAAAATAGTTTAGAATAATTGACAACACGATCGGTATCAATATTGTATGTAAGAAGTCTTTAACTTCTAATGAAAGAGATACGTTTAAATACTCTAGAATAGAATATAATATTACACTTTACTCGACATTTCGGTTGGTTTGCAGCAGCCACATTCACGACGGGAGACTGCGGAAAATCAACCGAAATATCGGGGTAAGTCTAATATTAAATATAATTAGGTTTTAAATAATAATTTAAATAGCTTTTATAGAAGTAAACAGTGACTAGATATATTATACATGAGAATCAAACATAATAGAATGCAATTCAGAGAAGCGGGCACTCTCTTTGTGTTGTTGTGAATTTAAGACTGTGGGCAAGTTATCATTGCCTGTTACTGTATGAGTTTTTATTGACATAGACCCGCTATACTTTACAGTATAATAGTCGGGATTGAAAAGGTTCTTTTTAAGCCACTGATTAAACTGCAAAATATTTTTGGTAATAATAATCGTCTTTTTTATTAAAACGAACTGTCGGACATTTTTATGATTATAATATTGTTACACCCAGTGCTATCTCTCGGCTAAGGGGAAGACTCGGCAGTTCCGTCTAATACTTTATTATAGCGCCATCTATTTACGTCTTACGGAACTACTTCGTCGGTACGAGAAGAGTAGAGAGACGCTGGCACATTCTCGAATCTTCGCACTGTTACGTACCGTGTGTGACGTTTCTAGAAAACTCCGCAAACGCTTTAGCCGTCTATAAAAGGGCAAGGTCAGCGCTCGCCGAGTCAGTTTACAATTGTAGGTGGTAAAGTTTTCATCGAAGCGAACGGAAGCGAAGCGAAAAAAATACTACGGAATTTGAAGCAGTTACAGTCGTAAAGTGTAGTATAGTGTTTGTTGTGTTTTAAATTTAATTGTGTGCTAGAATAAATCGTGTTTTAGTCGGTAATATTGTTTACATTCTTATCCATTGAACCCAGCACGTAACAAATTGGTGTCAGAAGTGAGATAAGAATATGCCAGTACTACCGAAGGAGGAAGTGGAAGGGGTGCGTACCAGGAAGCAGCGCCAGCAAAATATGGACCAAAGGCGCTTTGGAGACGCCTCCTTGCCGTCGTCAGATGAACCACGTGACTTCGCGGCTGCAGCGGAACTATCTAGTGCAGCTCACTCGCTGGTAAACCCCAACCTTGCCACTCTGATGGCGTTTATGCACGAGCAGGCACGCCGCCAGGAGAAGCAGGCACGCCGCCAAGAGGAGCATGCATGCCGCCAGGAGAAGCAGGCACGCCGCCAGCAGGAGCACGCACGCCGCCTCGAGAAACAGCTGCAACAGGATAAGGAGGAGGGTATGCGCCGCCAGAAGGAGCAGTTGATGATGTTAAAAGACCTCGGCGCAACGGTTGGCAAGGAAATGAAGGAGGTGAAAGAGCAAGTCCAGCGCCACGAAAGTAGTATCGCTGAGGTGGAGAAAACTATACGTAAGCTCAAGGCTGGAGATGGGATTTTGGCGTCAAGGCGTTGTGGCGCCCTCACCACGAGGCTTTAAAGTCCCACCATTTGACGGCTCTTCGTCATGGTCAGCTATAAGATCCAGTTCGAGGCCGTGATGAAATCGAACGGGTGGACGCAAGCACAGACTCTGACTGCTCTCACCTTGGGGCTTTGCAACCCAGGCCTTGAACGATTTAGACGCGCTTGGTCAAGACGTCACGTATGAAAAGCTGTTGGAGGCATTGGAAGCGAGATATGGCGACGCACACCTGGAACACGTGTTCCGCGCCCAGCTGAAAGACCGATCGCAACGTGTTGGTGAAATCTTGCAGCAGTGGGCCCTGGAGGTAGAGAAGCGGGTTCGAAAGGCGTACCAATCCTCATCTGCGCTCATCTACGGGAACCTTGTTCAAGCTTTCACCGATGGGATCCGAGACCTGGAGGTTAGGGCTGCAGTAAGACTTGGACATATTAAAAACCTAAAGGACGCCCTAGCCCACGCTCTGGAAGTGGAAGCAGTGCGACGGGACGATCGCGCTCATCGTATCAGGGAAGTGTCGACTTCACCCCGGTGCTATAGCTGCGGTGAAAGAGGCCACATCAGGTTGAGCTGCCCGAAGCGAAGGAGTCCACGCAGCAGAAACCAGTCGCTGGTAGGAGGAACACCTAATGTGCCTGCCGGGCAACAACAGCAGGGAAATGAGTAGACGCCAGTACTACGGGGTGGGTGCTGGCTGGTGATAGGAGAGCCCCAAAAATCTCGATCTCACAATCGTGTTACGGGAACAGCCTGAATCTCTCTCTATCGAAGGCGAAATTAACAGAACTCCGTGCAAGTTGACATTGGACACTGGAGCTTCTCGAACAGTCGTCAGTTTCCGACTAGCAAGACGGTTTCTTGGGGACTACTACGGGTCAGCACATAACCGTCCGAGGTAAGAAGGAGGTGGTCATGAAACTAGGTAATAAAATTTACCGCCACAACATCATCGTGCCTGACATAGTGGACGACTGCATCCTGGCTTTAGACTTCTTGCGGAAGCATCACTGTGAAATCGACGTTAGTCAAGAAGTTGAAGTGTGGCTCAGAAGAAGTATTCATGAAGGGCGCATCATCGGGAAAAGTGTACTGCCTAAAGAAAGTAGTACTTCGTCCGAGGTCGGAAACAATCATATCGGTTTGCCTATCAAGGAATTCTGATCAGGCAAATCGATGTGTAATTATAGAAGGGTTGGACAACGATGCTCCATACTCTGGCGAGGGATACCAACACTGCATCGGTACGCGCACTGAACCCAAGCAACAGATAGCTGGTACTCAAGAAGGGCACGATATTGGGCACCTGTGCAGGAGCAGTTTGGATGCGTAGATGCAATGAACAGCCTACCAACACCAAAGTTCAAGGGGCAAGGTACGACGTGTCTTCTCTCTTGAAGGACTGACAGAATAACCTGTCGAGAGAAGAAAAGAACAAGGTTGAGACGATGTTAAGCCGGTTTGTCGACATCTTCTCGACAAGTGATACTGACATAGGCAAGACAGCCCTAGTTCAACACAAAATAAAGACAGGCAATGAGGTACCGATCCGCCAGCAACCAAGACGAGTACCAGTGGTACGGGAACATGAAATTGACGCTATGATCGAGGGTATGGTGAAAGAAGGTGTGATTGAGCCTTCGTCCAGTCCATGGTGTTCACCAGTGGTTTTGGTGAAGAAGAAGGATGGCAGCATGCACTTTTGTGTGGACTATCGTCGACTAAACGACATCACAAAAAAGACAGTTATCCGTTGCCAAGGATTGACGACACTCTGGATACGCTAACGGGGATGAAGTGGTTTTCTACTCTAGATCTGAAAAGTGGCTACTGGCAGGTCGAAATACACCCTCAAGATAAGGAAAAGACAGCATTCTCCACAGGCAAAGGATTGTAGCAATTTAATGTCATGCCCTTTGGATTGTGTAATGCCCCTGCCACTTTTGAGAAATCGATGAAACGCGTACTTACTGGATTGATTGGAGACGCCTGCCTCTACTTAAACGATATTATCATAGTAGGATGCATCTTTGAGGATCACCTTCGCAACCTGAAACGCGTGCTCTCGAAGATTCGAGGAGCCAACCTGAACTTAAGTCCAAAGAAATGCGCGTTGTTCAGGCGGCAAATAAACTTCTAAGGACATGTGGTCTCCGAAGAAGGTATCCAAACGGACCCGGATAGAATGGACTGGACTGGCCAGTTCCGGAGAACAAGACACAAGTCAGGGCATTTCTTGGTTTGTGCTCCTACTATCGACAGTTTGTAAGGAACTTTGCTGACATCGCCCGGCCTCTGCATAAGCTCACCAAGGATAAGATAAAGTTCTGCTGGACTGAGAGCTGTGACGTCGCATTGCAGAAGCTGAAGGAACATTTGTGTAATTCACCAATTCTAGGCTATCCCGGCAATGAATATGAATTTATAGTAGATACAGATGCCAGTAACACCGGTATTGTTGGCGTGTTATTTTAACGTAAAGGAGAGCATGAGGTTGTAATAGCGTACTTCAGCAAGGCCCTATCCAAACCTGAAAGGAACTACTATGTCACGCGAAGGGAACTTCTAGCTGTTGTAAAGAGAGATTCTCCAACAAATATTTGTTTGGGCGGTCATTTCACCTGCGGACTGACCACGTTGCATTGAAATGGCTACTACAGTTTAAAGACCCATAAAGACAGGTAGTAAGATGGATTGAACAACTACAGGAATTCGACTTCGTAGTACAACATCGCAGTGGCAAGTCACATGGTAATGCGGGCATCTGCATTACCATGTGACTCGTAAACCGTGTTCCGACAAGTGTAAGCATTGCGCCAGACAAGAGAGCAAGCAGCAAGCAGGAAGGACAAGTGAGGATGTTGAGGCCGGATCTTAGCGAAGACTGGAAGGAAACTCTGCAGAGAACGCAACAAGAGGACAAAGACATAAGACCCATCGTCGAATGGAAGAAAACAGATGCTTCGAGACCTCACTGGAGTGAAGTTGCGGCAATGAGCTTTATCACCAAGAGTTATATTAGGCACTGCGGGAAAGCCTGGTTATCCAGGATGGAGTTCTGTGCCGTAAATGGGAGAATGCCCGAGGTGACAAGTGTCACCTGCAAATGGTCATGCCAAGGCTCAAGGTACCGGAAGTTTTACAACTCTATTATAATGTAAGGTCACATGGGAGTTAAGAGAACTCTGATTAAGATACAGAAAGGATTTTATTAGATCCATTGTCGAGAAGGCGTTGAGAATTGGTGCCGCAAATGCACGAGTTGTGTTACGGTAAAGGGACCACACATTCGCAGCAGAGGTGCATTAAAGGTGTAAATATTGTAATGTTGGAGCCTCGTGGGAACGTATAGCATTAGATGTTGCTGGACCGTTTCCTGAAAGCCAAAGTGGAAACAAGTACTTCTTGGTGGTTATGGATTACTTCACAAAGTGGCTGGAAGTGTTTGCAATTCCCAATCAAGAGGCATCTACGGTGGCGACAAACTAGTCCACAAAGTCTTTTGTCGTTTCAGGGTTCCCTTAGAGATCCACTGTGACCAAGGTCGGAACTTCGAGTCTGAAGTATTTAAGGTGACTTGTCGTGTGATGGGTGCCCACAAAACATGGACGACTGCTTATCATACGCAATCAGACGTCATGGTTAAACGATTTAACAAGTCTCTGGAAAGATATCTGTGAAAGTTGTAGAAAGCAAACAAAGGGATTGGGACTAACACATTCAACCGTTTCTCCTGTCATACCGTAGTGCCGTTCTCGAAAGCACATATGTAACACCTGCTTTCGCTAACTTCGGAATCCCACCTGAATCTCCACGCAGCATAACAGATTATGCGAATGATTTGTGCAACAGGATAAATGATGTATACGAGCACATCAGACAGACCGGTTAGCAGATGTCTGAGAGGATGAAGATTTGTTACGATCGGAAGGCGAACAATAAAGGTTTCGAGTAAGGATCGCTGGTGTGGTTACATAATCCGGTACGCAGCAAAGAAAAACTCCTAACTAGCAGGCAATATGGGATGGACCCTATCACATAGTCACTAAGATGAATGACGTCACCTACCGAATCCAGAAAGTACCACGAGGTACACCAAAGATCGTTCATGTGGATCGATTGGCACGCTACTACGCATCCAACAATAATCGAGACGAACATGTCTAAGAGGGAGGCAGTCTTACACCCAGTGCCATCTCTCGACATTGTGGGGAAGATTCCGCAGTTCCGTCTAATAATTTAGTACAGCGCCATCTATTCACGTCTTACGGAGCTACTTCGTCGGTACGAGAAGAATAGAGAGAACACTGGCACATTCTCGAATCTTTGTACTGTTACATACCGTGTAAGACGTTTCTAGAAAACTCTGGAAGCACTTTTACCGCGTATAAAAGAAGAAGGCCAGCGCTCGCCGAGTCAGCTTACAATCGTAAGCGGTCAAGTATTCATCGAAGCGAACGGAAGTGAAAATACTACGGAGTTTGAAGTAGTTACAGTGGAAAAGTGTAGTATAGTATTTGTTGTGTTTTAAATTTAATTGTGTGCTAGAATAAAACGTGTTTTAGTTGGTAATATTGTTTACATTCTTATCCGTCGAACCAGCACGTAACAATATGAATGCTTTATATACAATAGTGGTGCAATTTTTTGCCTTTGACGCCGGTTCGATTCGCATATTCATAATTGCATGGTTATTCAACCATGCGGATATTTTCCAAGCGTATCTCTTTGTACCCTTCTTTGTCGTAGAATTAATAACGCAGATGTCTCATAGCTAATCGAGCTTCAGCATAAAATTGTGGCTGTGTTTTAAGAGAACTGCCGGTCAAAAGTTTGAGACCACCTACATCAAAGTTGCAAATGGATGTAAAACTCAAAATAAAAAGCTAAACATGAAAGGATTTATTGTGATATTTATTAAGTATGGCAAATGCAATTAAATATAAATAAAAAATATTAAATATTTCGACAATTTAACTTAAAATATATGTTGACAAGCTAAACAGCTTTTTCATCAAAAAACCCTCCCTTGCATTGAATCACCTTGTTGACAAGTCTTGGCATGCGGGCAATCAATTTGTCGATTGTTTCTTGTGAAATATTGTTCCAGCTTTCTTGCAATGCTCTCCACAAATCTTCTTGTGAGCTGGGACAACAACTGCGCACGTTTCTGTCCAGCTTTTCCCACAAAAGTTCTATAGGGTTAAGGTCGGGGCTCTGAGCGGGCCACACCATGTTTTTTAACACCCCTTCTGCTTCTTTTGTATCTAAATAACCCCGGCATAATTTGGAGCTGTGTTTAGGGTCGTTGTCTTGTTGGAAAATAAAGCCATCTCCAACTAGCCGAAGTCCCGATGGTACAGCATTACACTCCAATATTGCTTTGTACTGCTCCTTTTTCATAATTCCTTCGACTCGTACCAAATCTCCAGTTCCACGGCTCGAGAAACAACCCCAAACCATAACGGAACCACCGCCATGCTTCACTGTGGGCAGGACACAGTCTGGCATCATCTTTTCCTCGGCACTCCGCCCAAACACTTCAAATTTGGACTCATCTGTCCAAAGAACTCTTTTGAAGTCTTCTTCACTCCAGTCTCGATGGGTAAGGGCCCACTGCATTCTCTTCTTTTTGTTTTGTGGCCTTAAGAGAGGTTTTCGCACTGCTACGCGATCAAATAACTTAGCGTCTCTTAGTCTTCTTTTCACTGTGGTCAATGACACAGGTGTAGACCGGGATTTGTTCACTTCAGCGCGGATTTCTGGTGCTGTCAGGCGTCTATTCCGCTTGCTTGTTACCACGATGAACTTATCCCCGCTAGAAGTGGTAGCTCTCGGCCTTCCCGACCGCGAACGATCTTGATTATTGCCAGTCTCCTTGTATCGGGTTATTGTGTTATGAACACAAGTCTTCGACAACTTGAGCTGAGTAGCAATCGCACGTTCAGATTTGCTTTCGTTGTGTAAAGCAATGATGACAGCACGAGTTTCACCGCTAATTTGGCGTACTTTTCCCATAATGAGATGTCTTCACTGTAAGAACGACGAGCTCGGACTAACCAAGATTAAGAAATATTTACTCCATGGAAACTCAGGTGTTCACAGTGTTTTAGGAAGTTAAAATTTCCTAAAATTCTGTTAACACAAAACAAAGCCCAAATAATGAATAATAGTCAGGTAACAATAATATTACAATGACTTTAGCGCGCGGTCCGCACGCGGCGCCCATTGATGTTTCTAGACAAAAGACCTTTGTACGATGATTACATAAAAATAAATAGAAATAATGACTTCGAAAAATAGTTAAATATCCATTGTATATGCAGGTGTTCAAATTAATTGTTTATCATATGTATTTTTAACAAATTTTATTGTGAAACAATATTTTAACTTGTGGTCTCAAACTTTTGGCCGGTAGGGTATATGACTGCCTCTGTGTTACAACGGTGACTGCTGTATTAAGGTCTCTTTATTTAAATGTCCAGTAATATTATTGAAAGTCCAGTGGCAAACCGTTGGACTACAACGCAGAGCTCCCGAGTTCGATCCGAAGGCTCGATTTAACGGTGAAGAAAAACATCGCGAGGGAACCAGCAAGTCTAAAAGATCTCCATAATGTTCTCGAAGAGGACCAGCGACCAGGTGAATTGTAGGCTAACCTTTCTTACGCTGAGAAGAGGCCTATGCCTAGCAATGGGACAGATTTACCATAGAGCTGATATTATTATTAAATATTAACACGGCGTCTGGATTTCTGACTGGTAAATATCAATGGCAAGTTTGGCGTCTGCCCTAAAAGCCTTAGCTGACAAAATGTTGGTGTTATACATCCGTGTCTACCCCTTTGGGGTTGGAGGTTTGAGACTGTATGTATGTTATATAGATAACATTTTAAGTGTTCAGGCTTTATATTCGTTAGCAGTGGTGACGCTATTTAGTTGCATTTAAAGCGAATTTGTCGCAATGCGTTAGACATTGCGACGCGTTCACGTTTCTAATACCTACTGAGTGAAAGTTCGGCATAACTTTGACCGATCATTTATTAAATGATGGGAATGAACAATGACTATTATGTATGTTCTTATTATACGGATAAGGAATTTAATGGATGACAGCTTATTAGGCTATGTATATAAAACGTAGATTAGGCTGGTAATAAATTTAAGCTATAAGTGGGTATTGGGGTTAAAAAAACAAAGTATGTGTTTCAATTCATTTCAAATATAAAGTTTAATAAATATTACTAAATCAACAGCCAAACCCTTATAACGCTTGAATAAATTGTTATTTGTCATGGATAAGCTTCTGATTTTTATGTGTAATGTGTATGAGTGTGCTTTCACTGCAATAAAAAAAAGTGTACGATTAGCATAAAAATATAAAAAGAAAATAAAATCTACAAAATACTTCAGTATTCCAATGACAAACTGAAAGTATCCAATCTCATATATTTTGTACCAAACTTTCCTTACAATATAAAATACGTATTGTTCTCGATAGCAACAATGTCGCCCGTACAGTATACGCGATATTTTCAACGTAATATCGAAAGTGCTCATCTCTCAGTCTTTATAGAGCAGCCAATTTAACTATCGATCTCATACACGCCGAATCGGTGGGCACGTAAGGTTGATTGATTAACATGCCAAATGCGATCAAAGGGACTAATGGCCACGAACCAAACAGTGGCTGCCTTATTGTTAGTGGATTACACGCCGATCCGCCCGCATTATGAGCTGACATTGACATGACTATACCAAATGTGCGGATGGGTACCACCAGCGGTTACGCCGCATTGTTAAACCGTCGAGTATCTGAGACACTTACGTGACTACTTTGCCAATTGCAGCGAATTATATCTCTGAACTTGCCAACGTACATCAGAATGCGACAGTGATAGGTCAAGGTCTACTTGTGACTAATGCACAGAGATTGGAGTATTGCACGCCTACTTTTAGCAGAGATGAGAGTTATGGAGACATGGTATCGCCGCAACAGTCAACTTGTGACCATGGCCGGTGTAGCCTGATCGAAACGTCAACCATTAAAAGGTAAACACGCATGGATGCGTTAATACCCGTTAAGTTAAAGTTTAAAACATATTAGAGACGAAAGCGATAGTCACATTCGGCGTTATGCGCAAGTAGCAACGTCAGTTCGACAATCTGTGACATATTTGTTCTACATACAAGAGTGTCGCATTTAAATTGAATAAAGAAAGAAGGTGAATTTATTTGTTAAAATATGCTCACGATAATTAAAATTACATAATATGTCTCTAATATTGTACTATATCTGGTGTACAAATATTGAACCTTTAATTTCTTATAGCTAGTTATAATTGAATAAAATATGACAAACGGAGCATCTAGCAGGCAGCTGACGTATAGTGCTTTACAGTCTAATCGACTATAAGGAGCTTATACAGTTCGATATATGACTGTAGTTAATGGCAAGTCATTAAATACCAATACATAATACAATAACGCATACAATACCGCGTGAATGCTGTCATGTTTAATTAGATAATAATCCTATAGACATGCAGCAAGGATAGAAAATTAATTCTACCCTTAACTTCTGTTCTAATCGAGCTCTAGGCATTAACAGGTATAGTCTGAAATAATCAAAATGGCAATTTGTGAGTGTTGCCGTTGGTGTTAAAAGCTTTACCTACCTAAGTAAATTTGAATACTTAACGGTTCAACAATTTCAATCCTGGTCTAGCCAAAATATTTCCATTTCTTCTGATTCATGTTTTGTTTTGAAGGTTGTATTCTTTTTTGAACGATCCATATAATATTTTCCGTCTCGATTTCACCTCTTCTCAATTTTCAGCTTAATACTACACGTTATATTAAACAGACATGCTTCGGTATGACTGTTGTATCTTTATTTTTAAGGTTTCAATAATTCTTTCTATTATAGAGACTTGGTAACATATTTTTTTCAATATATGCTTCAGCTATCCTATCACTACATATTATAAATATCAAAGACCGCACTGCGTCTGTTCGCGATAACTCAAAAACTACTGAACGGATTTTCATGCGGTTTTCACCAATAGACAGACTGATTCATGAGGTAGATTTAAGTGTATAATTTGTTAAGGTTTTGTATTACCTACGCGAAATCGGGGCTGGTCGCTAATTGTATATATATTATAAGTCCCGTGTTGGTACGCTGAGTATGCTCATTGACACACACAACATACAACGTATTAGCAGAGATGAGATGACCACTTAAAACATTACACTATGCGCGCAGTCAGCTGAACAAATTAAATTTGAACCGCATCGCCCGGTTACGTAAAATGAAGCGGTCTTTCCTACGATTTCAACTTTATTAATTTGACCGCTACTAAGCGTCTGTTTCACGGGGTCTATGAAAAGCTAACATTTTGTTGGAATCCTCACTGATTACGGGCGTACTTCAAACTGAAAGCGATAAATAAATAAAACTGCTTAAGATACTGGCTTATTTAACGTTTATAATAATACTAAGCTGAAGCTGCAGTAAAATCGACACAAGGAGTAAATAATTGTTAGTTTGATTATTAGCTAACAAATTCTAATCTATAATTCTAATTCTAACTAATATTATGAATGCGAATGTGCGTTTGTTTGTTTGTAATACGTTCACGTCTTAACTTCTCAACCGATAATCATGAAATTTCGCTTACACATGACTTGGGTTCATAACAGGACAGGGATACCTTTCATTCAGAAATAAATTCCTGTTTCCGAGGGATATAAATTATTGGAAAATCAACATTAACACGAGCGAAGCCGCGGGCTAAATCTAGTATTGTATAAATTAAAATCATAACTCCTAAGTTCTTACCCAAGGTAACAAACTATTTTACATATTCATATGAGATAGTTACATCGGACATTGTGGTGGTAACTTTCTATAAGCTCAGAAGTTCGTCTTACCGTACCTAATATTTTATTAATTCAAGCGGTACTTTAAGCTCTAACTAGAATATATAATAGACTTTATGATGTTTAGTATTGTATTAGTTACATTCAGTGTGGAATAGCGAGTCAATCCACGATACGCAAGTGAAATCCTAGTTTACTCACTTGTGAGTTTGTTTTGTTACGCTTCAACGCCTTAACTACTCGACCGATCATCATACAATTTTGCATATACGTCAGGGATACAAAAAAGTACATAGGGTACCTTTCATCCAGTAAAAAGAACTGTTACCGAAGGATAATAATTTATTGACAAAATCTATATTAACTAAGCTAAGCCGTAGAAAAATCTAGTTGAAGAATAAAGAGAAGAAAATAAATAGATATCATTTAATTTTAAAAGTATACAAATACCGGTTTCCAGATACGCTCGGATAGCCTAGACTACGAAAGTAATTTCTATAAATGATCTGATTGAATTTGTCTTGAGTCATAGAATTTCCGATAGCTAAGGCAATTCAATAAAGCCAGACATGAAAATCAAATTTAAAATCCAGGACTTTTCTTTGCATTTTAGTTAGTTTGTTCGAAGTCAGGCTTTCGTTTGCTCTCAACTTTTATTACTTGTTCTGTTATGACAAAGAAAGTACACCACTGGGTTCTTCTGAGTTGTAAAAGTAAAAACAATTAATGGAATATAAATGATACCCGTCTGAATACAGCGCGGCAAAACGAACGCGGACAAACGCGTGTGGAGAAAATTTTCCGTTCAAATTGGACTAGATGCTATTTTGATTATTTAATTTGTGACATCGGATTGCCGATTGTGGTATTGCGTTTCCCACCACTACAATAATAACATAATAGATAATAAAATCAGTACTACATTTTGTTATCCCATTGTCCCACGCTGAACTATCATATTCTCCACCGTCCCAACTTCCCATTGCTCATATTACAATTATACTTTACTCGAAAACATAACGCATAGCTATTTACTTTTTTCCACCGTAGACGAGAATTTACTTAAAATAATATATGTCGTTCGTTACAGCGATCTTTTCGAATTTTACGACGTTTTAACCAGTCATGCGGATACGTACTTACACGTATGTAATAATAATAATAATAATAATGCCCTCCAGAGCAAATTTTAGTCACGGCGGCCATCTGCGCAGGAGATATTATAGTGCAAAAGTGTGTGCGCACACACAGGTGCACTCTCTGTTATCTAACCCTCATGATCCGATGGGATCAGGCGCAGGACCAACGGGGGTGTCTAACACCGCCAACTTCCTAACTCCGGACTGCCATTGAGATTTCTTAACAGAAAAACCCAATAACATTTTTTTGGCCCGATCTAGCACTCGAACCCGAAACCTTATGCACAGTAGTCGCATTCGCTACCTGGCCTCGCTGGCCATGGAGGCAGTCTATACCCCCAAAGGGATAGGAAGAGGTGTATGACACCCACATATTGTCCAATGTTTTAGGACCTATGTAACGAGGTAAGCCTATTGCTATTTACCGGGCACAGTTCCAGACTCCGTGTTGCTACTGAGAACTTCTTGACGGGCAAACACTGTGACTCTTTATCAAACCCGGGAATGGAACCCAAGACCTGATGCATAACAGTCGCATACCCAACAGCTGCGTTACCAAATCAGTCATATAAATACTTATTTCTTATCATTTATTATTGGTTAAAGTGGAATTCTTGAAATCTATCGCTTTACTGCAATTACATCTGTTTAATGGTATTCATAGTAGTTTAATTTCTATGTATATTATGAAGTGATATGATTATTTTAGTTCTAAAATAATGTAAAATATCAATATTTATATTTAGGAACCAGGTGTGTATATACTATATTGAATGGTATTTGTCTTATTTGGTAAACAAACTACTCATTACACAGGCCCACAGATGAAAAAAAATTGATTGGTGCTGGCAACCCCATATTATAATTTGATAACAAACTCGATACTGAGTTGTAAACGAACTTTCAAACGTCAATCCTACGTGTAGTTTTTTTTTCTACCCTCACTTTAAAAAATACACCATTTTCTTGCGCTTATTGTTTACATATCGTAATTTACTACATTTATTCAATTATATCATTATGTCAACGTCTATGAGAAGTTGTTTGAATGATCCGGATACATTTTGTTACATTTGTGGTAATTATGTAATAAAAAAATTCAGAAAACCCATAACGGCCTTCGTGAAAATGGCGTATTTTGATTATTTCAAGATCAAGATTAAGGAGTTAAACCGACCGTGGCTACCAAAAAACGTGTGCAAGTTGTGTGTTGAACATTTACGGCAGTGGAAAAGTGGAAAACGTGCACATTTGAAGTACAGTGTACCTATGATTTGGTCAGAACCGAAAAACCACTTGGATGACTGTTATTTCTGTGTTGTTAAATTGCATGGCATAAATAGAAAAAAAATGATCTATCCTGACTTGACATCTGCTAAAAGGCCCGTACCACACTCGGACGACACTATGGCAGTGGAGCAGTTAGATTCCTCCGATACAGACATGCCGGAAGTCACCTTGAATGAGCAAGACAGTGATTTTGAATCATCAGCGGAGCCCGTACTCTTTACTCAAAACGCTCTAAGTGACTTAATAAGAGACCTAGATCTTTCCAAAGAAAGGTCTGAGCTACTAGCATCCAGACTTAAAGAAAGGAATCTAATCGCCCCAGGTACAAAAGTATCATTTTATCGTGATCGTGAAAGAGAACATCTTCCATTCTTTAGCTCAGAAAATGATATTGTTTTTTGTAATGATATTGGTGGACTTTTAACAAAAATGAGTCTTCCGAAATACAAAGCCGGCGAATGGAGATTGTTTATTGACAGCTCAAAGAGAAGTTTAAAATGTGTCTTGTTAGATATTGGCAATAAATATGCAGCTGTCCCCATCGCTCACTCTACGAAGTTGAAGGAGGAATATAAAACTGTACGACTTGTTCTAGAAAAACTTAAGTATCAGGATCACCAATGGGTAATATGTGTAGATTTCAAAATGGTGAACTTTTTACTAGGACAGCACGGCGGGTATACTAAATTTCCTTGCTTTATTTGTCTATGGGACAGCAGAGACAAACAGAACCATTGGATCAAGAAAGAGTGGCCCTTAAGGGAAAACATGGTAGTTGGGAAGCAAAACGTTATTAACCCTCCATTGGTTTCCAGGGATAAGATCATTTTACCTCCACTGCACATCAAACTTGGTCTGATGAAACAGTTTGTCAAGGCATTAGATAAAAGTGGTGCGTGTTTTACATACATTACGAGAAAGTTTCCAGGTTAAAGTGCAGAGAAATTAAAAGCTGGTATCTTTGATGGTCCTCAAATCAGGATATTAATCAAAGATAACAATTTTATAGACTGCATGAGTAGTTTGGAATCAGTGGCTTGGAAATCGTTCGTACAAGTTGTCACACAATTTTTAGGAAATGAAAAGGCAGAAAACTATGTGGAATTAGTTCATGATCTTCTTGAAAGCTTTAAAAACCTTGGCTGTAATATGAGCATAAAAGTACACTACCTACACAGTCATTTGGACAAGTTTCCTGAAAATCTTGGTTCCTATAGCGAGGAACAAGGAGAACGTTTCCACCAAGATCTAAAAGTAATGGAAGACAGGTACCAAGGTCGCTGGGATGAGCATATGATGGCGGATTACTGCTGGAGCATTACTAGGGAGTGTCATGTCAATTTATATAATAAGAAAAGTAGAAAAAGAAGCTTCATACCTGTAAATATACGCAAATAAATATTTAAATAGTGCTTATTTTGTTTAATTTACACATTTTTTATATCTCCAAAACTACACGTAGCATTAAAAAAAATTGTATGTCATTTTAATCTACGTATATATGGGCGCGAAACAAATATATTAATTGAAATTGTAAATATTGTGATTATTTTGTATCAACTTCCTATATTTATTAAGTATTTGATTTGATTTTAAGTACTAGCATTAATTTTATATCCATTTTTATATTAGTATTTGTTTTGATTTAGTTTTTACATCTTGTATTTGTTTTTGATCTTCCGGTCAATTTAAGATTACGTCATATCCACTGTATTTATTTTATTGATGTAAAATGTCGGTAATATTACGCCACATCCTCTGTATTTATTTTATTATTAGTTTTTGTATTGAACTTCCGTTTGATTTAATTTAATGTATTTTCATGTTTCCGTTTAGTATTGGAAGGTCTATATTTTGACTACAACTGTATTTGTGATTGGTTTATTGTTTTTAAATATTTCTGTTATCACTTCCGCTTTTTGTTATGTTGTACTGTTAGAAATCAGTATAAATAGAGCTGTAATGTGACTTCTAAATTCATTCCTTGTTGGTTTACCAGTGAATAAACACCTGAAATTGGAGTAAGTTCTTTTTTTTAAATCACTACTATCCTCTGCAAAGTATTTGTGCATGAATTTTGGTGCTCATTATGTGTGATCGTGACAACAACGGCGATGACGCGCTGACAGCAGCGGTGGGATGCACCTCGCCCCTGTTGAGGTCTTCCAGATCCAGGGCCCGCAGGCCAGCGCCAGCTATGCAGCCGGACCCAACTTTCTCACTAGAGCAAGTGATGAGCCTCGTGACCTCCATCACGAAGCAGGCTGCGTCCAGCGCCGTGACTGTAGCGCTGAACGCTACTTCAGCGCCATCTCGAGATCGTGGTAATTTCTACCTACCACCGTTCGACCCCGATGTGCGCTCACATGACATCAGGGACTGGTGTGCCAACGTTGACCAAACTATTTCAACGATTGGCATATCGCCCCACGAAGCTCGAATGAAGGCAATACTGCAGTTGAAAGGAAGAGCAAAAACTTGGGCTGATACCTGGTCGCTGCAGTCTACCACATGGGAGCAAGTGAAGCAGGACCTGATCCAGACATTTGGCGAAGAGTTCCGGTATGCTGACGACGTCCAGCGATGGCGCAACTTCACGTCGGAGCAGGCAAGCAGCTACGCGGACTACGCGACTACGGGGTGGACGCTGTTCAAACGGGTGCGGCCTGAAGCCCCCAGATGCCGAGGTAATTGATGCTCTTATTACTGGTATCTACCCTGATTTTATAAAATGTGAATTGTTACGTAATACACCTGACTCTTTGCCCAAACTAGTTTCCGTTTTGAAAACTTACCGTAAACGTGACCGACCAAAAACTGACGGTACAGATAAAAACACTACCAACAAAAAGCCCAGACTTTCAGAGACTCCCGGTCCATCGACCTGTTTTAAATGTAAAAAGCCTGGTCACCTTATGCGTGACTGTAAGCACAATCTAGCAGTTTCTTCCGAGTCGCATACACCCGCAACGACCACACCCCAGGTTACGTTTGACTGCCCTAAATCAGTCGAGTGTAAATATTGCCATAAAAAAGGCCATGTAGAGAAAAATTGTTATCGTAAGCAGAATGATGAAAAGTCTAATAAAAAATCTGTAAATTTTTGTGGACACATAAATCGCTGTATGACTACCGTAAAAATAGGAGCTAATACTTATCCTTGCCTGTTTGATTCCGGCGCAGATTGTTCGTTAGTACGAAAAAGTATTTCTGGTTCGATTCCAGGCAAAAGAAAGGCTGTCAGTACAATTTTTACTGGAATTGGTGGCATTGATGTTAGGTGTTCTCAAAGTATAATAACCATTGTTGAGATAGATCAAGTTATTATAGAATTAGAGCTATTCATTATGGAAGATCATCAAATTCAGTTCGACATCTTGATTGGCTATAATTTAGTTCAAATTCCTGGTCTTGCTATTACATTATCAGATGCAAAATTGACTGTGACTAGAAATATGATTATTAGTGAATGCACCTTGACAGAGTCGGAAACAAAACTAAATACCGACCTCGCTGAGCCTATTTTACTAGAAAAATTAAATGCCTTTTTAGATAAATTCAAGGATAGCTTTACTTCTGGTAACAAAGTTTCAGAGGTTAAAACTGGTGAGTTAAATATTAGATTAAAAAATGCAGATAAAATTGTACAACGGAGGCCGTACAGATTATCACCGATGGAACGCGAGAAGGTCAAAGAAATGATTAATGATCTTAGGCAAAACGGTATAATCCGAGACAGTTCATCTCCTTTCAGTAGCCCCATCCTATTAGTTAAAAAAAAGGATGGATCGGACAGGTTATGCATTGATTTTCGTGAACTAAATGCAAATACTGTTAGGGATAATTTTCCACTGCCATTGATTGCCGATCAAATAGACAAATTAGGTAAAGCTCGTCATTTCACTTGTTTAGACATGACTGCAGGCTTTTATCAAATACCTATTGCAGCCGAATCTATTGAAAAAACAGCGTTTGTTACACCTGATGGTCAATATGAATTTTTGCGCATGCCTTTTGGGCTTTGCAATGCACCGTCTGTTTACCAACGTGCCATTAATATTGCATTAGGTGACTATAGGGATAAGATTGCTTTAGTTTATATTGACGATGTGCTTGTTATGTCCACAACCGTAGAAAAAGGTTTAACTAATTTACAACTAGTTTTGGAGAGGTTGACCAAAGCTGGTTTTTCTTTAAATATTAAAAAGTGCTCATTTCTAAAAAAATCCGTTGAGTATTTAGGAAACATAATAGAAAACGGAACGGTAAAACCTAGTCCTAAGAAAATAGACGCGCTCTCTAAGACCACAGTTCCAAAAAATGTTAAACAATTGCGTCAATTTAATGGTCTAGCTGGTTACTTTAGGAAATTTGTTCCAAACTTTTCAAAGATTATGGCTCCTTTATATGAATTAACTAAAACTGGGGTACCTTGGAAGTGGACCGAACATCAGGAAAATGCTAGAAATGAAATAATTGCTAGATTAACATCCTCTCCTCTCTTGACTATTTTTAATCCCGACTTGCCGTGTGAACTTCATACAGACGCTAGTTCTCTTGGTTATGGTGCAGTTTTAATTCAACGCCATGATAATAATCCTCATGTTGTGGGTTATTTCAGCATGCGAACAACTGATGCTGAGAGCAGATATCATTCATATGAGCTCGAAACATTAGCTGTGGTTAAAGCTATTAAACATTTCCGTCATTTTTTGTACGGTAGATGTTTCAAAGTCGTAACAGATTGTAATTCACTTAAAGCATCTAGAACCAAAAGAGAACTAACGCCTAGAGTGCACCGCTGGTGGGCTTTTCTGCAGAATTTTCAGTTTGATATTGAGTATAGGAAAGGTGACAGACTTTCTCATGCAGATTTCTTTAGCCGTAACCCCGTAGAATGCGACACTAATAAAGCTCCTAGTGAAAATGTCCCGTTGCAATTTTCGGTAAACTCTTCTACATTAGATCATAACTGGCTGCTTATAGAACAAAAGAGAGATCCTGTTCTTAAAAATATAATTGAACAACTGAGATCCGATACAATTCCAAAATATATTGCAGATACTTATATTATATCACAAGATAAACTACTAAGACGTAAAGTCCAGATTGATAATAAAACTCGTAAACTAATTATAGTGCCACGAAATTACAGATGGAATCTGATTTCTCATTATCACGATAACCTTCAACATTTTAGTTGGGAAAAAATACTTGCTAAACTAAGAGAACAATATTGGTTCCCCAATATGTCAAAGTTAGTTCGAAAGTTTACTGAAAATTGTGTAAGTTGTAGGATTCGGAAAGGCATGTCTGGTGCTAAACAGGTCACTCTTCATCCTATAGACAAAACAGCTATCCCTTTTCACACCGTCCATGCTGACATAACGGGACGTATGAACGGTAAACGTAACAATACTGAATACGCATTTGTATTTATAGATGCTTTTACCAAATATACTCATTTAATTTATACAAATGATAGGACGTCAGATACAGCTATATCTTGTTTACAAGAAGTAATTTCCATTTTTGGCACCCCAAACAGACTTATAACAGACCAGGACAAAAGTATGACTTCAACTGACTTTAAAAATTTCTGCCAGCGTTTCGGTATTGAACATCACGTAGTAGCTAAAGGTGCTAGTCGGGCAAACGGTCAGGTAGAACGAATTATGAAAATAATTAAAGATAATATGTCGATTGTAGAGCTTAATAAACCTTGGCATCGTGCTATGCGAGATTTACAGTTGGCTATTAACTCTACTATATCTAAAAGTACGGGAAAATCACCAATAGAGTTGTTATTTGGAAAAAAATGTTCATCACCTGGTATTAAACTCTTACAAGTCGATGATGATAAACCAATTGATGACCTTAATGCTGTAAGATCATTATGTAAATTAAGGATGGACGAGCGATCATTTCGGGACAAATTACGATTTGATAAAGGTAAAGCTCAGATAAAACCTTTTAACGTAGGCGATTTTGTTTTAATGCACAAACATGAAAGACATACCACTAAACTTGGCCCTAAATATGAAGGCCCTATGGAGGTTCTAGAAATATTGCCGAATAATCGTTACAAAGTTAAACATGTTAATTTGCGGGGTTGTTCCGAAAAGATCGCTAGCCATGACTTTTTGAGACCAGCCCCTCTGGCTCAAAATGATCCATTTATGGATGACTGTGATGACAATGGTGATCATGATGAACCGACCGTATGGGCGGACAAAAATTAGTTTACCTATCTATTTTTCCTTCCCTAAGCGCTGGCTGGCCACCATGCGTATCCTTGTTCCCGGACTTAGGGCTATATCCCAGGCGGGTGATGCCATGTGATTGGCTAGATCCAAGGCGGGTGATGCCATGTTAGGATGTTGGGCTAGATCCCAGGCGGGTGATGCCATATGGTATGGCTAGATCCAAGGCGGGTGATGCCAAGTGAAGGGGCCGAACCTAGATAGGTGATGCCTATTGAACCTAATTACAGCGCAGAGAGCGCGCTGGATCAGAATGGCCGTATGGGCGCGAAACAAATATATTAATTGAAATTGTAAATATTGTGATTATTTTGTATCAACTTCCTATATTTATTAAGTATTTGATTTGATTTTAAGTACTAGCATTAATTTTATTTCCATTTTTATATTAGTATTTGTTTTGATTTAGTTTTTACATCTTGTATTTGTTTTTGATCTTCCGGTCAATTTAAGATAAAGATAAAGATAAAGATAAAGATAAAGATAAAGATAAAGATAAAGATAAAGATATTTTATTTGCTTAAAACACGTGTAGTTAACAGAATAGGTAAACAGTTGTTATAAAAGTCAGTGTGTCAACATGTTTTACCACAGTTGGCATGCAAATATTAATGAGAATTAATGTACAAATAATTATGATCTATATCAAATATTTATATTATAAACAATATATATTAAATAAAAACAAAAACATAAATCAAATTGAATTAATTATAAATAAAAGCATAATATTGAGTTACGGCTAAAGAAATGTCATCATGTATAATGTATTATGTATGTCAAAATAATGTTAATGATTATAGGATAATGTCAAAGAATAATAATTATATGTCAATTTAAATAAGTAATTAAAATTTGTCATTCATAAAGTCGTTGATATTATAATAACATTTTTTTGATAACATGTCCTTAGCTTTTCTTTTAAATAAATTAATGTTTAAGGCTTTGAGATTTTGAGGTAGCTTGTTATAGATTTTTGGTGCCATACAAAATATGCTGTTACCCAAATGAGTAGTTTTGGCGCTGTGCATGCGTAGCCGAAGATTGTCTCGTCTATTGCGTAGGACAGTATCAGACAGTAGTGGAAATAGTGTCGGATTCTTTTTTACGAACAGACAGGTTTCAAAAATGTATAGTGACGGTAAAGTTAGTATGTCATGATTTCGAAAGTATGGCTGACAACTGTCAGTCACCCTCAAGCCAAACATAGCACGGATGCATCGCTTTTGGAGTTTAAATATTATAGCTTTATCTGTTGAGTTGCCCCAAAAAATAATGCCATACCTCAAAATCGAAGCCACTAAGCCATGATACGCAATAAGGAGTGTGTCTATATTCACCGTTGTCGATAGTTTATAAAGGGCATAAGAAGTTTTGCTTAATCTGTCACTAAGATATTCGATATGGTCTTTCCAGTTTAGTTTTTTATCTATAATTAGGCCAAGGAATTTTGTACTATTTACTTCTTTGATTAATATATTATCATATTTTAGCTGTATCTCGGATGGTGTATTTATACGTTGACTGAAATGCATAATATGTGTTTTATTTAGATTTATTTTTAAATTATTATTATTTAGCCATGCTATTGTTGATGTCAGGGTATTGTTGATGTCTATTGGATAAATGTCAGGATTGTTGCAGGTTATTGTCAATGTACTATCATCAGCGAAAAGTGTCATTGGTTGGTTGCTAGGGCTGGGCAGGTCATTTATATAAATGATGAACAAAAGAGGCCCGATCACGCTTCCTTGTGGTAAACCATACCTAGTTTGGCGCTCGCTAGAAATATATGACTCCTGTGTTTTAGAAAGAGTGTTCAGTCTAGACACTACTGTTACTTGTGTCCTATTTGTCAGGTACGATTCTATAAGATTTAGGACGTTTCCTCTAATCCCATAGCACTCTAGTTTGTCCTTTAATATTTTTAAATCTACATAATCGAACGCCTGGGTCATGTCGCAATATATAGAGCATATGGGTGTTCGTTTGTCAATGTTTATCATAATATGATGCAGAAAGTCATATATAGCCATATTGATAGATATATTTTGTCTAAACCCTTTTTGCTGCGGGCAAAATAAGTGTTTTTTGTCGAAGTATGAATATATTTGATTATATAAATATTTCTCAAATATTTTCGATATGATCGGTATTAGTGCAATTGGTCTATAATTTTCGATTACGTCCTTATTTGCTTTTTTATGTAATGGTTTAATTATCGAGGTCTTCAGACTTTGGGGATATATTCCATTATTTATACAAAGGTTTAATATATAGCTTAGATGGTGGCATATTAAATGGCCCACAGATTTAATTATACTTGTTGCTAATTCGTCTCGACCCACACTCTTTGTATTTTTAAGAGATGTTATTATATTTAAAATATCAAGCGGTGTACAAGGGGACATAAACATCGAGTTTTTCATCGGTTTTATGTGGTATGTAACTTTAGTTCCGTAATTTGTTAATGGTACAACTCTGTCAATAAAGTAATTATTGAAAGTATTTGCAATTGTCAAGGGGTCAGTTATATAATTATTGTCAAGTTTTATTTTCTGTATGTCATCCTTTGGAGTGTTGTATTGTCTATTACTAATTATTTGCCAGGTCGTTTTGCTCTTATTGCTCGAATTTCTGATTTTGTGACAGTTTTGAGCTTGTTTTGTCAAGGCTATAATTTTTTTAAATAGTTTATTATATTTAATATAATTTAGGTAGTTAGGTAAGATTACGTCATATCCACTGTATTTATTTTATTGATGTAAAATGTCGGTAATATTACGCCACATCCTCTGTATTTATTTTATTATTAGTTTTTGTATTGAACTTCCGTTTGATTTAATTTAATGTATTTTCATGTTTCCGTTTAGTATTGGAAGGTCTATATTTTGACTACAACTGTATTTGTGATTGGTTTATTGTTTTTAAATATTTCTGTTATCACTTCCGCTTTTTGTTATGTTGTACTGTTAGAAATCAGTATAAATAGAGCTGTAATGTGACTTCTAAATTCATTCCTTGTTGGTTTACCAGTGAATAAACACCTGAAATTGGAGTAAGTTCTTTTTTTTAAATCACTACTATCCTCTGCAAAGTATTTGTGCATGAATTTTGGTGCTCATTATGTGTGATCGTGACAACAACGGCGATGACGCGCCGACATATACAATATACTCAAAATCAGTTATTGTTTTGGCGGCACCAAATTGACTGTAGGCTTGTGTTATAAAACCCTTCATTTACTGCTTTCAGACTATATACCTTCTCTGTATAATATTAAGATTATCTTATATATAAAATTCTCGTGTCACAATGTTCGTTCCCGTACTCCTCCAAAACGGCTTGACCGATTCTCATGAAATTTTGTGAGCATATTGAGTAGGTCTGAGAATCGGCCAACATCTATTTTTCATACCGCTTAGTGATAAGGGTTGTCAACCCCTAACAATTTTTTATTCTTTTGGTCAAAACATTTTTTTTATGGTAAAACGACGTTTGCCGCGTCAGCTAGTGATATATAATATAGAGATGACAATATTATATATATATATATATTTGTCTTTATTAAAATGAAAATTTTATATATACTTAAATAATGAGGAATTGCAATATGTTTTTACAGCTCTCTCTTTCAGATTTGTCATTTAGTCTCCAGGATCCTTCCGCTCAATTATGACTTAAACTATTGAGTCACTGCGGTACACTGGTGGCCAGACATATTAGATTTTTAAATATATCTGACATTCTAAGACTTGACAGTTTAATGGTGAATTGGTGAAAGTAACATACGTGGCTAAATGTATGTTTAATAAGAAAAAACAAAAACGGTACATAGATATCGATTTGTAGGTATTATCATTATCAACCTGTACTTCATATTTGCTGTGTGACGGTAATTAAATATACCCGAGTGAACATTATCACTACAAGTTCGGTTGTAAATGCCGTCAATGACAAGACAACTATTAAAGTTGTCGCTGCCGGGGACAGGGACATTAATTGGGCCACTCACCCGATCTGAGTAATCGAAGGCTGCGGTGCCGCGACCCTCGAGGTACTCTTGAAATTGCGATATCACGCACACCATAGCATAGATCTGTGGAATAATACACAATATTTAATTAAATATATTAAAGCTGAACAGATGATTGTTTTTGTTTAAATGCTCTAGGACTACCATTAAGATTTCAAATATTCGTTTTGTACTTAATAGCTCGCTTCTTGAGGAAAAGGCTATATTTGCCGCCCTCTAATTATAAGCTCGCTAAGTGCTGTGGACCACATATGACTTAACGTCTTTTTAGCTAGCGGACGGCAGATATGACGTTATGCTATAGAAGACCAGTAATCATAAACGTCTGAATTAGATTTCTTAAAGTCGAACCCACAAGCTTTATCTATAACACATCAAGAAAGAACACAATTAGAAAAGCGCTACAGTATTAAGCCATCTTTTCGTTGGTTTTATTGTCAACATCGGTTTTGTGTCTAAGTTAGTAGTAGTAGTCTAGTCTAATCGATATATATTGCTAATACACTCTCAACAAATTTAATAGCTCTTACTTAAAATTGCTAAAGTGTATTTGTTAGTTTGCCACGCTTTCACAGCTGAAAGGTCCGATCCGTTTCCGATTTGATATGTGTGCTATGACCTGAACAGAGCAACGAGTCGACGTGACATTTTGCACAGACATAGTTGCATGGTCCTTTAACACGCTCACTGCGTAACTCGATGACGATCAATTTCAGTGGATGCGACATTGAAATTGATCGACATGACATGGGTCTTTTAGGACCGGTGCATAACTTTTTTCTAGTGCGTTATACGGTCAAAAAGCTCCGATGTACCCGTATTTGCTTAACTGTTCTTAATCTTTGTAAGTATGACAATTTATGAATATATATTAATACTAGCTGTCCCGACAGACGTTGTCCTGTACAGGCGAAAAAAAAAACCACTTGAACACACACAAAAAAATTCATTCAAATCGGTCCAGCCGTTTAGGAGGAGTTCACTATCAACACATGTACAGAAGAATTATATATATAAAGATTGTGCCATTATCAACCAAATTAAACCTTAAATTGCAGTTAGATTCAATAGATAGATTCTTTGGAAATATACCGACCATTATCCGCACTGATTAATCAAATTATTGATATGGTAGTAGTATTGTAGGTTACAATAATATATTAATATCGAAACTAACTAATAACTTTTAATTAAATTTAATGATTACATAGTATTGAACTTATGAGATTTGTTATAGCATTCACGACAATATGTTTTTTTACATGCTTCGCACATGGTTTTAATCTTTTTAACTTTGTTATTGGTGTCTTTGTTATTTATTGTTTGGCGCAGTACATCATAGCATTCTGATCAGTTTCCATCCGTTTTTTTAATACCCATTGTAAAGTTATGTACTGCACTGGCAGCTGGTGGATCAGTAACCGGGATTATTTCAATCTTATCGTATCTTGTGTTATTTTAATAAAGTCTGTGATAATTTTTCTATTATATTTTCAATGAACTCTTTCTTTGTAAGTTTATTTTTCATATTATAAACAATCAAAGCACTTATAACTGCCGTTCCAAACAGCAGCTCTATCAGATGATATATTCCTTAAATGGTATCGAAAATATATATTTTCGATACCATTTAAGGCCCCGTTTCAATATAGCGATCTGATCACATCTGATCGCTATAATCGATCCCTTTTTTATAATTATTATAAGTGAGTACACAATCGGACTTTAAAATATCTTCATTTGTTCCTTTTTGTTGTTTTTCGGTGTTTTTCATAGATGTATCATGATTTTTACAAGTATTCATCATCAGTACAGGGCGTTTGTCGAACTACTTCAGTACACGGATTCCTCGCTTGTTAATTTTACCAATAATCTTAACTTTAAATTTAGTACTGATAATAGCTTTGGTAAACCATTTCTTTTAGAACGCAAAGTGCCGCAATTTTATGTTTTTTGGTCAATCAAAGCCTCTGATGAATAAAATCCATCAATCCAACTGATAAATAAAAATTATCTACTATGACAATTCGTCCCTCATTTTCGTAATCTTTTATAAGTTTCATCACAACATTCTGACTATGATTTAGCCCACTGGCCGGGCTCTACTAGCCCACACACCTACTTGTTAAGGCTGAGGAAATATTATTTTCTACCTTCTGAAGAACTAAAAGACCATCATCGGTACTGTGTTGCTCCTGTTTCATTAATTTAGGACTCGAAATATAGTTTTTGCGTGATTTCAAATATTTACAGTTTTTCGGAGTAGAAAAATGTGAAAAATATCGTCATATAATGGAGGTGGAATTGGAATTTTATTTTCTTTTATTAAAGTGTCGGTACATGCCAGCTTTCGTTTCTTTCGACTCTTCGGGGTTAAGAAAATGTCCGTGTCATCATCACTGGATATAGGAGAAAGGTAATTAGTCACTTGAGTATTGATAATAGGTCTGGCTGGCTTAATAACTCTATTTTCTAATATTTGCACTCTTGGATTGCCCGCGGTGCTGGTTGAAGGAATGACTGCATTTTGTAGCACTTGTATATCTGGCCAGTCGACGGACTAGTGTAAATATTATTAGTAACGTTTCGCTTACCTATTTTAAATTTTCGTATGGGGATAATCTCATTATCTTTGGTTTTTGCTTTCATTTCACTATCACTATCTTCACACTTATACAACTGTTTTCTTGATCGCTTCATGATAATGAAACTAATCAAAGTCAATTCTTTCTCTTTTTCTTAATTCACGTGTGTTTTCAATCGCTTATATCAATAATATTCACCTAGACACATGGGCTGGACTAGATCAACTGGCAAGTTATCTAGAGCGGCTATCGGGTCATCGGGTACCTGATCTGTATAGACCCGATAAACGCACTAGATGAAAAAGTTTTCTCTGGTCGGAAGCGGGTTGATAAGATCCGATACGTTGTTAATACATAATGGTTAACATTTACAAACGTCGTTTCAAAACGCTAGCTGTCTCTCTTTTATTCATACTAACTCTAAAGATATCTGTCCCGCGCCAGCGTATAGTACAGCAATTTTAGTTCCGCACCGCGGGTAAGAACACCATCGGATCTATTTAGCCCGATGCCGCAGCGAACGTGGAATCATAAGCTACATCATATACCGAAAGATGCATGGTTCCAGTTGGATTTTATATTTCTTAGTGTTACGGATGTGATGGTGCGTATAAAAGTTATCAATATTATTCAAACATATTCGAATCACTTGAAGAATCGAATAACTTAAATTATTTATCGATTACCGCTTTAGTATTATTGTGTATATTTCCATTCAAATCCTGTGGAGTATCGAACCCAAAACATTATGCTTCGCTAGTGTCGTGACTTGTTAAACCAGAGGGCGGCCCTTGCCATCTCATTTGATACTGCACAACATCGTACGATCCCTCAACGAGCCCGCAGGCTCGTTTATTGCGTATGGTTAATTCATGTCAGCAGTTCGTTTTATGGGCATATCTGCAGTTTCGGTGTGTTACGATGTTTTTATATGTTAAAGGCATTAATTTAGAATTGATATTCATAATTCGTATGATTTACGATACAGCTGTACGTATTTAGTTAATTAATGTGTTTATATATTTGTTGGTATTTTCAAGATGGTCCTGTTTTAGGCGATAATAAAACTGAATGTAAGTTACATATTACATTACTATTAATTGTGATATGCAATCCCTACTTCTTCCAAGTTTTACTCGTTAGAAGTTCATAGGTTTATTTGAAGAGACATTGGTTAGATTTTATTTTGATTTATTTATTTAGACGTATTTACAACAACTGACATTCACATAAAATTAACAGACATCAAAGTGCATGTGCTAATTGATATAAAGATTATATTTTAATCGATTGAGTTCAGCGTGTGATGTTTATTTATGTTTTTAAATCTGTATACCTATGCTGAAACGGCAGTCAAACTTAGCTGAACCTTGTCATCTCCGTAGGGAATATTATAGCTAGCCCAACGGAGTGTGCACAAACACACTTCGTATTCCCTCAGTCTTATAGTACGATATCAATAATAATAATAATTGCCATTAATCGTCTGCCCATTGCATTGATGCTATAAGAGTATTCAGGGCAGACGCCGTTTTTCATCCATAGTTAGCAATATACCGGTCCACCAAACACCCATACCTATAGCCCATATATTAGAATCCATACTTAGCAATAGTCCTACGCCTGCTGCGGCTAGTGCCGCTGTAGGTGTTCCATCCCACCTTTGATTAAAACTCTCGAAAGGCCTCTTCACGTTGGACCCATCTCTCCGTGTAAGCCTCCCAAAGGGTCAAGTAATTTCTAATATAATATGTTAGAAAGTACCTGTGATAAGAGAAACATAATAATAATAAAATAAAAACATGTTTATTTTCTCACCACAATATATCAGATATTTACAAATATTATATGAAAAGGAGAATATCAGATGAAGGATCAATGGCTTTTCATCCTTGCCGGGGCAAGGAGTTGAACCAACTGTCTTATTTCGGGATGATATTGAGACAACTACCGCGCTAGGTATAATTTATGTATCGCAGAGTCTTTACAAATATTGAAACACCAGACACAATGAATACCCAGACATGGAACAACAATTTGTTGATCACACAAACTTTTAGCTCTGTGTGGCAATCGAACTTAAAATGCGCAGCAACTTGCTATCAAATCTATATATTAATACGTGAAGCAAAAACTTTGTACCCTTTTTTACGAAAATTGCGCGGACGGAGGAGTATGAAATTCGACATAGTTAAAGTTTTTATGGAGAAGGACTGGCGAATCCTATTATTTTTATAAAATATGCATTAGAAATACATTAAATTAATAAAAAAACACTACACGCACACAATCATGCATTTGCCACACACAGTCGAATCGCGTTCGTAGTATTTCGGTATTGTTCGTCTGACGTCGTACAATTCTTCGTAACTATGATTACATATACCTTATTTATATGTAATAAAGAAAATAGAAAACAAAGTAGCAAGTTTAGGAATATCGTCAATGAAAGAGTATAGTCAAGTACCTAAATTATAATTCGTTTGAATAAGATAGGTAAATTAACCTGTATAGCCTTGGTAAAATCTAAATGAAATGTGATTATAAGATATAAGTTATAGACAATAAAACCTTAATAATGATCAAACTTAAAATTTAAATCTATTACGGTCGAATTTTGACCAGTGGGCGACCGCTAGTAATATTAAATACTTAATAATTGAGCGACGGATCATAAACCCACAATCGAAATTGCGATTTGATACTTCAAATCATTCATTTTCAAATTCCGATTCCGAAATTTCCGATTTCAAAAAGCATATTAAGTATTTTCAAATACATTCTCGTAATTTAATTACAGTAAACATTTTTTCTATCAGGCACTTTAACCTCTGTGTTTTTACAGCTGTTTAAACAATATTTATTTGCCAAAACTGCACAAAGTTACCTAATTTGTTCTCGAAATATAAACTTTATATTGTAAACATTGATGTTTCGAAAGAAAACTTTATAGACGGTATTTACACCGAGGGTCTGAGCAATAGCAATGTTTTATACCAGCTCGCTATTTAATATTACGCTTGGAGATATTCACTGGAAGATTTAACACGCTGATAAACGTAACGTATCTACACAAACTAGTATATGTATATGCATATTACGAACTTTAATCCCTACTTATATAATATTATAAATGTGAAAGTAACTCTGTCTGTCTGTCTGTTACGCTTTCACGCCTAAACCACTAAACCGGTTTTGATGAAATTTGGTATAGACATAGACTAGACCTTGGAAAAGGACATATGCTACTTTTGTTGTAAAAAAAGGCATGAAGGGGTTGAAATAAGGGATGAAGGTTTAGGTTGGGCATTGGTCATTATCGCACTTAAACAACGACCGCTTTTATAAAATTCGGTACAGATATAGCATAGACCTTAGTAAAGGACATAGGTTACCGTTTGTTGTAAAAAGGACATGAAGGGGTTGATATCAGGGATGTAATTTTGTATGGAAATTTGTCATTATCTCGCCTAAACCACTAAACCGATTTTGATGAAATTTGTTACAAAGATAAACTAGACCTTGGGAAAGGACAAAGTTATCTTTTATTGTAAAAGAGTGCATGATGGGGTTGAAATGTGATGATAGTTTGTAATATATGTAGATAAGAAGTAAATAAGTAAACATTGGCCCCAGGGATTTTGAAATTTCAACTTACATGGGGATGAAATAGGAGACGAATGGTACTTTTAACTGGTGACTTTAGATAAACCCTGCCGGTTATTACTAGGGGTGCACTGCAGATTAAATAAATGTCTGTTTGAAGGGTCTGTATTATAGGTATACGTAAAAAAGTTTTGTCTGACAACAAATATGCGAGTACAACTATGTACATAACGATTCTCACGCAGGGCAACATGCAGCTGCTCTTCTAAAAGTCGGAGAAGATTGTATACTAACAGACAGCAACGACATTATTACACTAAGACGTGAATTCTGTCAAATTGTCGATAACACAGATGTTGACCTAGAACCTGACCTAGAACCTAGATCTAGAAATCAAACTGAGAACCTCGCGATTACAGCAAAGTGGATTTTGTAACACATACCTAACATCTTAGTACACATATAGCAAAAACATCGGTTAACTAAAGCATCCAAAATGTTTAAAAAGCTTGGCAACTAACAAACCAATAAAATACCACGGTGTACCTTAAATAGCACTAGTGATATTTTCCATCATAAATGTTGGCATTCCATTTGTCTGGTGTTAGTAATATAATGCTATAGCTATGCTATTGGTACCGGATGAGTTATATCCTGTGACACAGCTTCGTTGATACTAGGTAGATTCCATGTTGAAATTTATATTGAAGCGGTATTTTATTTTCTAGAAAGCCTGGTCGTGATATTTGCATTGTATTTGTAAAAAAAGCGGGATGGCATGGAAATTTTATTTAGCTGTGTAGTTGTGATTTATTAACCGAAATGTTTTAAAGCTGTCTTGTTAATCTGTTAATTGTAACGCTACATATAATAGTATGTATAATATGTATGGATTTGCAAAAAAAAAGGTATATATATGTTTATCCATTGTCTAGTACCCATAGTACAAGCTCTGCTCAGTTAGGGCTAGATGGTGTTGTGTGTATGTGTAGAATATTATTATTATGTTTCTCTTATCACATGTATTTTCTAACATATTACATTATAAAATACCTGGCCCTTTGGGAGGCTTACACAGAGACATAGTTCCAACGTGAAGAGGCCAAGAGAGAGTTTTAATCAAAGGTGTGATGGAACACCTACAGCGGCACTAGCCGCAGCAGGCGTAAGACTATTGCTACGTATGGATTCTAATATATGGGCTATAGGTATGGGTGTTTGGTGGACCGATGTATTGCTAACTATAGATGGAAAACGGCATCTGCCCTGAATATTCTAATACTATCAATGCAATGGGCAGACGGTGACTCGCCAACTCACTAGATGGGCACCCTGATTAGGCACCATAGGCATACAAGCGAGCAGCAGAGGACAACACCGGTGCGAGTGGCTAGGGGTGTTGAGCGGTGCGGCGCCGGTTTCACCATCATGGGTCTCGTGACAACGGAGACCCGGAGCGAGTTTCCCTTATTATTATAAACCTATCAGGTATATATTGTGTAGCTGCAGGCGAGCTGCTGCTTCTTAATAGGTAATAAGATAATCTATCCAAATTGTGATTAGAATGTATTCAAATGAAAATAATAACTATTTAATTACATGAATTGTTTATCTATTAGTATAGAAAGAAGTGAGTATTCTCCGATCCATATATCTTGGCCGAAGAGATGTTCTTAACAATAAGCAATCTAATGCACGAAAGTCGATTCTAATAATATTTCAACGAGTAGAAAAATATTAGACAACTCGTTGATCGAAAAGTTTGATGATAAAAGTAAAAGGGTTATAATATGTTATTTAAATTATAATCAGTAACAAACCATTTATTACCATTCGAGTGCCGATTCGTCCAATGCTCGAATTATTCGAAACTGTTTTAGTGACAATCATGCATCGCTACTGAAAGCGCTCCTATCGCATTGACTTTTAAGAATTCGCGAGGCAGTATATTGGGTATAGTTCTCGTTAATATGTCACGCTTTTTTCAGCTAGCACGTCGATCGGTTGTCACTGATTGAAGTCTCGCACTTTAATTACTGTTCTCTTAGAAAATAGTAAAATAAGACTGCTTAAATAGAATAAGAGGCGAACTACACATACGCATTTAAATAACTTTCAGGCAACCCTGTTGTGCTTGCTTTGTTGTTTATTAAATAACATTTACGTTTAAGATAAAAGTAAATAAACTAATGCCGCTTTTGGGAAAATTTATTACTTAAGGCAAATAAACTTTGACTTTAAATATTTTTATGTATATAGTATTATACGAATGGAAACATTAAAGTAATCAAAGAACATTCAGATCAACAGTGATACCATATATGAATTCTGTCATGATTCTGAAATAAGTAGGTAAGTAAACAACAGAGATACAAGCAAGAATGTTCTAGGCAAAGACTCCATTCGTTTCTTACCACTTGACATAATAGAACCTACCCAGAACTACCGCGCTTTTTACGAGAACGTCAAGTGCGGCACCGACTAGGATTAATGGGCAGTTACTTTGGACTTTTTTGTGAAGTTAATAGTATATATATATAATTATACATCCTAAAATATATAAATATATACATACATATATTCCTATACACGAGCATTCGATAGATTGAGACATAGTGGTAAAATAGTAGATTATATGTGGTATTTTCATCGATAGTCACTGTGTTTTGCTAATTTTGTTTCATTAAGTATAATTTCACTCATTAATTACTATTTTCTAATATAGCCTTTAATAAGTAGTTATAGTCTAGCGGGAAACCATTGGATTGCCTCGCAAAGGTCTCGAGGTCAAACCCAAGGCACGCATCCCTCACTTTTCACAGTTATATGCGTATTATATAGTTCATTATCACTCGCTTTAACGGTGAAAGAAGACATCGTGAGGAGACCTGTATGTCTGAGAGTTCTACATAATGTTCTCAAAAATATAGGAAGCCTGCAAAATCGCACTGGGCCAGCGTGCTGGACTATGGCCTTACTCTTCTCACACTGAGAAGAGGCCCGTGCCCAGCAGTGCGTCAGTTTAATACAGGGCTGATATTATTATAATTTAGGTTTTAGGTGACCATTGTAGAGATATTCTTAAGTATCCAATATTCTGACTTCTGCTTAGTTGTGTTTGTGTGTGTTTTTTAAGTAAAGCAGCCTTATTATCTAATAAAGAAAAAGTCAGCTGAGTTTATTGAACAGCGAGTGTGGTAAACGATTGTACGAGATAAATAAATAAATAAAATATGATGCCGAGAGATAATAAGATCTCTCTTATTATCTTGGATAGCATTTCTTATTTTAGATTATCATAATTACTGTTTTCGACGTAATGAATCTTACCTTAATTAAAATTACAGTGAATAAATGAAAATTAAACTTCCATTATGTATAAGTGTAATTGACAAAATAATTGATAATGTTAAAGTTAATTTATCAGAACTTAAACTTTTAAAATAGTGATGATGTATTTGCTTCGTGACTTGCTCACGAAGTAGCCTGAAAGGGATATGAGAGCAATCCACTTGCGCGAGCATTTTAACGGGCTTATGCACATGTGTACTCACATCGCATGCAGTGTATTAGAGATACAGAGATATACTTGCATTTGTATCGAAACTCCATATTGATTTAGATCGCAACTATGCGATACGATTCTAGGATCGAATTGAATGGTTTCGATGCGAAAGAGTTTCGTATCTCGAATAATTTTATACTCCATGCAATTGTGAATAAATTCGCCATAGTATTACATTTAAAAACAATAAAACTACTATGTACATTAAAGTATGTTACAATTTTATTGTGCTAAGAAGTACGATATTATAATAATAATAAAATATGATGGTAGAATTCGACATAAGTGAATGAAAAACAAAGTATTAGACTTTAGTCTTTGTACTGCAAGATTAGAACTCTATAAAAGCTCTGGATCTAATCGATTTCTGACTAGCCTCAGCAGTGGCTAAGTTGCCTCAGAAACCAAGCCATCAATATGGATCAGATTACTGAGGACATCACGACACGAACACATAGTGCGTTTGATAAATAGACTTTCATTTATATTTTTTAGCCCGTCTTAAATATTTAAAAGCCTTCTGACACTATTCATAACAAAAATCTCAATGTAATTTATAACAACAGCAATGTCCATACATATATTATCAACATTGCCGTATTGTGTCCGTGAACCACCTTCATAAATCGGTTTAATTATACAATCTGGCTGCAGACGAATTTAAGCCTTATAGTATTAAAATAAAGGATATATTGCACGAAATATTAAAATTAAATAAATTTGTGATAAAATGCTACTGGAAGAATTCTAAGATGTATACACTATACGGTCAAAAGCAACGTTTAGAAACGGACATCTTGAAATAATTATTAGCGCCTCTCGAGCATTTAGCTATAGCAATATATTGCCAATGACAATACCACTGAAGGTCAATAATAAAACTGTTCAAATGGAGTTCCCGTTTAGTCTGTTAAATGTCAAATGTGAACTGAAATGTACCTTATGGTTTTATTTGACATTTATTTTAGTTTAGAAGGATACAACTGAGAACAAGATCGGAACTCCAAGTATTAACGGCTTTTATTACTAGAAATGACTCCCAAGATATTTGACAATAGGCTGCTGTCATACTCAATGATGAATTGAGGACAGGAGAGCATCTATCGGTCTCCTGCTTAAAGCAGTAAGACGCGCCACATGGACAGAGTCCATTGTTTTCCATTCTTATCATGCACCCAAAGTGTAATTTATAAGTGCCTCTTTATAAACGTAGTAGATTGGTTATATTTGATATATATGCTATTATCAACAAATAAAAGTAGGTATAATAAGCTACCTTAACAAAAGCACAAATAATCGCTATACGAATTCTGTCTAGCCAGTAATGTGTTAGCAACTTTGGTCAAAACGGAAAGATAAAGACGAACAAAGTAAAAGATAAATGGTTGTTCTTTAGTCATCGTCAAGAAACGAACGAGAATTGCGAATAACAGATATCTAGTTATAATTGAAAGGCTGGTCGAAGCCGCTTGATTAATCGTCCGTATTATATAACGCGGACGCGGAAAATACCTATTTGTTTGCAAAACCACGATCCATTTATTGCCACTCTTAGTATAAAATCAGCGTGTTTTGCCACTCATAGGGACTTCGCTGCTTTAACTTATGTATGGCTAAGGAATATACTAGATATTTTTAGCCTGGGTGTGAGTCTTAGTTGCCATTACATCAAACATATTATAAATTAGATTATGCCTCGCTAACATTAAAGTTATTAAATTTGTACCCCTAAAGAACAGTAAGTACTTTTTATGTCCTTTTTGTGAAAAAGCTTAACAAACACACAAACTCACATTCGCATTTATAATATTAGTTAGAACGTGAAACTATTCGGTTGTTTGTTATTCAATCACGTGTTAACAGCTGAATGGATTTTGACTGGATAATTGACACAAACATAATAGGTAGCCCTGAATTAAGACACAATATACTTCTTATGTTGTATGCGCAAAAGTATGTAATTAAGTTGGATATCAAAACATTTTATAAAACAAATCTAAAATTAAATACGCGTGCGAACTGAGCAGTGTGTATGTACGTATTAAGTAGGAGCTTTTTATCGTAGTCCTTTTTTGGCGAGTCAACTCCTCTTTATGCCAAAATACCCATCCGAATAAATTATCATAAATTTGTATATCCTTTTTAATTATTCATTTATTGATTTTTATTATACCCGGACATAGTCGGCTATAACCGGACGCCCTTTAATTTTCTCAGGCTTTATATTATTTTAAGCTTAATTAAAACGTAGAGCTGATATTATTAATTAATGTATTAATATGCCAAAACATAATTCGATTATAGGGTTTAGTTAACTTATAGCATTGTACTATTTATATTATCATTACAGATATTTATACAGAGTGAACATAAATTTAAATTAAATAGCATAGAAAATGTTTCGCCAACGCATATACGTTATTACTAGTAATCGATACCAAATTACGATTATCCATTTAGGGCACAAAGTAATTTTTTGAATGTTTCAGGCGATACTTTTAAAGTAAAAAACGTGGCTAATAATATAAGTTTTACTTTTAAGCTCAAAAGGTTTTAAACCTTGTATCCATATATATAATCACGAAATCGACAACTGCTTAAAAATACCAATTAACTAAAGTGTACTTAATGCGATCTCAAAACTACTATTACTTTTATTGGAACTATTTCCTAGACTGCCTCGTTTAACACTCTAAGCAATATTTAAAGGTAGCCTTACATTTCTGTTAAAGCTACGTTTCAAACTTGAGACAAAAGTAAAGAATTTTTTTTTCTCTAAAACGTTTACTATCGATATTCAGGAATTAATAGATCAGGGGATGCGTGGGCACCTTAAATATTTGTGGGGACGAGTGGGTACAGGGTGCGAATTTCAGGGGACCATTGGGTTCTGAGCCCAATAATCTAACTAAATTAAAACTGCATGTAAAAGTGTTTTTAAGTTATAGTGCTTAAGGTTTAAATTAAATAATATTATGGCAAATTAAGTAAGTGCGCGTCTTAAATAAGATTGAAATGAACTTTATGACATCCGAACATTTTTTTAAGTATTACAACATTAACAGATGAGTTTGTCAGAAGAATATTCATCAATCAAAGTCTCCGTGAGTCTGATTATAAAAAGAAGTAAGGAAATCTTGGTTGATTTCGCCGCACAGTGATCAATTATTGAGTTTTAGCTGGATGGAATTTAATTTTCTCAAAATGAAGTAATTTCGCTAATATTGTCGATTCGTGCTTAGGACTATTGTATACACTTTGTGCTACAATATTATTTCAATACGTTGTTTGTGTCATCAGATATTAATGCTCATATGATATCGACTTCGCAAGTTGCATTGATAATTGCTGTTTACATAAGATTTATCCAGTGACGCTGATTATCTCTTGTAGCGTAAGTTTTTTACTGTGGGATTTAATAAAAATAAAGCTTTAAGAAATTGATTCATGAGGTACTTGGCGGCAATCTATTGGAAAATAATTACTTTTCTAAAAACTTTATTTAAAAAAAGTAAGCAGCCGTTGGTTAATTGGAAGCTGGGTAATAGATAAATTATATGTTTCGGGTTTAAGTCAAATATCAAACCAACGCTTTTCTGGTCTACGCGGGACTATGTGCATATGAAAACAAAATATGAAGTGGTTTATCCACTTATACATTTAGAAAATGATATGACCAACAATATATACTAATGATACGCAGAACTATATTCGAATGTGTTGACAATACACGAGTACATGTGTTACGTTCTTGACAATGCAAAGTAGCCATCGTGATGTGAATAACTCGATTCGAATATCATACCATTCAAATACAATTTTGCACATCGCTAATCACTCTAGAGTATCAGTTCTTATCATTTTTAATGAACTTTAAGCGACTAACGCCGAATTTTTAAATACAATAGGTATATAAGCGGGTAAACTCCGCAAGTATTTGTTACTTGAACATAAAAAAATAAAGGTAAACCAGTCTCGAACAGAAGCTTTTGCTGACCTATTTAATGTTAAGTGCGAGCTAATTTTATATGAATTATTTTACGAAAATTAACAACATTGATTTGAAGTCAGAAGACGACGTTTGTGTACAATACACAAACTTAGATCAAATTAGCTCGTGTAATTTTTGATTATGCTAATGTTGCTTAGATTTACTTGACGCATGTAGCCAGAGCTGGTTACATGCATCACGTAATGCAAGTACCAGTGACTAATGTAGAACGGTCGTTTATTTGATGCATACAATCCGCGCAAGAGCTCGAGTCAACTTGCGCATTTTACCAGTCGCGTAAAAACCAAATTACTCGATCATAAAATATGAAGCATATTTTATTTACGAGTACTTTAGTGATGACTTATTGACCAGTTATAAATACTAAAACCAGATGTTTTGGTTAACAATACTTATTTAAACGATGAAGTGTAAAATAAAAAATTATATTTACACTATTTTGGCTGTTGAAATATTTAACATAGTAGTCTGTAAAAATTTTACCTTTATGACGAGCTTTCATTTAATTTTGTTAGTTGGATTAAATCTTGCTACATTAAACTATAAAAAGCCATATCTAATCTTTAGAAAACTGATGATATTCGAAATATTTTTCATGGTGTCATATTTAGGTAATCAGGTGGTTACATTACTATGGATAACTTGTGCACTTTACAAACTTTCAATTAAAGGGTACAAAGTATATCTCGAATCAGCACAACATTTAGAGAATTACCGAAATTTTGTCTCATTTGTCGCCCGAACTCGCAATACGTAGCGCAATCGTAGTGCCAAGGCGGCCGCTACGCCATCCGTGCACTCAAACTACTAAACAACGTATTTCACATTCGAATACAATTTTGAATTTGGCTTTGAATTACGCTTCAGGCGGCTTTTATCACATAAAGTAATGAAATAGCTGTTATACACAATACTGATAACAATTATGTGTAAGCTGAGGCTTTTCCTAGGGTTGTATACATCGGGTAATGCAACGACGTTGAGCAAACCGCGCAAGAAGCTTGCGTAAACACTGGCTACTCGCGTCGTCTACAGCAAAATTATCTAAACAGTTTTATAATTAGAAATAGTCGGTGGTATATTACTAGCAGCGATAGGCTAGTGGGAGACCGTTGGACTGCCATGCAAGGTCTCAAGTTCGATCCCATGGCGCGCATCTCTGACTTTTCGAAGTTATGTGTGTATTAAATAGCTAATTATCGTTCGCTTTAACAGTGAAGGAGAACATCGTGAGGAAACCTGCATGTCTGAGTTCGCCATAAAGTTCTCAAAGATATGTGATATCTGCCAACCCGCACTGGGTCAGCGTAGTCGACTATACCTTAATCCTTCTCACACTGTGGTACAGTTTAATAAAGGACCGCTATTATATATATTACAATATTTATATTATATCACACCAGGTAAGCCTGGCATGTGTAGCAAGGTAGCTCAGTTAATGAGATAACACACTTCTAATATTTTCACAACCTACATTATACCTTCCAAGCTAGCTTCTCTGCAAATCCCAGAACAGCCGACGCTATAATAAACAATGATTATAGCCCACATAACTGCCGCCATACAGCCTTAGCCAATGTTCGTTTATTTTATAAGCTACATATTCTTTTAAAAATACTTCAAAATTACTAGAACATTGGTGTCTTTTTGGCAAAAACTCCTGTTAAAGTAAACAAAATTTATTTGAAGCTCGCTATTTCGTCGTAACTAAAGAATTCAGGTTTTGGTTTACCTACATTTTGTTATCACTCGCGTCTTGAGAGAAATTGTAGCTAATGTTATTACTTAGTAATATGTACCTACCTCTGTTATTAGGAGTATCGAGTGCTTCGGTATTTCTGTCTGTTTGCTACGTTATCACAGTCAAAATACTAAACCGATCTTGAATAGTTTAGGCAAGGACATAGTTTACATGTCGAGAATGGTTAAAATAGGCATTTGTCCAAAATATAACTATTTAGTAAATCTTAAATGTAATTTAACTGTTTGATGACGTGGTAAACATATGGAATAATAATAGGCATAAAATAACTATTTTATATAATTTAATCACAATAAATATGTATATTGCCTATATTTGGGTGTACTTTTACGAAAATTCTAATACTAACTAATATTATAAATGCGAAAGTGTGTTTGTTTGTTACGCTTTCACGACTTAAATACTTAACTGATCATTATGAAATTACGCTGTCAAGTGTAGAGAATAGGACATAGAGTACATTTTATCCAAAAAAAGAACCGTTATTAATCTTTTTTTTAACTTGGAGATATGCACTGACGCCTACCTCGCCGCTGAAATGGGGAGCGGAGAGGTTATGTCGGGCTCACCCGGGAAAAGATGGAATGTCCCGGGTACAACCGACAGTACCGATTAAACCTATCATGGTGTGCCAACTCGCTGCCTTGAATAGTGGGTAGGTCGCTGGAACTGAAACTACATCAGCGACCCACCCAGCAGTGTCCAACACAAGCAAGAAATGCCTGCGGACGACAACTCCTGTGTGACACCCCGGCACGACAGAGAGCGTCAAATTTAAAAAAAAAAAAAAAATTTTTTTTTTTTGCCTGGGTCAATTCGCCTGATTCATACCCTCTCGCCACAAGGGGAGGCGAGAGGGTTATGTCCGGCTCTCCGGTACTTCGGGCCTACGGACCAAAACCCCACGGTGTGCACGCTCGCTGCCTTGTATAGTGGATGGGGCGCTGGCAAAATTACTACCTCAGCGACCCACCCAGCAGTCTACAACTCCTCGGCGACGCCCCGGCACTACATAGGGCGTCAGACCGACTCAATGGCTGGCGGATGGAAGATCCCCGTTCTCCCGCCCGCGGCCTTCATTATGGCGGCCGCCTGATTCGCCGGCGACGGCTCGGATCCGCAAGGATACTTTCTTCACGGATCCGCTCCGCCGCCTCCTTCTGCGAGATGACGTCCTCGCAGAAGGACGCGACCGCTGCCCACTTCCTCTCGCTGTCGGCCATGGCTTTGATCACGGCCGGCAGCGAGAGATCCTCACCCACAATCTCAATGAGTTCACGGCGCTGCACCGCCCAAGCAGGACATTGCTCGAGCGTGTGCTGCGCCGTGTCCTCCTCACAATCGCAGTGGTGGCAGATGGGACTCGGTTCCCTCCTAGCGACCGTGTGCAGGTATTTGCCAAAACCGTGCCCTGACAACTCCTGCACTAGCCGGAAGGAGAGAGCCCCATGCTGCCGCCCTGCCCACCGCTCCAATACCAGCTGGAGGGCCCCAACGGTTCTGAAACCAGCCGAGGGCACTTCCAGCCGCGCCTTCCACTTTAAATGCCCTGATGGGCTCGATTGCGCGCGTACTCAATCACTAGCGGGAGGGGATGACAACCGTCTCCTCCCGCACCGCCTCACTTATTGCAAACACTTCGGCGAGCACTTCAGCCTACAAATCCCACGGGGGTGTTCCGGCACCGTGCGGTATCCGCGTATTACCCTGACCGCTATGACTCTCTGCGGCCTCCGCAAGAGAGTCCTGCACTGAGCGGTCAGGAAGTCTGCCCACACTAGTGCGCCGTAAAGCGCCATCGACCGGATAACCCCCGTGTAGAGTCGCCGGCAACCAGCACTGGGCCCGCCCAAATTTGGCAATAACCGCGTAAGGGCGGACGCAGTGCCGAGAAGCTTCGGGGCGAGCTGTCTGAAATGCTCGTCGAAGTGCCACCTTACGTCCAGCACCAAGCCCAGATATTTCATGTGGGCCTGGACGGGAACGCACGTCGAGCCCATGAAGACCAGGGCCTCCCCGGAATCCGAACTGAGCGTCCGACAGGTCGGGACTGACCGTGCTCAGGTGCCGGACGATGCGGGTGGCGAGAATTTTCTCAAACATCTTCCCCACCTCGTCCAGCAGCACTATGGGCCTGTACGCCGCGGCCGACTCTGGAGGCTGTCCCGGCTTGGCCAGCAGTACTAACTTCCCCTCCTTCCAGCACTCAGGGAGTCGTCCCGACACCAGGCTAGCGTCGAAAAGGCGGACATCCAGGTGATACCGTCATTAACCTAACTTAACATATTATGTACATTTACGCGAGCGAAACCGCAGGCAAAAGCTAGTCCTTAATAAATTAATAATGGTGCAGGAATTGCTATTAAGGTAGGAGTTAACATAAACATGCGCTCGAAAAACATTACCCTCCTTCTGACGCAGTCGGGTAAAAATAAGCCACACCAATCTCGCGTAATAGTGCGGAGAGAAAATGTAAGTATGTACAACAAGCAACAAGCCTCATAATAAGGCTGTATTACGATGGCAGACTAGAAGGTGAACGAAATCGTTTATAAAGTATGACACAAACAACTTTGGGCACCTTATAGGATATAATATAATAGAAGAATTAGTATATAAGTTGAAACTTCAGTTGAAGTTATAGTAAAATGTAACTTATATAAACTCTTGAGACCTATAGTAATGCGACTACTTCGACGCCATACACGAGACCAGCTGTTGAGAGCAGCAAAGTCTAGAAAGAACATATGTAGCGCGGACCTAGATGTGCCTGGTATATCCACCAAAATATACTACAACGAACGCTTAACTAAGGAGAACAGACTGCTTTTTCGAGCGGCGCGGGCAAAATGCAAAGAAAATGATTACGCCTACTGTTGGGTTACTCATGGCAACATACTTGTTAAACAACGGGAAGGAAAAGCTGCGCTACCCGTGCGTACGTTTGATGACCTATCTCGAATTTTCAACTGTTTCACTGAAAACCACGATAGCACAAACTAAATCTACATTTAGAGTATAACTAAACCATAAATTTCTCCTGTTTAAAATTATGTATTCTCTTATTATACTGTTTTATAGCATGTTTATTAATACGTCACACCATACACTTAACTTACTCTTACACAAACAATTATGTTACACTTCACATCATACACAACATTATACATTGAATGATATGAAACTGTGTTCATGGGGTACCACGCAAATTTTGTACTACTGTATTAAATCTATAGTAATGTTAACTAGTAAATCCTATGATAATAAAATATTACATTTGTCATCCATCAGTCAAATCACGAAAAACATATTTATTCTCTATATTATGAACAGCATGGATGTCGCTGATGAACTGGATTGTATAAGCATAAGATGCCACACAATACAAGCGCCTGAATAGTTTCACACAGCAATGAGCACAGACTACAATTTTAAAATTCTTAACTTTAATATACGGAGTATAAACAAAACTTCGATCAATTTACAATAACCTTGAAAAGATTTAATGTTAATTTATATAATTATCTTAACTGAGTGCTGGCTCGATAAATTTTCTATTATACCTCAACTGCCACATTACACATCACACCAAACACGAAAAAATCAAAACATCGGTGTCATAATATATGTCAAAGAGACGCTAAGTGCATGTGTAACGAAGCCGAATATTGACGATGCGAACTGCCTACAGCTGGTTCTGTCAAACGCAATCACCATTCTCGGTATATACCGACCTCCTTCTTTCTCTAATACTAATAATTTCCTATCCTCGCTTGATCATATACTGACAGACCTCTCGTGTAAAAACAAAACACTGATTATGGTAGGCGATATTATTATTGATCTACTTTCATCAAGAAGCAATCAAGACCTAGAATACGTATGCTTCACTGCTGAACATGGACTTTTCCCCGCCATAACGAAGCCGACACGGGGTGCTGCATGATTGGATGACATTTTTGTAAGCAATGTCCAAAACGCGTTAGGCATTGTTTGTTCGTCGAGCATCACTGACCATGATTTGACAATACTAGGGCTGGCTCTTGGGAAAACGAGATAAGCATTACGGGACAGGACATATATAAAACGGGATGTGGAAGCCATAAAAAGGGATATTATGGCTGAGGACTGGATCGTGTTAGGAAAATACACAGATATAAACCAAACTGTCAATCTTTTTACCGACCGACTTACGAAAATAATAGGCAATCACATAAAAATGGTTTGCAAAAACCACTCTAAATGTAACATAAAACCATGGATTACCCCAGGGCTAATACACTGTATGAAACATAGAGATAGTCTGCATATTAAAATACAGAAATTTCCTCATAATACACCTTTGAAAATAACCTACACTCGGTACAGGAACTTCTGCAATGATCTCTTGCGAAAAATCAAAACAAAAGACCCAAAGAAACTCTGGCAAACTATAAAAATTGCTTGCCACCTCACAAAAACAAACAAGGAGCCGAAGGACTTCTTAAACTGCCCGTTAGTTTCAGTGCCAAAAACTCGCTAGACATCTGCATCTCGTACTTCTCTACTGTGGGAGAGAAATTGGCGGATAAGATGCTCAATAAATTACGAGTGAGCCACGAGAATCTAGCTACAAACATTCATAGAAAACAAATTATGAACTCCTTCTTCTTATATCCAACAGATAAGCGTGAAGTCGAATCTTTGATATTGTCCCTAAAAAACAATAAAGCACCAGGTCTTGATGGTGTAACTAATACTCTTCTAAAAGACATAAAGAATGCGATTGTACTACCACTAACTGCAATATTTAATACCAGCTTAGAGATAGGTGTCTTGCCAGACACATGGAAGATAGCTTGTGTTACACCAATTTATAAGGAAGGTATTAAAACGTCCACTGAAAACTACCGACCCATTTCGCTTTTAACAACATTCTCAAAACTCCTAGAAAAGATTATTAACAAAAGACTGGTCAAATATATAGAAACGAACAATCTTACATCACCAAGACAATTCGGCTTTAGAAAAGGCAAGTCAACGGAGGAAGCTGTCACACTCCTTACATCTATTGTATCCTCTCACCTGGATAATAATAAGACTAGCATAGGAGTTTTCCTAGACTTGGCTAAGGCCTTCGATACCGTGTCAACACCAATATTACTTAAAAAGCTGGAAAACTGTTTTGGTAGCCACAAAATTGACCAACGAGCCATCAATTTTGGTGTTCCGCAGGGCAGTATTCTTTGTCCGATCTTGTTTATCATATATATCAACGATATACATGATAAACAAGAAAGAAAAAAACAAGAATTAATGAAGTTATATGTTATGCGGACGACACTGCTATCGCTTTTCATGGTATAAACTGGGGGGAAGCCATATCAAACGCCGAGATTGGAATGAAACAAATACTCCTTTGGTTACAAAGTAATCTACTCACTTTAAATGCTAAGAAGAGCAAATATATTTGTTTTCACAAAACTGCTGCATCAGCCCCAACAATCAGTCTAGGTTTGTAATTGTGAGATACTAATAAAAGCTGAGACTACAAAATACCTTGGAGTGCTGTTGGATCAAAATTTAAATTTTAATGCGCACTTAAACTTATTATCAGCTAGAGTTCGTAAGACTACAAATATTTTAAAATTATTGCGCTCTTCGGCACCTATTAACATTCTGAAAATTGTATACTTGGCACTGACCCAGTCTCTTATCACATATTGCATCACCTGTTGGGGAAGTGCTCTAAAAATAACAATGCTCCAATTGGAAAAGGCACAGCGTTCGGTAATCAAAACTATCTATAGAAAACCTTTTCGATACCCAACAACAGCGTTATACCAGGAAAGCCTACTGTTAAACGTACGCCAATTATTCATCCTGAAAACAGTTGTCGGTGCCCACAAGAAAGTAATTCGATCTACAGAATATCCGAACCTTCTGAAACGTCGCGTGTACAGACTACCAGTCCCGTCAGTCAACACAAGCTTTGCCAAACGCTTTAGCCCTTTTAAGGACGTATTTATTTACAATAAAACTGCTAACGCTTGCAAGATAAAGCAGTGTTCAGTGAAAGAGATGTAGTTAAAAGTCTCTAAATGGCTCACTTGACATATGACTCCACCGAAAATCTTATGGTATGCCTATCATAAACACATCACACACACACACACACACACACACACACACACACACACACACACACACACACACACGAACAACACACACACACACACATGTATGCACACATACAACCATATTTTTTAGTCTTATATGACACGTCGCCCGAGCTAAAATTGTTAAAAATGGAAGGAAATCGTACCTGGCACCCACAGGACAAGCTATGCCTAGTGTGGGGCCGCTGATAAATTCGTTATGTAATGATTAATGCCAATAAACTGTTTTTATTTTAATTTTATTTTATATCATATTTTGAACATAATTTACTTGTGATAAATTATGAGACCCCCAAACTTGTCGGGTCACCAAAATTATAAATGCAAAATGGTGTCTATTTGTAAGGTAAGGTTTAATTGCTGGACTTATTAATCAAATTGTTTATTTAGATAATTGGTGTAAGGTGTATCTCCTTTACCCATGACTCAAACTGTCTCCATATTACGTAAAGTTATTAAAATCTAATTCCGATTAACGCGATCGAAGTCGCTGGTACCTGCTATAGTTATCTAATTATATGAATCGTATCCTTATGCTAAATTAAATATAAACAATAGAGACTTTATGAAGACATATTTAAACTAAATCGTTGTCGACTGGAAATAAAGAAGATAATTAAGAATTATATTATATTGATAAATTCATTTCAATAATTACACTGATCTAAAATTTTCGATATCTTAGTGGAACAGACAATAAGTTACTGCATAATTGTACTAGCACACTACACAAAACCTGTATATTTTATATCGGCAAATAAAATTCTGAATAAAAGTATTTAATAATAATATTTTATTCTTTCTAATAGCCGAATTTTGTACACAGCGGCCGACCTTAAAATGGACACTATTATAGTTGGAAACTATGACAGTACACAGGTGGGTGCTCAAAAATACAAGAGGACTCCCTATTGCAATCCGACATGGCCGTTTCAGACCCACCGTACCCCTGGCCGAACCCCTGGTGGTACGGTGGGTCTTTTATGGCTAAGAGACATTAAACACAGAACAAAGGCCGCCAACTTTTAAACACCAGGCTGCTACTGAAAAATGTTTGACGTAATGTTTGATAAGTCATATAACTTCTTTTTGGTAGTTGGCAATGGAATCTGAGCGTGATGCAAAACAGCTGTTGTACTAACTTCTACTGTGCCACCAAGGCAATCAACAAAAAATTATATACAATGGCGCGAAACAACTCCAATATCACACCCATTCGGTTAACAATAATTCAAATATTTCGTGTCACCGCAGTAAATTCAGGTGTATTGAACATTAACCAAAATTCAGGGATTATTTGCGAAGCGAGCAAAAGCGGCCTCGTGTGTGTGAATAGATATATTATCAGAGAACAAGAACCCACTTGAAAATTTTAACATCCGTTCCAATCTCGTTTCAATTTCCTACGTAAGAATATAAAATATTTTATTACAGTTGTTAGTTCACGTAATAAAAGAGGATGCACGTTTTCTGTCTAACCGACGTGACGGCAAACACTTGGCTATAATGTCTATACTATTGAAATTACAGCTTAGTGCCGTTTATTTGACACTTGGTACTTGACAGCTGATCAGTAAATTAGTGAGCGACATTATTATCGTGTCGGTTATTGAGTCCTTAATTGGATTTATATTTACCCAAAATAATTCGGCGCTTGAGCGGCTTTTATTTAAATTATGCAAAATGTTCCAACTGGACCTACCTATGCCCGGTTGCGTCGCATAATGAACATGGAAAAATTACACATACATATTTAAAACAAGGTGCCCTTTTGTGCTTACCTTTGCTCATATGGGTGACTAAAAGTGATCCACGGGTTGGATGCATACGTGAAACCTATACATATAGTTTATAGGTTCATTCATAGTACGCCAAAATCAAAAGCCTATAGAGTATTTTACCTTAACGCTAACGCTTACGGAAGAGATAACCTTTATTATCCCTGTGGTAACGATAGACCAAGACATGTTTTAATGTTCATACGTAGCAATACTCGAGAGAGCCCTTTGATCGTCGATCTTTATGCCAGATTCCGATAATACACGCTGGCGTGGTCGTACACCTATGAAAAGGTTGGCAGAAGAGTACATATTTTGCCAATGCCATGCGAGCCTATTTCCGTCTACCTCAAACAAGATTGCTAGACACTGTGCTGCTATTAAAAATTTGGTGCCAGAAAAGCCTAATTGCACTTTGCTTGATTTAGAAATCGTACCGGCGATTCATCAGATCGCACGTAAATATAAGAAAGCCATACAGATTCCAATTTTAAATGAATATTAATTAGATATCTTACCTGCTGCAATTGTAAGAAACGTATTATAGGTACTATAAATACGTTTCTTACAATTGCAGCAGGTTTAGTAAGGACAATATAGGAACGTTAATAAAATGTAAGTACTAGGCAAACATAAAAGTTGACAAGTCAAGGGCACGTGGTCATTTCCATAGATTTTATTGGTGTTTTATACGTAGCACTTCGTAGAACCTTGATGTAATGACAGCAATATATATTGTTGCTTTGGATGTCTTGTTGCCCATCCTGACAAGTTAACGGTTACGTTTGAGACCGAAGTTCTGTTTTATTCCAAAGTCGGTCAAAGTGTTGCTACTTATTATTAAAAACGACAACACTCGTACTAGGCATAATTGCTGTGTCGCGGGGTCTTTGCAAACATTCTAACGACTAACACAAATAATACCCAGATTCGGAATAACCATTTGAGAATCACACAAAGTTTTGTTCCGTGTGGGATTCGAACCCAAAACATTTAGCGCAGTGTTAGTGGCGAGGCAACCTCTTAAACGACTACGCCATTCGTGTAGTCAAAGCTGGTGAAATATGTGTAATAATGTATTGGCCTTTATTATGTTATTTGAAACGTTGCTGGCGAAATGTGTTATATACCTTTGACAACCCCGTCTATATATGTATTATGTTTTTTATTGTTGGCTATGATGTCTCTCATAGAGAAAGTTGTGTATTTTTGTTATAACATCACAACCATGTCACTGTCTATCGTAACGGCAACAATTACAAGTTCTATCCTATTCCGTTCTTCAGGCGTAATAGAAGTATGCTTGCGTCACAGAAAACAGTTTTCTGCTCTGTTTATCAACCGATTTGTTTTTTTTTATTTATCAGCTAAAGGCTAACTTGAGAATAATCAAAAAAATAAATGGAAACAGTTAGTTTCTTTTTGTATGGATTGTTAAAGATAAAACAGTTAAGAAACTTTTTCGCCTCTGTTAATCGATTTTAGTATTTAATCTCAGACATAAAATTAACGAATGTGTAAGAGTAGAAAAACGTTGACAAATCAAAAGACGTATATGTTTTACACAGAATTACAATTAAGATTATTTGATTTCAACCACTGGGAAAATGCTAATAGGCGGTTAATATGAAGCCTGTCTGCTGTTATTACCACTGAGAGAAGAGTGAGGAGCGTTGAAAATAATTCTCCTTGGATCGCCGTAGATGGAATAGGATGCAGTGTGCGATGAACTTTCAGTATTTAGAGAAGTCGTAGAGCTAAAGCCATATTATTTGCACTTACCTAAAATGCCATAGGATAGGCTCAGTGAATGAATATTACTGAAAATACTATAGTTATCAGAAGACCTGACTATTTACGTACTATTTACTGTAATGACCTATATAAAACAAATAACAAAAAATAGCTTTTCTTACAAACATTTTAAATTAAAAGCTTTATGCGCAATTTCCACCAAAGAAGTTTATATACCTTTGTAAGTTATTCACCTGAATAACTTTTCACTCAACATTGATTGCTGATTTCCAAACTATTATGGAATGAGTTAGTCGGCATTTCAAGTTGCCAAATATAAGCACATGTCCTATAGACAGCGAGTAAGGAAAATGACGATCTACAATTTTCTCCTTGAAATGTACAAATGTTTTAAGATGACGTGTGAATAACAGTGATACTTACAAAATATTAATAGCTGTCGCTGATTGTACACATTACGTCTACGTTTGTTGCTTAGCGATAGTCTCTCAGCTATGTCTACTCATCCAACGATACTAGCTTCGTACAATACGTAAACTAGTGAATGGGTATATATATATATAGAGCAGGTGTCCAGCTATCTGCACTCTTGCTTAAGAGCAAGTGTGCGTCGTCGTAAGCTAGATGCGAGTGTGTTGTCTTAAAAACACACTCGCATCTAGTTGCTTGTCATCTCACCAGTTGCTACCTGTAGGACAAGACCCTAAAACTAGTATTAAAATGTAAGAAAACATTTATCTAAAGTTTTTAGACTCTTTTAATCCACCGATCGATACTGAAGAAAATAATAAGCACGCCAGTCCATATTAAAGTGCTTTCTGAATACAGCAAAAAGAAAGGTGAGCCAATTTTGTTTGCGCAATAGGCTATGACTTTTTAATACTCTAATAGAATATATAGAGTTGTGTTTCTTTGGCAATAAATTCACAATATTAAAATGTAATTTGATGATGTTTATATGAACACAAAGGCTTTAAAGAACTCCAATATCAGAACCGTTCTGTTTACATTAATTTACATACTTTTGAAGTTAGTATTAATAATTTAATACACGTTGTGAATTTGATATAAATAAATAGTATTTAAGCTTTTATGGTAGCGGACTGCCGAGATGGAAATAAATACGACTGCGTTGTTTGAGTTCTCGGGTTTGAATTCCGTGTCGGATAATGTGTTATTGTTTCTTCTGTCGTTTTCAGTAGTAGCACGGAGTCTGGATCTGTGTTCCGCAGACATTATTATGCTTGTGCATATTTGGCTATATAGACCATATTTGGCGATACGGAGGTACCTAATATATCTTTACCTATCCCTTTGAGATCATTGGCATGAAACTATATATTTATAAGGTATTTATAATAAAATGTCCAATATGTCTATTAGAAAAATGTTCAGTAGTTAAGTCGCCTTTTTGGATTGTCTAGAATACCACAAACTTGACACGTTCCTTAAATATTTTTGATAACATCATTATGACTTAATATTACGAAATAAAATATAACCTGACTGTTTCTGACACTTGTAACAATGACTTCATTTCGTTGACACAAGAAAGTTTAATGTATTATACGCTGTGAAACCGTGCCGTATTTACTAATAATTTGTAAGCTTTTAATTTGGTAGTACGTATAGTCTCACGCCTGTATTTGTCTGAAAGCTTAGATATGTGTAACACCAAATTTCACTAGTTATGGGTTTTAGGTTTCAGTGAACAGTGGGCCTTAACAGTTAACTGTGCTCGTTAGTCCCTAACAGACATAGTTCCAAATCAGATGCTACTTAAAAAATATGTCGGAATTATGGTTTTGTTAGGTACCTGACTATATAAATTTACATAGACCACCAGCGGTGCTGTATATAATTTCAGCACAGAAATTCAAACTTCGTTTTTAAAAAAGACAACCAGCGATTTATTTTTGCAACTATATTTTTTACGACCTTTTCGTTAGCAAGTCGTAGCAGAGTTATTGTCATATGTTTCAATAATCTAAATTGCTTATTATTATGATGTTTATCTAATTGTTGCCCGTTTATAAAAAATTAATTTATATTTAAGATCAGAGCTAATGGAAATCCATCATCAAAGCTTAGTCCTCTAGGAGACAAGCTCGTGTTTATGGATGTATGTATCTACTCTACAAAGGCATTTAATAATATATTGCCAGCCACATATTGCTTTCGCTTTGTACCGTGTTATTGGAGTGCAACGTGTGTGATTTTAAATTCATTTTTATAAAGAATTACCGTGGAAATGTAAATAAAAATCCATTAATAATTTGTTGAATAGCTGTATCATCACTGGATGCAATTGATAGTATATTGCCCAATTTATCAAACCTTCTCCATAACATATTATATATTTTGACGCCAGCAGTTTTTGGAGTATCTTTAATGGTAAGCAAATTGTGTTATGACTGATTATTATCTAATCCATTCTATCCCACCCCAAAAGCAATAAGTATAGGTACTAGTATTCGCCTAGTGATCTGAATACGTCAATAATCTTTATTAAAAGCTATGAATTAACATTATTTAAGGTCAATATGTAGTTATAAAACAAAAAAAGAAAACAGTTGATAAATAGAGGAGAAAACGGGCCGAATTGTTATGTCTTGAACTATTTATATAAAAACTGTTTTCAGATGTTTATCATTGATAACACTAAAGCTCGTCAATATATCTATACTAATAGTAAACAGAAGAAAGATTTGATTTTTCTTTGTTTGTTTGTAAGGATTTAATTAAAAAACGTATAAACCGATTTAAAAACTTCGTTCACCATTAGAAAGCTATTATATCACCGAAAAGCATAGGCTAAATTTTATTTAAAAAAAGCTGACCTAACCTAATCTACTCTTACGCGAGCGAAGTTACGGGTAAAAGCTAGTACGAGACATTTAGCGTACTTTGATTCACCTTTAAATGATTTTAGCGATAATCCATTATACAGTACTACGTAAGCAATGAATGTTTTAAATGCCACAAATAATTGGCGGCGAGTGTTAAAATCAGTCTCAATTATAAGTAGTGTGAATAAAATATGTGAACACTGAACTTCGATCAAGCACTGCTTTATATCACAATGTATGGAATCATAGTCTGTCACACAGGTTTCGAACCTAGCTCAGACTCAACCTCTCAACAAGGTTCTGTTTTTGCTGTATCTATAAATATAAGAATACCATTGTACCTTTTTGAGAGAAATAAACAATATTTATTATTATTATAATAGTATATATATATATGTAGAATGCTGGCTACATTATGAAAGTAGCAACATAAATAGTTAATGAGTAAACATATTTTTAAAAGTATTTGATGAATTAAAAAGCCTAATTATTATCCTGTGTTTTTAACCATTTGTGGATCAAACAAATTTTTGTCCCGTGTGGGATTCAAACCTACAACATTCAGCGCAGTGGCAGCGACGGAGCGCCCACTTAAACCATCGACCACATTCGCCATCCGTAGCACGACAGTCGTAAAACGATAGAAAAACGTCACGACTAATCATGACGGCAAATCATGTGTCGTTGTTGCAACTACCCATCGTAGCCACGATAAAAATATCGTCTCGTCGTTTACACGTTCAACGATAAAATATTCCGACGACACAGTGACGACAAACAGTCGATATAATGGGAACAGCTAGAGACGACAGTCGTCCAACGATAAATTAATCGTCACGACATATTGGGAACGCGCCCTTAGGGCATACTAGTTTACGCATCTTTAGAAATGTTCGTGACATAATTACGATAATCCCTGCATACATACATGGTATCATATCAATCCTGTGTCGTGGTGGACTTTACAAACATTGAAACAACGGACACAAAGAACACCCAGACTCGAAACAACCATTTGTGGATCACACAAAGTTTTGTCCCGTGTGGGATTCGAACCCACAATACTCGGCGCAATGGCAGTGGCAAGGCGACCACTACGTATACTTTTACGGAGCACAGTAACAGATGCCGTGCTGCTTAAAAGAATTTTGGGATAGTGTAACTACTAACTAATGCTTTAACCGCAGCTTAAGAGCAGCGATAGCTCAGTGGGGAGACCAACAGACTGCAATGCAGAGGGTCTCGGGTTCGAACCCACGTCGCGCACCTCTGACTTTCGGAAGTTATATGTCTTTTCGAAAATATGTGCGTGTTAATGGACAATTATCGCCTGCTCCGTGCCTCGGAGAGCACGTTAAGCCGTCGGTCCCGGCTGCCATGAACGTCTATGGCAGTCGTTATTGGGGAAGTTGACACAAAAGACCCCACTGGGTCGAAGTGTCGCCGGTCTGTACTGACTGGCCCCACAAAGATAAGATAAGATAACCGCAGCTTGTACAGTTGCGCTGCCGTGTTAGCCTCCACTGCATAGAGACGCAGATTTAATCCTAAGGTATCTAAATATGAAGTTGTTTAATTTTACTTAGACAAAGAACATAATTATATTAGCTTAACTCCTTACGATGAAAGAATAATATCAAAAACTAAGTTTAGGCCTAAATCAGAAGTTCAGAATAAATTAATACTTGGAAACATAGCGAGACACGCAATCTTCTAAAAGAATATTTCATTATAAACAATAATTATGACTTCAGTTAAGGCCTGGCTGTAATACTGTGAAATAATGGCTGTACGGAAAGATATTTCATTTTGAGATATACCAGATTGGCTCTCGTGTTTCATTAGAAACTTGTTTAATATTTAGATATTTCGTAGGTGATACGTCTGGTCACACTGACAAACAACATTATATGAGAATAGAACTTTATGCAGTACTTTTAGTAATTCAAGATACTACATATATAAACTTATACATATTTTTTTATACTTCAAAAGTGAAGCAGTGAAGTCTCATGGGGCCATAGGCCGTGGGTTGTTGCGTTATATGTGTTGACATCTTACCCGAGCAACATTGACTTTTAGAAATTACTTTAGTACGTAATAATTAATTATTAATATTACTTCGTGATCGATCAAGAAAACATCAAAGAACATAACTGTATTTTCTTTCTACTTACTCTTTCTTCACATTATCTTTAGAAATAAATAATGTTAAGAATAAAACGATGGAAAGCTTCTACGTAAACGTGTAAAGTATATAAGAAGTACAATAATTTAAATTGGTTAGAATCTGTTAATATTCATGTAAATATTATACAGAGTATGTACCTAGTATTTATAAGCTAAGATATTTATTTTTGTGCTCACTCTCTTTATACTTGAAATAATTTGTCTTGCTAGTAATCTAAAAACTAGTGAACTAATTTTCATACGGTTTTCACCAATAGATAGAGTGATTCAAGACGAAGGTTTAGGTGTATAATTTGTGAATTTGTGGTTTAGAGGTACTTCATGAAACTTCGCATACACATAGGAACAGACAAGGACATAGGGTACCTTTCATCCCGTAAAAGTACTGTTACTAATCTAATCTACATTTACGCGAGCGAATCAGCGAGCAAAATCTAGTAGTACACATACACAAGGACAATGTCATGATTTTAATTTATTGTTATTATTAACCTCTGAGTCTCAGAGGTTAATGAAAACATTATGTGGGTCTGTGTGTCTGTCTGTTAGTGACAGTTTGTTAGTGACAGGCATAACTCCGGAACCACTGGACCGATTGACTTGTATCTTGGTGTACAGACACCTTGAGGTCATCCCTCGGTCGAGTTTGAGTATGGGCCTGTGGGTCAAAATACCCCCGAAATATAGGGGTCACAAGGTCATAAGGTCAGGGGATATCCACCAACAGAGTGATTTGGGAGTCTAAGGGAGAGGCTTTGGCCCAGCAGAGAAACATAAAAGCTGAAGAAAAAAAACAGGTCACATGAATACGACGAGGTGGAATCCTAGGTTTTTACACCCACCTTGTTATTTATAGACTTTGACATTATTGTACAATGTGACGAGCATGTCTTTAGTTATAATTTTGAAAATTTATCTTATAAGCGTTTTGGATGTCACACATGTTAGCTTGTAAGATCAAAATATGTGAGAGAGATGGATAATTGCGTGAAGTTTTATATTTGTCTTTATCTTAATTAGTATTTTTTATATAATTTCATCAACATTAATCATGAATTATCTGTTCTCTTTTTAATATGTCTTTCACGTTTCGACCTGCACCGCCTGCCCGCGACGGCAGTCAGACAAGTGTTTTCCAATTATATTTGGCATTCAAGTAATTGACAGATTAATTACACAGGTCTGCAATGGTTATCCCCTTTCAATTTTGATGATTGATTTGGATAATTTTTGGGGCGCTAATTAAGGGAAAAATATTTAAAAAATTCCATCACGTCAGAATTTTTAATTACTAATCATCCTTTAGTTTTGCCAAAATTACCTAAGCCTTCCTAGTTATTAATTAATATTTTATTTTAATCGTTTCTTTTTGAACAAATAACACATTGAATGGTTGAAGTAGACATGAATGAGTGAGTTCTCATAAATTTAGTTAAATAAATCTTTTAATTTACTAAGTGACATACCTTTATTATAAAAAATCTGGTGGATTTTAAGTCATTTGCTAAAGACCTCATTTCTTGTTTTATTTTTTAATAGAAATTAACTTAAATCGTGATAAGACAGTTAATGAGGGTAGATTAATATTTTTTTGTATAAATAGCACTATCATTGTTTTTAAAAAATCAGTACAGTGCATTTTGTAACGCTTACTTGAAAAATGTCATCGCGTAAGTGCTTAAACTCTTCGGACAATTTTTGCTACATTTGTGGGCAATTTACGCTGAGAAAACACCAGCGTAATATAACCGAATTCATAAGTAACGTTAAAATATGTATTTCGGCCTATCAATCGCCAATCAAGATAAACAGTGGGGCCCACATAAAGTTTGTACCACATGCGTTCGTGAACTTCGAAAGTGGTCAAAAGGGAAGAACAATACCTTTGATCTCATACCGCCTGTGTTATGGAGAGAACCTCAGAATCACATTGAAGAAAAATTCGGACAAATGGGATGTTCGATGAGCATTAAACTTCACTTCCTTAATTCGCATTTGGACTACTTTCCTGATAACTTGGGAGCTGTAAGTGAAGAGCAAGGCGAAAGATTTCACCAGGATTCGAAGGACATGGAACGTCGCTATCAGGGAAAGTGGAATAAAATAATGATGGCAGACTATTGTTGGCTATTAAAGCGAGATAATCCAAGTTGGAATTTCAAGCGATAATCTTACAAAACAATCAGTAAAGTTGGCCTTTTTCTTCCGAATTCATACAAAAGGATTTATCAAAAAAACTGAGGGTGATAGGACAAATCCGAGTAACTACATATACGTAATCAGCGCACCAAAATACCCCAAGATCAGCAATCAAATCCAAAAGAAAAATAAGAGTTAAAATTTGCAGACCTGTGTTATTAATGTAGTTCGTGTAGGAGCAGCCGTTATAATTAACAAATAAAATTTACTTCATAAACAAGGCTTGTATTAAGATCATTTACAAAATATCAATATTATATTAAGCTACAATCGGATCTAAAATTCAAATTAGGCTTCTTGATTACATTACGTTACTGCGTTCTTTAGATCTATTGATTATATTATCCCAAAATAAAGTACTTCTATACATAGCTATGATTATAGAAGGTAATGTGAAAATAAGAAATATATATACAAATTCCGTAAGAAAACTAAGACGAAGCATCGCATCTTCTGGTTCATGTGGAAATGTGAAATACACGTCGGTTTCTTCGTATTATTTTAATGCTACAATTGCGAAATTTACTGTGATAGTTTTATAGTATTTATGGCAAATAGACTTCATTATCATTCATCACCGCGAGAATACAATATACACTAAACATTCATTTTTAGTGTATATTGTATTCTCGCGGCATTGCAAATCTATTGGTTTATGCGGTCACGATATGGCTCCGTCTATAAGTTCTGTATCTATATACTCTTATGTAAAACATGAAACTGTTTATCTTAGATTTTCTGGGCTGGAGCAGCTCAGAGTTCTCACGATTTTTTATAAAGACGCTCTGCTGTTAATAAGCAGACCTTTGCTTCTACACTGTTTGCGTAGCGGCTTGTTAATCCTGGAGAGCTGAATATCAGCTGCCTACCTCTCATATCTTAATATAAGGTCTAATGTGTAAATGTGTAGGCCACACATTTAGCAAGTATGCTGAGTCCAGATAATGGAGTGAGTGATCACTCTGTCACAGATCTCACAGATATTAGTAGCGCGCGCATATTCGGAGCTCTGTGACAGATTCCATGAGAGCTTGGTTTGCGAAGATATTTTTGTTCGCTTGATGGCGCACATGCAAATAGTACGATATCTATTTTATCTATATAAATAAAAATCAATTGCCACATGTATGACAGAGCATCACTAAAAAACCTTTTGCCAGGGGCTTCGCTCACGGGAGCGCATTATCGGAATTATTTATACCTTTTTTTAAAGTCATCTCCGTCAGTAGCAGTAATTTATTTTGGGACATTACTAACCTTTAAACAACGGATACAAAGTATTCTTTCCCAGACTCGCGACAACCATTTATGGGTCACACAATTTTTTGTCCCGTATGGGATTCAAACACACAGCACTCGGCGCCGCGACAGTGGCGAGGTGACCACTTAACTCATTACGCCATCGTGCAGTCAAAAAACGTCAAGTCTTAGCACCCCGATAATTATTTATCAAGTTCCATCGAAATAAATCGCTTCATGCGAGATTCAGGAACAAACATAAAAACATCTTCACAAACTTCTATATGCATGTGTGTTTATTTGCGTGACTGGATTTACGCGGTTAACGAAAAGCCAGTAAAAATGATTTTTATATAAGCGCCGTTCAAATAGCATAAATTTTTCTTGTAGGCAATAAAGTAATGAAATTGCACTCACATATTTAAGCGTATTTAAACAAATGTTTAGACCGCGAGGATGAGTGATTGCGTAAAGGCAATAAGATTTAAAATTGTTATTCCATCTCCACCTGTCTTCTAATAACACGAGTCTTCAATATTATTAAATTTTTTATTATTTTTGTTAAGCATATTTAAATAATCGTAAGAGGTTATTAAATATCTATACTAATAAGCTGAAGAGTTTGTTTGTTTGGTTGAACGCGCTAATCTCAGGAACTACTGGTGCTTTTAGTGTTGGATAGCCCATTTATCGAGGAAGGCTATAGGCTATATAACATTACGCTACGAACAATAGCTGTGGAGCAGCAATGAAAAATGTTGCAAAAACGGGGCAAATTCTCTTATATGAAGCAGACGAAGTTGCGTGGGTTAGCTAAAACAATATAAATGTACATAGTCTCACACCTATATCTATCGTAAGGCGTACGCAAAGACAAAAATAAATATATTATCAGGCAAGACTGACATGATATTGTGTATTTATGTTTCTCTTATCACAGGTACTTTCTAACATATTATATTAGAAAATACCTGGCCCTTTGGGAGGCTTACACGGAGACATGGGTCCAACGTGAAGAGGCCCTTCGAGAGTTTTAATCAAAGTTGGGATGGAACACCTACAGCGGCACTAGCCGCAGCAGGTGTAGGACTATTGCTACGTATATATTATAATATATGGGCTATAGGTATGGGTGTTTGGTGGACCGGTATATTGCTAACTATGGATGAAAAACGGCGTCTGCCCTGAATACTCTAATAGCATCAATGCAATGGGCAGACGGTGACTCGCCAACTCACTAGATGGGCCCCCTGATAAGCCACTATAGGCATACAGGCCAGCAGCAGAGGGCAACACCGGTGCGAGTGTATTTATTATTATTATTGATTATTATTATTAATTTTTTTTTCTATGTATAATATGTATGTATTTATAAGAAAAGTATATATGTAAGTTTATCCATTGTCTAGTACCCATAGTACAAGCTCATAGCTCAAGCTTAGTTCGGGCCAGGTGGTGTTGTGTTTATGTGATAGAATATTATTATATTATTATTATTAATGATGTATTTATTTGACTTGTAGGCATTGACTGCGTAAGTTTTAAATTTTATTTTATTTGTATTTAATAATTGTATATTTTATATGGATTTTATCAGAAATTAAGTTATTATTATATTATATTATATAATTTATTTCTTGCTTTTTTATGCTATTGCCTGTCAAAATGTCTACACTCCGTCTGATGTTAAGCAGTCATGTAGTCCACTAACAGAGTCCTCCACACCACATCCTCTCGTGAAGTTTTGCCAAATTTCTACTTTGATGGCTTAAGCAGATGCTTGTTATCGCTCCGCTATTATTTATTAAATATATAGTAATAAACCCATTACATTATATTTCATAAATACTATTAATATAATTGTATTAATAATATCAGTCAGTATACAAAGCAACGCAAACGTGTTGTTATGTGAACTTACTAATATCTGTACTAATATTATAAATGCAAATATAGCTTTGTCAGTCTGTTACATTTTCGGCTGAAGCATTGTATTCATTTTGATGAAATTTGGCGTGTCCTACGTACGTATCCTAGAGAATGACATAGTCTACCTTTCATTCCGGCTTTCATCGCGTGAGATTCACACGAGCAAAGCTGCGAGCAGATACTAGTTATTTATATATTATAATTTTAAGATAAAGATATTTATATATTAACATTTTAAGATTGCTGACGCCATTGTGAAGTTGCAGTTGTTCGAAATCCAAACATGTGTTGGAGCAAATACTTAGCTTTCAGAATACAATATATCGAAATTCGTTACTTCTAGAGTTCCATAACGCACAATACGCGATTTTAATACTGCCAATCTTTGTCTGTTATCATCGTTAGAGCTGACAAGCCACGGGAATAAGCTGCATGCATAATAGAGTATCGGTAAGTGACGACTAAATTCAATTCAAACTTACGTAACATACTCCTGTATATTTTCAAGGAGTGAGATAATATTAGAAGAGGTACAATAGCACAATGTACACATTGTACATGCGGTATATTATATTATATGATGCTTGTCAGAACTACTGCACAAAATATTCAATTGCTTGAATTTATGAATATAGTTATATCTATAAGCTGGTGTTGATATTGCCGCCGATCGTCAGCTATCTAGTTCAAACCCGGTACCTTAAAATATTGATGTTTGAATGAAGTTTAATACACCTCAGCCTGTCTTCTGTGATATGTAGATCTCACTGTGATACAATATGTAATATGAAAGTAAATTAGTCCCGCTATTAAGTTTTCTTTTTGAGACTATGGTAGGTAGTAGGTACTGTAAGACCTTAGTTGTATAAACCATTGATATAAATGACTGCTTCGATAGGGCAGCGATACTAAAAACGACTAAAGTGCTTAAGTCTTTTGTTTGAATCCTCGCTGGAGTCAACAAAACGTTAGTAGGTTTTACTGCCAATAAACACTAAAAATGCAGCCCACATTTAAGAAGATGCCGGTATCTCTTCCGCGACTTGGCAAGCACGTAAAGCCGTTGATCTTAAAGGAGTCTGCCCACTACCCCGTCTCATACCATAACCGTGCTACGAACGTGCCAGGCAAAAAAATATTCTTTGTAAGGAAATGTATAAGACTATGCCCACTAAACCATTTCGTCACCGACCAGCAGTTCCTATAGCAGGGCGTATCGTGTTGCTTTTCGTGTCTGATACGTTCTTAGCACGGTCATGGTATAAGACGGTGTAGTGGGCAGACTCCTTAAGACTGATAGTTCTTCGGTCGAGTCAGATTGCCGTCCCTTCTGACTATGAAAGCGACGAATTAGAAAGAGCGCTTGTTTTAGCACGCACCTGTGCACGTATATCTCCTGCGTAGTTAACTATTGTCTATTAGGCTGGCCGTCATGATCGCTTTATTATGAACAACGAGCTCTGAAATACTACAACTTTTAGTCTCATAATAGTAATCTCGTAATCTTTTACCTACCTTTTAGTTATTTATAAGTTATAACCCTTTAACATTTCCGAAAACATTTATTAGTTTTATTGTCTCTATAAATCAATATATATTATATCTGCAAAAAAGACGTAGGTATTGTAACCGAAGAAAGGATTGAATAATTTATATATAAATTTTCCAAGTGCTTTTTATAACTATTTTCTGCTATGTATATAGTATAAGACAAAAACTGGTCTAAGTCAAAGACTGAAATAAAGTAAAAGAAGAAGCTGCAGCCCAATGGATAAGGATCCAATAGAAGTTGCACTACCGATGTGAACCCACTCAAAGCCAAGCTTAATGTTTGCTTAGCTGGAAGGGAACAAGAATAATTTATACACGAGTAGTAAAGGTATAAGAAGTAAAAGTAAGTTAGATACAAATGCCTTAAAAGATTAAATTGCAAGGTCTATCACTAATGTCAACGTTTTGTCGTTTCCATTTGCTTTTGAAGCTAGGGAGTTATGGTTTAATTCATGAGAAGAAATCTTTATCTAAATTCTAAGCTATCGATGTATTAATTTGTATATAAGTACCTCTTATATACAAGAACTCTCGAATATACTAATATTTTAAAATGGTAAAGTTTATATGTAGCGCACAATTTCTAGAACCAAATAAAACTGACGCGATTCAAAATTTCCTTTAATTAATCGCATATGAGTAATAACTGTTTGAGTAGTACTGAAACTCCTTTGATGTTGAGTAAAAGTCGACAAAAACCAACTATAACGTCTCGCCCCGAAATAAATAATTAAGAAAAGCAATACATAAGTCATATAATAGTAGTAGTAGATTATGGTTTTAATAATTTTTGCTTTACTATCATTATTTAGGGAGAAAACTGAATTCTTCTAAGTACATTATGTATAAGTGAATTTAATACCAACTTTATATTATCTAAATTGTTCGTGTCGTCATCGATATTATTTAACAGAAGTCAAATTTGACATCTGGAGACTAGAGAGAGTCAGAGAGTCGTATAGCTATATGTTACCCAGTTCTCTAGAAGCTCTTTGCTTAGAGATAAAGTAAAATTGCTTCGCTAGAGACAAGCGAAAAAGCAGAATATTATTTTTATAAATATTCATTTTCCACTAAAGTAACAAGCGCGCGAGTGCCACGTAGATGCCTGATGTTAGTATCATATTATATTACCTGTGCTTGATGCAATTGGCTGCCAGGTAATGAAACTAAGGCAGGCGCTGAAGCAGCGAAGTGGCAAAGCGCATGCTTTGCCACTTCGCTGCTCGACGTTACCAGTTTAGGTACTTGTTAGCTAATATAGGCCATATAGGTACGTGACAGTAAACTTGAGAGATCTCTAGACCTGGGCATTTATAGGAATAGACCCGAGGTGTTTGATTTTTAAAAATAGTAATTGACTTACGTTTGACCGCGATCTCACCTGGTGTTAAGTGACGATGGAGTACGCGTGCTTAGTACATATGTAGCTATTCACCCGCGACTTCCAGACACCAGATTGTACTCATTGGGAAATACAGACTTAGGTAATGAGTTCCATTCCTTTGCGGTACGCATTATAAAAGTGGAAGCAAAGCGCTTCGTGCGTATATACCACATATTTACCATGTACCTGTGGCGCTGGTTTGTTTGTCTGCAGTTCTTTAAGCGTGCACAGGTGACCGGAGCATATAGACCCGTTGCAGATCCTTAAATGTGGACAGGTGTAAAACTGTACTTTTAAGTGGTACCGTACGGTGAACCTGTGCGTGTGTGCGTAACCTCTAATTGCCTGCGCAGGTAACGTTAGTACATAGGTTTCTTGTCACGGTCTAGGTTCATTTCATTTCGTCGTCTTTAATCGGTAGTATAATGACATGTATGCAAAGAGCTCGCTGTCATACCAATCTATCTCATACATGCATGCGGTCGTAAACATGTAAAGTTCTCTGGAAGACCGCAGCGTGTATGGTTAGATGGAACTGCAGCTAAACAGTAAATTTTAATAAGTCGTGCGGCGGAGGTTCACTGCTACAAAGAACATAGAATTATTAATTATATTAATGTTATTAAATAATTTAATTTTATGTCATTTAGTTAACGTTCCTATGATAATTAATAACCGTCCCCGAGTAACATAGTGAAGGGTACAGAACTCGAGTGACGTCACTGGCAGAAGCAATTATCGAAACTCAGACGATATTTAGATTTGGTAGCTCAAATTCTGTTTTGATTTCACTATATATTGCTGAGTTTGGAGACGTTACGTAAATGCTACTGGGCTTGAGGTCTTGGTTTGATTCCTGGTTTGGGTAGAGTTAAATTATATTCTTGTGATGTCAATAAATATGCTATTGCAGCACGGAGATTGGAGCTGTATCCGGTAGACGGCAATTGGTTCACCATAAATAGAGAAGTGTGGGTATAATACATGTATATTACATCCACATACTCTTTGGGTATAGACGTAATACTGTGCATGTATTTTATTTACACTAACGTTAAGTTGGATAAAATCTGCTAACACACGGTTACTAATCGTTATCATCCGCAGTAATTACGTTATCGCGCTAACACGTTTCGCTGCATAAAATGTAATAGGTAGTCCAACGCTAATGTTTATGCAGTTTTTAACCCCCGACGCAAAAACGACGGGGTGTTATAAGTTTGACGTGTTTCTGTGTGTGTGTGTGTCTGTCTATGGCATCGTAGCTCCCGAACGGATAAACCGATTTTAATTTTGTTTTTTTTTATTTGAAAGTTAGATTAGTCGTGAGTGTTCTTAGTTATGTTTGATGAAAATCGGTCCAAGATGGCCGCCGCCACAAAAAGGTGGATTACCTACATATTTTTTCACAACTACCTCAATATGGGTATCAAATTAAAGGGCTTGACTAGTAGAATACTATACACTATGATAAATTTCAAATCCAAGATAGCCGCCACCACAAACTGGCTATATGGGTATCAAATTAATATTGTGTCGAGGGTTTTTTTAAATTTTTAATTTATATTTATGTAAAACAACAATGATGGTTATACACCCTTATAGTGCTATGTTGCAAAAAGAACATCCCGATCGCCAATAATGTAATTTCGATGTCCATTGAATGAGTGCCGAATTTATGACTATATAAATTAATGATTTTAAATCATCACGGGCTTCGTAGAAATCATCTCGACCTACATTAAAATAAAATTAATTATAAATATAAAAATAAATAAAATAAAAATTAAACTAATATTATTTCGAATTCATGTAATAGTTCTAATATCAATTCATCATATAGATTATCGTAGGATAAAGTGTATATAATACTCAGTAGTCAGTAGCAACACGGATTTGTGAACGGCAATAGACTCGCCACCTATTAAAAGATAATTTAAAACCATAGCAGACATATGGCTGCCATGTATATAGCAGAATTCGCCTAGCCGGAGACCATTGAACTGCAACGCAGAGGTCTCGACTCCGATCCCAAGGTGCACACTTCTGAATTTTCGAAGTTATGTGCTTAATTATCGCTTATTTCAACGAAACACATCGCGAGGCAAACTGTTTGTCTGAGAGTTTTCCATTATGTTCTCAAAGATATTATTTAAAGTCTGCCACACTAGATCAGCGCGGCGGACTCTGGCCTTACCATTTACAAAACTCGAGAGCCCGTGGCCCGTGAGGCCCGGGGCAGCAATGGGACAGTTTCTATACAGGGCTAATTTCATTAAAATCCTTAGCTGGTGTGATACCTACACCTCTGACATACCTACACCTCTGACATACCTACACCTCTGACATACCTACACCTCTGCCATACCTACACCTCTGACATACCTACACCTCTGACATACCTACACCTCTGACATACCTACACCTCTGACTATTCTTTTGGGATACAGATGAGAACCTAAGTATGTATGTTAAACACAACTCTTCTACTGTGTCTCTCACTGATGACGCTATATAGGTTATATAGCAGCCGATAATGAAATTCACTGAATTCAGTACAAACTTCCTTGTAACTTATTAAAAAGCTAAACAACGGTATTGATTTCATGTTGTAGTTTCGCTATGCTTGTTGATCCCAAGTTAACAACGTTATTGTAACATAGAGGTTGGTGGTGGCGTAGTGGGAGTGAGGGTGACTATTGTGCATGAGGCATCTGGTTCGATACCCGTCTCGGACAGTTTTATTGGGTAGTAATTAGTGAAGGTATTGAGACTGCAACTGTGCCCGATATACGATAACAGACTGCCTCCCTATTACGCCGGACCTAAAGCCATAATTAGCGAAATGTGGGTGTCACATACCATAAACATCTCTGCCTTTTCTTCAGAGATAGGGGCGTGAGATATGCATATCATGTACAGAGTGACCTTAACTCTCAAAGTGGAAAAAAATATTAGCACGCACTCTCATACCGGTTACCCACTTAAGTGGACAAACGTGACGCATTTGTTACAGATAACTTACATAATGGACGCGCCGTTCCCTACGGAAATCCTAAATAATCTAAGCTATAATAGCGTACTCAAAACGTTACCTATACCATGCAGTCTAAAATGCACCTAAATACCTAAATCAGAGAGTTTATATTGCATTATTTGCCGCGTAATATTTAGGTATGTGCGGTTTACGCAGGCCTGCCCAGTTTTGTTGGTGTGATAAAAATATGTATGTGCCGATGAAAATTCGTATATATAGTACCGCAGCACTGATATTGTTAGAAACATTAAGACTAATTGCAATGTGGAAGTTCCACGATTTCTTATGATGAAATAAATGATAATATTATGGTTCGATTGCCACACGTCACAAAAATGAGTGTAATACACAAATAGTTTTTTCGAGACTGAGGTCTTCTTTGTGTCTTATGCTTCAATATTTATAAGGTTCTTCACGACACAGTAACTTATAGAAACTGAAGATTTCTTTAAAAATATCTTTACAATCCTATTAACATACGGAAATAAAGGTATATAAATACTCGTAATATGTATACAAAACAGTCTCGATGACGTAGCGAATGCAACTGCTGTGCATGACTCTTAAATATGGGTTCAAATACCGGGTCAGACCCTTTTACTTGGGACCTAAACATAATAATAGGTGAAAATAATCTCTGCTTACACCTTCTGGGAAACAGGCGTGCCTATATGTATGCGCTTTTATTTGATATACGATATTATTGTTAATTATAATAATACATTATTGATAATGAAAATTAATATTGCAAACACTCGCTTGGCGTGCAAATAAAGCAACTGTAGATACCATACACACATAGTTATCGCAGTGCGAAATAAGGGTTAATTATCGTTCATAATTATGTATTTCAATACATCAGGCACTAATTGCAAAGGTTTACCTAAAAGTCGTGCTAGACACACAGACAGCAAAGGCGGAAAGGTACCGTTGGCGGATTTTGTAATTCGAACAGTAAAATAACAATGCCACCACGCCACCGGTACCGCTCCGCGTCCGCTATCTGTGTATGTATGGTGGGCTTAAATCTGCAGGTTCTTGCTTAAATGGCGGTAAGGATACTATATATGGATAATAAATTTTACACGTAATTATCGAAGTGTGAGACAAGGGTTAGTTATCGTTCATAATTATGTATTTGAATACCTCAGGCAGTAATTTCTAAGGTATACGTAAAAGTTGTGCTCTAAGACACAAAGACAGCGTGCAGCGGTGGCGAAGAGATACCGGTGGCAGATTTTTTGTAATTCGAATAATACAAAAACAACGCCACCACGATACCGGTACTGCTATGCTATACCATATACAGATGTGTGTGGTGGACTTAAATCTGCAGGCACTTCTGTAATGAAAGTAATAAAGCTATATGAAAAATATTCTAAGTAAAAGCTTATAGCTTTCCCTTAGAATATTTTTTCGTTAAGCGACAATATCATTAATTCAATTTTTATTTATGTCGCTAAAGTGTGACGAAACTGTACCTATGTACTGTGACGGAACGACGTATTTCTTCCAACCAAGATCGTTAAAGAGGCGCATATCATAGTTACCTTTTATCTCGTAAAATATGAAAGAAGATATGATACTACACTTATGTACATTTAAAAATAATGATGTTGCCATTTGCTGTGAATACTTGAAGATGCGCGTTCTGTTAAATAATTCTAAAATAAGTAGGTACTCATAATCATATATTTGACATACTTGATCAAAATCTTGTTAATTTATATCAGTAATGTGTATCATAAGGCTGTTGTTCCAATTAGTTTTAGACCTTAAATGTCAGTATTTATAGGCTATTTTCGTTTAATCGAAATTATCAATCCAAGTAATCCTACTAAGCTTGTGAGGGATTACTCTATTTATGTGATACTCTAGAGATTCACTGTAGAATATAGTGTAGTCTTTATATTATTTGCAAGTGGGTACGTTCGGATAAAGACACCCACTGCTAGTATAATCTTGATCCGTTTTTGTGTTAACGTTCAAGTAACCTCAATCCGACGGTACGATTTTATTACGTTGTGGTTGCAGCTTTAAACATGGAAATGCAAACGTTTTCCAAGAGCCGTATCTGCATTGGACAAACTATTATAGCGATCTCTGTAAGTTAATTTTCAAAGTACCCCGTACATACTGTGATTTAATGCATCTTTCATCACAAGGGACGTAAACATTATACGTTTTAAGGGATAGCGTTATATCCGATATTTTATAATAAAGGTGGAAAGCGAGAGTCAGTATGTAAGTCAGAATATATAATGTGCTGACTCGTTGTTGAGGTTTGTTTACGTCCGACAAAAGTTAGCCTGCCGCGTCACCGTGGGTAATCAATTAAACATTCTGACAGCTCCCAGCAAAATTTGAATTCTACGTGTTTATTTGATATTATATCATAATTTGTTCAACGTCAATATTCTGTGTGCCCTGACACGATGAATAATAGAGCAAATCGACCTACTCAAATGCAATTTATGTTTCAACTTTGTTGGTTTGTTGATAACGCATTTGTATTGCTAGTAATCGAATAACATCGTAACTCAAAAAGTATTGTTGATATGTTGATATTTAGTAAACAAAGAATATATAACTTACATTACTTGTAAAATGACCGCTATAGTTTACAAAAAGGTCAATTACGGCTTAAGGATTAGGACAAACTTCTGCCTGTGGATTAACGAGACTTTATATTTTGAAATACCGTAGCATAAATCGAGTTGCTAGTTATTTATAATAAGAAAGCGAATCGATCGTAGCTGGTGAGCGACAGTAGAAACTAACTCACCACGCGATATGCTCATGATGCGACTATGACCACAAGTGAAGTCTTTTGACTCTGCAAATCATCGATTGAAACAAAATGTACATATCACGTCGCTTATACCTAGATTGTACATGCCTTAGCGAAAGCCAGATAAAAGTTTACGTTTAGTCGCTCATGTAACTGAAATAAAATAATCTACTTTACACAGGTTTTAATGCGGTTTATTTTAAAAATAACTTTTTATTGACTATTTATACACTACTAGATTTTGCCTGCGACTTCCCTCGCGTAAATGTAGGTTAGTAACACCGTAATTTTACCTGGATAAATAATAATAAATAATGAATATTCTACACACATAACAACATCTAGGCCAAACCAAGCAGAGCTTGTATTATGGGTACTAGACAATGGATAAACATACATATATACTCTTTTTTGTAAATACGTACATATTACACATAGAAACACCCAGACCATGACAAAAACCCATGTTCATGCACACAAATGTTTGACTTGTGCGGGAATGGAATCTCAAGCGTAGCAGTCGATTACACTAACCACTATGCCATCGAGGTATCCTATGTCCTTTTTCGTTCCCCTGACAACGAATACGCGAAATATCATGAAGTCTAATAGTTAAGGAGTGAAAGCGTAACAAACAAACAATGAAACAAACAAACTCACTTTCACATTTATAATATTAGTTAGAATTAGTCTCACCGTGACCGGCGCTACAGAAAAGCAAAACCAATTTTAAATAAGCAACGATATATCAGTTAATCCGTTAAAGTAATTTAATTTTAATGTAAGATAATATTATCGCTCTGGTTAGAAAACGGATCATTACTTTTATAACGTGTCTGCGAGCTCCTATATAATAAATGTTTCTATGACTTTCACGTTGAGTAGGTACATTACTACTATCGCTACCGTCTACTAGATACAAATACATAAGAACATATAATATAGTTTGGCAACATTAATTGGAATTGTGTTGTTCATATCGAGGTCTTAATTTAAATATTTGAGATTTTGTGAATTAATAATTGTAATACGTTTAGTTGATTGTTTGTAATAAAATGTAATTATTCATTCGCCTAGTAACTGAAACTGAAAAGTAACTGAAATTAAATTTTAACCAACTTGTTTGGATACAAGGTGGTTGGAATTTAGTTATTCTTATATCTAATTCAATAAATTAAATAAGCCTTTGGATTAAACTTCTTATATGAGATTAGAAGTACTTTATGTGTTATTCCAGGATATGATCTAGTTCTAGAATAACACATAAAATACTTCTGATCTCGGTATAAGTTCCTGGGGCATTACGCAAGCCGCAAGTAGAAACTTGTATACTTATTTAGATGTGTCGACTACTCATCAGCAAGCATTATATCCAATCTACCTTTGTAACGTTTATTATATTATGTTACATATCTCGGCGCGACCACTCGTTATGCTCACTCCGAATAACCCATGGCTATATATACATACATATGTATGTTACTGATGTATGTAGAACTTAATAGTGTTATTTTTCTAGATTCACTTAAAAGCCAACACCTTTAATATATCCTTCGGTTTACAAAGCCATTTGTCGATAGGTATCCAGTAAAATTGAAAATTCATTGATCTCGTCACCACAGAATCATGTGTGCTCAGCGTATTAACCAGGTAATACACGTAATACCTATTTTCGCTTTTCAGCCGTAATAAAAATGTACGTATTCTATCCAGTGGTATCAGATTTTATTGCCTTTGGGTGCCGTAAAATTTGAGACAGGCTGTCGCTTTTTTATTTTCTGTGTTATAGTTGTAGGATGTACCTATGTATTACTGTAAGATGTTCACTTATACTACGAACATACTGGAGCACGTTTGGTGATGCAGTTTCAAACTACATTCATAAGTCTACCAAAACGAAAATAGCGAATCCTAATTGTCCTTTTGCGATTTTGATATATCTCCGTGTCTTATGGGCGACGAATGATCGCTTTGTGGTAACTGATAACATACCGATGATTTAAGTCTAGATTCTAATACTATAAAATTCGGCATTTAACATTTAGCTATGTTAATTGTCGTATAAATAATTGTGCATCTTAACTTTACTAAACTTAAACTGCTGATTAACGCGGCACTAATATGTCCGTCATAGTAGAGGGAACAATTATATTTTTGAAGAATGACGCATTATATCACTTTAGTAAGCCCACTAATTACTAAACATGCACATCCATATATACAGCTTTGTGACCTAGAGGCAAAGGTAATTGTAAGTCAAATTGATCCTGAAAGCAACTGATAAATGAAGACTATTCGACATCAGCGCACAATAGCCACTGTTCAGCATAATTCTGCAGCTACTACAAATTGATCGAGATTCTATAACCACCAAAACAGCTAGTAGTAACCGATAGTTCGATTATGCTTATTAATAAGATATAAGAGTAATCAATGGCTTATCGGACACAGGTATCAGCCAGTTTTGAAGGGGCATTTTGTGGAGGACATTGCACATTGGTAATGATGGATAAGGTAATTAATTAAGCAACACTGCTATCAAAGTCAATATATAAACAACAACCAACAATATAGATTCGAACATGTAACTGCGCAATGTCGCTGTCAATTAGTAGGTACATATAATTTTGGTCTATAGAGACGAAAACAGTTTGCTTAGTTTAGTCGTCTCGTGTCCCTCTGCGAGAAGCTCCTTCGTATAACTATTCATTGGTTCGGTTGTCCAAAGGTATTAACATTTCTATCTATACCAATCACAGATGGTTAATGCGTCTTTCTAGTACCAAATTGAATGTTTTGTTTCTTACAAGCATTTCTTATACTTTTTCAATCCAATCCTACTAGGAAATACTCAGATGTTTAATACAACCTAATATAATTGCCTAATATTAATTACTAGATTTTCCCGCGGTTTCGCCCCTATAAACGTAGGTTGGGTTAGTAACAGTGACTTTTCTGGATAAAAGCTTATGTTTTTCTGTTACCCTGACAACGTGTATGCCACATTTGATGATGATCGGTTGAGTACTTAAGGTGTGAAAGTGTAACAAACTAATTCACATGCGAATTTGTAATATTAGTTAGGATAGTATTAAAAACCCTAACTACTTGTAAGAGGTAAAGGATAAAAACGATAGGTTTACGCCTGTATATCCCAGAAGAATAAGTAGTGATGTAGTACAGATCAGTCCGACACTTTGTCTGTCAATAATAGGCGATTATTGTCTTTGATGGAGAACATTTTTAGATGCCTTACTTCTTTAGGAATTTTCTAACCAAGAACTTAATAACATTGTGCTCGTAGGAAATCGAAGCCGAAAATCTGTTGCTAACATAACATTTGTATAGGTAGTCTGAACGAAATAAACATTTCAGTTCTATTTTTTACGAGTGTCGTTAAGTGAAATTGTTTACCTAATGACATAGCTTCCATCTCGTACTTTTGTGTTATTTGTATAGAGGTTTAGATACATCAATTATTCGGTCATGGGATCCTTGACACGGCGGGAAGATTCCCATAATTTTATATCTGCTGCGGCGACGTGATCCCAGAACTACAATTGACTAACATATAAGCTATCTAATACGTATGTAGTTCACTACGAATGAAATCAGTCACGCACAATAGTCGCGTTTTTACAAAAATATATTATATCAATCATTTAGACGTTAGGAGTATCAGCCAGTTGGAACTTCTACCCAGTAATACCTAAAGTAAGATGGATCATCGCACTATTAAAGCTTGACTGTACTACTCTTCAATAATTTATACAAAATACTCCGTTTTACTATTTAATAGATACTAGTGGTCACCCGGTGATTAAAATTGATCTATAAACATTGCAAACTTGGGGGAAGCATATGAATTTACATTTAAAAAACTGATGTCCATGTTTTTATTGCTTCAATTTAAAGCTCTGTTGGCGAGCTTTAAATTAAAGCAATAAGTTACTGCACAAAATAAAAAATAAAAAAAGACAACAGACGAAAGAGAAGTTGACAAACAGAGGAGAAGTCACAAGGCCGTGATATCTATGCCGTAGGCCGTGTAACCTGGTCGAAACGTCAAACATATAAAAGGTAAACATTATGCATGATCGCGTTAATACCCGTTACATATTAATATAATATTCTACCATATACACACAACACTATCTAGCCCAAACTAAGCAGAGCTTGTACTATGGGTACTAGACAATGGATAAACATACATATATACATTTCTTTTGTAAATACTTACATATTATACATAGAAACACCCAGACCAAGACAAACATCCATGTTCATGCACAAAAATGTTTGACTTGAGCGGGAATCGAACCCGCGACCTCAGGCGTAGCAGTCGGTTACACTAACCACTACGCCATCGAGGCCGACTAAATATTGAAATAAAAAAATTCTAATATTATATATAAACAGAGGAGTATACATATAAAACTTAACTTTTATGTCTGTTGTTTTGTAGTTAAGGCGTGCAGGCGTAACAAACGTACAAACTCACATTCGCATTTAAAATATTAGTTAGGATTTACATATAATCATGTATTTCTGAAATATCTATAAGTAATAACTTTCGTATTAAAGTTACGTTTGATTGGTGGCTAACGATAGAGTATAATTAATGACCTTATATGTTTACTTGCCACTAAATCTATATTCTCAGCGTTAATAACAGAGGCCACCGTTGTTGACTTTATTGCTCAATCATAAAAATATTTAACTGCTTGGACGTTTTATGATATTTTTATTTCACATTAAATATTGAGTTATAGCGTATTTTATCATTTCAGTCACCGCTGATTCGCTGATAATACTACAATTAGAAGTAAAATACACAGATAAATTGTTTCACAACAACAGCTTTAAGATGCAAACTATAACAAATATTTATAATATCCAACATAAATACAAATGTAAAGTTTAAATATATTAGATTATGTTCTGTAAGAAGGCTGTCTAAGAAAGTATGTTTGTATTTACACAATTGTTTAGTTAATTTCAATAATATATCATTTAACAGTTATATTGAATTACGTCATTTACTAAAACACAACATTCAAACAATTATAATATTTATTAGTAGATATATAGTGTAATAAACTATTTAATAAGTTATGTATTTTTCACTGCTTCTTGTAAACTATAGCAATTTTCAAACCCCTTCGAAGCATCAAAAAATTCAATATTTTTTCATAAATCGCTTGTAGAACTATTCGAAAATATACTCTTAAAATTTTAAGTCAAAATTGCAATTCGTTTAAAAGTTATAAGAGATTAAGTGAGTGCCCCTCGGTACAGGGTCCGAGCGCGTGACTTGTAAAGCGGAGCGGTCGAGCAGGCATGTATTTAAAAGGGAAAGGGAACATAGGCAGATGTGTTTGTATTCTTTTGTGTGGAAATTTCTAGAAGCATTAGTGTCCTTATACCAAAAGCATCAAATAAAATTAGTTGGAAAAAAGAATGATTGCAATATGGTGCTGGAATCGCTGATTAACCGGTAAGTTGTTTGAATTAGTTCATTACATTACTGCTGTAAATGAACTTTTTGTGCACTTTTTTCTCGTTACTGCTGTTTCGAAATTGCGTAATCTCTAGTTTAAAAAGATTAAAACAATCGTTTGGAAATTTTTTACATAGTTTTTAGGTATATACAACGTGTCCTAAAATTCAATGATAAGCGGGCACCAAAAGGTAGACCGGACCTACTTATGACTACTCGAGAAAAACAAGAAAAATTCTATCTTGTTAATTCTTACCTTTTGGTGCCCGCTTATCGTTGAATTTTGGGACACGTTGTTTAAATACGCTTCATTTGAACCTGAATCCTAAGCGATATCTTTGATTAAAGTAGTATTTCTTAGTAAAAATATAAAAAAATGTTAAAATAGCATGCATTAGGCCTACACCTCGCTAAAAAAAAAAAATTTTTTTTTTGGATATGTTTTTTTAACGTAGAAGACACATATATAAAAAAATAACTTCTTTTCCTGTTGATTTCAGAGGAAAATTGCGGCCTCCATAAATTACACAATCTGCTCAGTCGGATGGCAACTTACAATGCGCGACAGCTGATATCTCCGCAACATAAAGAGGAAAATCTTCAAATATTTCAGAATTTTTCTCCAATGTATGTGTACAATAAACTTATAATGTTCATAAACAAAATAAATTAGATATGTGTTAAAAAGAATTTAATAAAAATCACGATAGAAATGTCGTCGTACACACCTATTTCCCTTAAAAAGATTACAATGTCTTACCTAATCATAACATTTATTTAGATTTCTTTATTTCATTCATAGTGACACTATTCCGTTATTCCGAACAGTCCATGGTAGGGTTCAGGACAATTAAAACGTTACGTGCCGAAATTTGGGACGAATTTCGGAATAAATGGTAGTAATAGAACGAACAATCGGCCTGAAATTTCGGTATTTGCTTGAGGTTACAGAATAGACCATTAAACGGACCCTAAAAGAATTGAAATCTAAACTATTAAAATAAGACTGCACGGTTGACCTAGTGGTTAAACTGGTCTCCTCGCCACCGCTAATACGCCAAGCGTTATGGGTTCGAATCCCACACGGGACAAAATTTTGTGAAATCCACAAATGTTGTTTGAATGTTTGTAAAAACCCTCCGCGTCACAGGATTTATTCCTAGTGTGGCAGCTGTGTCTTTTATTTCTTTATAAAATTGTTTTGCTATTTTCATGAGTAAAATGCGTTTTATGTTTTTTATTGTATTAGTAAATAATAACTAAATAATAAGCTTCGCGAGGCTATTGAAATTAAAAAACATCCTAATTTCAATAGAGAGGATGGTTGGAATGTATCACCAGCTTGGGATCCAGTCATTCAAATAGTCAAACCCAAGAAGAAGCAAAACACAGCTAGAGTTCATGATACTTTAAGCTCATTCTGCGTAAATAGAAACATCAAAGATTAAATTATGTTCGGGTACTTTGAAATAACTAGGTACACTTCAGAACGTTGGGACAACTACCATCTTAGTCTCCCCGTGAACATGGCTGCTGTTTAAAGCAACCGAAACATCGGGGTAAAGTGTAAACTTAAATATAAATAGTTTTAAATAAAAATATTTAGTTTAAATAGTAGTAAAGTTCAATAATAGTAGTGTTATAGTTTTCAAAATTATGTAATAACAGTGTTATAAAGTAAAATAAACAACGCGACAAAATCCGTACAAAGTGTTTAATTTCAATGTAAAACATTCGCGGAAACATAAGACAATATAATGAGCGATTCCTATACGTCCCTACGATAAAATTGTCCGAGAGGGCCAAGTTAAATTGGTTTCTGTTCATTCACTATAATATAAATTCCTAAATTCCTTGGTTTGTACGTCTCTCAAGGCATGCACTGAAAAGCAAATAAAACTAGTACAATAAAAATGTACTGTAAAACAATAACTATTGAACTTGCGTTATGTATTTGCTGCTTTACGCTTGTCGAAAATTTCGCCCACCTATGTTACATATATAGTCTCGCTTATATTCCCGAAAGTATAGGCAGAGGTATATTACCCAAATTATGTATTACATTACTAGGTATACTACAATAATGGGTTTGATGAATAAAATAAGTTTTTAGTCTGTCTTTTAGATTAGGAAAATAATGGACGAGTATTTTCTTTTGTCCCACAAACTAATAACAACGAAGAAATAACGCGTTTAAATTTTGTGCTACGTCACTTGTAGGCTCCTGAACTTTAATGCTTTATATCTTAGTCAATTTATATTGATGTCTTAGTTCTTTCATTTCTTGTCTAAAATTTAAATATTTATTCTCACTAATTTTTGACTCCGTCATCATGCGCGGTTGTAAGCAAACGATGTTTTGTCTATTTAGCAATACCTTAATGAACTTGTCTTTTCAACCTGTAATATTTATTGAATACCGTGTTTAGAGCGTTCATGCTTTGTAGCCTGTTTCGAATGGTAACGTCACAAATAAGTGTCTTATGTTAAGGTTTTCATATGTTATTAATTTATTTGTGTATATTTTAATATTTTTAATACAGAGTGTGTTAAAAAATTAAGGTATAGATTAAGGTAAAAGTGCTACATAGATAGAATATAACTATATTTGTAATCCTCTTACTATGTAAATAACAGAAAATTCAATGCATAATGTGTAAATGCTCTTAAGACACTGTAATTTACAACCACTGTATTTTGTCTGAGGAAAATTAATTTCTGTTACTTGATTAGTAAAACAAAATATTGCTGTAATATTCCACATCGCTTTGTTTGAGGTTCGCTGCTTAATAATACACGAAAAAAGGTCGTATCATAGTGTAGTAACCTTAACTTAATCTAACATATTACTCGCGCTAGCGGTGTAAGTACCTACAATGTTAGGGCTGAAACGCTTTGATTATCTTCGTATACCTACAGATGCAACCTAGGTATACATATCTGTCTAGCAAATTACATTAGATTCTATTTTTAATGTGCTATTTCTGTTACTTTGCTTTTATATTTTAGTTGCTAGTTGCTGTCCAATTACTACATCGGATGATGGTAAGTAGTTGCGTAGTCCACAAGCAGAGTCCTCTATATCATGCCTTTATTATAACTGAAGTGGTGTCGAGGACACTACTTTACATCTTTTCTCTTTAGCTCTTTGATAAAAGTAATAGGTATCCTAACTAATAGGTATCATAAATGCGAATGTGAGTTTCTTTTTTTGTTATGTTACACACTTTAATTACTCGACCGATCATCATGCAATTTCGCATACACGTTGTAAGGAACAGAAATTGTATCTTCCATCCAGAAAAAAAGTACTGTTTGCTACGGATATACATTTATTGACATACTTATATTAACAGGTTCCTTATCCGATGAATCAGATATGATACATAACAATAGATCTTCTATTGTGTCTATCACGGTACAGCGAATGGCACAGCGAACCCGAGCAAAAGCGGGTAAAACTAGTTATGCTATATTCTATCTCAGCTTGATGTTATTAGATTAATAAATATAATTACCACTTAACAGCTCTTTAAGTAATTAGAAAAATAATTACAATTTATGAAATATTTCATTATTTTATATAAAAGCATTTTGAACTTAATTAGTCGTCAAATGTCAAAATGTAATAAGTTTAACGTAAATATAAATATTTGAGATAAAATGTACGATAGTGCAAGCTTTTTTCGCTGCTTCACTATTTTGTTTCACATTTTTTTATTAGTACAAAAGACTTAAGTTGGGATAGCAAAGATGCCTGCAATTAAATATATTTTTATATTATTTTAATAATAAAATTACATTCATGTACGTTTTATAACAAAATAAAAAATTAGAACAAATTTTGTTTTATAAATTGCTTTTATCGTGATACGTTGGTAAGTTTACTGTGTTTTATTTGCGTTCACTGCTGTATAGATATTGCACGTCAGAAAACCCGAGATGAGACTATAAATATATGACATTCAGCGTTTGAATTTTACAAAATTTCTTGATATTTTACAAATAGAACGTCGAATGGAATAAGTACATATACAGTAACCACTTATTTTAAAACTATGAAATAGTTATAGACTCATGTGACTACCATAACTGCACCATATAATATTTCTTACAGGTATTAGACCAAGATATATGTACATTATAGCTCGCGGTTATTTCTAATTTCCTGTAGGAAGCTATGCTAAAACTTTATGAGCAAACCCTATTCTGGCTCGTCATTGTGGCAATGATCGACAACTTATAAAAATTATGAATAATCCTGCCAATCATTTTTCTTAGATTGCAGTCTTTCGCAAAGTAAAAGTTATTTATGTTTAACAATTTAAAAATCACTTCTGTGTCAAGTTGTATAATTTCTGCTCGAGGTGCATATTTCTTTTATAAATACGCGTCATGTTAATAATAACAATATAATAATAATATCTTTATTTGCAGAAAAATATGATTGCAGGTTTTACAAATGTAGTAGGTATACATGAAGTTTTAAAGTTTTAAATATTAATTACTATAAAAATGGGTGTAGTACTGTCCTCCTAAATAGGCTACAGATTAGCTTGTTATAAGGAGGTACAGTGCCGGTCCTTTTAACAATCGTAGAAAAGAACGATGATTCGTGTCTAATTAAGAACAGCATTTGAAAACTACAAGATTAATACATTGTAAAACTTAAGACTAAAATTATAAAAAGTGAGTGAGAATGTACTTGTGCGTGTGTGTATGTGTTTGTGTGTGAGGACCGTGTTTCTGTGCGATTGTGAATGTGATTATGAATGTAATATTGACTAAAGTGGAATATTGGTTAATTCCTTTAATTTTGGTTTTAATTTAATTTATAGTCTCACGGAACTACACGAATGTGCTGATATATCATCACTGCTAGACCTGGTTACATAGTAGAGGCAATTTGCGTATGTGAAAAAATGTTAAACACTACACTGAATCTAATGTATTAGTAATAGTACACAAAACTAAATCAATCGCCATCCGCTGTTGTCATATTTTAAGAAGTTACTTATTGCTTTTGTCACTGTCCTATTTGCAAACTACTTTCTAAGCTGGCTGTTGTCGCTACGTGTAGTAAAGTCTCTGGATATTTATAAGATTTATCTGACAGATCATAAAGTAAAAAAAAACTTAGCAATCTAATATGTTTTTGCCTAATAATGTAAGGGAAAAAGGCCGTGAAGTAACATCCTTTTGCACCAATACCACATTGGTATTATATGACATGATAAGATATTTTTAGTTTCAGTAAAATGGGATTCTAGAGATTCTGCCTGCAATACGGCACTCACATCATGTCACTTGCCTGTTTTCGCAACATGTATGAGATTTAAGGGATTAAAGGAGGCTGTGATAGTATTTGGAACTGAAAATGTAAATCACATCATCACAAACATTAGTTGTAAAAAGGTTTGACCAAATAAAGAACTGTTTTACTTTAAAATCTGCAACGGCCTGCTGATGTCCAAACACAATATTTTTTTAATTATAACTGTTGCAGCAATTGACAGATTACATGCAAAGAAAGATATAAAAAAATAAACATATAACGTATACCTACTTATAGAGTATTTTACTCAATCTAACAAAGTTATACAAATCCCATAGTTTGTCCAATGTATTTATGGAAGCGCTACCGTCACATTATAGCGTGATACAATCTAGATGGGAAGTCATAGACAGCAATAGTTTCTTATCAACCGGATGGTCAGTTTCCGTGTCCACCTAACAAATAATCGGACTTCATTAATGTAGAGCTCAGTACACGCGATAACACTTTGAAAGCTCTTTTAATAAATTATAATAACGATAAATACTAGAACTATGTTAAATACTAGAACTTATCTTTTCAATTTCAATTAAACGTACATAGCATTGCGCACTGTTGTTGTGTTTTTTTAACGTTACAGCGAAATTATTAGTCACTGCTGAAGTTATTTTGTAATGTATGTTTAGCACTGACAAGCTTAGGTTATTCTAGATTCAATACGCAAGTCAGACTGTAAGTTCCAGCACGAAGTCAGGCAAGTCTACAGTCCCTGATAATATCTATGGTTTTCAAAACAAACAAACTGCCCGCCAGGTTATTTAAGTAATCACAATATGACAAGAGTGCACTTATAAAAATAGAACATGTCTGGCGATTCTGGCCTACATATAAGTTCATTAAATGACCACTACCTTCAAAAGTAGTAAAAGTAGGCAAGCTTGTCATGTATGCAAGTGCAAAGTAAAGTTACTTAAAACTTGCATCTATTTCGGTTTTCTGCTTTTGCCCACTATTTCGGATTCATTCATTATGCATAGCCCACTATGTTCTTATAAACTAATATAGACGAAACTTTGCTGCTTTGAGGCTCTCAAACTACACTATAAACCTTTCAGACGATTTTGCTTCGTGCCGGAAGAAATAGACAGAGTAATTGACAGACACAACTTAAAGTCCATTGTTTTGATTTCATAACTCTGGAAATAGTCGAACATATTAGTTTTAAATATATCTCCTATATACAAACTCGTTATATTTTAATGAAAGTACTAGCTAAGCCATTTAGTATCTTATCTATGGCTAAGCCCACGCTCGCTTTGCTGCGGCCCATTCAGATATTTATAATATCTCGCATCCGAGATAAAAATTAAAAAACATTTTGATTATAGAAATGTAGAAAAGGATAAAAATTTGAAACATATCCATTTAATACTTTTGCAAGTTTGTTAACAGATAAATAGGTTCAGCTCAATGTTTATATATAAACATAGTTATATATTTAGATATGAGGCATTCGCAGTCCATATCGTAGTCGTCTTCGCGCGTCGTCTATAAATAAATTAGTCTATGAAAATCAAGGACAATTGCTTTAACTTAACATCTTTACACTTTGTATTTAGAGTGTAAGAATTTTCGCGTAACATTTTCCTGTTTGACGATGAAGGCATCTCTCTGCCTTAGGACTCTATTCGTTACAGTGTGTTAAAGAGAAAAGACTGCGTGTATTATATGAAAATGAAAAGCCTTACTAGACAACGAGTTTCTTTTTAAGGTTTTATGTTTGGTATTTTCGTAATTAGTGCCATATCATACACAGAACATAATTATATTGCACGTATTTTCACCTCATACCTGCAGTATGTAGCGGGTGGATTGCTTTCAATTGCTATAAAATATTATACATTGGTGCAATGGCGAATCAACTAAAGTTGCTTTTTTTATTAGCTTGAACAAATATAGTAAGTTTTTAATGGTGTCGTGAACTGTTGTAAATTGGGTAATCTCTATGGTCTACCGACCGGCTATGCCAGCTGATCACGGACACATTTTTTTTACAATATTATCAAGGCAAGATGTTGGCTCTGTAGCATGTCGCGCCATATAATTGCACCAATGGTAGATCTATATACCTTACAGGCATACCATAACACAAGTAGCCAAAATAAGTAACAGTATATAATATTGGAATATATTTAAATAAATAAAACAGAAAGACATTATTATACTTTTAAAATAGGATAATTCAGTATCTACTTCACGTAGATTGTGGCAGATGGCTTAACTTAATTTATATCGGAAGACTAGGCAAAGCGGTACACTCTATTACGTACTATCTAGTTCTCAAGCATGTCATGACAATACTTTAAGAAATGATTCTACAGCCATATTTTAAAGATGCAGGATCCGGGATCCTACGGTTCCAGATCTGCATCTTCCTAAAAATAATAAAAACATAATATAAGTCCAAAGAATAATAAAATCATAATATTTCGTGTCATGTAAGTATATTTATGAATTCCATTAAAATCCTCTCAATATTTTCATTATGTTTTAAGAATTTGTAAATCTTAACTCACTTGGTATCAGAATAAATTAAGATACTGATTGGCTCTGGGTCCATGGCGGCGGAAGCGTAAACGACGGCGCCTCTGTCGATCTAACTATATGATTTGATTACCGGTTCAAGCGTTGATAGGGTTATTGAGATTTTTATCAGGAAACTCTCAATAACAGTGCGATGCTTGAACGGAAGGATTACTACATGATAATGCCTTCTAAAGAAATAACACCGGTTAATAGCAGCATAGCACCTTAATGACTAAACAGTTGGATTTTTGACCAGTTTAGGCCTGTTGTAGACCGAAAATATATGTAGGTATTCTTTTTATTTAAAATACAACTTCCTTACTAGGAATAATTTCTTTACTGCGGGGGATTTTATAAACAACGGACATGAAGAATACCTTTGAACAATTTATGGATCACACAATTTTTTGTGTGGTTTAAACTGCGCTGAATACTCTGGTATTCAGCGCAGTGGCAGCGATAAGGCGATGACTTAAACCATTGCACGACACGTGCAGTCATATCATCAGATATCGATCGAGATGAAAGAATAAGCTTAAATCAAATAAGGCTGCCTGAATCACTCGTTTACAGACATTATTACGGTACTTTTCTACTATTAGAATAGCACACCATACCCGCCTAATGGTGCCCGGTTACTGTAATCAAAGTAGGTATCCCTTTTGTCACTGTTACACTATAACATTCTCTATCCCATCCTCATCTATAGTAATATCGACTTGTAGATTATTAAACACAAGAACAGTCAAAAGCTCGTTTCTGAACAATGAACATTTAAGCGCTGAACCTCGCAGACATTCTTGTGCCCTTTCCAGTGGATGGCGCTTAAGACTGCCGCAAATCGACCAAGACTCTACGCTACCATAGCTTGCAATTATTTTTATAACCTTATATTACTTTATTATTATATAGGTAATACTATTCCATTTCCCAAGCTCCCTTAAATGTTAATTGCGAAAACAGATCCAGCATTGATGGACTCTACATACTTTGTAGCTTCACTTTTTAATAAAAAGAAGTGACACTATAACCAAGTTTCATTAAATAAAGTACGGAAAAGATTAATAATATAATAATAATATACATTTACGCGAATGTTATTCATTGAAATTAAACTACTATATACGGATTTTATCGCGTTGTTTATTTATCACTGTATTACAAAATTTTGAAAATATTACACTACTACTACTATTGATTTTATTTTACTAATTTATAAGCTAATAAAATTATTTAAACTAATAAAACTATTAAATCTATTTATTTTTGGTTTACACTTTCCCCGACGTTTCAATTGCTTTTCAGCAGCCATGGTCACGGAACGCTTGTTACAAAAGCAACGAAACGATTAAGACACCCGAATAGTATATCCCTCCACCTACACTTTAAGTAACTCCCCCTTCCCCCTCCCTCGTTATTATCTGCCTGGTCCCACACGGGCAAATTTAGAGATTGGTTTTGCATAAGTTTAGGTCTTTCCGTTTGAATGCTAATAGCAGCAGTGTATAGTCGCATATCAAATGCGGCATACAAGCATTTTAGTTCGGTACGACGTCATCTCAGTTTTATTTAATTGCAGGCGGGCAGGCAAAACATTTTACAGAAACACCATAAAACGTGAATGTCTAATCTGCGAGGCGATTGTTCCTGAATAATCGTATAGCCTATTCGTATTTAGAAAAACATGAAGTAGCATTTTAATTATCCCAAACCCTACCATGAAGTAGATCGAGTAATAAAGTCATTTCACTTTGAAAGAAAGAATCCTAAATAATCTTCATGGTAGGTATATTCTAACTATAATATTATAAATGCGAATGTGGGTTTGCTTGTTTTACCGCTTCTACGCCTTAATTTATAGTACCGATCATCATGAAATTTTACATACACGTTGTCAGTGGAGTACAGAAATGGGCATTGGGTAACTTTCGTCCAGAAAAAGTACTGTTCCCGAGGGATAGAAATTTATTGACATAACTTAAATTAACGCGAGTGAAACAGTGGGAAAATCTAGTTATGAATTTTTGTTCACCCTGAAGTTTCGGACAGATACTTATGATATGCCTATATGTCCCTGTACATTTTTATCTTACCCAATTGCAACTAATCAAGTATAAGGATCAATGATATATATGTCTATATGAATTACGGAACCGGTTCCGATTAGCGCACATATCAGGTTTTCAGGTTGAATCAGCTTGCAGTTTGTGATCACGGCGTGTATACTTTATGACTTGGTAGAAACGTTAAGCAGCTGTCAAACATTTGCAATTAATGAAAAGCGAAGAAACAATTAAAAAAAAACATAGAAAAATTAAAAACGATGATGAAGTTAAAACTGATATCCTTGATAAATCCTAAATATATATTTTATAATTATTTTAAGTTAATATTCCATCAGCAACAAAGTCATGTTTGTTCAAACCGCAATGGTCACCGTTATATAACAGAAATTCAAATGCTTGAGCACACGTCACACTTTTTGCTTCGCTACACCAAAGAAACACTACATTCTACTAATTCCAAAAAATTAAAAGTTATAGAAAGAAAATTGTATGTAACACACGACCGAGCCAAAATAAACTTATTCAAACCAAAAACACGCTCGGTCTGACAATTCCCTATCCACGTACCTATACGCGAAATATTTGAAAGATTTAATGCCAGGAGAGTATTCTTTATTCATATTTCGGGTTCAAAGGTAGAATGTTGTACAAATGTGTATGTGATACCACGGACAGATACCTATAACAATATGATGAATATTCGGATCCCTTATCTAAATAGTCAGGACCTTTCCATTATGTGAATATATTAGCAAACCAATTTTACTGCCATAAGGTACTGTAAGTACCTATATACTAATTGTAAATGTATAAATTACTAGATTGTGCCCGCGGCTTCGCTCGCGTAAATAAAGGTTAGGTTATATTAGATTAGTAGCAGTATTTTGTCTGGATGAAAGGTACCCTATGTTCTTTTCAGTTCCCCTGACAACTTGTATGCGAAATTTCATGATGATCGCTCAAGTAGTTAAGGCGTGAAAGCGTCACAATTAAACAAACTGACATTCGCATTTATAATATTAAGTTAGGATCAGACTTCTTGTATTAATAGCGCCATTGCTGTTAACGGAATATATACATACAAAGTCTCTCCTATATCCCCGTAGAGGTAGGGAAGGGGAAAGGAAACTATTGTTATAGGTCTCATGTAGTAAGGGTGAACCTATTGCACTATACGGGGTACAGTTTAAGATGCCGCGCTAATATTGAAAGACAGAACAAACCCTTTGCTCGATTAGAGAATCGAACTCGAGACGTCATGCACAGCAATCGCATCCAATGTACGAACGGATGGCGTAACGGTTAAAGTCACACGGAACAACAATTTATGCGATCCACAAATGTTTGTTCCTAGTCTGAATGTTCTTTGTGTCCGTTGTTTGTAAAGTCCACCGCGACACAGGAATTAATGATAGTGCGGGAATTGCCTTCTAAAAAAAAAGAACGAAACGCCACTAATGCAGGGACAGTTAATATAATAATAAATCCTTAATTTAAGATTAGAATTATCATGAAAGGCTTTATATTATTATCGTGCCAGCCACTTTCATGAACCTATTTATTACTCTATATGCTTAACCTCTTTAAAATAAAATACTGTTTACAAAGCATTTAAATCGCTGTATTCAATTGGAGAACCTAAGGACTTGAACAATAAGTAAAGCTATATTACAAGGCTGTGTTAATTTGAATATTTTTAACGATTTCTGAAACACATCGGGCAAACATGTAGCTGATACAGTTTAAACAACAAGGAAAAAGAAAAATTGTGAAATATGTTGCGATGCATACGCAGTACGCCCACGGCGCGGCTGTCCTTATCCAGAGGAGTTCGGTATTGTCAATTTTTTTCTGTTGCAATACTTGGGGTGTGTAAACCGACGTTACGTGGCGGGTTTCTCTCTTCCGTATAATTGTATTAAAATGGTTTTCGCCAAGTAACGCTTAATTGGAATCATTATATGAAACAATTTCATTTATATACTAATACTAGCTGTGTCGCGCAACTTCTTCTGTTTCACATAAGAGAAATTTCACCGTTTTACAACATTTTTCATTAATGCTTTAGGAGCAGAGTATAAATGAAAAATGTTACAAAACGGAGAAATTCGTTTAGTTGTAGCGTGATGTTATATAGCCTATAATAGCCTTCATCGATAAATGGGCTATATAACAATGTAATATTTTTTCAATTCGAATTAGTAGTTCCTAAGATTAGAGCATGCGTGCAACCAAACAAATAAAGAAACAAACTCTTCGGCTTTATAACATTAGTATATATATGCCCGCGGCTAGCGAGCATCTCTAGGCATCACGTACTGGAGTAGCAAAAAATCTAGGTAAGTACATTAATTTGGGCATTATTGTTCCAATGCCCAAATCTGTTCAACAGTTTATACGTGATTGGGTAACAAGCACCCAACCATATAGTACTTAAAGGTTTTTTAATATCAGTATGATGACATTTACGGCCTCGATGGCGTAGTGGTTAGTGTAACCGTCTGCCACGCCCGAGGTCGCTGGTTCGATTCCCGCACAAGTCAAACATTTGTGTGCATGAACATGCATGTTTGTCTTGGTCTAGGTCTTTGTCTGTTTCTATGTATAATTTGTAGGTATTTACAAAAAAGTATTTATGTATGTTTATCTAATTTAATAATATTGTCTAGTACCCATAGTACAAGCTCTGCTTAGTTTGGGCTAGATGGTGTTGTGTGTATGTGGTAGAATACTTCGGTACTATCCTTTGTGTATCTTTAAATGTTAAGAAGACGTAACAGACTCTATATTTTAGTATTACAGTACCTATATATCTATGTGAGAATGTTGACGGTGTGAAATAGGTAGGAACAACTATCAACATTAAATAATTGAATTCCTTTGTGGTCCAGTTATCACAAATTGTGAAGGCAATTCGTGTATATATCAGCGTTCCAGAATATAGATCCTTGTTTACAAGTATATTGATAGGTCTTGAGCAATCTGATTTTAACGCTTACTATGTTCCTATATTTATTTAGTTTATAAAAAGACAGCTCTCGTGTAATTAATAATTTCTTTGTCACCGATTCTTTACAAACATTCAAACGAGGTATACGACAAAAGTCTGAACGTGTAACAACTATTTGTTGACTGTATGTCTGACACTACGTTTAGTAAATATAATTATCTACACTAGCGGTCGCCTAGTGATCGAAATTCGACCAAAATTAATTTAAATTTTAAGTTTGATTGTTATTAAGGTTGTATTGATTTCGTCAAGGCTATACAGATTAATTTACATATCTTTTACAAAAATATTATCTATACCTACTCTTTCATTGACGATATTCTAAGCTCGCTACTTTGTTTTCTTTATTACATATAAATAAGGTATGTGACCATAGTTACTACGACCGACATTAGCACGAACAATGCCGAAATACAACGAACGCGATTCGACGATACGATTGCGTGTGTCAAATGCATGATTGTGTGCGTGTAGTTTTTTTTTCAATAATTGAATGTATTTCTAATGCATTTATTAATACATGAAGCAAAAACTTTGTACCCCTTTTTAGGAAAATTGCGCAGGTGGAGGAGTATTAAATTTAGCACAGTTAAAGTTTATATGGAGAAGGAGGGGCAAATCCTAATATTTTTATTAAATATGCATTAGAAATACATTAAATTAATGAAAAGACACTACACGCACACGACCATGCATTTGACACATAAGCAATCGAATCGCGTTCGTAATATTTCGGCATTGTTCGGTTGTATTCATAGAATGCTTCGTAACTATGGTTACATACATACTTATGTATGTGGAGTAGGCATAGACTTAGAATATTTTCGCTACGCTTCCAAGTCTATGGGAGTAGGTGACTAAGTAAATGAAATGTGATTATAAGGGTATAGTTATAAACAATAAAACCTTAATAACGAACAAATAAAAAATTTAAATAATTTATGGGTGAATTTCGACCACTTGGCGACCGCTAGTTATATTAAAATATCAATCTCTAGCTTTTGCCTGCGCTTCGTTTGGCAACAGAACTTTTTCTGGGTGAATAGCCCTCATGACTTTTTGTACACCTGACAATGTGTACCTACGCGAGATTACATGATGATCGGTCAAGTAGTTAAGGCGTAAAAGCGTAACAAACGAGCTAACTCTCATCCACATTTATAATATTATAAGTAAGGATAATAAAATTAAGTAGCCTCATATAGCAACACAGATATATTGCTATATCTAGTAGCCGAAGAAAGAGTAAAAAAGAGTTCTGATATACTGGTACCCATATTCAAGGTGTATGAACCCTTAGCCATTTAAGTTAAGGCTAAGCTAAGCTTATAAAACTTTAAATATGAATATACATTTCATCTTAACTAAAATAAATAGGTCATTTATAGTAAGAAAATGTAATACTTAGCCTTAAGATGATTTACTAGAGCCTGTCTGTTCATTCAATAAGAAATATAAGTTGCTAGCAGTGCTGGACTAGCAAGCAAAATGTATCCCGAGATTGAAGACACAAACTGTATCATCTAGTTATTATCTATAAAACATAGTCCATTTTAAACAAGAAATGTATTTTCAGATTCTTGCATCAATATCGCGGCATATTTGCTATCTAAATATACATACTGAAAATGAATACTGCTGTAATGTTTTGAGACAACTATCGCGTCATACTAAATTAAATTTTAGAATAATTATATAGCGTTTATTGCAAAAGCTGTACTCACATGTATTCATATGTTTAAATGAAATTAAGTTAAGTTTGTAATACATAAGTACACACAGCTGCACTTACGTCTGTATCCCCGAAGGGTAGACAGAGTTGTATTAGAATCACATTTTGGCAACGATGATTTTAGTCCCCAATAAAGATCCCAAAACTAGTGGCGTTTACGGTTACTTATGAAGTAATAAGAATTTCTTCACAGAAAAACTTAATAACATTTTGAAAACCCTGAAATCAAATACTACCGAGGCAGTAAGCTCTATCATATAATAATATACACGTAAAAGAATATTTTATAAAAGCAATATTTTTTAAATATACAGGGTGATTTTGAAATCATGTAATTCCTTTTAACCACGCATTCTACTGGTGATATAGAATAACCCTGACCATATTTTTATTTAATTAGATTTATTTTTTTTGAAAAATTATTGTACCGTTTTTTTTGTGAAATGGTGTCAGATAGTCATATGTTAACCAACCGAGGCAATTTTAATATTTTACTAATTAAAATAAAAAAACATATTAATAATTAATGTCGTAAATAATAACGGGCGGTCCTTTTTATTGCCCCTTATTATTTACGACATCAGTTATTGTTATGTTATTATTTTTAAATTAGTAAAATATTAAGATTGTGTCAGGTGGCTAAAATATGACTATTTGAAATCATTACATGAAAAAAATCTGTACTCTAATTTTGCCGAAACCATTATTCTAATTAAGAAAAATATGGTCAGGGTTATTCTATATCACCAGTAGAATGCGTGGTTAAAAGGAATTACACGATTTCAAAATCACCCTGTATGTATTGCATTCAAGATTTGAGTAAGAAAAACGTTCTGCATTGCTCCCGCCACACACCACAAAATCGTTATGAACGCATGAAAATGTTTATGTTTCTTTTATGTTATGTACATATGTCTGCGTCCTGTTATATACTTTTGTATGCAAGCATGCATGTATTTAAATCAGCTGTGTGTTTACATTGTATATCATATTAAATGCACTTTAACCTCAAACGTCTTCGTTACAATTAAAGGATCCGTGTTAGGATACAATAGCAAGAGCATCAAGTTCACTGCATATCATTTAAAGAAAATATCTGCTTTCTCAATATATTTCATAAACCTTTGTAAATAACAGCTCTAACATATTTTTATCATAAAAAGAAAACAATTCCTTTCATATTTTAGATATAAAATAAATAAAGCTGCTTTCCATTTCAATAAATAAAGATTTTTTAGAAAATGTGTTCCAATATACGCTGGTACAAAAATATCTTCGTATTTTCATAAATTATTCACAGTAAGTACTGTAAAAAATGTTATGAATATTCGGTGGTCATTGTTCACCTTCGGAATTGAATAAAGAATTTCACGGGCAGTGATTTTGGGTTTTTGTTTGAACCACAGGTCAAGAAGGTGTAATTGAGTGGACACAACCCGGATCACAAACATACCGCGAGGCCACGCTTGGTAGTAGACATCAGAATAAAATATTAGTCATATTAGTTCCATATAGAAAGTCACCTCGCGTGAATATGAAATACTTTACAGTAATACTTGTGCTATAAGAGATAAATATAAAGAGTTATTTTCAATAATCTTGTAAAGTATTTCCCTCATATTCTATATTAAAATTATAATATCAAGTAAGAGCACAAATATTTATTCAAAAAATATGCAATCGTATTCTTCGCAATTCAAATTACTATCTCATGTAGCAAGTTTATGTGCAAATCTTTTATAAGTGATTGTCTATAAATTTTCTTACTTTTAATATCATGTCATATGAGCTATTTTTAACCCCCGACGCAAAAACGACGGGGTGTTATAAGTTTGACGTGTCTGTGTGTGTGTGTGTGTGTGTGTGTGTGTCTGTCTGTGGCATCGTAGCTCCCGAACGGATGAACCGATTTTAATTTTGTTTTTTTTATTTGAAAGGTGAATTAGTCGGGAGTGTTCTTAGTTATGTTTGATGAAAATCGGTCCAAGATAGCCGCCGCCACAAAATGGCGGATTACATATTTTTTCACAACTCCCTCAATATGGGTATCAAATGAAAGGACTTGACTAGTAGAATACTATACACTATGATAAATTGCAAATCCAAGATGGCCGCCACCATAAAATGGTGAATTACATATTTTCCTTCAATATGTGTCGGGAGTTTTTAAATTTTTTATTTATTTTTATTGTAATGTCCTTCATATCTGCAACCTGTACTTTATTTACCTCTTTTACTTTTGTATAGTTTAAGACAAAAAGTATCTTGTTTATTTTATATTGATATAGACCAGTATAGTCACTTTAAATATATAATTATTTCTTTCTGTCGGTTTGGGGCTAGAGAACAGTTAAGTTAAGCGTATTAGCTTTTTTACAGTCTGGTCAGGGCACGTTTGCCTAGATCTGCTTCATCTGGCTGTCTCATTATTGTTTGCTTTTTTATTATACTTACTTAACTTCTTAGGAAATCTTTTGATGTCCATTATTTCTACATGTTTAGATCAACTAAGTACATGTTTCTCATTACACTTTTTTATATAAAAATGACTCCTGCACTAGCCTTGAAACGCTGTGTCGCTCAGGATTTTACAAACATATATATAATTAAGGGATACAAGTATACTCAGACTCTTCTTGGAACACGAATATTGCTGTCCCGTGGGATTCGCACCAACATCACTCAACGCGATACTCATTCCATAAATAATAACATAGTATTGATTCTCAATAATACTGATCAGGTCATTGACTTTTGAGTACTTGTAGCACAGTTCAAGAAGTTATTTAAGTACAACTAAGGATTAGACCATAATTGTTGCGTTCATTCAAATATTCATATGCCGAGGCAATTTGGTCGTCTCTGTGTCAACCCGATCCTTTCAACTGTGTAAATATTTACAAAGTAGGGTAACCTAAGATTAGACTTGTCTCACTTCCGGGTCCTCGGCTTAACGTTCGATCAAAGGCGAAGAGGGGTACCGTTAAGTAAGCAGCGGTCATTGACAGAATAGACAGCATTACGAAGTCTTATCATACGTTACACTAATATGTAAGATGCTCTAGTTTTAAGAGCACTATATTACATTGTTACTAAATAAAGGGTTAATATACCTTACCATCTCCAATGCTAAGTACGGATATATTTCACCCTATACATCCTCAGATCTTATGCCGATTGCTTCGAATAACTTTACGTCACTTTGATAAAAGTAAGTTGGAGGCAAGATTCTAGATTCTCTTCTTGCAACCAGGGCTTCGTATTGTCGTCGCATGCTCGAGAACGAGACAATGCATTACAGAGTGTATAGCTTTGTGATATATGTACAAGCGTATGTTATAACAATCCTTTATCAGATAGTGGTAAGATTCCAGGAACGTGTACATGGAGCATGTATACAGACTATAAACAGTGCGATTAGAATTATAAAATTAAGATTAGATAATTATACAATTATTAATTTATATTTGTGATACCGATTGTTTACGAACTGGCTGATACATATATTTAACTTCAGTATAGTCTTCCGATCGACAAAGAGTTTTATAAAATCAAAATCAAAATAATCAGGTATATCTTTCAGATGATGTTTGAATGTTAATTAATCAATTACGCGTAAATTGTTAAACAGATTTGTAAGTTACCATACAGGCGGATCATGCCCTGGAAGAGGTGAGAATGGTTGCAGTTTCTCACAGAAAAGATTTTTATTTTTATTTTTATTTTAAATTAAACGATATAGTAAACATGGCGATTAAAAAAATTGTCGTGGGATTCTTAACGGTCCTTCTCTTTTCTTCTACGCCCTTGTTTTTCTGAACATGGTAACAGTTAAATGTAAACTCACATTAACAAGTGTAACATTGGCGTTTTTAAATTTAGCTTTGTGACCTACATGAATAATATATATGAATTGATTTAGGACACAGGATACTTTAACTCGGTACTAAAGTGAGATTAAGGCATGCGAAGCCGAGAGCCGGCGTTAGTTTGTAATCCTTACTAATATTATAAATGCGAAAGTAACTCTGTCTGTCTGTCTGTCTGTTACCTTTTCGCGCACAATCCGCTGAACTGATTTAGATGAAATTTGGAATGGAGATAGCCTGAGACTCTGGGAAGGACATAGGCTATATAACATCACGCTACGGGGCTCACGGGAGCGGCGTAGTAACCATAAATAGCACTGACGCGGGCACAGCTAGTATAAGATAAAATTGCTATATAGCGATAAAGCATTGACAGAAAAATGTCGTTATAAAAGCGCTTTGCGTCTGAACAATTTAAAATTGTAGCAACAAAATGTCGATATTTCATCATGGTTTTGTTGATCGAAATATAATGACTCCAAGCTCAAACAATGTTTTTAAAATGGTTAAACAAATTCCACGTCGTCTAAAACAGAATAAATACCTAACTTCTGCCACTCTCCATAATATTATTTATTGTTGTCTGATAAATAACGTTTATCGTTAAAGTTTATAAAAATTGTATTTATAGACTCAAATTTTGTGTTGTTTTATGGGATTTTATTTAGAATCTTGCTTTAGTTATTTTTTGTAACAATACTAAGATTTCTCGTATATTTTCCCTTAAACTTGTATTTAAACATTTTAAAACCTTTTTTCAAAGTTCCCACTCGGGTCAGATCACATGGCGCTCTTATTTATTAGACTTTTAGTACCTAAATCTTTGCTTACATGTTTTATTCAGTAAAAAAATACGACATATTCTGCCGTCATAAAGATAAAAGCCGTAAATGGATTTATTTCGAAATTTAATTTAGGTATAACATTAATAAAAAAAAAGAATTGACCCAACTGCCAGTATTTTTACATTAAATATAAAAATACTGGCAGATACGCCTTTCTTTCGATGACGAGATGACGATTATATTATTTATTAGAGAACGGATATAACCCAAAAACGGTTAAATTCTAATTTTATAATGAATGCTTTCTTTACCAACAAGTACGAAAAGATCTAAATTACGGATGAAGAGTACATAAGCCCGAGATGTATGTCAAGATCTTAGCAGTCCACTTGCCGCGACCCGGACGTACCTCTTTTACTATTTACGTGATAACCAAACGAAATTAAACGTTGATAATTATTCGAATGCATTGATCGTTGATGTTTCTTGATTATTTGATTACGTATTCACAATAAGCAAATATAAATGTATTGAGTTGGTTCGACTAAATGACGAAAGAATACAGCAACACTAAATAAATGCTGCCAGCGACTTAAAGATATCGCGGAGCCAAGAGTGAAGCATTAATAATCACAATATCGTATTTCAATTTAGATTCGAATATTTATAGTAATGTTATTATTTATTAATAATCGAATACATATATTATTCGAATATTATTAATTCAACATCAAATTGTTGCTGATTAATGCGTTGTCAAACTATTTGATACCATATTGAGATGCTGATCTAAAAACGGCATTATTATTATGTAGGCATTAGCACCTTTCCAGACATCATATGATTCTATCAGTCACAAACACAAATATCTTAATCTCATCTCAAATGACGCCCACTAGCTACCGGAACTACGTCGAATAAACATAGCTAAAATTTAACGTGGGTTGCATACGCAAGTTGAGGTACTTGTGTGAGTTGTAAACATGTTCTAACGATCGATGCAAGCTCCTCAAGCAAGAAACCCGTCTAATTATCTCGCAAATGTAGGCCGCATGAATAGCTTGCGTATGTAGCTTCGTGCACTAGAATCCCTTCTGAAGCCGCAAATCGCAATGTAAATTTAATTATTGCTTTAATTAGTGTGACATTCAGGTTCGAAATAAAAGCTTTAACAGATATAATATACGGTCGCGTAAGTTATACTGGGTTGGTAACACGTAGCGGTAATCTTATATGCAGTATATATAATAATATTTTGTTGAAATTTTGCTTTATTCAGAATTTGATTACGTGGTCCTTGCTTGTAAACTTTAATATATTTTTAAGGTACTAGATGTAAGTCTGCGTTTAACATAATTTTGTGGTATATAAAGACGGTAATTTAATTAATCATAATATAAACAACATTACTCGTAAAGTTTGCCTTTTTAATGCGTCTGCACAATATAAATTCACGTACACAGTAAAATATGTATCTCTCTTTATATATTGCTTTTCGGTTTAGAAGCTACGCCACATAATTATGTGCACCTTTGATAATAGCAATATAATTAAGTCATTAACACAAATTCTTACTTATTGAAGCATATAAGTAATTAAAGCAAGAATTATGTGATAAAAGACAAGTACTTGTAGAAATTATTCGTTATTTATATGTTGCAAAAACAAGAAAGCCAGAAATATTAGTATTGCAATTATGAAATGCATGTATAGGTACATTCTGAATATGTATAAATCTGCTTGCATAAATTCATAAATTATGCGACAAATCCTAGATCTTTGTACAATGTTAACAATTTCTCGAATCATTGAGTTCGGCTCATATGGTTGAATCCTAACGCCTGTCCCAGCTAAAGCCGTATTCAATGTTGCCGATATTGCAGTGACAAAAGGCTTACACGCGTGCCCTAGGTTTAAATAATTAAATTAGCTATCCCGACAGCCGTGATCATATATAAATTTCAAGAGAACAGCACATTAAGATTTGGCCGAATTTTCCAAATTCTAGTTTTCTTGCCGTGGAAACCTAATACAGATTTACGTTTATGGTCCAGTCACTCTCAAATTATGCGCTTACCAACGAACAGCACTTATTTATATAGATTAAACTATCGCAATATTGACTGCACGGATGGCGCGGTGGTTTAAGTGGTCGCCTCGCCACTCCAACTTCGCTCAATGTTCTGGGTTCGAATCCCACACAAGTCAAAAATTTGTGTGATCTACAAAGGGTTGTTCCGAGTCTGGATTTTCTTTATGTCCGCTGTTTGAATGTTTGTAAAAGCCCCGCGATACGGGAATGACTAATAGTGCGGGCGAAGACTTAAAAAAAAATTATGCTTCAAGTAGCTCGTGCTAGACCTGAACTGCAACTTTAAGAAAAATATCAGGCTGTATATCTTAGATTATTCTAACACCTGTATATCAATTATCATTATTTGTTTTTCATATTATTAGCAATAGTTTGATTCCCTATCGATACAACATTATCATAAACTTGGTTTAAAGAATTATATTTAAGATATATACACCAACATGTTTATAACTGATCTTTGTAGATTATTAGAATTTGCATTTAATAGTTTAGTTTTGAAAATATCATGAGTACTTTTACAGTAAAAGCAATGCTGGTAAGTTTTCTCGTTACTGATTTTTAAGTGTAATGCAGATAAATGAACCAGTCTGAATCAGTAAATAAAGCAAAAATCGCTGGATTTGGCCTATAAATCACTTAGGTGTTTGAATGATTCCATTATCAGGTCACATCGATAATATCATTATATTATTATTATTACCATTAGATAAACGAAGTTGCTTAAAACGGTTCATACTTTTTAATAAACTTAGTGTGGTTTACACAATAACATCTCAGTGTATTTTGTAGATAGACGACAATCGTTTATAGTAAAACTATAAGCTACGAGTGCTGGCTCGTGAATGGAGCGCGGGAAACGCGTACGAAATAATGTTGGCACTGTGTGTAGCTGATAGTTACGGACGTTGGTAATTTCTGGTGCACGTGAGCAATTCAACCTGTTGCTTTTAAGCACCATACCCATACAGCCAAGCTGCACCGCGGGTCTAGTTATTGATTGTTTTAGAGTTTTAATTTCTGAGCCATTACTTTTATTAACAAAATTTATGATAGCTTTTATTTTACACTAGATTTGCCCGTAAATCTAGGTTAAGTTCAGTTAGATTAGTACTATACTTTTTTATAGATGGAATGACCTCTTTTCTGTTACCTCGACAACGTTTATGCGAAATTTCATGATGATCGGTCGAGTAGTTAAGGCGTGAAAGCGTAACAAACAAACTAATAAATAAACAAACACACACATCCGGATTTATAATATTAGTTAGGATACAAAAAGTAAAACATGTTTGTTTCATATTCAAGGAACATGAGCTTCAAAGCGTTTTATGCGCTATTGTAAAATCGTTAACACAAATTTGCTTGCAACTTAGAGCGTACACGGTGTAAAATCTGATGTAAACAACGATATAAAACTCGTCCTATTGTGTAATGGCGGCCGCGCTCTTTACCGACTTTTCACGAAGTCTATTTAACTTTCGCGTTGTAGTTTTTAGTATGTATACTTTAGAAGAAAATATAAATTTTCATCTTTCATTTATAATATTAGCTTAAGATATCAGTATACCGTTTAAGTAACTGACCACCTTTTAGAATTGCCTTGCCTTTTCGTACTTAGCCGAAGATCACGAAAATATATTATGATACTAACACATAAAGGTTACGTTTAGATGCTATAGAAGCCGAAATTTATTTTTATTTTCCTGATGAAACGTATGATATGATATTGTGAACAACAGGTCAATATTGATCATATCTGTAAAATTCTATTTAAAAGGTTATGTGTTGTGATCAAATATTTAAGGAAGATTAATAATATCTCTGTATTAATATTTTGCAAAAAAAATAATCTCTTAATTAAATTTGTTCGCTCCTCGAGCAACGTAAATATTTTTCTTAGTATCGGTTATTTTTGACACCATCCAAAATATGTCAGCTCGACATATTTTTGAATTCTGTTAATTGGTAAGGTTTATAATTGATAGCTGTCTCTGCCTACCACCCTGGGAAACAGGCGTGAATCTGCGTATGTATGTATAATTGATAACAAGCTTGATGGTAATGGTTTTAAAAGGTATTAGCAGCATCATAAAGCTGAAGAATTTGTTGGTTTATTTGCTTGAACGCGCTAATCTGAGGAACTATTGGTTCGAACTGAAAAAATATTTTAGTGCTGGACAGCCCATTTATCGAGGAAGGCTATAGGCTATATAACATGACGCTAAGACTAATCGGAGCGGAGCAGCAATGAAAAATGTTGCAAAGACGGGGCAAATTCTCTTATCTTATATGAAGCAGACGAAGTTGCGTGGGTCAGCTAGTTTTGAGTATAGCTACGAGTACTATTTAAGTTGGAATTAAAATATTCTTTTATTTACTAACCTCTTCATCATACTAACTAAATAATTCTTCTTCATCATACTAACTAACTAAATAATAAAACCCACTTGCAAATCTAGTAATATCAAAAGTACATGTTATTGGTAAGCTTTTCTTTTATTTGTATAAAGTGCAGATACCTAACAGAAAAGACAGTAACCGTTTTTGCATTGAGCTTAAATGGATGCGGGTTCGAATTCCATTTGCTTGGCGTGTTTGTATAGGATTATAGGTTAATTGCACGGCACAAAGACCGCAAACGTGAACTAAAGTTTCACTCTAATTATTCTGGTGGAGTACGCTTGAGCTAGACCGCTGCAATACCTTATGAAATACTTCATTGAAGCCAGCACGGGAAACATATTATATTACATAATGTATAAAAACCTGTCAACGGTCGACGAACTGCGAAAATTAATCTATTCTGTCCCTTTCAACTGTTCAAAAAAGAAAGTTCAAAAGCATTTAGCATATTCAAATAAATCATTTAGAAGGATGTTTAAGGGACTATTGAATTTTGCTGTTTAGGCGCAGACAATTCATTGTGGATGTTTCAGCTTTTTGTTCTTTAATAAGTATCATTTAAATCATAAATTACACACGTTTTGACTTTTTAATTATTTATTTGTTTAATTTTGACCGTATGACATAAAATTGAATATATGTATATTTTGTTGTTACAATTGTATCAATTATATGCATATTTAATTTTAATACACTTATCAGTTAAATCTGTATATTTACTGGTACACAAATTACTACTAATTATGGTAACTCTTATACAGCGATAAACTAATTTCGTTCACCTAAAATGCGGTTACACTGTGGTCAGACCGCTAAACTGATTAATTAAATTATTTCATCAGTAACCTGACAAAGAATCTTAAGGTACCACAAAAACGCTGCGGTAAGATAAATTAGTTTATAAAATGATTGTATTAAATTACTGGCTACTTCATTTGTACGTTTATTGTCTAAAATACCTCGTCACTAAGTAGAAACTGGCATAATTACGATGGTCCTTTTCGTTCAAATTACTTAATTTGATTATTCTGTGACGTAATCCCCGGGCAATCCTTACAGTACAATAAACATTGAAACACATTGACTCGGTCTCTTAATTAGCCCACACTACAAACATTATACAACGTTTGGCTTTCGACTTTATATATTATTGACACGTTTTTAGAATGTACTGCTCTCGAGAAAGTCAATATCATGTTATTTACCATGTAAATAAAATATGCATACAATATTGTGGCGTTGAGAATGTATTTGTCTGAGCGCGGTACAATCTTGCAAAACCTGTAGAAATTTGGCGCTTCATTCGGAAACGTTTAAACTGGTAGCTGGCAAATGTCCAAATAGTTCGACACGTTTGCTTAATCCTAGAATCTACTTAGTTATAAAACTAGCCAAATATAGAAAGTACTTATAGTTTAAATTAACTATGAAGGTTATGTGTGTGCCTTGTAGAAGTTTGGAGTTTTGCACCCTCGAGCCTAAAGCGGGGCAATGCGTACCTTGAAGTGCCCTTGATCTAGTTCCACCCCTTTTGCTCGGCTGAACACCCTAAGTCTGCACCCCCACCTCGTGGCTGTGCACGAACTCGAGAATGTGTTGTCTGTAGTGAATACCGACTATTATTACAGACAAACCGACTTTGTGAAGTTAGCGAGGGCTTAAGAAATATTTCGCGAAAAGTATAAAAAGCAATTCAAGTTACAAAATGTTTTACGAACAAGTTCTAAATTATTTTATGTTACAACTAGATATTTTTAAAATTAGCTACTCGTTACTTTATAGACTGTTGGAATCTTGCAATATAAAATATAATGCTAAACAAATAAAGATTGAATCTTTATCTACTCTTCCTAAAATACTGGACTGATTTGATGTATTTTAGTGTGAGTGGGTGTTTGCACGCTTAAGATTTACAAATGGATCCGGTAGATGTCACTGTGATCGGGTTGCAAGTCAACGGGCCGGATAACGTCTGTCGGTTCTGCTAGTTTTTTATAAATTTACAATTGTATGTAACACAATGAGTATAATTACTAACAGAAGATTTTAAAATAATACCAGCCTTATGACAAACTATGTAGATGTCAGACAAATGTAATGTAAACCTGACGATTTTATTAGACGATTGTACATAATTATGTAGGTATATCCAAATGAAACATAAAATTATTTAATTAGATTACAATACTTATCCTACCAAGTTTTGGAATGCCAGACATTGATGTCTGTCTGAATGATTTAAATCTATTGTGGCTGGCCGCTGGTGTGCGGTGTGCCGCTGCGACTCAATGGGTTAAGGTACAATAGTATCGCGAAGAGTATGTGCATACGGTAATGTAAAAAAGTATATACCTTTTTGTGAAAATTCCATTTTGGCATCTTTCTTTTATTTCTCTTGCCATATGCGTTCTACCTTGTAGCGAATAATATATTACGTAGGTCGAGTTAGTTTTTAGAGTACATTAGGTAGCGTAACTTACCTTTATGTAAGTACATAGTTATTAAGACGAATGTTTATATATTTCAAGGACCAGTGTCAGGTATTTAAATTCAGATATAAGGTATCATAGCAGTAGTAACTCGCTCCTACGATTTTCATTTGAATATAGTATTAGAGAGCAGCGATAGCCTATTGGGAAACCATTGGACTGCCACGCAGAGGTCTCGAGTTCGAACCCAAGGCGCGCATCTCTTACTTTTCGAAGTTATATGCGTATTAAATAATTGCGCGCCTTAGGCTCGAAATTGAGACGTCTGCCTGGCTGATTAACGGTCTCTCACTAGGCTATCTAGGCTCAAAGTCTGTGTGTTCAAACAAAGAAATACTAAAGACCAAAATGCCACTTTCGTATGATCTTCTTTTGTCATTTGTATTATTTTGTTAAGTTGCTTGTACATGACGCAAGTAGCTGGTGCATTATACATGGTAAGCGCGTGGCCTACATGCGCGAGTTAATCATACGGGTTTCTTGCGCGGATGGCTCGGGTCGGTCGATACACACGCACAACAGCTGATGCAAGTATGTCAAAGCTAGTACAATCTCAAACAATTGTTCAACGTCAATTGCTATATTAATCTATGATATGTACTATGCTCATAGATTAACTTATAAAAACATACATAAAAGTACGCTTGAAGATATTTCCCTGGAGAGGTAGGCAGATATTACAACAACATTACTTCATCTATGTTTTAAGTATTATTATTATTATTTAGTAATAGTCCTCGGTAATAAAAATTGAACCTATTGTCGGGTTTTGAGCACATTTTCAAACGTTAGTAAATTAGGAGCATTTTCTAAAAGAATCAACATAATTTTATTTAGCCCGGGTATGGAACTGGCAGTATTATGCCGGGCAATTAGGCTATCAGTGAGGCATATACAATAAAATAATAAATTTGAACGAACGAATGATATCGAACAGTTGGAGCAAGTTTGTTTGTTTCATGACATGTAATGTGCCCCACCGGAGTGTCGTCGCCAGTTACTCACTGCCGACGTTTCGAAGGTTTACATAAATTTCAGCCTTTTTCCCGAGTTTCGGCGCTTTGTTTGTCGCGTGCTAAACTTGGATAAACGTTTTTGTTATAGAGGTGAATATTCTTCTAGGGTTGTGATATTAAGTTAGACGATTTGAGAGAATATGCCACGGATACATACATTCAGATTTCAGTGCGCTAAAGCCTGGTAGGGTTAGTTAGTGGGGTTGGTATTAAAGCTTCACAATCAACTGCAAATTCATGCCGCCGTACTAATGAGGCATCCTAGTAACGAAATTCTAATATTTTACATACGAGCATAACAGACAAAATTTATGTAAGATACAACCTTACTAAATTTGGGATTAAAAAGCACTACAGTACCTATTTACGGTAGAGTATCCATTACACAAAGCTAAAATTGACTAATGTAATGATGTTATTTCATTGATCAATATTCATTTTGTGTCATCATATATCTATGTGGATATGTGAAGCGTGGCTCGCTATGCTGTTACTCTTCTTATATATACCATTTGTCATCATACTTGCTTAGGCTTACTCTTGTTTCTTAGAGAGGTAGGCAGATACTACAGCTGATGCTATCATGGCGTATCTCTCTTGCTTCATTCAATGATTTTATATTCTTTTTTTGATTTTAACTTTATTTATATTCTTCATGCATATCGTCGTGAGTTTAAGGTAATCTCCAATGTTAGAGAACTTACCCGAAGGTCATTCTCTGCCAGCTTTTAAATTCATCAAAACACTTATCTAATATAATTTCTTTTCAGTATTTTCGCGTCCATTCTTTCTGCACATATAATTTTACAAATAACCGTCAGTTATATGAATATACTGACAAAGTTAAACAAATTGTTGGCTAAAACAGATAATAGCTTCAGTATTTTTAATTGAACTCGCCAACTGTTAGGGTTGAAGCAGTCACTTTATCGTTGAACGTAATGGCGCGTGAAAAATACATTCATCGTTGTTTTGCTAACTTTCCGTAATGTGACAGATTCGGCTGCGGCAACTTCGGCCATTGTTTTAAAACTTTGCGTGTAGCTCGCCTGAACTTTTTATTTGCTTTTAAAAATTACAGATTTCAGGCCATCAAATATTCTGTATATTTGATACAATTTTTATAAAAAGATGATTGTTTGTTTGAATCGTCTCATATGAAGCGGTTACCGTAATCTATAGGGGTTTAAAACACCAAGGATTATAGTTAGCGCGCTGCCAACCATTTAAAAACTTGACGATGTGTTACACGTGCATGGTACAAGATGATACTAATTCTAGCTAACAGCATACCGTTTTATTCCGGTGCTTGAAAACCTTACTCATCCTACGAACGTTGCCTTGGCTGCGATATACTACATGTAGGGTGAAGATACTAGACCAGATCTCACTAAATAAGACAGGCGCAGGTAGGTATACTAACTGTGATCTAAATAATAAGCTACTGATAGATTGTTATAATATTAACAAAGAAGATAACAAATAATACTTCACGCGTAGATCAATAACACAATAACAATATTACAATTGTTAAGGCATAATGCCTATTTCAGGTTCACAAGCTCTTACAGGAAATAGTTTAGTGTTATCCATAAACTATTTATAATTAGGTATTTCGGATACAGGTAGGGGAAGTACATTCGAACCTACTGACCTCATTTTAGCCGTACCCATGAGGGTCCGGGTGTTATAAAGAAGGGAAAATAGGTAACTACATACAAGTCCCTCGGCGGTGCTCGAGTTATATCTTACGGCGACAAACGCTTGGAAATTGGTCGATATATCTTTCAATAATGTTACACGCATCCTAATGGAAGATGTTTATAACGTTATTGACATATAGAATGCACGTAAATACATATTTAGAGCTTGTAAATTGCTTTAGAAAAAGGCAGCGGTATAATTACATGTCTTTTACTAGTTTAGAAAGTATACAGAGCTGCACAGACCCGCACAGAGTCTAGCAATGACTAGCGCTAGACTCTGTGTGGGTACTTAGCTTTTCTTACTAGGAAAATATATACATTTTGCAAGACGTAGGAATTGAACCTATGGATAGGTAACATTTATAATCGTAAGCAGGTTATTATCGTCATGAACAGGCCGTGTTAGGGCAGCGTACCTATATTTCCATTATTAACGTATTCTCGATCGATAACAATTAGATACTAAATTAGAATAGCACTTATTTTTAATGGGTAGGAGGACCGAGGCGTCCCCTTCACGTTTCCACCGGCGCCCTTCTATCGTAAAAACTGTCGAATGCGTTCACGTCATACCCTAAACAACATTTTAAACGCGAAATTGTTTTAAAAATGCCCACAGTCATTAGCTTTAATTAGTAATTTTACTTTAGTAATTAATTTCATTTTAGTGTTTACAAACGCGCCACGGTGACAATAAATTCATTTGAAGTTAAATTATATGGCGGGATATTACGGGGTGTCTGTGCCAAGTAATAAGTACCGAAAGTGACCCCTTTCTCTATTTCGTGGTTCAGTTCAGTGCTTTTTATAATTTTAATACAAACAAAATATTATGTTCGCGTCTTCATGTTTAAAATAACCGTTCGTTTTGATAAGTAATGTGTGGTTTTTATACATTATTTCTGCATTCAAATTAACAAGCGCATGTTTTAAAGACAGCTTTCCAAGTTTTCGTCAACGTATTCTGCTAAAATTGAGACATACTTAGTTTGTGCAAGTTTTGCTTTATTATTTGCATTTTACATGTTACAGCAACATCCCACATTTATGATATTTATTTTTCCATAGTGAGAAGAGGCCCGGGTCTAGCAATAGGATAGTTAATAAATAGGGATAATGGGTTCCTAGCTGCAGGCTTATCGACGTAAGCATACCAAAAAGTAATAACCATCAATTCAATGCTTCGTCTGAAATATTCCTGCATAAAATATATTTGCTAATGATCTGTGGACCTTTTATTTTGTAGTTCGAATTGGACCCCGATACGTCGCAATATTTCTATAGAACAACGATATTTAGTTGTTACTAGGTATATTTATCACTCTTATGAAAAGAGGTTAAATCTGGTAGCCTCGTTTTTAAGAAGTAACGTATTGATAATGATAACCTCTAACTGTACTATAATTGTTGTCATACACACCGCTTACGAATACTTGCAAATCTAAATGAAGGTGCTATATACTGCTGGTTCGAACATCATCTCAATGTGAGAAGCAGCCGGGTTCGTAAATTTTAGAGATACATCTTTGGTAATATTATAAAGAACTCTTAGACATGCAGGCTTTCTCACGATTTTTGTTTACCGTTAAGAGAGTATTCGTCTACTATATAATATCCACAGGTTTTAACAGTTAGATATGTGTTTGTGTGTGTGTACGCAGTACCTCCTGTGAGCTGATCGTACTCGATATCTCAGCGTGGCAGTCCAACGATGTCCCGCTAGGTTATAGCTACAAACTTTATATAAGGTAACATTGCTGCAGTCAAATGCTGAGATTAAAAATGGTTAGCATTGTGATAATGATAAGTCAAATCCTTATTTCAGTTGCCATTTAAAGCCATTGCCAGTCAGCTCTCAGATAACTATAACTGGTCTACAAATAGAAACGCATTATCCTTCAAGAAACCTATATTCCGCCGTCACTGGTTAGACGAGAATCGATTTCAATGCCCTTGAGAGTAATAAAGCTCGCTAGTAACGTTATAATTACATTAAGCTTTACCAAACTACTTTAGTATATGAATCGTAGATATTCGCAACGTATGATAAGTTATTGAAAAATAATAGTCGTGTTAATCTCTAGTATATAATCGCATGCATCTCTCGTTATTAAACAATTATGACACTTATTTGTGTTTCTATCTTTTATATTATTTATATATCATATGCCTACCACCATCGATGTAGCACTGCAGGGTGCCAGCTGAAAACCAGCGCTGGTTCTATGACGCCTAGCACACGCTGAGCTGGTAAGCGTTTTAGCAACACACGCTAGCTGATTTCCTTTGTTTCTTTCTTTCTTTCTTTCTAGTATCTGATTAGCATTTGACTATAAAAAAATACATCAATTTCATAAAGAAATTTCAAGCGGACACATTTCTACGTAACTTGACATCATTATATATACCACATCCAGCCGAAATTCCGGGTAATCATAATGTTAAGAACATACTTATCATGAAGTTTGTTCGGCTTTTTCCCTTTCAAAGTGTCTATACTTTGTTTTCGAGCAGTTGCTTACAGTTGCATGGTAGGGTCTAGGATGATCAAAACTGCCTCATGCGTGTCATGGCACAAATAGCAAGAACAAGTGGCACAAAACTTCGACATTTATATTTTGTTGTACGCCTTCAGATAAGACTGGAATGGGGTTGGAACAGTGTGTTCGCTTAACATTGATAATCGATTGGCATATTCTGTCGTCACTCAACCATGGGTCTCTTACAGGCTACAAAATGTCGTGTTGGAATTTTTATGCAGGGACAAAGGCGATATTATAAAGGGACAGGTACGGACGTTATATTGATTAAATACTTTTGATCGACACATTCTTCGAATACGAGACCAGCGGGCAGGGCTGACTTTTGGCAAGCAACATTTTAAAAGCTTGGACTTTTATACATGTATGTATGTATAAAGAATGTCATTTTGTCGCTATCATATCGGTGATATGTACGAAAAACGTTCGTAGAATTTCGCCAAATTGTCGATAAAATATCCAGCGCACGTTTGAAATGCGTCCATTTTGCGCCCATTGTCCCCTTGTACCACTAACCCGGCGCGAGTCGTCCCTAAAACGATGCCTCTCTAACAAATTGTGGGAGCGCCGCGACGATTGCAAGTCGGGCTCGGACCGGCCCTCGACTATTTCAGACATTTATCCCGACGCCGCTGCTACAACTTTCATTCAATTAGATCCTCGGAATAGTTTTGTACAATTTGACTGCTAAAGTATATGTAGGCTGCTTTAAATTACTTAGCTACGATGTAACACAATATTCAAAAGTTAATTAATTATGAACACACTGTATTTTATAAATGCAAGGATGACTAAATGCCGTACCTAAGGCATTATAGTAAAAGGGGACGCCATTAATGGGTAATAGACCGTCCGAAGCTTGCAGCGACAAGGTGTATGTAATATGATAAACTATGTTATGCACGTAATGTAGCCAGTGAAAGCGAGCGTGTGAACGAGAGACCTCTCGGAAGTCCTTTAACGTGATTGATAGCTAGTCTTCAGATGGAAGTACCACTAAAGTACTTATATATAACTTCTTCGTACAGCCGTTTTCATTAAGAGTTAACGGTTTTAATCTACGTTACGTTTTACTGACATACTCGTTTGGTAGTTTATTATTAATAAAAATGTAATCAAACTTATGACGCAATAACAATGACAATTCGATTCGTATATTACAAAAGTGGCATCAAAGTCGTAGTCGCTGCATGTTATCTCCTTTAATAACTGTCAATACAATGTCAGTGTGTTGATCAATTGTATTGCCATTGTTTGGTGTATTAAGAGCAGATTAAGGATGCCGACCGGAACGATTTTGAAAAATGATAAACAATGTTGTCCGTCCCATGATCGTAACTAGTAGAGATACATAATACATACATACATACATAAATTCACACCTGTTTCCCAGAGAGGTAGGCAGAGACTACGGATTTCCATTTGCTACGATCCTGACACACTTCTCTGTCTTCATTCACTTTCATAACATTCCTCTTGTGGCCTTTATCCCGCACGTCTCCGATCTGATCAAGAAACATCCGCCTAGGTCTTCCCCTTGCGACTGTTCCATTCACAATAGCCTTATAAACTTTCTTAGTCAGTCTGTTCTCGTCCATTCTTTCTACATGCCCAAACCAACTTAACATACTCTTTTCTAATCTCGTCACTATATCCACTTCTATGCCGCATATCTCTCTAATCACACTATTATATATAACTAGTAGAGAATTTATTGAAAATACATTTATTTTGAAAATAATAAATGTTATCTGTAAATCGTGACCGTGAAATTATTATAATTTTTAATGGCTATTGAACACTAGGTGGGGTTAATGTGCAAGTTGAGGTCTGCATCGTGTTAACATGCACGCTCCCCACGCTAGTAATCTGTACAATCAACTAGCTTGCGTCCGTAGCCCGTAACAACTTGCGTTGTACATAAACATCTTTCATATTATACAAGCAAATATACGTACATGTATCAGGTTTGTCGAGTCTAGTTTATAGAGCTGAAAACATAAGTTATTGAAACAAGAGTTTTATTTAATCACAGTGCTTAAGTAAAAAAGGGCTGCATGTAAAAATATACAATGCTATTTAGTTAATGAATACTACTACTATCACCTCAGAGAAAGTATTATAATCTGTCTATTGCTAGGATGAAGACATAATTGAGAAACAATTGTACCTGGCGGGCCGATGTAGCTCAGGCGAAGAGTATTTCCTTCATCGAATTGAAACCGATTATATAAAATATACCATATATAATATAATAATATCAGGGAAGAAAATAATTGTCAGTCTCGTAAATTGTACAGATTTCAAAGAACCATAAAACGGTCCCTATTTTTTAAGGAAATAATTAATTTGCATGAACAGTCCTACTATTCTTGTCCCAGTCATTAATGTTGTCACTTTTGTGTCATTCCGACTAAATAGCTTTGGTTCGGCAAGTACAAACTAATTAGAGTATATCGTATATAATGTAGGCACCAGCCTACATTACGAGAAAAGCTTAAACCAGCGATGTCCCCCATTTAGTTACAATTTTATTGGCTTTAGTGTGACCGTCGTGTTTTGCACAAGATAAACTTTTGTGTGCTTCACGTTACTCTAATTTGAATATTTTTAGTAAAGTCGTAGGTATTTTTTATGATATTACGTTTTTTTTGTTATTATACCTGCATTATAACTATACTAATTTAATCAAGTTGAAGAGTTTTTTGTTTGATTATCCAAATTTTTGTCAATCGGATTGAAACATATTTATGCATTTGATAACCCAGTTCTTGAGAAAGATAGGGAAGAAAGCTTTATAATATTAATATGAGTCATAGGAGCGGCCAAGCAAAATAAACAAAGGTGAAATCGTGGTATACAGCTGGTCTTATATAATTGTGCAAGTAAATACAGACTTACTTTTATCTACCTATGGAAAATGGTATGGCATTATTAGTAACAGTTTTATTAAAAATATATTGAATCGGAAAACGATAAACGGTACTAAAGAAACGTTGTTATGCTATATCATTTGGCAAATTGACTTCGGGTGCCGCGTTAAGGTACATTTAACCAGCGCTAGAATTGATAATGTGTTTTACATTTTAGTTTTCATCCGTGGCGAATTCCAGCAAATATGCGCTCATTTTCAGGCGAAATCGTGGACTTAAAATCTTTCTGGCAATGGTCGCCACTTATCATTCTATGTTCTAAAAATAGCAACGGTCCAGCAAAATATATCTACGAATTGTATTTAATCTTTCAACCTATGCATGGTATAAAACATGTAGTAATAAAGTAATCGATAAAAGCAATGTCACAGAAATGTTTCACAGTTGAATAGATACAAAACGCGCGCAGTTTAGAGATAGAAAATCTTTTTGTCACTTTGTATGCTCTCGTTTGGGTAAGTGTAAGAAAACAAAATTTCCAACACAATAAGCAGGAAGTTGACGAAAAAATAACAACGTCTAGATTTTTTTGCATCATATTTGATTTGGTCTACCTCTATTTAAACTATTTATAGATATATAGGCAAACCTTGATATTAAAAGTGGTTTAATCAAACAATCAATATATTTATATGCATGAGTTATTATGGTAGTACAGATATAATAAAATAAATGGAAATACTAAAACTGCATATCCAGCCATGAATGACGATCAAATATAAAATTATATATAAAGGCGGTATTACACATATATTGGTATATACAAATATCCCATATCATGGTGTTGTTTAAAAATCTATTTAATAGTAGTACCTACCTAATATAATTTACACAATATATGTATATTGATAAGTTATACAGCGTTGCGCTTAAAAACTTAAATATAATTCTTCTATGCATCCGAACGTTTATTGCAGACTATGGAGCTAAACAAAATACACTTTTCTACATTCATGTTGTATTAGCTTAGCGTATGCATAAATTATTTTGGTCTTGGCCAACGCTTAAATTGATTAATGCTTTGTAGTAATAATTGAAGCTTAGTAACAAACCTTTTTATTGTGTCTGGTATCCAGACAATGGACTCACTATTGTGTATCAACATCAGATAGACAGGCAATGACTGAGAATGAATATTTACCAAATCATTTGTTAAAGATACAAAATTTTGAAATTTTTAATTGTCTTGCGTTTGACCATGATTGCACCTGTTGATAAGTGACGATGCAGTCGACGATAGAGTACGTTTGCCTAAAAGATACCTATTTACTCGCGGCTTGAAAACACCCAGACTGTGCTCATCGGAAAACACAGACTTAGGTAGTGAGTTCCACTCCTTAGCGGGATGCATTATAAAAGTGGAAGCAAAGTGCTTTGTGCGCAAATGTGTTATATCTACCATATACATACATGTGGCGCTGGACTGTTTGTCTGGTCGTCCGGTAGTAGAATGGGGAGGGACGAAACATATTATGCAGTTCATCTGCACGCTCTCCAAAATATATCTGATAGAAAACCCAGAGACTGGCAGCCCTACCACGATGTTTCAAGCTTCGGAATCGTGCGTTGACTAGTTGGTCATCGCCGATAATTATCCTGGTCTGCCGCTCAATTAACACCAAAGCCTCCAGCTGAAATTTTACAAAGCCATCTTATACATAGCTGTGAACAGTAGGAGTACTGTTCTCAACAATAAGATGGCTTTGCAAAATTGATGCAGGATCGAATTTGTGTTTGGTACAAATTAAGCAAATATTATGGCATGAAATACTGCTTCACCTTTCTGAGGATGCCTAGCTTTTTGGCGGCTAGTTGAGCTTTTGCCTCAATATAGGAGCCAAAGTTAGTTATCGGCATGGGTATATCTTGGCAAGTTGGAGGCCGTTTGGAATGAGCTTATTTCTGCGGAGAACAGACACGTATGGGTCGTAGAGTTGAACTTAACCATGTTCCCCACAATCAAAGACTGCCTTCAAGAATAAGATCATACGCTCGATCATAACTTTCCTAAGCAACTGGCCCTAGCGCTGGAGACGTATCCATCGTAACGTATCTATATCTACAAGCGTGCTGTCGTCTGCATACCCAAACGTACCCGATTTTAGCAGATCGTTAATATGTAGCAAAAAGAGAGTTGCAAAGAGTACTGATTCCTGAGGAACCCCGACATTAATTGCCTTTTGTTCGGACGAGTAGCCATCAAGAACTACTCGAATAGAGTGGCCCTTATGGCAATCTGGTATCAAAATGCAGAGGACAGGGGGTAGGCTAAACCCTGTCGAAAGCCTTTGTGATATCAAAGGACACAGCCAATCCTTCGCCGTGTTTCTCGATGACCTCGCTCCATATATGCGTTGCATACACTAGAATATCTCCAGTAGACTGGTTTCGGCGAAACCCATATTGGTATAGGTATGTCAGGAGACTTTAATATTTTTCAAACGATCCAAAGATGTAATCCTACCCGAACAGGTGGGATCCTAAAACCGGATCGCAGCGCCACCTTCTGCATCTAATAGTGAATCTACACCATCCAGAGACCCTCAAACACACACAAAAAAATATAAAAGCCGGTCCAGCCGTTTAGGGTAAGTGTAGGGACAAATGCGTACCGTAGAGAAAGTTCAGTGGCATACAAACATACAGAAAATTATATACAATATAAAGATATTAGAAGTATATTTAAACTCTCAAATTTCAGCGCTTCTAAAAATCCTTCATATCTCTGCAGGTTCTATTATTATGTAAATACCAAATTTAGATTGTAACCTTTCATAAAAGCACTGCCAATATTCCATGAAATTGTTTCATTTAGTCTTACTTATTACGCCTATCTCAGTTATCGTACATTTAGTATTATTTAGCCTTTGTCTAGTGTTTAAATTATATTATTTATAAGTTTGTGTTTTGAGCGTAGAATTACAATATTTAGTGATTTGTTTCATTTAAAGCAATAAAGTAGTACAAACCGATTTTACTCAAACTTGGTCTGTAGGAAGCTTGGAATCTAGAACATATTATGCTACATCAAATGCGGATGGACTCACAGGTCACTAGTCATAAATATATTACTGAATAATACTTGGCATTTGCAGCCATGCCTCTGTAATTTATACGTTTGTTTTCTCAAAGTTTTATTGCAATTGTAAAGAAACGAATAAGTTATTTTTTTTAATAATACAGTTTGTTTGAAATCTTAGCAAGTTCTGCTAAATCGCCAAGCTTGTAGTGTTGGTTATGTAACTGTACGGTATCGCACGAAGTGTGATTCACGGGTGATAAATAATAAGATTGACATTGAGTTGAGCGGTATAATAGCAGATTTATTCCGACACGTTATGTTAATTTACGATAATGATGAGAGCTGGTTTAATGAGTGCGGTTAATGTACCGATTGGTTATGCACTGACTCGTGTAGGTCACTCGGTCCACTATTGCGGCCGCGTGCGATCTAGTTGAGCCAAAGATGCTGATGTGTTCGATATGTATTAAACATGCTCTCGAGGGAAGAATACGGGAAGAAATTTTTTCAGGCGCTACAATATAAGGGGTTAGTAAAACAAGGGTGAACCAGTCTTTTGCTTATGCTAAGTGAATGTTAAAACAATGCTCTTACTCTAAACGATCACTAATCAAATTCTATCGACCGTAAAAATCGATTGTCTTTTACTGATAGGTAAATTCTTTTTTTGCACGCAAACTGGACCACCGTTTGGTCCCATGAACACTAAACACTTGGTCGGGCTTAGGTTCGTTACGTGCACTAATATTCGCACTAACACTGACACTATTAGAAGGCGCAGACGCGGTCGAGCTGACTGCTCGTCTGCTCCACTTACACTACAGGAACGACAGGAACGCTGTGACGGCTGCTGCTAGTAAAACGTACGATATAGCGTAGTGGTGTATATGGTGCGAAGCAAGAGTTACCTCTTACTAAGCTGCATCTTTAATGGCAGCGATCTCCTCGCCTAGATGTTTTAGCGAGATATTAAGATGCCCATCATCTTCATTTGGCTCGATTTGCGGCAGTGTAATATTGACCATATGATAATGTTTTATTGGAGCTATTTTCGTTACTACTAAGTCAGATTTAAGAGTAAGCGATTTTTTTTGCTGATAGGAATAAAGAGTTATGTCACGACCTTTTACAATGCATTGTTCATCAAGTTGAATGAGCCCGGCCTTGCTGATTCAGCGCGTTCGGGTTTCATCATCACATATGAATGTCAAAGAGTAAGAATAACATGCAAAATACAGATATGACGATTGGTCGTGTAATTGTGACCACTTATTTGAGCAGCCTTTTCTTTTGATCTGACATGTACCCATCTGTTCAGGTTGACAAAACTTTTCTTCTGAATCCAAATGCTGAATCGAACCTTGCAACTGAGAGATGTTCGTTTCTTCATTGAGTTCGCAGCCTTGAAGAACGTTATTGTTGATAGTGAAATAGGTGTCTCGCAATACGTTGGTTGCTATGTACTCGATATATAATATAGATAGTAATACTACGATTGGAATGATGCTGTACATATCGTTCTCAACTTGAAGAGTTATGGGTATTAAGCGATAAAGTTGGAAACTATCTCTGCTAATTAATGGTAAGGTAATTTCAAAGATTAATTATTCATTTTTCATTCTAGCTTTGATTTTCAAGAGCTTATAGATTTGATATAAATCAGATTGCTATTGATGGGTAAAGTCAGCTCCTTTGATATTTGACCAGAGACTATTTGCAGTTCCTCGCTGAGTTGTTTCAGCATTAACAGCTGCAAGTTGATCTTACCATGATAAATATCTGTCATGGAATCAATCAATGTAACCTGGATACGTTTTAAGTTTTGCTCCATGTTTATGGTCAGCGATGGCGGCTGCTAGAGTGAATTCCTGTAGAAGAACTGTGTTTTCATACTGCATCTGTATCTCATGTAATTTATATAGCATATAGCAGTGGTTAAACGATATCTTGAACCACTCGTCACGCCAACCGTGCAGTCAAACTAATTTACGTCTCTAAATATGACCAGACTTATGTATTATACTCTGTACCTCTACACAGGCGTGGTGCTTTATTATATTTTCTTTTATTATTCATTTTTAATACACCTTTCATTATCATGCCTTTTTAGGATTCATTGTCTTTTAGGAGTCACGTGATACCTTGTCACGCAAAACTGTTATTAGTCAGCGCATAACTAATACGTTTATACGAAGCCATGGTTACGCGAAAACTTAGTTCTATTATATGCTAAGCTTTCTGTGAATTTATATTGACCTGTTACCAAGAACTTTGCATATATCTAGTTAAATCTATGCCATTCTTTTTGATTGCCAAGTTGACTATACATATTTTACAGATATCTGTAAGTAGAAGGAGCCATTATTATTACACCACATTTACTAAAATAAATACACCTTAGTAATTTATAAAATTACTTCGTGATAAGTGGTCGGTAATTACCATACTGCTGTATGTTAAAGGTTCTATTTATAGCCCTTTAATTTATTGTTCTATTGTATTAAGTCTTGAATGCCTCTGCGGTGCAGTAGCGCAAGTAACTGCTATGTACATATGACGTTTCGGTGGAGGTAAAACACTTCTACCTACTCCACCGAAGACATAGCTGTGACACTATGTATTCATATATTTAATATAATTGATATAATATCAGACCTGTATAAAACTGTCCCACCGATGTGGACGACCTCTTTGTGTGAGAAGAGGTAGGCCATAGTCCACCACGCCGGCCTACTGGGTTGGCAGACGTCACATATCTTCGAGAACAATATGGGCAACATTTAAACATGCAGATTTCCTCGCGATCTCGGTCTCATACTAAGCTATCTCTATAGACAAATTTAGTTACAACTATATTGTCTATAGCACTATTTCAATCCGTTTAAAAATCACTTTTAGTAAGATTAAATTAAATGAGTAAGATTAAATGCACAACTGAATTGCAATAACTACCGATACAAACTCACTAAACAACGCAGATTTACGTGGGAGGCAATGTTTTTTGTGACTCTACAGCATGCGCAAGATGCATACTTGCACGGGCTATATGCAAGTAACTCGCATAATTAACTTATGCATATAGTCCGCATTTGCTACATAAACGTGCGGCGTCCATAGATTCAAATCATAGATGCGTGCATTTCACATTTCTGGATTTTATGTTGTCAACTGATACATTTTGCCGACATGACATCTGACATATAAATACAATATTATACGCTCAGTCATATTGAAAACTTTGACTACTGTTCTCTATTTAATGTGTTTACTTAATTTTCTTAGTGTGAACACTTTTTTGTACGATCTAAGTACGGTAAAGACATATCTATAGAAAATATATAGAAAAAGCATATTTTTGACTCACTAACTGAGTCATCAGCGCTCAGCCTAAATTATGTTTCCAAATTATCCGGCATAGGACAAAATGCTCCTAATATCTAAATTGCATGCAGACAGAGTCGCGAGCACAAGCTAGTCCTTTATAAAACCGTAAATAAATAAGATATTTGTTTCCATCGATACAGATACTTAAAATAATAGAGACATTTGAACAGTCAAATCATAAGCTAAATATAAACAGGTATGTAGGCTTCAGAAGATTATTCGTAAAAACCTTTCACGAGTAGTAAGTATTCATTCGCCCAACATAAAGTAACCTCTATATCTCCCAAAGGCTTACGAAAGAGCGTATCAATCACACCTACCTTTTGCCAGTTATGTTTCGTAATAAGGAAAGAGCCCTATGTCGGATACTGGTATACTGGCACTTTTGCATTCCTCACGCCGATATTAAGAATTTTCTTGACTTAAAATCCTGAGTAATAAATTAAAATGCGAATGTAAGTTTGTTTGCTTAATACTTATGCTATCGCGCCTCTAATAATCGTCGTTTATCATGAAATTCGCATATACGTTGTCACGGGTACAGAAAAATACATGAGGTACCATTTTATCCAGAAAATTATTGTTCACAACTCGTAGGCAGTATATTAAGGTATTCTTCACGGGCATAGATATCAAGACGTTGTTAGTCATTGTGTGTAGTATCGTTTCGTTTCTTAGCAAAAAAGAAGACAATATTTATTTGAATGTTGGCATATAAAATGCAATGTAAAACAAAAAAGTTTTGTGAAACGTATTTTTCATGTTACAATAAAAAATACTTAGAGTTATTTATTTGATCATAATGGAACAATTCTTTAGTCTGCTTTGTCTTATTATATATTATCTATTTTATACTGTCTTTACTTTTTCATTTGCCGAAGAAGTAAGATTCTATACGAACATTTTCATGGTTTGCCCCCGATCCATTGTATTCCCTACCATAATATAAGAATATCATATTTTTTATAAATATTACTAGCAATTTGTGTTTCTGGTTAATTACTTTGATGGAGGGTTGTTGAATTACCAAGAAACTAGTTATTTCTGACCAGAATTACTCGTAATCTCTAAAATATATTGGGTTAAATTATTTACGATATGTAAGTATATAAAACTCAGAAATAAATAGTGACAATTGTGATCTTCTGAATACAAAATCATACATACGAAACATTTATGTACACTCAGGACACGCACATGAATATTATTGTTGTTGAAATTTAGAACAAAACAGAGTTCGTTAATGTAACATGACACTAATGGCTCAAATTAGAAGGTAAGCATCAAAACTGACGGAGTAATTGTGTTTTAATTTCTCCCTTTATTTATGTAGTATTGAACTTATAAATACTGTTCCATAAAAGAGCTAATTCTATTTGGGAAGGGCACCATGATGAATTCTTATTTCGAGTGTTGTCACTCAAAGTAACGCTGTGTGACGCGTAGTTCTATAAAGTTACTCACTCACGACTATTGTTTCGAATAATTTAGTACGAACGACTTATGTAGGCTGTTTTAACATACTGCGTTCTGCACCCTGTTTTATTATTTACAATTTTATCGAAGTCATATATTATTATGTTCGTAATTTCGGTTTGCAAATTTTGCAGGCAAGGATAGGCTAAGTTCAGCAATTACCATTATCTTTGATTGCCATCGTTTTTTTTATAAAAATAGCATATTTCATTTCGATGTAAAAATGCAAGTTTGGCATTCTATATCGGCACCGCTTAGTATAATCATGGACTACAGATTTGTATATTACTATATACAATAAATGTTCACAAAACATTTATATTATTTAGAAATATTATTAGAAGATATTCATTCACAATGTACATGAACTTAGTTTATATTCAGTCGGTGTTATTCCCCTTTAAGACTTGCGTGGAAGGTCGAAAGGTTATGACGTTTAAATTTAGCGGTCGTACTCCATGTTTATTTTAAATTTACTATTATAAGGTCAAAGAATATTTCATTAGAACGGATAGAATAATGACTTGCTTCTAACTCTCTGAACATTTTATAGGCTTATTTGAATGTTATTAAATTTTCTCTTTGTTTATGAAAATACGTGGCTCCGAGTCTACAGTTGAGGCGTGACGTCACATGTTGGGGTGTGTTAAGGTAAATAATTAACTATCTGCCATGTTGTTGTTGACTGTTTATGTTAAGTCTATCAAAATTTGTTCCTAATTGCCAAGGAATTTAGAGGATTTTGTTACTTCGCTAATGACGCACAAGCGTTTATGTTTACAATGTGAAGAAACTCTTACAAATTATAAATAAATCACATCTTCAATACTAGTTATTTTCTACCATACTTATTTTATTTTATAATCAACTAAGCTTTGCTTGAATAATCAGGCTATGTGTCGGCTTTTTTGAATGCGAAATCATGAATACTGACGCACTTTTAAATTAAAATAAGTTTATTGCTTGTCAGGCAATTCAAATATAACAATAAATTTAAAATTTAATAAATCTCCGACTCATAATGAATTTGATACCCATATTGAGCGAGTTGTGGAAAAATATGTAATCCGCCATTATGTGGCGGCGGCCATCTTGAACCAATTTTCATCAAACATAACTAAGAACACTCCCGACTAACACCAATTTCAAACAAAAAAACAAATTTAAAATCGGTTCATCCGTTCGGGAGCTACGATGCCACATACAGACACACAGACACGTCAAACTTATAACACCCCGTCGTTTTTGCGTCGGGGTTTAAAAATAGAACCTAATTCGTAAACTAAATTTTCTCAGTATATAATTGAAAACGATATTCATATTGGTTTAGCCATTGTAAGAATTAGCCTGCTCAAATGTCTAAAAATATATGTAGAAGAAAATCAATAAACGACTTTAAGTCCAAGTCACTTGGGGTCGGCTTTTCTAGTTTAACTGGATTTGACTGGATATCAGTTTTTACACGGAGCGGCTGCCACCTGACCTCCGCAACCCGAAAGCTAACGATACTCTAAGGCTAAACCAGTGTCAGGATATTATAGAGCACCTGACTTCTCAATAACGACTGCCATAGATGTTCATGGCAGCCGGGACCGACGGCTTAACGTGCTCTCCGAGACACGAAGCAGGCGATAATTGTCAATCAATACTCACATAATTTCGAAAAGTCATATAACTTCCGAAAGTCAGAGATGCGCGGACGTGGGTTCGAACCTCAGACCCTCTGCATTGCAGTCTGTTGGTCTCCCCACTGAGATATGTATAGATTCCAATTTCAATCATAGACTATCTATCACTGATACTGTTATTAAATATTATAATATAAAACATTAATATTAAATCTAGATTTTGCCTGCGGTTTCGCTCGCTTAAATGTAGGTTAGGTTGGGTTCGTAACAGTATTTATTCTGGATGAAGGGTGCTCCATACCCTTTTCTGTACCCTTGACATTACAAATTGGTCGAGTAGTTAAGGCGTGCAATCGTAACAAATAAACAAACTCACATTCGCATTTATAATATTAGTTACGACAAAAAATAAATGTGAAAGTTTGTGAAGTTGTTTGGAGGGTTAAGTATTTATAAGTCAATCAAGCGTAAACCATTGAACAGATTTGGGTGAAACTTGGTACAGAGATAGACGATTCCTTGAATAAATACATAGAGCATCTGGTTGTATTATACGGTCCTGTTATATTCACGCGGCAGAAGCTACGAGCAGAAACTAGTTTCCGTTTTCGTTCCGCTTTTAACACTTGGAAACAGGCCAGCTTCCAAATGAATGATATCTTTGAAATCAATCTCGCCTTTCGGAACCTTAAATCCAATTTAAACCGGTTGATTATTGAATAGGGTACTTAACTCTGATCGAAAGGTTTATTATCATAATATTTGAAAAATAAATTATGTAATTAAGTGACTATACATAATTATGTATGTATATGTAAGCAATTGGCAAATGTTTAGTACAAAATATTCTTATATTAATTATTGTTACTCTTCCAATATCCGCAATAAGGTAGTTTCGACAGCATATTTTTTTCTTTAGTGCTTATGCCATGTGCTCTTACTCCATAATATCATTAGTTAGGTACGTGGTCAGATCATGGTGACCATCACATATTTCGATTGTAAACTATTATAAAATACACACTTGCACTTTTGTGTTATTAACTGTCCTTTCTATCATAGTATGACTTTGACTGTATGGATGGGACAGTCATTTAGGTGATCGCCTTGTCACTTTTAGTTCGATAAGAGTTATAAGTTCAATCTCTATATACATATAAATAATACACGTACTTTCCACAATTAGTCGCGCCAAATCTAGATGTTCTTCTTGTTCGTTTCGTTCCTTTTATTTTGACAAGTTGGCGACGAGAGAACATTGCGGGAGTCGTATAATAAATTATTTAATATTTGAAATGTTCTCATTTAATTATACATTAGGAATAACTTCTGAGTCGCGGGGGACTTTACAAATATGCAAACAAAGGCACAAAGAACACCTAGACTCGGAACAACTATTTGTGGATAACACAAAGTTTTGTCCCGTGTGGGATTCGAACCCACAACACTCAGCGCAATGGCAGTGGCGAGGTGATCACTTTAACCACTACGCCATCCGCGCAATCTCGTAATTGAAACAAACACCTTTAATTTTATACAGTTTGCATAATTAATAAATTTTGTAACATAATCGATAGCGTGCTTTTTCTTAGCAACAGAATTTGATGTAATTACTTGCATGTAATACAAAAACCATTAATTAATGTAATTGCCGTAAAATCGTGTCATGGATATTAATCAGGTATCGATATTATTATTTTATTAAGCTAATTAAATTATGGTAAATTGTTCAGGTAATATAATTATGTACGTGCTTAAATGTATACGTAGAGAGTAGGCAATAATATGAGAATTATAATAAAAGATACTCACGTTCAGCACTATGATGAAAAAGTCCAGTGTAAACAGGAACGACGTGATCGGATTGAAATTCAGCTGAAACAATGAAGTCAGATTTGTATATTAATATTATGTTTTAAATATAACTGCATAGTCTTAATTTTCTAATTAATGGTTAATGAGGAAAGACAGTTGTTGAGAACTATATATAACAGGCAGATCAATTGGTCACTTGATACGAGACGACGAATTTTAAAACCATCTTAGTAGGATAAAAATCAGGAAAGGAGAGGAAGAAGAAAACCGATTCATATCTTTGTGTAGGAGAAAACCGATTCATTTCTAAGTGAAGAAACAAGTTTTGGGTTGAGTCGTATCAAGAAGTTAAAAGAAAAGCAGAGGACAGAAATATATGGCGATTACTCCTTCGAAAAATGCTACGCTCTTAAACTAAAGAAATTTATTCGATATTGCCTTTTTGTTCCCAAATTTACGCATGCGCTAAGATCATAAAAGTTTTGGAAATATTTAGTACTTTTAGACAAAAAATTATAAAATTATTCAAAATACTCTAAAAAATATTTTAAATGTGGATTTGAACGACCGAGCTTGGCTACAGGCTTCTCTGCCTGTTCGTCTTGGTGGGTTCGGCGTTCGCAAAATTTCAGATGTTAGTAAACCGGCGTTCCTGTCCTCGGTTCACAGCACGGAAGAATTAACCAGGAAAATTTTAGCACCCACACTGGTTAATTCAGAAATGTTGTGCAAAACTGACGCTGTAAACGCCTGGAAAATGGCTTGTCCGAATTCTGTTTTGCCAACCAACTTATTCTCCCAGCGGCAGTGGGACGGGCCGCTTACTAACTCTGTAAGAGAAAAGCTTTTTACTAAATCTTCCAATGTTGCTGAGCGTGCTCGATTGCTGGCTGTGGGAGAATGGGAATCTGGTCTTTGGTTCCAGGCACTTCCATCATCCAATATAGGTACCATGTTGGACGATACCACTTTCCGCCTCGCCACTTGCCTCCGTTTAGGTGTTTCGTGTATTTCTCCGCATTGCTGTCACTGTAGAGAAGCTGTCGATAGCCTCGGACACCATGGACTCTCTTGTAGCCGAAGCGCTGGTCGAATTTCTCGCCACGCTAATCTTAATGACATACTATGTCGTGCTCTTGTCACTGCTGGCATTCCAGCTGTACTTGAACCCAATGGCTTGGTACGCGACGATGGAAGGAGACCGGACGGAATGTCATTGTTGCCTTGGAAGATGGGCAGGCCTTTGGTGTGGGACGCAACGTGCGTTGACACCCTTGCACTATCCCATCTTCCAAACACTGCGGGATGTGCCGGCGCTGCTGCGGCAACCGCGGAAATCCTCTTACGGCGCAAATATAGTAATTTAGTCAGAAATTACATTTTTCCGCCGTGTGGGGTGGAAACCCTAGGTTCATGGGGTCCGAGCGCTTGTATTTTGTAAAGGGAGATCGCAAAACGCCTGATCGACGTTTCGCGTGATAAAAAGGCTGGTTTTTTCTTGGCCCAAAGAATCAGCATTGCAATTCAACGTGGCACGTGGTCTTCTGGGCACGTTACCAGTTGACAGCAATGCTGAAGAATTCTACGATGCCTAAACCATTTTTGTAAATATTTAGTATTATAATTATTTGTGTTTTTGTAATTATGTTATCTTTTTTAATATGTTTGTAAATATAAATAGTTTTAATACTTAAATATGTAAAATATACATGTATTATTAGTAATAAACTAAGAAAGAAGTTTTTATTTAATGAGGCAGTTCAATAACGAAGCATTTCTATGTTACTGCAATCTATAGCATGTACTGCCTGATGTTGTCTTTATATATAACGATACACTTTAAAAAAGTGCAGCATTATGCCAGAAACAAATGCCGAACTATTAGATTGTCCACTGGGATAAGAGCTTTCTTTCTTTTTGCTTGCTTTTATTTTTTTGCTTGCACTCTCTTTTACGATCACTACGTCTCAGAGCGAGCGTGATTAGAGCAAATATTTTGCGTCCATCTGTTTCCTTCCATAGCATAAGTGTACGCTTAGATTTGCATCCAATTTTGAGAATACCCGAATCAGGTACAATGTTTGAAGAAATATTAGGAAATTATCAAGAGCAACACATATTCAGTCCTATTAACTAGCTAAAACATGGATGCCTAAATGTTATATACCTGGCGTATTCCTTTAAGGATATATGTACACACGTCTATGTGAATGTATGTTGGCTCCATTGACAGCACAGCTCTCCCCAAAGGAGCTCAAAATTCTCGAAATTAAACGCAAATTCATTTGGTGATCTCGTGTTTGGCTACAATAATAATCTATCTCATTTTCTTTCATTTTAACCTATTCAGAAGCAGCGGCATACTGGTGGCTAGGCACAATAAGTTTTCAATGTTGTCTGGCATTTCAAGAATTGACCACATAAAAAGACATGACCCGTACTAGATATAATTTAACTAAGACTTTATAAACATTTAAACGCACGTAAAATAAACAAACTCCAAGAAACAATTTCCTTAAAAATTACCCTCTGTTGAATTCAGACCTACAGCTTTCGGTGTAGTGGCAGCTATGAGGCAACGACATAAACCACAACGCCTTCGTAGTTCATTACTTACTGTCAAAAGTACCTTTATAATACAATATACTACGACATTTACAGTTATCCATACCGGTATTCCTTTAGTTCGAACTGCTCTTTGTATCACAAGAGATACTCTGTCAATAAACACACTCAAGATACAGTTCATAGTGCCGCAAACACGTGTCACTAAGCAAGTATACCGTTTTCTCATGATGCTTTGTGGCAAACACACCTGACCCACTAAAGCGACCTACGTTAACAATACCTTAAATGTCAATGCACTTGATTATCAAACGATTTTAATGTTGTTGTCGCATATATTAATTTAACAATTAATATATGCAACAAGGAATCCAGTTCAAAATACATTGTAGGTATAATACACACGACATTTATATAAGACTAGATTATATCCATGGCTTCTCACGCATAAATGTAGGATATATCAATTTTCTTTTCCTTGGAACAGTACTTTATTTCTGGATGTGAGTTACCCTATGTCCTTTTCTGTACCCTTGACATCATGTATGCGAAATTTTATGATGATCGGTTGAGTAGCTAAGGCGTGTAAACAAACTTACATTCGCATTTATACTATTAGTTAGCATTGCATGAATGTATACATGTGATAACAGCCAAGACAACAACAATTACAGTTTGACGCATCCTAGATTAAAATATCGTGATCTCACAAGAGAAAGCGACAGTAAAATGGATACAATTAAAATTGAACTGACATATTGTTAAACATTATCTGTGTAAACGTCCACCAGCAGACCATTTTCAAAGTGCAAGTCTGCGGCCTGTATGTACCCTCTTTATGTGACAGTCATCCCCTAAATCCGCGGTGACCCAGTGGCCCAAATATTTAAACACACTCACCATACACAGGGGTCTACCATAAAGTGAAATTGCAGGTGTGTTTGTATAATTGTCTGTTTTTACCTTCAAGATACATAAGCTTACTCTTTTTGGCGTTGTATTTGTGTCTTGTCATGTACCGGTAGATGTTATCTTTAATTTTGTTTATGTAGACGTAGATATTGTCTTACTTTGGACATAGAAGAAAATTCAGAATTTTGCTTATAATATGTGGATGTGCTTTTGCTAGTGTATGTTGTATAACTGCAATTGCAAACACACGAGTGCTTATTCTGCATAAACTATTACAATCACCAATTATTCACAGACCTGGGCGAGCGTATAAACAATGCTCTAGATTAATAATTGAGAGAAATAACGTGAAGTCAATGTATTCAGTCGCACGAACGCAATACGAATACCAGATAGGAATTATAATTAAAAGTAAAATGAAGTAAGCAATCTATATGTTTTATTTTAATAAGCTTCTTCAGAATGTAATAGCAACTGGATTTCATTCAATAAAAATACCTTCTACAAAAACTGAAATCATTGCGCTGGATCGTTATTAGTTTAGATATAAACATTTCAGCTCAATTCTCTAGTATATGTATATATATATCCTTGCGCGTCATGCAATATAATCTTAGAAAAGGCATTCCTAGAATATATCCATAGGATTAAGTTTTATATCGATCGCTTAAAGAAAATAATACCGAAAATGACCTTGGCAACATTTCAGTTTAAACTTATGAAAGGCTTCAAAGGTTTTTAAGCTGCATATTTATTCAACTGAAGAAGCGTCTTAAGCTTGAACCAAAGCTAATAAATACCGAATAAGATGCAGATGATAAGCAACTACATTTTTAACTCACTGTTAAAGCACTTTAAAACTTAACCTATTTCGCTGTTTCGTTTATACATCGGTAATTATAAGAAAAAGAAAATTAGCATTATTCAGTATTACGCTAACAATACTGATAGGCAAAGGTGATTTAAAATTTCTGATTAAAATCTCTTCTCCTTGAACAAAGTAGGTACTGCAGTTTATTATTCGTTTCGCACGAATCTGGTGGCACGAATTGTGCGTAACGACATGTTATAAAAATATATTTTATTATTTATGGATTCGCACACGTTTACATAATTTAAGTGCGAACCAAACCGATTTGATAATGAAGGTGTGCGAATCGACAGTCTATAGAATATTATTTTCAAAATGTGTCGATTCGCACAATTCCAGTAGTCTACGTAATATCAAATTAAAATATAAGTTAGAAATGTCTACACTTCAGCTACGACTGTAATTAATATATATTAATTTTTATTACAATCATATTCAAGTATTGGCAACAATACATCACTTATGTAATAACGTTATTTATGAGAAAATAACTGTGACATAATTGAAAAATATTACTCAACTAAAGTTAAAAAGAGATGAAAAATGCGTACGTGTTTCAAAATATAGCAGGCAGGCAGATAAGCATTAACTCGTTTATTAATGCTTATCTGAGTCAGACTAACTTATCAACGGAGAAAATTTACAACTGGTTGCAGAAGACACCTGATCATGTTATGAAAAATTAACTTCGACAGGCGAGAGCAAACGTGTTCATTACGGAGCATAAAAGTAATAGATTCGTCTTAGTTATAAGTCAAAGTCAACAATAATTTATTTATTTAGGTTACAAAGTAATGCTTAAAGATAAGTGGGTTATATATATATAATATGTAAAGGGTATTAACGCGATCATGCATAATGTTTACCTTTTATATGCTTGACGGTTCGACCAGGTTACACCGGCCGCGGTAACAAGCGTGGTCACCACGGCCGGTGTAACCTGGTCGAAACGTCTTATATATATATATATATCATGCAACGCGAAAGTTTAAAGGTTATAAGTGGGTTAGTAAGTTTTCTAAATATACGTTTATGTTAGCTGCTAAGTTCAGAAAACAGTTAAGCATGTTTCAGTATTGTACATCTTATTTATGTACGTGTATGTGTTGCAGTAATAATGCCATATATTAACTGTTCATATATTTTAACATAAAGACTAAAAAATAAAGTAAAAGCATTTAAATAATATTATGAATGTAGTGTTTCGGGTTAAATTATCTACCTATATTAGTTATCTATCTGTATTATACCTAAAAATACGAGCAAGCTATCGTTGGAAGTCTTTACAAATGTGTAATAAAGAAGCTGTGAAATATAGTCTATAATTTATTTTCTCCAAAAAGCTGCGATGTCAGTACGAACGAATATTTGTCGGTGGCGTGGTTCGTATCTTATCTTACATCGGGGTCATCCGGACCCGAAGCCCAGGCGTGCGAATGGGAGCGGTACACCAATCGAGACACTTCAGGGTCTTTGTTAATTTAACTGTAATAATATGCTATTATAAATTTATTGGTTTCCTCTGATATGGACAACATGTTATTGTAGTACGTGACTCCTAGGCGATCTTAACTTCTGGCTTACGTAGTATTTGAATGGAAGTCAAAATAAAGCTTAAACGTTAGATTATTGTCATGAATACGATAATATGACATATAGCTTATTCTAAAATCGTCAGTAATCTTCTTATAGAACTATTATTTGTTTTATTTTTGAAATATTATTTTTTAAAGAAGTTTGCCGCACTAGAAATTATTCCTGACACGCGGGTAACTTTACATACGATCAAACAACGGACACAAAAAACACTCAGATCGTAACAATTAATTGTGGATCACATAAATTTTTGGAATGTGGAGGGATCGAACCTACAATACTCGGTACGGTAGGAGTGGCGAGCTGAACACGTAAATTACTGCGCTATCCGCGAAGATTCTAAATGTAACTTTAAGATTCTCTAATTAACTTTTTCTTGTTTCTGGCATATTAAAAAAGAGCGGGTAAATTTTCGAATATTGTTTCTTAGATTTGGTTCATTACCTTTTAGAGTTCGAAAATACTCTTATACAACAGCTTTGTCCGTCCGTCCGTCTGTCTGTTATACAACGCCAGTATAGTCAATATACTCTAAAATGATTATGACCTTTGACCTCTGACCTACTATGACCTGACTCTGACTATGACCTTTGACTTCTACGTGGTGATACCACGTGACCTTTGCATATAACTTGAACCATTTTTTCGAATTCTAAGATTTACGGCAATTCGGATATGTAATATTAATATAGACGAAACCATGGATATAAAAATATTCTAACTCGTAATGCTACTAATGCATTACATAAACTTACATCCGCATGCCGAATCATAACCCATAATACGAAGAAATGATAGAAACAATATGGCATGTTCAATCCCTGCGTCATCAATACCGCCAGTAAACATCAATTAAATCGATCAATCATTAATCTAATGATACTTGTCTGAAAGACATACCCATGTTGAACTAGAATAATAAAAGAAAATACAATCGCCGACCGGTAAAGCCCACCTTCTACGAATAAGATATTTTATTTAATAACTTACGTAAGTCGGCCAGTTTATTTATGCAATTTTATTAAACAACTTCTCATCTTTCTAGGTCAACACAAAACGAGGGCGGGTGAAATATATGTTTATTGCAACTGGTGATTATGACACGGACAGTGCTTTTTCTTAAAGGAAGCGCAATATTGAGATGAATCGTGCTTACAGTGTACGTTGCTTTTATTGCAAATCCTTCTGCACAAAATAAATGGACTTTAAACCAAGCACCAACGGTACTTGAAGAAGCTTTTAAATAGGAATATAATAATTTAAGCAGTGGCACAGTTTAATACAGGTTTCTCGTAGATACAACACGGTGACTCCTTCTATTAGAGTTGCAATTCGTAAGACCCTGGATGCTAAAGCAGACCTTGCCAGCGATTATCGTGTACTGTCACACGGAGTGTAGCAATAGTCTTGTTAATCTCTTTAGTAGGGAAAAACCACGAGCACTACTTTCTATACAGGCATACTACAACGCCTCAAACTATATAGGTGCCATTTGGATCTACACAAAGAAGGTAAGGCAAAGATATATTACGCCCTCACTATGTTAATTAAATCCTACGTTAATTTAGTGCATTCTACGTCGACGCTACGGTGAATACCTATTGTAGGTATCGGGCAGAGTTCCAGAAGCTGTACTACTAAGCTTATTTTTATAATTTGCTGGAATATATTTTCTGACCCGATAAAATAATCTACTATTGGTCGCACAAATACCAAGCTTTAAAAAATTTGAATATTTTATGATATCTTTATTATATTTATGTATCTATAATATGTATAAATTAATTAAATATAAATATAATTAAAATAATTATAATTAAAAAAAAAAATTAATTAAAAGTTTTACAAAGCTATGTCCATTTGTTCACATAATTAATTATTTTAGTTTATTTTATTTCGAGCCAAGGATCGTCATGCTCAAACCAATATCGTCGCTTGTGGTGGCGTCATGGACCAGGTCATCGAGTTCCCTTTAATATGGGGATAAAATATGTTCGCGACTTTCTTGCCCGTTCTTCTCATGTGATGGCCGCAAGTTAATGTAAATTCACAACACATAACTAAGTTAGTTTAGTCCAAGAGCGAGTAAGTCAATCACTAAATACCGGGCCAGCATATCCATATATATACCAATCGCCAGTTATACAATCACTTGTACCCAGTGAGTGTCTCTCAGCATAAGTTTTGACTGACAAAAGAACACCATTTCTATCTAAATTTTAGAAAGATACAGAGGGAGAGGGATAGTTAGCGCTTTGGTTGAGACTGTGATTAGTCAAACCATTATTGATAATTTAATTTACATTTCTTAACACTTTGACACCCATGGAGCAGGCACAATGGAATAAATATATTGTTCGCAGTCATGACCGGCATACCGTTCACAATATGCGGCAATAAGCGAACATCAATCCACCCATAGTTAACTATGCGGCATGTGCATACGGTGATAAAAATAACATTTTACCGGCTTCGAAATCGGCACCTAGCTAAAGATAACGTAAATATATGGCACGGGATCAATAAGACTGACAACAGTATCGCCTGTGTGAGCGTTCCATCTAAGAATTGAGTTTTTCTGAATTAGGAAATGAAATACAGACCTATCATTGGCAATTGCGCTGTACGACCAACACAGAAAATATTTTGTTAGTTGTAATGCGCGTATTTAACATACCAACGTTCTATGTGTATATTAAAAATATTGTACATATATTTGTTTTCTTACACCATTCGTCCATTGGCGATGACTCGTTGGTGGATTGAGCACAGCATGCGTGTAAACGACTACGCTAATATTGACGAGAAAAGATACCAAATAATTAAAATAGCTGTAGTAATTATTTTATAAATGCAGTGTATAAAATTAATAAGTTTAGGCCAAAGATACAAGTAAAGCTTTCCTAGTTTACGAGTTATAGAAGCCGCAGAACTATAGATGAGTTCAAAAGTTTACTGCGCAGTACGTTATAAAACTGACCGTAGTAATTTTTACATGAATAAATTATCTTATATGCGTTTCCGTTAAATTAAAAAAAGCTGGTAAATAGCAAATGCACCTGCTTCTCGTGTATTAACATTTAAATATGAGAGATTAGATGTCTTAGAACAACAGGGAGAGTTTGAGTTTCTATACGCGTTCTACCGATTTTTTTACAGGAACTGCTTTGAGGAACTGATTGAACTGGTACCGACATCTCCAAGTTATGTTTTGTTTTCAATTGGTTATAAAGATAGCTCCCGCATTATGTATTATTCCTGTGTGACGAAGTACTTTACAAACGTTAAAACAACCTTTTTGTGAATAACACAAATTCTTGCCTCGTTTCTGGCTCGAACCTACTACATTCGACGCAAAGGCACATACAAGGCAACCACTTGAACCACTACGCTTTTCGGGCAATAAACGTACTATTTGACATTTCAATTAGGTAGTACACCCTTTCCAAGAGGCTTACCGTTTCCAGCACAGTATTTCTACCACGTACGTGCAGGCTCTTGTATAAACTATGTGCTCTTGTATAAAACGAACAGTTTGGCTTGGTATTCTTTAAAACATGAACTTTAAGGATATCCTTATAAGCATGTTAGCTGCGGTTTGGTTATGCATACACTTGCCATTAAAAGACTAAGTAGAAGATAACATTTATCTTCAAGTGGGCCGCTAGACCAAATTAGTTCATTTAGCTCGACGGTGGCTGAAATATTTAAAACAGTGGTTTTCTCCACATCTAATTTCATAATTCCTATTGTAAATACAATCATTATTTAGAAAGCTATTTCTTTTGCAATAATATAGTTTTATTAACAGCTTACACGATGTTTTTGATACAATATAAGGTCGTCTGGTTTCTTTCCAGATACATAGTTCAAGATCTCCATAATTACATAATTGTTTCTGATTTTGATGATACAAACTATATTTATCCGATAGTCTATTAACTACATATATGTAACATTTCATCAAATTCAGATTTGCCATCAAAAATATTGATGACATAGTTTCTAGTAAGAACGTAACGGTACCGATTTTCGTCATACACAAAAGCTATTTCGTAGACAAAGAATCAATATACCGATCGGTGATATACATACCGATGAAGTATATTCACATATATAGTCATTCAGGTAATACATTTCTAATATTGATACGTGATCTCTTGCTAGTAGTATAGTTGATCTAAATCCTTGGTTTCCACCAGCATATACGATATCCAAGAGCGCTTAGAAAGTACGTTTTATTCACCGTCATCATTGCGAATCTCGCTCCAGACACATGGCTAAGTTAATTACTTTTATGACACGAATAAATACGAATCATGTGCGAATTTGGCGAGTTGTACAAACTTAAACGTATTTGCCGCTAATCGATTCCCATAAAGTTAATTCTACCGTGGGTGTATTCGAACGTCTACTTACGTAAGATTCCTTTGAGCCCGATGGAATGTTTTATTTATCTGTTGGTAAGTATTACTGCCGATTCTCTGTAAATAATTTATTTTTACTTCAAAAGTCATGCTGGGCGTCCTCATTAATCATGGAGTACCTAAGTAATACTTTTCAGACGAATATAAATCTGTGAGTAGGTACTGTTATAAAACAATGCCACAAGGTTGTATGCCTCAATTTTTGTCTTACTTATATACATATATTACTAGTTTTAGCCCACGGCTTCTCTCGCGTACAAGTTGCATTATACCACAACAAAATAGTGTTCTGTTCTATCAAGTATAATGCCGTGCATAAAAGTTTGCGTTCGAAGTAAAATCTTAGCTACTTGTCTCTATTTCATTGTTAAACCGGCGATATGATGAACAAATTTACATGTCGGCTGAACTACAATGTCATTGACAAATTATATCTATTCTTTAATAAGTAATACTTTAAAGATTTTCTGGAGATATTAAATCTTATGAGTCGCGACCATATACAGGTGTCCGGTAATTAATGGATAACCTTGAAATGTCTTATAGTAGAACTGAAGGCCGTTCAGAAAAAAGAAAAAATATTAAATATATTTAATTATTAAAAAGTGCAAGCTATATTAGCATAGTATACTTTTGACTGTCTATCTATTAGCATAATTAGTGTTTAATAATAAAACAACAACTCCCGTGTGGGATTCGAACCCACAACTTTCAGCGCAGTGCCAGCGACCACATAAACTACTACCCCATACATGCGTTCGAAAGTGTTATGGTGTTGTTAATTAAGTGATACACAAATAATTGTTCAGAGTCCGTACGTTTTGTGTCCCTTAACTTAGTTGTCTGTCAAGTCCCCGTGACAGGGCTTGACCTACAGTGAGGGTGACGATGACGTCATACAATTTACTCATTATGTAGGTAGGTTTTTGCAACCTGAACTATGTAAAAACACGACCAGAATAGTAGCTAATTGTTTCAGCCGAGTTTTAACAAAGCTAGCATAAACGTCAAAATTAATGGACGATTATTTTATACTCGCTTTTGCCTGCAGCTTGGCTCGCATCCTAGTAGGTTAGATTATGTAGAAACAGTACTTTTTAAAAATAAAATGTTGTCTACGTTACTCGGGATAATATAACTTACCAATGGTAAGAATTTTTAAAATCAGTTCATTAGTTTTTAAGATGCATCCTTACAAACAAACAAACAAAAAAGTAATATATCCTCTTTATAATATTATTATTCAAGTTCGTCGATTATAGGAATTAAGCATGATTAATAAATAGTATTTGTTTTGCTTATAAATATGTATATACGTGCATAAATATATAATATTTCGTCTATATATTATAATTGAGCTATTTGCTCGTTCCACCATTTATCGTTAGTAATCTCCTAATATCTATTGGCTTATAGCGTAATAAAACTCTAGAGAGCGACGCCTCTTTGATTTACCCTCTCGCAAATCATAACCGATACCGTACTTAAATGGTGTTCACACACACATCTATGTTTTACACACACACAGTTTAATGATGTGTGTCTATGAATAGTCATAATAAGTTAGCCACAATCTATTGATTTAAACGAAGATAATTAAATTAATCAGAGATAATTTTATACGTATAAACGTGAGCCTGTGTATGTAGATATACGTAAAAATAGAGTCGCGTCTGAGTCAACGAAGAGGAAACCAGAAGTGTATTAGAACATTTTGCTGGCCGTGCTATTAGATCTCACAATAGCCGGCGAACTGACGTCTACCTGATACATAGCTAGACTTCGCAATGCTACTATCTATCTTCCAACCGGAAACCTAAAAATTTGCTCGACTCGGTACCGAACCCAAGTTTTCACTGAGGAGGTCTATCTATTTACTTGAGATCAGTGGAATCACAACATGTCGAATATGATGTCCTATGGTAATTTGCGTTCAAATAATTTATGAATAATAATTTCCTTGCTGGTTTCTGAAATAAACGAGCCATACTACTCTACTTTCACCCAGAGACAAGTACAGTCATCAGTATGTATGTAAAACTTATTTTCGAAATCAGCTTCTATATTTAAATGTCACCACGTAGATACAAAGTCTACCACCAAATACTGGTACAAAACTGTCGTTAACACGAAGAACTAGATATAAAACTAAAATATAACAAAAGCAGTTGTACATAAGCAGTTGGTAATAACTTTTTTATCTGTCACAGTGCCGTTGTAACTTTGTCCTCGGGCGTTTCAAGACGAACTCTTACAAGCGTACAAGTTCGTGTAGAACTTCATATGAATATATTTGTAGGTACAACTAAGATATTTCTGAATCTATATGTTATGTGTAAGAAGTTGTGTATTGTAATTGTGTAAAATAGTGGCCGAATTTCACAAAATATTTACATACTTATTTAAACACTAGATGTGCTCGCGGTTTTACCCGCGTTTATAGTTACTGCGCCGCCCGCGTGGGTCGTAGCGTCATGTTATATAGCCTATAGCCTTCCTCGATATATAGGCTATCTAACACTAAAATAATTTTTCAATTTGTACCAGTAGTTCCTTTTTCTTTTTTTTTTACGTGACGGAATGCAATGACGCTTATCCCTCCGCGGGGGCGGGCGGAGGGATTATGTCGGACTCGCCGGGGTAAGATAAAGATGTTAAAAGATAATGTACCTCCCGGAATACCGACTAAACCTACCACGGTGTTCCTCGACAAAACCACTATCGACGGGGCCGCGCGAATCACTTTCGCATACGGTCGCGACCCCGCCGAGGTTTCGGCCCGCCGTATGAAACGGCAGGCTACTACACGAGAGACCTACCCAAAATAGGCACTACTTCACACTATAAAAACCCTACTGTCTCCCCCCTAGAGGGGAGACGGACTCGAAACAGAGGCGCGCGTGGGAACACGCACGCCGCCTCTCGGACCTGGTGCTGAATGGATGGCGGGCAGGCCCACAAAGCCCGCCACCCCCAGGTCAAACCTCAAGGTGGCTGGAGGTCATCGCGCGCCCTCCGGCGCCCGGCTCTGCGGTTGGGTAGAGGGTATATACGCTCCCTCTCTCGCTCCGCCGCCTCCTTGATGGAAAGTACCAGTAGTTCCTGAGATAAGCGCGTTCAACCAAACAAACAAATAAACTCTTCAGCTTTATAATATTATTATAGATTTCTAACTTGCTACTCTTTTTTCCCATATATACTTAAACTATGCGAAATCACTGTAAATAGAGAGGTTAACTCACAAGGGTAATAAGTAAACATGGTCTTCATATAACGCAATTATTTAAATAGCATTTAATAATTACATTAGTCAAATCGGTAATCGCGTTTATACAAATATGCGGTGACTTATGTATATACAGCGATGGTTTCGATAACACACTGGTTTAAATTACCTCGTCACCAATATGAATGCAAAAGGAACATGTCCATTTCTGAGCCCACATGTTACAGCCAAAATTTTTACTGCAAAAACAGCGTCATTTCATCACTAAACAAAATCATAAAAAACAAATTGAATTCACAATGGTTAAAAGGAGAAAATATATTTTATGTTAATTAATTTTGACTTAATTTGAAGTTAAAGCCATGTGTTACAATCACTATTTTACTGTAAAATGTTTGTTATTTTATCAATACACAAAATCACAAAGAACAATATTCAATTTACGATGGTAAAATATTATTTTATATCAATTAATTATGTTCAGTTAAAAAGACACGGTGTCAGATTTTTAAACTTCAATATTCAAGTTTGACAATGACGTTTAACGTAAAAATTCAAAATTACATTCTTTCGGTTGTGCTTGTGCCGTATTAAATATCGGTGCTATTTGGTTCTTGTTTAATTTCTCATTACAAATCAGCTGAAAGAATAATAATTTTTATTTTAATGTACCGCGGCTTGTAAACTTATCCATTAACTAATCTACCCTAGTCTCACAGTCGAATAAAAATATCTCATTATTGCAATTGCCAATTTGAATGAAATAAAGTAGAAGTAAAGTAAATAGTGTATTTCTCTAACAAATGCCACCAATTTTATGATTGTAATAAGTAGTACCCAAAGATGTAGGAAAAACGGGGGATCTCCATTTATATGTTTCACTCACGGTAGTAAAATTTCACCTAGGTATAGTTGATGTTATTTGTATCCATTGTATTAAAACTTATATATAATATAAATACAAGTTCTCTTTAAATTTCGACCTTTTAACATAACAGTAGCTCACAAACAAAATGACGACGCAATTTCCCTTTAAGTTATACATTCCATTTGAAATTTAAAACGATTTCATATCTAGAATAAAATGGCGTTTGTTCAGACTAAGCAAGATTAATTTTTATTAAGATAATGAACTCAGGTACTCTTGAATTGAAAAATGAAATTGCACTTTAATACGCCTTAAGTCCGCCGCGCAGGTCCGCCGATTCGCAATAAAATGGAAACTAATATTAGGAGAGACTATTATCTTCAACAACTGCTTTAATTGTAAAATTGAATACCTTAGTTTTATTCTACCCTACTAAAGATATATTTAGGTAACATTTATTTACTTATTAGGTGTATTTTGTTTTTAAAGGTTGATAACGGATTAAACTGTATAAGTATTCCTTAAGCTACTGAGTCGCAGCGACACACCGGCGACCAGACACAGTTAAAATTATTAAAAAGCAATCGACTTATACACCATTACTTATAAATAAATATAAAATACTGCATTTACAGTATTTCGATGAATACTATAATTGCTAATTTTCAGATACAGTGTTCCAAAGCTTGAAGATGCTATGGCTATACGCTGTTCATATAAAATAGGACACAGACACAACAAAAATACATCAATAGTGTTTGCAATTCTGACATAAGCAGTAGGCGAGTATTTTGGCATCAACGGGACAGTGCCGGGCTCACTACAACTAAAACTTAAACAATGTGAACTATCTCGTAACAAATTTGATTGAAATCCCGAAAACCCGGCTATCGACTCGGGAGTTCAAGTGGCTGCATTTCGATTCTAATCAAGCATCAAGTCACTGTAGTTATTGTAGAGATGCAAGTCACACTAGACCACAGAGAGATTTTACGAATGCAACATAAATCTTAGCTATTGTTATGAAAGAGAAAGGATTACACAGAATTACTTTACAAAAAAGAACAAATCGCAGGTAAGTTAGCTAAACATTAAAATTAAAACGAGTGGCTTTTGCTCGCAGGGTTTTTGAAAATTATTCTAATGCGTTTAACAATGAGTCTGTAATGTCGGCAAATTTACATTTAAAACAAAATGCCTGTGCTTATACCTACATTTTAATAAAGTAGAATTGTTAAGGGCATTTTCAGTGTGAAATTAGGAATACCAACGTCATTTCGCTTAATGTCATGAAAATAAAATTCCTTTATTTCAAATGTACTTTTCGATATTGTTTGGTAATTGTAAAAGACTTTTGGGTGTCCACTACAGAACATTTGTTTTATGGTTTCCACCAGTTGGGTTATACTTAACTATCTTTAAGTTATTATAAAATATGCTTAATTTTGATGTGTTAATTTCTTTAAAATAAACCGACCTCGAAAAGGAGAATAGTAATAATAATATCCCCGATACCGAATTTTGGTCCCGGTGGCCAACCTTAACGGGGACAGGCCATTTGCGCAGGACATATAGTGCACAAGGGTGTTCACAAACACAAGTGCGCTTTTTGTTCTCCAACTCTCATAATCCGATGCGACGGCAATACGATACGACCGGAAAGAGATTAAGTTGGAGAGAGAAAGGAGAATAATAACGCAATGTTCATCTATAGAAATAATCGTAGCATAGAGGTCTCTAATATGAGTGGTGAGTAGGCAGAAATTAACAAGATAAAATTTAAGTCTATCTTGTGAATTAAAGTCAGTCGAAGATACAGTTCGTGTTTTAAAAATACATATATTCACTTTTGTGAACGTTAACAGTGAATAAAACACGGCCGAACGTCGATTCCGCGATAGTTGACTATGCTCTTCGCCAAGTCATTGTCGTTCATCTATACTGCTGTCATAAGGATATAAGACGTATTTTAATTTTATAAATATACCGCCAGATGCGTAATTTTTTACTAATTCCAAATACATAAAACACAATTTCGAAAAATTGGTAGGTTCCCTGTTTCCTTAAGGCTATTAATATATTAATCTATTTTTATCAAATCATTACAGTATTAATAATTTAGGACCAGGTAATTGTAGTAATTTACAGTGAAGTGCAAATAACGAACAATTGAAGTTGAGCTTCGCTAAATGATATTTTATGTCGATGCCACACAATGTAAGTATTAATTCAATGTTTGTTTGTGACGCTGATCAATGAAAGCTGCAAGTGGAGTATAAGCGACGTATCGATTGACGCGAACATTTCAGTGTTACAGCGATAAGATAAAACGCTTTCTGTTAGAGGGACGTTGCAGGCCTGTTGCAAAAGTAGGTTAATAAAACTCGACTGTCAATATTTTAGCCTATCCATTTTGCTAGTCACGTGTTATAATTTTATTTTCCTTTTGTAGGTTTTATACATTTTGCCAACGACTATATAAGTACCTGTCTGTGTAATCTTTTGTTATATATAATATATCTCATGTAGAAAATATTAAAATAAGGTTTAATAAAACAAAAAGACAAATACACCCGAATGTTTGAATATTAAAGATTTTATTCTTTGCCCACGGTTATTGTTATCTGTTGGAACTCTATAAACCCTTGGTTATTTTTACCTATTTCTTTGTTCTGTTTAGTAAATATATCTTATATACACATATACATACATACTATCTTATATATGTACATACTAGGTATAGCCACGTCAGAGCCTCCTATACAGCTCTGAGGTGCCTGAGGGGTAAAGGTTAGATGTTTCTATTTTTATTACAATAAGCTGCCAAGTCCTTCTGCCCTCAAGTACTAAAAGGGTATGTGGTCGACATGAACGTGCAATGTTTATAATTCAAAGTTATAAATACATTTAATTATAATACAGACAGGAACGCACCTTTGACTTTTCGAGTTTATGTGCGTGTTGAATAGTTACTTATCGCTCACTTTAAGGGTGTAGGACAACATTGTAAAGAAACCTGCTTGGATGTGAGGTCTACTAAATGTTCTCGAAGATAATATGTGATGTCTGCCATCCCGCAATGGGCCAGTATGGAGGACCATGGCCTAACTCTTCTCATTCTAAGACGAGACCAGTGCTGATCAATGGGACAATTTACAAACAGGGCTGACTAGTAGGTACTGGATAATACAGTCGTATTTCAAGAAGAAAAATGTATTTGTAGTGTCAAAATAACTACTACTACTACTTACTTATAATTTTGTATTTATCGAAAACCAGGCTCAAGTTCTCTAATGAGTACAAAATGCTAAGTAAATACCATTAAATATTTGTAGCATGTCCGATCACTTTAACGTATAACATTTATATAAATATACAATCGTTGCTTCATATATTATCTCAGGGACTATTAGAAATACGATAAAAGATTTCAGATAAACCCTCTTGGATCATTCTCAGTTATATTTGAGAGAAGTACTCTCAAATATAACTGAGAATGATTGAAAGGGTTTGTATATTCTAAGAGGTATTGTAAATACTCTTAGATATAAGTGAATTCCTATATTGATTATTATAGTTGTACACGACAGCCGTGATTGCCAACATTGACATGAAAGGTATAAGGTATATGTACATATATGTGTGAGAAAGTGAAAGGATATTTTTTGTCCAAACTCTTGTTGGTACGAATCCACAACACTTGACTCGGCTTAATGGCGGCATGACCGTGGAAGCCATTGCATCATCAATGTAGTCATAATAAGTTGTATTAGAAAAATAATAATTAATCATCCGCTTAAACGTTTTACTCGACCATACTCGTAGGGTCTATTATACCGCGTCAAGTAAATTGAGTAAGTAGCCCGTGCATGCTACCCGTGCAAGCGTTTTCGCATATATTTCACGTCTTTACCCGCACGGTGTACAAGATAAGCAAGCAAGCCGCACATGTACCCCACGCCATTGCTTGCTCCAGACATCGTGCACAGGAAACTGTTATGAAACGAGCAAGGATGGTTGCTTGTATGAGAGCTTGCCCATGCAAGCCGCACTTTAAACACTTTTATGTAATATAAGTTTATTTTAATATGGTACAAATAGGTTAATTCAATAGCTCCTAGAAATAATAAAAAATAGGTAACATAGCTTAGGATACGCGAATTATTTCAAATACAGCACTTGTGTCGAATTTGGAAATGAAACATTGCTGAAAGAAAATGTAATTTAAGCTCTACGTTAAAAACCAATTGCAGTGAAATATTGTTTCTAAAAGTAAATTGAAATCAGAGTTGTTTATTAATGTGGCTTCTTGGAGCGATGGTTAAGTTGTCTGAACTTTTCGAAAACATTGTTCTGTCTACTTCGAATAGTAAAGAAGCCAGAAAAAATATTGTCTACAGAGAAATACGGAATAGAAGTTTGAATGGGAAAAAAGACTTTCCTATATTTTAAAATAAAAATAATAGTATTCTTGTTTCACTTTGAAACTAAGCTCAAAGATTCTTTCTATTGAGTTCTCATATTAGTTCGATAGTTATTTCAGTGCCATTGGGGCTACGCTGGTTCTTTAATGTTTGTCAAATGTATTGCGCTGAAATTAGGCATTCATATAATTAATTAATGCTTTTCAATGTAACCGATGATATAAAAATATAAAGAATAAGTCTGAGAGAAAATATATATACCTACGTTAAGAATAATTCTGAAAGAAAATTTATAAACCCCTTTTAAAAATGTAATATAATAAGGGATTAAATGACTATCAAAAATACTAATTGCACAGCATAACGAGCACCGAGGTTAGGTCATGTTAGGTCCCACCCTGAGGTTTGACCTGGGGGTGGTGGGCTTTGTGGGCCTGCCCGCCATCCGTTCAGCACCAGGTCCGAGAGGCGGCGTGCGTGTTCCCACGCGCGCCTCTGTGTCGAGTCCGTCTCCCCTCTAGGGGAGAGACAGTAGGGAATATTACTGAGTGCCTTTGGGTTGGTCTCTTCGCGTAGTGGCCTGCCGTTTCATACGGCGGGCCGAAACCTCGGCGGGATCGCGATCGCATGCGAAAGTGATTCGCGCGGCCCCGTCGATAGCTGTTTTTGTCGAGGAACACCGTGGTAGGTTTAGTCGATATTCCTGGAAGTACATTATCTTTTCAACATCTTTCTTTTACCCCGGCGAGTCCGACACAATCCCTCCACCCGCCCCCGCGGAGGGGTATACGCCAATGCATTCACCCAAGTAAAAGACAAAAAAAAATGTTCCTTCTTAAATCCACCCAAAAATAGTCGTCGGCTTAGTTTAATCTCTTTTAATATATTTTGCTGTGCATTTAGTATTTTTCGTAAGCATATCTTGCTGTACAATTAGCATTTTGTTGCTGTGTAGTTAAATACTACCCATATAATAACAATTCCCGCGCTAGAAATAAATCATGTGTCGCGGCAATCGTTATACACATAAAATAACGGTTATGAAGAACATTCAGACTTAGAACAACTTACTCGCACACTATTTCGGAATAATTCTTTTAATGCAGGGTACTTTACAAACATTCGAGCAATGGTCACAAAGAACACCCAGGGTCGCAACAACCATTTGTGAATCACACAAAGGAGAGTGGACATATTTCATACAATTTTGGGCCCAAATGTAAAAAGATGAAGGTGGTATAATTAGATAGCCAATATTTTATATTACCATCACTGAAAATTCAAAGGACTTTGGCAGTCTAAGAGCTGAGCTATAAGAATTTACATAAAAAATATGCAAGTCCAGTTAAACATGCAAGGTCGATCGTTAATAGCAAAAAGCACGTGTCCAACGAAAAAGCAGTGTTCTTGCAAACGTTATTATAGGAATCTACAAGCATAGTCCTGATTTTCATTGTAAAAACACAGAATTATACGTAACGAAAACTAATCAATGTTGAAGTTTCCATCTCAAATTAACTGTGACATATCTTGACATTTCAAAACAAAGACAGATAAAATAAAATTACATATTTAAATTAACACCATATAGGTTTCTTTATTGCAACATATACGTTGGAGATTTCGTACCCGTTTTTGTTTGAGATCAGCACAGTCTAACAGTTTTGAACTTTTATTAGATTTTACTTTTAAACATTTTGATTCTTTGTAACCCAAAGAGTAAAGTAACTAAACCATAGACTACTCTGATGCTAACGCACGTCAGAACCTTATTTTGTCTAATTATTGTGTTTTATTCAACTAGAAAGTATTTGTAAGATATCTCATTTCCTAGACTGCGGCTTGAGCTGCTTTTACCCATTTTGGTTTAGAAAAATAACATATTTTAAGTCATAATTTATCTTGTTACATTTGGGCCCAAAATATCCACTCTCCTTTTTGTCCCGTGTGAGGATCAAACCCACTACACTCGGCGCGACAGCCGTGGCGAAACGACCACTTAAATCACTGCACTATCCGTGCAGTCGAATGGTTTGAATTGTTAAATACCTCTTGAATATTTGAGAAACCTTTAAAAAAAGGCTGTATGAAATAAAATCGTTATTGCTAATTTAACCTCTGTATCTTCTTCGAAGAGGTTTATGAAAACACTATGTGGGTCTGTGTGTCTATCTGTTAGTGACAGTTTGTTAGTGATAGACATAGCTCCGGAACCACTAGGCCGATTGACAGACACCTTGGGGTCATCCCTCGGTCGAGTTTGAATATGGGCCCTGTGGGTCGAAAGACCCGTGATATAGGGTCACAAGGCCATAGGATCAGGGGTTATCCACCGACAGAGTGAATTGGAAGTCCGAGGGAGAGGCTTTTGCCCAGCAGTGGGACATTACAAAAAGCTGATGGAAAAAAACAATAAAAAAGGTCACATGAAGACGGAGAGGTTGAATCCTGGGTCTTTACACCCATCTCGTTGTTTTTATGCTTTTAGAACTACAAAATATATCCTTAGTTTAACATACATAAGTGCGAACTCTTTATTTTAACCCGAACAAAGTGTTAATTAATATCCAGGGGTTGTTGTACCGTTTGCACTTAGCTACGCCTTTTTACTGAGGATCCTCGTTGGTCTCGGTGGTTAGAACAAAAAGGTCTGTAAATTGTTTAAAGATGTATACTGGTTAGGCTACAAAGTGTTTTATCTCGACGTTAGCCTAATATGTATACTATGTATATGCAGCGTAATATGTATACTAAACGAATTCAAATGAGTAATAGTAGAATAGAATAAAACTGTGGAGCACAAATCCTAGCATACACAATAATAAAAACGGTGATCCAAGGTTACAAATATAGACTGACACTACCTATTTCAATATTGAAAATTGTTTTCAATTGAATTTAGGCCAACTGTTGCATCCAATGGCAAATAAAGTTTTACGTCGATTCCCTTATACGGAAATGTATTGTTATTGTGTTGGAAGTTTGGAACTATGCAACGTCAAAGTCAATAATTAATTATTTATTTAGCTCACAAAGTAATACACGAACGTCAAAGTTTGTACTGTACTTTGCACGAAACCAAATACGACGAAAATCTGATTAAAAACTCTAACCTCTTTATAACTATCTGACGTCATTCGATATATCTTTTATGACGTCAATAGAATATTGTTTATTAGTCGTAAGACCGTATTCATAACTACAGAAATTTCGTTTGTGACGTCATTGCGTAAACTCACAGCCTTCAAAACGTACTGCAAACTAAGCGGATACCGAAAATTAAAACGTCCGTCAACTTTGATTAAATTTTATACTTGCAAACGTACGCCGCAAAATGTGTGAATCCTGACTTAATATATCGAATGAATCAAAATATAAAATTGACTCTGTTTAATGTTTCAATTTCTTTTCATAAATGTTTTGTGTTTACACATCGTACTCGTAAATTAAAACTTAATTTAGTATTTGGCTAATATTTAGATATTTATAGTATGACAATTGCTGGCACCTCGACAGAACTACACATTATATAGGTCTTATTTAGCGATCGCCACAATTAGTCCAGGATAGTACATCAAGCGGTTTAAATTAAGACATATCACAATTTCGCCCAGATATCCCGGCTGGTTATTGGCTGTCTGTATCTTAGAATCCATCATCACCGTATGTAAACGTTGCACAGTGATTCAGTTCGTCAGTGTATAGTCTTCGTTATTGCTATGTGTCGAGGAACCGACAGTGAAAATATAAAAAAATAACCACGTGAGGGTAGTTGCCGAAACCCGCACTTCTGCAGGGCCGCTGGTCTCACTCCAGTCTACCCATGAACGATCGATCCAAATCGGTCGAAACATCGGGAAATATATAGGTATTAGGCTTTAAGTAATTTCCAACGCGATTAATACTCTATGTCTAATATCATATTATTTCAGATTAGATTGCTGCAACTTTTATGAATTAGAATAATAACGTTAGAATGCTGCAAAGAAGAATTAATAAGTGAAGTGTATTTGAACTACTATAGAGTTCAAGTTACTATTAAAAATATAATTACAGCCGCTGAAGAGACGTGTGTAAGAAATGCAATATTAATGTTAAACGAACTGTTTTGAGGATGCAAAGACGTGCAAAGAAGAAAAGTGGTTACGAATAGGTCAGGAAAAGTGTCATTGGGTTTGCCTTTCAAGTAATTTTCAGTATTAGCATGGAGTCTGGAATTGTGCCCGGTAGATAACAATAGAATATCCCCAGAACCATATCTGGCGAAATGAGGATGTAATTGGGATATCTTTTTGGGACTATGGCGTACACTATACACGTACATAAATATATGTGTGTAAAACTATAACGATACTGGGCCTGCACATTGCAAATATTACATATTTATCGGGATCGACTATCGAGAAGGCTCTAAACTCAAAACAATGCATTTAAGAATTTTCATCTGTCCGTGTAATCCAACCTAACATAAAAACGACCGAACGGTTTTAGTTTACCGTTTAGTAGCTTGGGTTCAACTAAAATCTAAGATAAACTCTCTTAGATATAGCACATTGTGTGCTCCACGTAAACTATATTACTGTCGAGCCGGATTTCACGGGGACATAGGCTAATAACATAAAATTTACCGCTTAGAAGCCGTTGCGTTATGTACGTCTTTATTGCTAGTGGCTATGGAAGCTGCAATGCAATTGTGCTTGTATATAGGCATTTACATACTTGTACATAAGTGCATGCTGGAATAGTGATTCCTAAAGGGTTAGGAAGAGGGGTATAGCACCCGTTAACTGCACCAATGTTGTAGTGGTTCACCTCGCTACTGCCACTGCGCCGAGTCTTTAGGGTTCGAATCCCACACAGGACAGCAATTTATGCGATCCAAAAATGGTTGTTCTGCGTCTGGTTGTTCTTTGTGTCCATTGTTTGGTTGTTTGTAAAGTCCCCCGCGACACGGGAAAAACCTAGCGCGGGAGTTGTCTTTTATAAAATAGAAAGAATAATAATAATGTCCTCCTGACTGAATTTCGGTCACGGCGACCAATTTTAACGAAGACTGGTTATCGGCGCAGGAGATATTATAGTGCACAAGTGTATGCGCAAACACAAGTACACTCTCTGTTCCCTAATTCTCATGATCCGATGGGACGAATAATCCGACACGACCGGAGAGAGATCAGACGCAGGACCAATGGCTTTACGTGCTTTCCGAGGCACGGGGGTGTCTAACACCGCCAACTTCCAAACTTCAGGCTCGTATTGAGATTTCTTAACAGAAAAACCCAATAACTTTTTGTTCGCGACCCGGGATTCGAACCCGAGACCTCATGCACAGCAGTCGCATTCCCTACCGCTGCGCCACGGAGGCAGTTATAAATAGAAAGAATATAGAAATGAGAAATACTAATAACCTTTTACCCATATCTTCTTTCTTAACAATTTTTGTTTTACCACATTTTACAAAACTCAGTACGTTAAAAAATTCATATATTTTAACAAGTTTAGATTGCAAGCGACCAGCACCTTCCCCCGCTATATGTTGTTTAGTTACGCCGCTGCTTTCTATTGCGACCTCGTGTGGTGTTAATGATATTAGTGCAACCAATATCAATATTTGTACTTTTGTATAGAATGCTCAAACAATGAATTAACAAAAGTGGTAGTCAAAGGTAAAAAGTTATTCGTATTTAATTAAGCCTGTAGTAATTAATAATAATAATTAACATATTGACTCACAGCAGCACACCGGTGACAATAGACTTTTAATGACGTCTGATATTGTAATACTTGACATATTCATTGAACCGTTTGACTTTAGAGTATTTTTGCTATAATTGATACTTTTGTGTTACATTTTTGATCCAATGTTTTTCGGTACGACAGTTTTTGTTTTAAAGGGTTTTCAATGTAGCCACATATAAAAGGTTTTTCACTACATTGTGATGCGCAATAACATCGAATGATATACCTAGTGTTATTCGGTACAATGGATTTATTCCACAATATTCGTTTTAGAGTACCAGTCAAAAATATATCCGTTACAGCGTGCGTGACAACTTCAATTGAATCTACATTAGTATGTAGATTCAATTGAAGTTGCCACGCACGCTGCAATGGATATATTTATGACATCCATTTTTGACATCAATTTACATCTGGTCTAGCGACCAGATGTAAATGGATGCTAATTTAATAAAGTTTGCTGACTGGGCAGTTCGAATACGACACAAAAGAGGCACTTGATGGTAGACATAATAAAATGATACAAGCTGGAAGTTTAGAAAGACTCTTCTTTTTAATTTTTGCCTTTTAAAATTACTGCTTTCTGTCTGATGGTAAGCAGTCGTGTAGTCCACAAACAGAGGCCTCCATAACTCGTTCTCACGTGAAGTGGGCCAAGGTCTTTACTTGGACGGCCGAGGAGGTGGTATTGACGCCACGTTTAAAAGACCCGGGATCGAAGGAAGAAGGAAACACGTGCAGCGGCAGAGAATTCCAAGTTTTAAAAGTTGCGCATAGGTAGGTAAGAGGAGCCAAACTTCTTGGTACGCGTGCTTATTGGCTCTATCGTGTCTATGACCCTTAGGTGATATCTAAGCCCAGCACGTGTTGTTCTGGACACCACTATAGTATGTGAAGTATTAAGTAAATATAATCTTTTTTATTTAAATTTGGCTCACTAAAGGTGTACCTACTTGAAAATATTTAATAAATAGCTATAAACTAAAATCATTACATTGTATGCTCTCTAAAATAGTGAGCACATTCACATATACTCTGCAGGCTTAAATACACATTTTGAAAAAAAATACAAAAATAAAAATATACAACGATCGGAAAATGAGAAGCTTTTAAGAAGCTTCATAAAAATAAAAATAATTACAGATTTAAAGTTTAAGTACAGTGTTGGTTATTAATCGCTTTATTTATTTCCCTCCTTGCTGAGGCTAACGAACTTATGAAGATATTGAAATTACCGCGAATGTCATTATAAAATTTTCCCATTCTATACCTACAGAGGACTGTGACTACCCACATTAGTTCGAGCTCTTGGAAGCGAAATAGTTTTTCAGTAGCAAAGGCGGCTCTCCGGAAGCGGGACGACAAAGTGTATGTTCTCCTCAAAGTCAATGTATCCATTAATAATTTTATAAAGGAATATATCGTCGGAAGCCTTTCGCCGCGAATACAAAGATGACATTTTGAAATATTCGAGTCTAGTTTGATAGGAAATTAATATTCTACACATGTTATTTGTGAACGTAAGATGATACAAAAACTTCTTTTGGACTTGTTCGACTCTATTTGCATGTACAACATACGTTTTTTTCTAAACAAAGCTTGCGTGATGCGTTGCTTGCGTTCAAGGATGCTTCGCACAATACAATTATATACGGGTATTATAACTTTAGGGTCCTTAAAAGATCTGAGTTGTCTTGATATCCCGTCATTTGCTTGGCTCTCTTAACCACAGAATATATATGTTCTCTAAAACTAAGGTGTGCATCCAATGTACCTCACTAAGCTCTAAAGTCTAGATCATTAATTTTGTAAATTCCAAAAAACGGATACTTTCTTTTTGAAAATTTATCACCAAGCATTTACTTTGATTTAAGACCATGTGGTTGTTATTACACTATCTGTTTAGATAGTTAAAGTCAGCCTGCAATTTGTGTATATCAGAATTTGTTTTGACAGTTGTATACAATTTTAGGTCATCAGCGTATAGCTGGAACTTACATTTCAATGTCTTTGCTAATTCGTCTATAAATACATTTAAAAAATATAATATGTAGAGGGAGGTTGCTATCAATGGACTATTTAAGTTTGACATCGCATATTTTTTAAAATTATAATTGTGAATGAAATGAAGCAAAGATTATATAGATACAGCACTGATTTAACTTATTCAAACTTAAGAAAACTAATGATCAAATATTTTTTGCTCGTTGCCTCCTTTGGACCATAGTCGTATTAATCGGTCCACTAAGATGCCATCAATGGACTTAAGAAATTTGAGGTAATGGTTCAAACAAGGCAATTTTTATTAAATTGCTAAAACACCTAAACAATAAAAATATTATTAAACTAAAAATATTTGGCAAATAATTAAGAGATCCATATAATTCGTAAAAATTAGCAGTATTTAAATTATTATTGAAATAAAAATATTTTCGGGTCAAATCAACCAAATCAAATAAAAAAATTGCCATTCAACCATTTTACGCTTTGCATTGAGGTCAAAAATATTTCTTTATGGATTTTAACACTACATGCTTTACATATCATACATTGTAAACCTATTCTGTTCTTTCATACTGACTCAATAGCAAGAGTCATACTTGTTATATTCCAAGTATAATATTTTTGTTTTGTCGTCGACATTCTGTAACAATAACAAATTCGTATTAGATACGTAATACCTCCGTGTGCATTAACATCCTGATTACTTATTTACTAAAATCAAGTGGTTATTGTATAATATGTATGTATTTACAAAAGAAAAAGGTATATATGTATGTTTATCGATTGTCTAGTACCCATAGTACAAGCTCTGCTTAGTTTGGGCTAGATGGTGTTGTGTGTATGTGGTAGAATATATTATATTATTATTATATTGTAAAAAGCTCAAAATTATAAAAAGTTTCCTTGATTGGACCAGTCCAATGATAGGCTCACCTACGCGGTCCAATGGTAGCAACAGGACACATCTTATTCCAAAAGAAGTACTACATTTAAAATTCATATCTGCTGATAAAAAATAATATTTCTAAAGTAATCTTAAATAACTGAAACAAAATATTATAACACTTACATTAGTTTTAGATTACCAAAATTTTATATCCCGAGCATCGATTTCACACTTAAACATATCACTCACGGCCGGCGATACTAAGGTTGCGAGGGGAGGAGGGTGGTGAGTATGATGCTTGTAGCGCATTTTGAAACGTACCGATGTCTATCTAGCTGTGATATTTTACTAATTAAGCATTGAAATATTTAAGTGGCACTGGTCCAATGATCGAAACCTTCCACTATATATATATGTATATGTACATATATTATATTTTTTAAATGCAACTCTCGCTCTAGGAATAATTCCAGTGTCGCGGGGGACTTTACAGATATTCAAACAACGGGCACACGGAACACCTAGACTCGGAACAACTATTTGTGAATCACATAAATTTTTTCACGTGTGATCGAACCTACAACGCTCGGTGCGTCTTCAGTGGCGAGGCGATCACTTATCCCGTAGTGGCAGTCTCGCCACTGGTGTAGTCATATATGTATATACTCGAGTCTGAGATATATCCGGTTCTACCAAATAGATAGCAGCTTACTATAATAATATAATAATAATACGAACTCCTCTAGGACAGTTATTATCGCATCATGAGACTAACGCGATATCGGAGTGCACAGTACACTAGCTTTTAAACAACCACCTTCGCCTTGTGATATAAACAAAATAAATAAAAGCGCACAAACCGCAGGGCTGCTTGTGGCGAGCTGAATGTGAGTGGTGACACTGCGGTCCTAAATGCCTCAAAGAGTCGATTAGGGCTTTGTCCCCCGCTTGCTGTTTCTAGTTGGCTGGGGTGGAACTTCAAGAGCATCCGTAATACTCTCAACTCTGGCTTGCCTTGGTCGGCCGGTCAGAAAGGGGCTGCTAGAGCTATATGCTTGGGGGATGAAAGTGTCATTTTTAAGGGCATAACTACGGGGAAACACACTCCGGGTCTCCATTGTCACGTGTCTAACTTCTTGTGTACATACGCTAAACTGGCCTTAAGGAAGACGATGTTCTTCAAAAGGCTTGTAACATCGACGTGATCGAAAGTGACCGGAGGTAACTTATCAAGTCTATCAAGTCCTTCGTCACAAACGTGGGCACGTCGTCAGGATCGGTTTCCTTCAGCAGCGTGATGATATCCTGCAGACTTTTCTTAATCCCGTCACGCATTGTTACACGCAATACCACTATTGTTAATTATGTATTGCTTTGTCTCATGTGAAAGATGCAATGAAGCAATCAATTATTATCTATTATTATACATAGACTCACTCCCAAATACCCGAAAGTGAAGGCAAAATAATATTACAATCACACTTTGTCAGCTTAGTATTTAAGTCCCACATAATAGAGCTTATCGTGCTCAATCCTCTAGAATTCAGCTCGGTAAGCGAGTTCTATCACTGAGTCCATCTCCGTGCTAGTAATTCTTTGATAGACATCTCCTAAAATACTTTGCCTAAACTACTCTGTAATTGAACCTTAGGTTGTCTATCGACAATCCATTATTATATTATATTTATTTCAATTCTTTTATATTTCCTTGTGCCGTAATCATCAACATCTTTCGCGATTATAAAATAAAAGGAAATATTAATTTCTTTTGGCCTCAAATTTCGGATAATAATATAGGAGTTATTTGTTGTATTTTTTAGTTCTTAATAGGCTTGCGTTTGACCGCGATCTCACTTGTTGTAAAGTGACGATGCAGTCGACGGTGAGCACGCTTGCCTAGAAGATAACTATTCACTTGCGACTTGAATACACCAAGATTGTACTTATCGGCAAACACAGACTTAGTTAGCGATTTACACTACATTCACTTTAAATAAATAAACGTATAAAAAGTTACAGGTAGGTATACTTACAGTCTGCAGGTAGAAGAGATAGAAGAGATTCACTATCTCCACAAAAGTTTCCAAGCCCATCGCTACAACCCACGGGAGAAGCATGAATTTGATGTCCTGAAACAAAACATTATAAATTTAATAAACATTTTTGGATCTATTATCCTAATACATAATATATACAGCTCGCGTCTCTAGGTTACTGTCACCGCTTATTAGATAATAGATACGTGAGAAAGACTTGCAAGCAATTGAGAACCACTTGCGCAATACCAATCCATAAAAAAACAATGTCATTTTGGTTCAATTTTACTGGTAGATAACGATTGAGTTAGTTTAGAGTTATGCTCATAATTTTACTCGTATGATATTCCAATTAATTTGTATATTTATGTATAACGTTATAATGCAATAGAATTTAATTCGAACGGATTTGTGCACGCTAGCTACCAATACTTTGGATAATGTTTATCGATCGCCTGGTAAAGGCGCAGTATATTTATGAATGCAACTTAGCTTACCGAAGAAATATCACGCCATGTTGATCAATAACGACTTTATTCAATGTTTCGTTCGTTTAGAAGGGCATTGCTTAGAAAAGTACCTACGACCCCTATCACTAGCCGCTGTCATCTGAAATTTGCTCAAACTAATTGCCTATATTTGAAAGATTTTTATAAAGAGTATAAAAATCTTTCAAAATAGAGTTCCCTAAATGATTACTTTTTCGATCTTATTTAATTAACGTCTAATATCACCTGAATTATTATTAATGTTTACATTTGATGTTTATTAGACTAGATAGGAATCCTACGATGAGTATATTTTATTACGAAATTAAGCCTTCTATTTCAGTTTAACTTTGTAAATGCTACGTTTAAGTGAAGATCCGGCTCTAATTTGCTCACGACACTTGAATTAATATTCTATGCGTGGCACATTAAAATACTGTTCAATGTATTTTCATTCGCCACTATTTAAGTGCACAAAAATTAAGGTAATAACTTGTAGTTGTCCCAATAAACAACATACACAGTTCATTTGCAGTAAATGTACATTTTATAGCCGATGTGTACAGCATTTGTACTGTCCCGCATGATCAATGGTAAGAGTGTATACGCTAGCACTCAGTTCAAAGTCGTCTAAACTCCACTTCAATTCCACACGAATTTTATGAACGTTACAGGTCAAATTTTGTTTGCCACTATGATGTTGATCGTTTTAGGTTTATCGCATACTGCGGACAGCGGCGGAAACAGTAATTTTTGCGAACGTGACACTTTAAAATAAAAACTAGTTCGTACGATAAACTACCAGTTTCTGAAAGGCATACAAACATTAGTTAACAGGGCTGGCAAGCTGGGATTGGCTGACTAAATTAGGAATCACCACTTGACATATCTTTCACGTCGACAGCTCATTGATAATCCTTTCAGAAGTTATGTGTAAGGCTTTAAACCTTTCACTTTTACTGAAAAGTGCCCGAAAGTCGTGTTAGGTAAAAGTGTAAGTATAAAAAGTATAATATTAGTTACAAAGGTAGTACTAACTGTAATAAACAACAAAAAGGTCCGAGATTTAAATATATTTGTGTCCATATGACATCTAATACATATGTATGTGTGCCCACTCTTCTTAGTGTGGACACTTTGTCGTTAAATTATTTTCTATTTATCATTGTCTAATACTTTTTTGAGATAGCATATAATAACAAATAGATACGTATCATGTATATCATCTTGTATTTAAAATACCTACGTAGGCTTGCAGCAGAAGAGCTTTGAATGCCGTCTATTAAGTTAGGTGCCAAATACTATTTGCTAAATGCTAACGATTCTAAATGTTAATTGCACTTTACTCAAGATTGTAAACGCCGTGTGGTATGTTCTGAACGACAAAGTCGCAAATAAGTGTGTAATTATTTTGCTATTTTAAATGCAAATAATGTAATTGGGCTTCATTCTCAAAATATTTTTTAAACACTTTCAATTTCAAACTTTATTACATTTGCATATTTGCATTGCAACCTAACTAAAAGACTTTTGTACATTATGGAAATGTAGAAAAGGTCTTTTAGTTAGGTTTGGCAATCATAATGGGCCTGTCGGGCACAGCAACAATGATATTGGGTTGGTAAATATTGGGATGGATATTTTAGATACTCGTCTATATTTAAAATCCTACGTCGACGTAAAATCGTCAATCGAATCGTCTACATTTAAAATCCTCAAAGTATGACACTTATTTCAGATGTTGCCATTCGAAGCAGGCCACAAAGCGTCAATGCTCGTAATGCTGAATTTCAGTAAATATGTATTAAGTTTTGACGTCACCGAATTGTTATTATTATTGTTTATACATTAAAAAATCCTCTTCCATTTTTGATATTGTATGTATATATTTTTTAAACTTTATTGTGACAAGCTCTTTGCTGTGTTTACACATACGTAATAATAAATTTGAAGCTGCCTGTGGCCTATCAATCTACGGCTGTAGTCGTAAAATGTTTGTAATCGGATAACTTGGATTTCGATATATCTAGTTCCATTAACCACTTCGTTGGTTCAGCTGCCACAATCAGATGACGTAAATTCTGTGAAATGTTTTTAGAATAAACGTTCGAGACATGTTTTTGCAACTGGAATTCGAATATATATATACATATATTTCTCCAATTTATAAGTTATCCTCATGTATGTAAAAATTGTAAAGAAGATGTTATAATAAAGGTAAAGATACTTGCAGGAACTGTCGGCCAGTATCTTTTTAACCGACTTAAAAAAAAGAGGGAGGTTCTCAATTCGACTGTATGTTTTTTTATGTGTAACTTTTTCGAGAATAATCGATTTTGATGATTCTTTTGCATTTAAAAGCTGATGTTTTCCATTTGCTCCCATTTAATTTTGATCAAGATTTGACCATTCGTTTTCGAGTTATCCTTAATAATACGTATTTTGTTGACTTCGCCTACATTTATGATGTTAAAATTTTTTGCAATAACAAAATAAACAACTGTGTGGGATGGTCCGAAAGCCCCTCGTATTATTTCGAGATAGTCCCATTCCAATTTGGTGATGTTCTGATAAAGATCTTCGGCTTTATACAACGGCATTCTTTAATAAATGACAGCAAATCTGCCGTGATTGTTACAATCACATACGTATAGGTATGTATACTCGATAAATAACTGGGCAACAAACGACTAATAAGACAATTGCACTACACCTAAATATAGGCATAAAACGTCTTATGAATCCGCGAAGCTTTGGTAAAAGTTCTACATAGTTTTAGAATACGTTGCTGCTTGGAACCCTTGACAGAAAGGTCTAATAACACTTTGCCCGGGTATCGAAACCATTACCTCTCACACAGTTGTTGCTTTTACCACCGCTATACTGACGCAGACTTTTGTTGTAAATTACAATTAATTTATTAATATAGTAACTATAATTTAAGCAATAACCTGCATTGTCTAGTTCTATTTCCATTATGTTATCATAGCAAACAAGATGCGTCCTCATTTGCCCCACTAAATCGAGCGGGCAATTTATGCTGGTGATATTTTCACTGAGGCCGTGCTTAATCCAAACTGTGGCTCACGCAAATGCTAACAATGATTAAATCGTTTATAACCTGATTAAAATACGTGCCGTTTTCATTGTGCTATCATAAACAATGACATTTACGTGGCATTTATTCATGCCCATGGAATTAATAAGTGCTACGTACAAATACTTATTAATTCTACGTTTAATACATTATGCAATCCGAATAACAAAGTATACGAGGTTTACAATAGCGAAAATAATACTACCACTGAAAAAAGTTGTTAAAATGTTTAAGGTGACTTTATTTAAATATACCAATAATCCCACGCCAAACTTCAGAGATTGGCAAGGCAAAGCTATATTACGTCATACAAACACATTATACATTTTAAAATTTCGCCATCTTTGATTTTAAGTTAGGACAGGATAAGCTGTGAGCCTGTTTCCACTTTGCGTTTACCGAACATAGTGTCATATACCATGCCAGAACTGAGAGTTTCTTGTAAGAGGAACCCAATACACATGCCGTTCCGATAATACGAGTAGAACCGAGACCTTAAATGAACTTGTGAATATCAGCAGCTGTATAATTCTATACGATATTGTGCATTATTACTAACGATAATATGGATTGAAATTAAACACTTTATACGGATTTTGTCACGTTGTTTATTTTACTTTAAACACTGTTATCACATAATTTTGAAAAAAAAAAAATAAAAAAAAAAAAACAACGCGACAAAATCCGTATAAAGTGTTTAATTTCAATGTATAACATTCGCGTAAACATAAGACAATATTAGATAATATGGATTATAAGATACTTAACCCATTTTTCATTATAATTGCGCTGTCTATATTTCACTATGACCTCAAACAGTAGATACATCATATTAACAAAGTTATGTTGTCAATGGAACAATTAGTCAAAGCCAAAGGCTGTTCAAAGACAAGAATCAAAATGAACTATCTAACTGCTTTACACTGAATGTTGCCAACCCACATGCAAAAAATTCATATGTTTCAAACCAAACATACGTGTCAAAGAGCACTTTTCGTAATGTTTTTTTTACCGTTGGACGTTTGCGCCGTACTCTAAAAATGCATATGAAAAGCCTCATGTGGAAAATAACTCACTAAATATATACATCATTTATGAGATTTTCTATTCGTTTGATACGAGTTTTACAAACATTAACGTACTTTTTGAATTGTTGCCATTTATTATGTCTAAAGCACGTCGTACGAACTAGTTCTACGGCATATTCAAAAATATTATTCCATTTTGTATTCAATGGTTGCGGTATTTATTTGTATTTATTTATTTATTTATTTTTTTTTTGTTAGGAAGACCAACAGCTTTGAAATACATAGTAGTGTAAAATATATGCAACAGAGAGCCAATGATAGGTCTCCACGACTAATTCTTAAATAACAATGCGTGGACAGTAATTACTTTATCACTTAAACATCTAAAATATAACAAATAAAGTAAAATCAATCAGAATTATACCTTGCAAAAAAATCAAGACTGAGCATGCGCTTCACTGCAGCCGGTTGAGTATTAAAAACGTCAATGTCGAACTTTCTTACTTGTTCGTTTAAAATATCACTCGATGAGAGAAAGACCAGAGAAATGTATTAATTTGTGGATACTAAAGGCAGGTGAATAGGCTTATATCGTCTCGTGCTTTTCGTAGGTACATTAAAATTTATTTTGGAAAGTAGTTTGTAAAGTAGTAGTTGTAGTAAGTAGTTTGGTAGTAGGTACATTAAAATTTATTTTACCAAATTATAAGCTTACTTCTATAATAAATCATAGATGTTAGTTGCGAAAATAGGATAAAAAATATTTATTTTAAATAGAATTTGCATTTCCACCCTCTTATTGCTGAAATGCCGTACATATTTTAAAAACAATGGAGTCTTGCAGCCTGTTTTCCGCTGCAGCTGAACGAATCGGTTAAATATAAGAAAGAAAGTTAAAATCGCAGGAAAGTCTAAGCGCCAGTCCATATTAGCAATAAATAAAAGTTTTTTGTTGTATAGATGTCTTAAATTTTCTTACCACATTTACTTTATTCATTACACAATGTATGTTTGTAAAACTACATCGTAATTTTACAAACCTAACACTCTGTAGATGTACATATGTATATTTAATTCGATATTTTCTATAAAAGCTATACAAAATATTTAGCCAATTGAATTTCGATAACTTTCGGCACCTAACACATAAGCGAAGAATAAAACACATGTGTCACGTCACGAGTCTTTACGAAGTTTACAAGTCTTAAATCAAATGAAAACTTTGTGCTGAATATTCCGTGAGGTATTGTGGTTAAGTCAAAACATAAAGTTAAAATATTACCCGCCATTTTGTACCATATCTTCCTCGCGTCAATTTGCGTTAAATATACAATATTCAGTTTATGGCATTGCGTCGGTTTTAAATGTAACGAGAATGCTGTCAAGACGTCATGTAGCGAATGCACTCGTGATTGCTCGTATTCTTTTTTTAATACAGACATGCATGGCTTAACTTGAAATGTATAGAAGCTATACAATGAATAAGGTCTGTTGTACGCAAGTACTGATTAATTCCATTACAGAGGCAAGTCCCTGTGCAGTCATAGTGTTCCTTGTGTGGGCTGATAACTGCGTAATATTAAGGGAATATTGTCATTAATCTAGTGCCGTGAATCAATCGCTTATTAATTAATTTAGTGTATTAACCTCTCAAACTCCGCCGTTGAAAACATAAACCATACACAATCGAGTGTGCTCGACGCCCTATCGCGTCACCGGGGTTTGACGAGTACAAATCTGAAGACGTCGATCGGCGTGAACGGTAATTGTAATTGGACTCCCTTTTCGCTTTTTTTTTTTTTATTTCTTTTATGCGTGAGGAGTCAACGGCATTTGAGAGGTTAAATCAGTTAAATTTATAAGTAATACAGCTTGAGTTACATATATTGTCATTATGTTTTTGATGCCTGACAACGAAATTATGAATGCCGTGATATTTATTCTTTGTAGATTATCAAAGATGTCTAAAGTCTGCCAATTTGTCTTTAATGGGAAGAGTTCAAACAATAAAAACATCATATATGATAGGTATATAAGTATATTATCATTGGAAATGTTTACCAATGCTATTAAGCTAAAACTAACAGGAACTCATTAAAATTAAGCACAGTTCTGAAATACCGATTCGGCTTAAATTATCGAAACTATTATTTAATATAAAGTGTTATTCAGTGGGCTCTCATTTTAAAATTGTGCAGTGTAGTATGTGAGACACATTTATAGGTTACCTACATTACCTGTTCTCGGATGACGCAATGATTTAAGTAGTTAACACGCGAATTATGTTACGTGCATGAAAATATAGAAACTATAAGCGTGTTTTAAAGCATTGTTTCCATCTCGTGGAAGACGAGCTAGCAGCTCACCTGATGGTAGGTGTCAATCACCATGGCTTTCGGCAATGTCACTACTGGTACTATCAGCCAAACCACTGCCTATCATGATTTTCCGCTGAAGGCTGCAATTTTAGTCATAAAAATTATCTATACAAATAAATAAAATTGAAGTGTCTGTTTGTAATGTCATAATAACAGTTTTTACTGTAAAAACTGTTATTATGACATTACAAACAGACACTAAATGCATCTGAAAGATATTTTTTATTTTTATTTTAAATGCTGTAGGTATGCACTTAAAATAAAAAATTAAAAAATTGTCTGTCTGTTTTGGCTAAACTCTGAAATGGCTGGACCAATTTTGACGAAACTTTCACTGGCAGATAGCTTATGTCATAAGTAGTAACTTAGGATACGTTTATTTTCGAAAATATTGGGTATCCACGAAAACAATAAATATTAAAACTTTTTGTTAAATTCACCGCGAAGGAAGGCGCGGATCGCGGCACAGCTAGTTAAAAATTTGTTAGATTAATATTAATCAAAGGAATTTACTTTTTGGTTGACAATGTTGCGTTGCCATTGTAGTTGTAGAATTTAATGTTATATTATGTCACCGTAAGACGAGGGTACAGCATTTTGAATGACATTACAATTTCCAATAAACATGGTCTTGTCATGCGTGAGGATTACACTTACATTTTAACCAATGTAATCAGTTAAGTAGCTGTCTGTTCTATTATGTAATTGAAGCCTCCCCGTATCGTCGATCAGGATAAGTGATTAAAAGTGATCGCGTTTTCTAAAGTGAAAAAATCCGTTTGTTGTTGTTTACCTGAAGGCCGCATGCGCAATGTTCTGTGGATATTGATACTTCAAGAGATTGATTTGGCTGTTATCAGGTAAAATTCTAACTTTTGATATAATATAGTCAAGCAGCAAACAGCAGGGTCGGTTTATTTTATATACTAACTGCAGAGCAGTGTTGTTTTTTGTACGTGTTCATTATTTTCACTCCAAAAATGCTACACTCCGTTGACATATTTTAAATAACGAATGTTAATTTAGTAAGTTTCTTTACAGCTGTCAACGTATTTATTTCGCTATAGCAAATTCAATAATAGTATTGCATTTATCTCCAGGATAAAAGGAGCCTATGATCATCTGATAAAATAAAAGGATAAAAGGTACCCTATGTCTCTTTCTGTACCTCTGGCATCGTGTATGCGAAATTGCATGATGATCCGTTCAGATGTTAATGCATGAAAGCGTAAAAAACAAACAAACTCACGTTCGGTTTTATAATATTATAGTTAGGATTCTCGCTGGTATCAAAAGCGGTTTAAGTTAGGATTATAGATAACATAACAACAACTTTAACCTTTCTATAAGATGAATGACCCCTACCCGAAGGCTTAAGCAGATGTGTATCGTGACCACATTTACAAATTACAAAGGTCCCGCGTAATGACAATTTACAAACTGGAAAGCGCCGGCAAACTTAGCTCGTTTCGGGTATTGGTGCTATCTTCACAATTATACGATACGTATAAATATTTAATACATAAGCTATTAAAGCAATGAGACAATCAATATTCATAATTTAAGGATCTTAATATTTATGACATAAAAAAATGTCCCGTGGATAGGACCGCCGAAGCCAATTCCTTTATTTTCTAAAGACAACTACCACGTTAGGAATCAAGCCCTTAGTCGCGGGACGTTTTATAAATATATAATTAACAGACATAAAATACACCCAAATTAAGAACAAGTATGAATCACACAAAGTACCTAATTGTCCTGTGTTTCAAATCCAAAACAATTGGCGTAGCGTCAGCGGCGAGGCGACCGTTTGGCCGCTACTTTAAACATGCAAATGAGAGAATCATTCGGCAACTTAGAGTGCCGGCAGTGGCAGCTCACATGCCTATCTCTTTTACGCCTTGCCTTACACCTTTATTATTTTTCGTAAGGTCGGCAGCACGTGATCGAATGCTCTAGACTCTTTGAAGTCGCCATGGTAACCATACCATATGACGGACCATATGCTTGTTACAATACAACCCTTGCTGTGTACAAATCATGATTATGGTTAGTAATTTAAATCTGTGGTACGGCTTATGATATTGGCCGTAGCAGTTAGTGTTATTTAATTACCATATTTTGTATTTAAAGAGACTGTTGGCGGGTTAATGGGATAAAATATATTTTTCATTTGATGCCCAAGAGAATTTTAATATATATTCGCCCTCTTAAGTCTTTCTGCCAGGTTATGTGAGGCCTTAACCCACTTAAATCAACCCAGTGGCCACCCTCAGTGAATCAAATAGGAAGCCACGGGATATCCAAAGGGGCCGGTTCGTCAAATCCCACTTGATTCTACGTTTTATGAATCCTTCTAAAGAAACAATAATTAAGCTCCTATTCATCGGAAACAAAATATTCCTATTACGATTAGAGTATTTCTATAAGGAATTAGACAAGTATTGGCTGATGAGTATATCATAAATCATCAACCCTTTTGTAGTCATAACAACAAAGTATAAACATCAGAGTGACTCAAGCATAAATCCAAGTAAATAAATATTTCTGACTATTTTCCAACTGCAAGGCTAAGCCTTTACACGGCATTTACCATACGTCGTATCGATCGTGTAGTAATACGTATACTTAAGTTCCTTCTACAATCTTCGCCTCAACTTGTTATGACATGGATACATATTTTAATAACATTTTACGTAAAAGGCGTATTTACTTTTATGCATACACACATTAAAACAACGGACACAAAAACATCTATTTGATTAATTATCTGGGTCAAACACATTGCTGTCCCGTTTGGTGATCGAACCCATTAACCCAACATAACTGCACTATCCATAAAGCCAGTATTTGCAATCAGCGTGTTTTTTTATGTTATCCTAAATCCGATTAAAGAACAACTATCTTTGATACCTGTCGCATTCACACATATCATAAGAGTTCACCCACAGAGCGTTACCAGTTAAGTTCAACAATACATTCGACAATGGCGGTTAAGATGATAACGCAGATGATGGAACGACTTACATGACTTTGAAAGGTATCTGGAGGTCTATAATTCTTTCAAATATGACTATAGTCACCTAAGGATTTGAAAGAATTCTTTGCCCAGCGGCGAAACACTCCAACTAGCTAATAAAAAAAATATCTTCTACAATTTCTAATACAACAGTCAAGTTTGATTTATTTAACAAGCCCATCACATTTGGCTACACAAGTTCACAAAGTATTAGTACCTAAAGACTAAATAGAAAATAGAGACTTAATGTAATCGCTTAATCTTTCACTGTAAAAAGTAGCAAATATAAGTCGCAGAAAATACCAAAGATTTTGTGAGCCATCAATAAGTGCTACAAGTTAGTTAGAAATCCAAAGAATAAGCGTTTCATGACGCTATAAAACATTGGGCTATCACAGCACTTTTATTGGGACATGTCCGGCGAATCCAGGGCAGTTAGGACGACCCCCAACCTCATCACCGTTTAATTGACGTCAATTCTTCTTCAATTATTCTATGTGTACGACAGTACTACCAACGAAGTTAATGTTTGTTCACTGTACACATTATTTCTTTTTATGTTTATCTAGATATTTTATATTGCTTTGATCGTAGTCGTAGCCGTAATTTGTAGTGATTATATACATTCTGTAGAAAAGTCTAAAAGAAATCCTATTTACGAATAATAGGTAATCATAAAAATGCCTTCTTTGTGCCAATTAATTAACTCACAGCCGTACACCGGCAGCCAGACACAATAAGTTTTCAATCACGTCGAGTATTCCGAAAATTGACAGGCTAATAAATCCTCTATTATATAATTATATATTTTAAGAATGTTGAAATTGGTTTAATACCTTTTGCCACTGCAAACATTTAAATTAACAAATACATAAATTATTCAATACACACAATTGATGCGAAAGAGCGAAATAAGAAAACATATAATATGGTAAAAAATCAGAACATGACTAAAAATCATACTGTAGTACGTATGCGTCCAAGTAAAATTTATAAAAGACATGCCACTAATTCAATTGGTACATATATATATATATATATATAGGTATCGCAATAACTTATCCTAACTATATATATTTTGTCATCATAACAAAAGTAAAACATTTATCAATCGAATACGAATTTAACTCGTGGTTCTTGAGAGCCAAGTACAAAACGTTAACGGACAATAAAACAATGAATTTTATAAGAAAACTAGCCCGACAGACGTTGTTCTAAACAAACGGGGAAAAACAATTCTAAACCACTCTCGAATCCACTTGAACACACACAAAAAATGTCATCAAAATCGGTCCAACCGTTTAGGAGAAGTTTAATTACAAACAAACGCACAAAAGATTTATATATGTATATAAAGATATGATCTGCTTACTATTTCTATCAAAAAATACTATTGACTGCATGAAGGTCGACCGTTACATTTTAATTATTATATTATTAAATCGTAATAATAATATAATAATTAAAATGTTACTTTTATGCACTTAAATATTTTAATTTAATGAATTAGTCCTTCTTATTGTGCGCGGATAGTATATTACAATCAATCTAACATAATTGCCTTTATTGCATCAAAAACCTTATTGCCTTGAATTATGATACATTTTCGTTTATTTCAACTGTTCAAAGAAAAGGATGACTAAAATTTACGTTGTTTTTAATTATTATTAAAATGTCAGAAATGGATTCAGTAGCCGATTCTCAACATAATGCTTTCAGGAAGTGTGTTTAATATGTTACACTTTGTATATTCTATCTACCCAAATCTAACGTTAATAAAAGAAAGACGTGTTAACTGCGTAGTAAAATAACCAGTTGCTATTACATCGTATAAAACTCAACGTTTAATAGCCTTACGAAGCTCGCAATCTATTTTACATCAATGTAATATTAATATCGTCTTTAATGTTGTACGAGGCTCGCGATATAGAATAAGTTACCGGCGTACACTTAAGTGTGCAACTGGTCTTATGCTTACACGCTTCAATAAATCTTCTTGTAAATTAAGGCACCAAAGATGATAAAACGCCCATAAAATAACACTATAAAAATATATCAATTTGATAATTGGGTTTCGTACGTGTTTTTTATCGAAATGAAAATTGATCAAAAAGAAGCCATAATATTGTCTTCTGTTTACGCTCATGTTATTAATTGAAATTAAACTACTATATACGGATTTTATCACGTTGTTTATTTATCACTGTATTACAAAATTTTGAAAATATTGCCCTACTACTACTATTGATTTTATTTTATAATTTATAAGCTGATAAAATTATTTAAACTATTAAACTTTTAATTTGACCATGGCTGCTGAAAAGCAACCGAAACGTCGGGGAAAGTGTAAAGCAAAAATAAATAGATTTAATAGTTTAAATAATTTTATTAGCTTATAAATAATAAAATAAAATCAATAATAGTAGTAGTGTAATATTTTCAAAATTTTGTAATACAGTGATATAAATAAACAACGTGATAAAATCCATATATAGTAGTTTAATTTAATAAAAAAAAGAAGCTAGTTCACGCAATATTTTTTTTCATAATAGAATATGAATCTATGTAGTTTCAGTCTCTTAAATAGTACTCTCCTAATTTAAAATATATGTTAAATGTGAGCTTAAATTGCAGTTGATATTTGAAGTTTGTTACACTAGGTTCTTCTGATAAGTGTAGGCGGCACAAGAACTTATTCTGAAAGCTCATACTTACCATCTTTCATTTAATTTGAAATGCCATCATACCATACCTATATTAAATATTCAATCATCACGTAAGTATTGTATAAAATAGTCTTGTATGGAAAGCAGTATAGGTATTTATTATTTTATTAGATAGGTTTGCCAGCAGTATGTATTATAACATTGCTAATTTATGTACATTATTTCAGTCCACTGAGTAAGTTAAGTGTAGGAATTGAATAAATTAAGGCGTATTATTTTTACTTACAGTATAATTTTATTGAACGCCAAAATCAATGAAATTATTGTTATTATTAAAAAAGGAATGATTTCTGCTAATGTAATTAATTCTTCTAGTCAAATTAATGCGTTCATGCTAATTTAAATACACAGAGCAATCAGGCCTGCGGTTTGCCTGAGCCAGCTGCGCTTATATTGCAATTGTATATTTTTATTAAATTAATATATTAATGAGTACACGGATGACATAGTGGTTTAAGTAGTCGCCTTGCCACTGCCGCCGCACCGAGTGTTGTGGGTTCGATTCCCACACGGGACAAACATTTGTGTGATTCAAAAATGGTTGTCCCGATTCTGGATGTTCTTTGTGTCCGTTGTTTAAAGATTTGCAAAGTCCCCCGATACAGGAATTATTCCTAGCGAGAGTGCTATCTTCAAAATATAAAAATTTAAAATTTGCAATCAAATTGCATATCAATGACATAAGTGAGATGAAAAGGAATAAAAAGCGTGATAGGTATTTGTGCGTCCGATTGATAAAACTTTATAAAGTAAAAAAGAAATTATACAATTTAAAGGGCATGTCGGAGTTAAACCTGCACTAATTGAAAATTTGTGAAATCGTTTGGATGTTTGTTACTCAATCATCGTAATAAGCCGTTGGATGTATGAGGAACCACCTTGGCACAAAGCTACTGATATATGTATGTACACTGTACGTGCTGGATTATCACATAGTATACTTTTTATTGAGTACCCGTGGAGATAGCAGTTCATAGCGGTCATTTTACGCGTGTGGGACCGCGAGGCACATTAAGTAACAGGTATATAACAATAACATACACAAATCCTTAAAGGTATAATGAAAACTGATGTGATATGTAACTGTTTAAGAAATTAAATGAAAGCTTGTGAAACTTTTGTACTAAGTTTATTGTTAAAAGTAAATATAAACAATAGCACAACTTGGGACAGAATTTACCTAAATGTTTCGTTTTTGCGTTGAAGATCACTATTAAAACGTGTTTTAACTCTTGTAGTTCAACCATTCTTCTATAGTCTGCATTAATATTATGATGAGTCAAAATTTGGATGAAGCCAGAGTGTATCAGGATCGTAGCAAATGGAAAGCTGTAGTATCTGCCTACCTCTCTGGGAAACAGGCGCTATGTATAAATGAAATTAATATTTTTGCTTGTGATGAATAAATTGAAACTTACTAGACTGATTAATAAAATATTTCGCCTCGAAAAAGGCTCACAAATCATCACGCTATGAGCCATGAGAGCTGACAGGTCGTTATAAGTGTGGGTGAAACAGCAGAAGACAGCTGCTAGTAATCTATATTATGGCATAACATGCTTTTATTTAATTACGTCATATCGTTCTCAATAGCAATGAGTAAAGTATTAAGATCGAAGTAACCTGTTATGAAATTGATTTATTTTAATAGGATCAAAGACTAGGACGTTTATTCTAAAGTTCCTTTTAGTTTTATATAATTTTCAAACTGAAGTGAAGATTGATAATTGAATTCAGATTAGGGAGTCTTATATTTTTATCCAATCAAGATAATCTAAGGTTTTAAATAATCGAGAATGGCTCAAACTTTGAAATATTCTGCTCAACGTGATAAGCTTGTGGTTTAAATTATAAACTATATTCATAAGAAATTTAAATTTATTTATAATTCAGTGTTAATTACTATTTCTCCGTACAAAATTCTAGATAGGTATAAATTGAAATAAAATAGCTTAGGATATAGAAAATATCCTTATATTTTATATCATATATGTCATATAACAATTGTATATATTATAACAAAATAATATAGGTATATAAATCTTTGCATATCCTTCGGTTATCACATCAATGTAAAAAATAAAGTAAATCAACGATGTTGAGTGTATTTTCTTAATAAGATTTTTTATACTTTGGTAAATGACACAAAAATAAATCTTAGGTAAATTATTGAAATCTTTTGCAATTTAGAGGTATGTAAGTGTAAATAAAAATAACTTCTATATATTTAAGTAAATCTAACATATTGAATACTTCTGTACTTATACCTAAGAAAGCTAAAAGCTAAGGTAAGCATTTCTTATTACACTTAAGGTGAAATAAATTATAATAAAATCGTTTTCCCTGTTATTATCATTTAAAAAAGAAACAATACCGTGAAACCTATTAAAATACATCCAACATCCGTCATAGTCAAAGTAAAAATTCAGATATAATTATGTGACATATTTTAATAGAAATGTAGGAAATGTACCTTTAAAAAATGCAGTATATAAAAAATGCGTCCCCGTTTTGAACAGAATGATATATGACTGTTGAAATGCTGAATAACTGCATTGATTGCTCGAGATCGCGCCTAACGCTTAATAAAGTAATATTAGAATATTTCACATGTTTCAATATATGAATTTTCCATTAGGCGAGGAATATACATACCTACATAAATACACATGCACATGTGCATACACATTTATACATATATAATTGAAGAATATCAGAGGCTTACAGACACTTAGAAAGGAGTTTTAAGAGTGGTTTCTCAGTGGTTTTATTCATTACTAGTACCGCCTGGTTGAAACCATGTTGATGATGCTCCGCCCTTGGGGCACATAGCGAAATGTTACGAGCTTACGTTACTTGTGGATAAATTGACTTTCTGGTGAAAGATTATTGAAATCAGATCTATAGTTTATAAAATTTTATTTATTGACAAACATACAAATCTTTCCCCTTTATAATATTAGTATTAGAAGAAATATTTTTTTGTACGCAACTAGCATGCAACTGTCGTCACGTGTATGTAAATACTTTTTACCACAGCGCAGCACTTTCTTAGGAAACTGAAATCTCTAGTCAACATAGAATTTAGGAAGACAAGATTATTTAGGTACAATCTTTTGTAGCGATACTTTTCTAACCGAAGTAGATAAGATAGGTTTAACACGTTCAGTGCGGAACGAGTCTAATACGCCTCGTATGTGTCTTCCTTGTGGTGCGGCTAAGAAAAACATAGACTTCTCTGCCGTGCTGAGGCCGTAATTTCAATTTGATTTAGTTTAGAAAGGAGATGAATATATATCTAAGATATTAAGATATAAAAACAGAATGCAGTGGTGTATCTACTTTAATACGGGGTCACGTTGACCTCGTACCGCACTGAAGAAATAAATTTTTTGTCTCAGTGTGAAACGGGGCTTCAAAGACCCCGTACCTCGCCGACCTCGTACCGCACCCTGCGCGCGCGACCAGTGTTGTGCAAGCGCAGGCCACACGTGTTAAGTTTTAACAGCGGAAAGTAATAATGGCGAACGTTGTTGAACAATTTGTGTTAGAAATATCAAAAAATATTCCGATCAGCCTATTCATAATTAATAATAGTGTACCAAAACTTACTATATTTTTTTTATTTAGCTATAAAACAGATTTTAGTTTCATAAACGTTACGGGGTCTAATAAGCCCCTTACCGCCATAATGATAGTTTTCAAACGAGGTCTTAAACGTCCCGTACCGCAGGAATGGAAAGACTACAAAAAATAGTACCTCTCTCAACGTGTTAAACATAATACTACTATAAAATCGGTTCGAATTTCTCGGCTTCTTCTCTAAAACTACCTCGCAAATGTTTTAAATTGGATTCATAAGTTGATGACAAATGATTTGGCTATTAACTCCTAAACACATAATCTTACGAAGGTCACAAAATCATATGTGGCAGCGTGACGTGACTTTATCCGATTCGGTCTACGAAATACATTTCTCCTCTCAGAATAAGCAGCGGTTATTCAAATTGGGAGTCAAATATGTATTATACAAGCCTGATATTAAAGCAATATTTCATACTTATTTATGTATGTAAATGGGTCACGGGTATAGAGATTTTAAATCCAGAAAATATAAGGATTCATTAAAGATGAATCAGAGAGATGATTATTTTTGTTTATCTTTTCCGATAGAATAAAGGTGTCAAGCAAACGTACTTGCCGCTTGGTGATTAGTGTATTTTATGATCACTTGGGATACTAGAAGTTCCATTAGTATATCACTGATCGTAAAGAAAAGCAATTGATAATGGGATAAAAGAAAAAGAATATAAGATGTTTTAAAAGACAACTCCGACACAAGGATTAAATCCTATGTCCCAGAGGATTTTTACAAACATTAGACAACGTTCACAAAGAATACCCAGACACGTCACAACCATTATAATAAATAAATAATAAAATGTATTTATTTTTGAATACTGACAATTAACATTTAAACTTAGGCATAGAACATATTATACATAAACAATATTAAGAGTCTAAGTTTTAATATGGTCGCAAATACTGTTCAGTCATATCGGACTCCTAAACTAGGTGAATAACCTGTACCTTAGGAGCCACGCAACTTCTGGATATCAACTTAATACAGCGTCATAGACTCTGTCGAGAATCGAACCTCGATCCTCGCCATTGCAGTGGACAAATGCCAATGAGCAGCTGAGCCGCCAGCGCACTGCGCAGGCGACCGAGAGGAAGCAGCGGGGGCGCGGGCGGCGGGTGGCCGCAGGACCCCTACCAATTCTTCAAGCATTGCCGATACGAACTCGGACGGGCGCACTGCTTCGTGAACGTGTTACCTAAATTGTTAATACCAATATACCAGCGTTAAAATACAGTCCACTTTTCATTTGTCCACCACCATCGAGACCCTAACAGTTGGTCCTTCGCGATAAAGTATTTACAAGAAGAACAGTAACAGTTGCGAGCGGACTTCGGCCCCCTTGTGTTCGAGCTGCGTAGGCGACACGTGTGGCCTTTTCAACGACAGAGGACTTTGAAGGACAAAGCCGAAGAAAAGAAGTTATAGTGGGTGGATAAGACGTTGTTGTGAGTTCGTTCCATTATCCTTTTTACTTCAACTTATCTCTTTTTCCACATAATTTCTCTATTTTCTTTCCTGCCTTGCTTCAAATAGCCAAGTTGAGCCAGTACGTGATAGTCATCCACGCTAGTTGTCTTATTTCATAGTAATTTTCATTAAAACTTAAGTAATAAGTTTGTATTAGCAATTAAAATATTTTACGCTGCATCTAATTGTTAAGTTAACAAGCTGTTTTGCTCATAATCATCGCTGCCTTTGCATAACCGGTTTCTTGCGCCGCGCGCCGGGCATCGCACGTGGCTTTCGTGGCCGGGCGGACAGCTGTTCTTTTGTTCTATTCATCTTTTGTGTGATTTACCTTTCATTGTATTAGTTTTTATCAGCGTTATATTTTAAATTCTTTCGCTGCCCATATGTCCATAAGTAGGTAATTTACTTTATTAGTTGTTTACACTACCGTTCATCATGCCTGATAATGTTAAAACTTTAATAAAGAAAAGATCTTCTTTAAAATCAAAGCTTACAACTTTTAGTAAATATTTAACCGTCCTTAAAAGCTGTAAAACTCTCAGTGAACTGCAGTCTACTGAATTGGATTGTCGTCTAAGCAAAATTGAGAAGTTAAATTGTGATTTCGATGCGTTACAGGATGAGATTGAGGCGCTTTGTGATGACCCCACCGATGAGGGTGACGATTTCCCCTCTGAGCGTGAGCAGTTCGAAAATGAATACTTTGCACTGATAGCAAGTGCGCGATGCCTGCTCGCGTCGACTAAACGTCGTGACTCTGTAGCAGGCTTCAGTGATGCCGTATCAGGTGAGGATTTCAGGACTTGCAGCGTCAGATTGCCTAAAATTGATTTACCTCATTTGAGCGGTAGCTATCAGCATTGGCTTGAATTTAGGGACATTTTCACGTCAATTATTCATAGCAATAAAAACATAGATAACATAAACAAATTTCATTACCTTCGCGCTTCACTTCATGGAAGTGCAGCTTTAATCATTAAGCATATTAATGTTTCTAGTGACACTTATAAAATAGCGTGGGATTTATTACTTGAGCGGTACGATAACAATCGTCTGCTCGTCAATAACCACGTACAGGCATTATTTAACCTTGATCCTATACAGAAAGAATCTTGTAAGTCTATCCGTTATCTTATTGACACGACTACTAAGAACATAAGAGCACTTACTACATTAAATCAGCCTACGCAACATTGGGATACTTTAATTATTTTCATGATGTCTTCCAAATTAGACAAGCTTACCCTACGTCACTGGGAAGAACATAGAAATAAGTTGAGTGATAGTCCAACCTTAGATATGTTTATTACGTTCCTAAGAAATCGGGCTGATTTATTAGAAAGTTTGGATGACCATGATAATCGGTTTAATTCTCATAACTCGAATAATAAACTCAAATTAAAATTAAACGAAAATAACAATAAACCTAATTCAATACAATGCCCTATGTGTGATCAGTCACATTATTTATTTAATTGCGAATCGTTTAGAGCACTTTCTGTTGAATCTCGCATAGAAAGGGCCAAACAATACAAAGTTTGTTTAAATTGCCTACCTATCCACCAGGACGTAGGCAATTTAAACAAACTTTGTATTGACCATGAACATTTGACACTCGTGTGACCACACACGAGTGTCAAATGTGGTTTGACTCATTGTAAATACTGCAAGTACAAACATAGTACATTGTTGCATCTTGAACGTACGGATCCTACTTCTAGTAATTCCAAATCTAACCCCGAAGGTCTCGTACTAACTAGTGATACCAACACAGACACTACTGCGTCTCGTGTATTTCTATCCACAGCGGTCGTACGAGTGGTTGATGTCCACGGCACGGAACACAACGCAAGAGTATTGCTTGACAACGGCAGTGCGATTAATTTAATAACGCAAACATGCTGTGAGAAGTTGCAACTGCCACTACGTGACGTGAGTACGGCGGTATCAGGTTTTAATAATTATGTGACAACTAGCACGCAGTCTTGCAATATTACAATAAAGTCTCTTTGTAGTAATTATTCAGTGAATCTAAATTGTACTGTTTTCCCAACAATAACTCCACCCATTCCATCTTCTTACATAGACATTAGCAACATCGGTTTTCCAATAGGTCTTACTCTAGCCGACCCATCTTATAATACTCCTTCAAAAATAGATATTCTGTTGAGTGCAGATATCTTTTGGGATATTTTAGGCAGAGAATCTATTGAATTAGGTAAAAATATGCCAACGTTGCGTGAGTCAAAGTTAGGTTGGTTAGTCACTAGACATATTATAGCGACACCACATTCTTCTAACTTCTGTCTTTTTTCTCAGGGTGATTCAGATCCCGATCTTACGCGTTTTTGGGAGTTAGACACGCTTAATTCTCAGCATTCCATGTCGGTGGAGGAGAAAGCGTGTGAAGAAAGTTTTGCACTTAATACCTATCGTAATGATGAGGGCCGTTTGTCGTAACAATGCCTCTGAAACGTGATCCTAATATCTTGGGTGACTCATTCCATATGGCTAAATCTCGATTCTTCTCATTAGAGCGAAAATTTAAGCGTGATAGCGATTTTAGAGAAAAGTACATTGCCTTTATGCATGAATACGAGTCCGTAGGTCACATGACCGAGAATGATAGGTTATTGACAGGAAATAGTTCCAATATTCATTATTTTTTACCACACCATGGTGTCATTCGCGAGTCAAGTACAACTACAAAGTTACGTACCGTGTTTGATGGCTCCGCTACCACCACAACGGGTGTCTCATTGAATGACTTGCAAATGATAGGCCCAACTATACAAGATGATCTTTTTTCAATTATCTTACGTTTTCGGCAACATAAATTTGTAGTGACCGGGGACATTGAAAAATGTACCGTGCCATAGACATTAATGTAAGTCAACGGTGTTTACAACAAATTATTTTTAGATATGATTCTTCTCAACCATTGAAAACATACACATTAAACACACTAACGTACGGCACGGCATCGGCGCCGTATTTAGCAACTAAGTGTTTATCAAGTTTAGCTTCTACTGTTGATGATGATGACGTCAAGTATGCTATTAAGCACAATTTGTATGTCGATGATTATCTGGACGACAGTTCTACAATTGACGCTACTGTAAAATTGTGTAAAGGTGTTATTTCGACGCTCTCAGCTGCCAAATTTAACCTTCGAAAATTGCAGTCAAACAGCACTGAAATATTGAAAGCCATTTCCATTTCGGAGTCTTCTTCCATTCACAATTTTACGGATGCAAAATCACAGGGAGTGTCTAAAACTTTAGGCTTAAATTGGGAGCCCAGTTCAGATACTTTGTCATTTTCTATAAACATAGATAATAATAAAAAGATAACTAAAAGACATATTCTGTCAGTAATAGGCCAAATTTTCGACCCCATAGGATTAATAGGGCCATGTGTCGTAGAAGCAAAAATTATCATGCAAAAATTGTGGATAAAAAAGTATTCTTGGGATCAGAAATTATCTGATGAGATAAATAATTAATGGGTTTCTTTTTCACATAAATTACACTATCTTAATAATTTAAATATACCTCGTTGGGTTGTTTGTAATTATTGTGAAAAGACCGAAATACATGTTTTCACAGATGCATCAGAGAAGGCATACGGCGCATGTCTATATATTAGATCTTTGGACACTTTAGGTAATGTTCTTATTCAGTTACTTGCTTCAAAAAATAGGGTTGCTCCTATGAAACCAGTCACGATTCCGCGACTGGAATTATGCGGTGCTCTCTTAGGTGCAAGATTATGTGTTAAAATCATATCCGCACTAACATTGAATATTAAATCGTGTCACTTCTGGTGTGACTCCACCGTTGTTTTGGGATGGCTATCGTCTCAGCCTACCCAATATAAACAATTTGTCAGTAATCGCGTACACGAAATACAGGAAAAAACCTTAGGTCACACCTGGAGCTACGTGCCTTCAAAATTAAATCCTGCTGATCTTGTGTCGCGAGGTTCGTCAGCAGATCAATTAAAATGTTCATTGTTATGGTGGCATGGGCCCGAATTTTTAAAATTTAACGAGTCTTTTTGGCCCAAAATGCCAAACACAAATAAGCATAGTAACGCAGTGTGCGAAGAAAAAATATGTTTATCTACAACTAAAACGACTAACAATCATAATCAAAACTACAATATCATTTCATTTCTCATAAATAAATATTCAAATTTTCATAAACTGCAAAGAGTAGTTTCTTACATACTAAGGTTCATTTACAATTCAAAAAATAAAAATAAATCAAATAAACTTACAAATAATCTTACTAATCTAGAATTACAACAATCGTTAAATATTATTATTTTTCATGTACAGTCTGAGATGTTTCCTACCGAGTCCCTAATCCTTAGGGCTGGCAAGGCTCTTCCTAGCAAAAATCGATTGTTATCTTTGTCGCCATTCATTGATGAAAATCATATAATTCGTGTAGGCGGTAGATTGGATAATTCACCGTACTATTATGATGTTAAGCATCCAATTCTAATTTGCAGCAAACATCAATTAACAAAATTAATATTTCAAACGTATCATATTAAATTATTACACGCAGGGCCACAATTATTACTGTCAAATATCCGTCAAGCATATTGGCCGTTAAAAGTTAGGAATTTATCTAAATTGACAGTTAGTAAATGTTTAAAATGTTTTAGGTATAAGGCTCAAAACACTGAACTCATAATGGGCCAACTTCCTCTTAATAGAACAAGCTTAGAATTTCCTTTCCTGCACTGTTGCGTAGACTATGCTGGGCCAGTGCTGATAGCTGACCGCAAAGGTCGAGGCTGCAGGCTCTTGAAGTCCTACTTATGTATTTTTGTGTGTTTTTCTGTTAAAGCCATACACTTGGAGCTTGTTACAGAGCTTACGAAAGAAGCTTTCATAGCCGCGTTGAACCGGTTCATCGCTCGCAGGGGGAAGCCACAAAGTATCTCATCCGATAACGGAACAAACTTTGTTGGAGCATCCAATGATCTGCAAAGATTTCTTGCTGAGTCTAATATAGAGTATGACATGGCCCAAGAAGGTATAGATTTTAAATTTACACCTCCATATAGCCCACATTTTAATGGGATGGCAGAGGCAGCTGTCCGTTCAACCAAGCATCACCTTAGGCGTCTTTTACAACCAGTTCATTTTACCTATGAGCAGATGGCTACCTGTCTGGCTCAAATTGAAGCTATTTTAAACTCTCGGCCTCTCACTCACCTCTCAACTGATCCCCTTGACTTCACTGCACTTACCCCTGCCCATTTCTTAATAGGAAGACCACTCACGTCAAATCCACATCCACAAGTCTTAGAAAGAGACATTACTACCACTGATCGGTACAAAAGAATCGAATACATCAGGCAACACTTCTGGGCTCGTTTCAGAAACGAGTACATCTCCACTCTTCAACAAAGGACTAAATGGCTTACGTCTTCCAACAACGACCTCAAGACGAACAACTTAGTCCTCATCAGGGATAAAACTCTTCCACCATTGTTGTGGCCGCTGGGAAGAATCATCAAGGTTTATCCTGGTGTCGATGGGATCAATCGTGTCGCCGAGATTAGGACAAAGAGAGGCCTCATACAAAGAGCCTTTAATAATATTTGCCCTCTTCCAGCTCAAGACTCTTAAGTGTTCATCCTGTGGGGAATATGTCGAGAATCGAACCTCGATCCTCGCCATTGCAGTGGACAAATGCCAATGAGCAGCTGAGCCGCCAGCGCACTGCGCAGGCGACCGAGAGGAAGCAGCGGGGGCGCGGGCGGCGGGTGGCCGCAGGACCCCTACCACTTCTTCAAGCATTGCCGATACGAGCTCGGACGGGCGCACTGCTTCGTGAACGTGTTACCTAAATTGTTAATACCAATATACCAGCGTTAAAATACAGTCCACTTTTCATTTGTCCACCACCATCGAGACCCTAACAGACTCCATGTGTTACTTAATGGATTATGCACAGTTACGTGGAAATACTTAGAAATACAATGTATTAAATATGTGAACAGTTACGAAAACGTGCACATTGGACTCAAAAATTTCGTTTTGCAAATGTGGTGCGTCATGGGATGGGGGCACAAACAGCGGAGTTTTTACGTCTAACAAGAACCTTGTCGTCAAGAGGAAGAGAGGAGAGCGGACATAGGACAGCACGTAAGATATAAATTTGGCGTACGGTAAGAACATTGCACTCTGAGTAAAGCAGAGAGATGGGATAGTCCCTACGATAATAATAATAATAATAATATTTATTTGTCAGAATAATGTTACAATGGATCTTAAATTTATTACAATGTTCAAATTATTCTACCGTTTTCGGCGTACGAATACTTATAGACTACGGATTATATAAATGTCAGTTTCATAAAATAAAAAAATAAAAAAAATGTCCAATAATAGTAAAATTGTAATATAAACAGAATGTAACGTCAATCTTTATAATTGAGAAAATCGTTCACTGAATAAAAACATTTGTCCAAGAGCCATGAAAACATTCCACTTTTAAATTTATTATATGTTAATATTCTCAATTCTGTCGGTAGTTTATTATAAATTTTGATTGCCATGCAATATACATTTCTGCTATATAAATGTAATCTCTGACAAGGTACCTGTAACTTTCCAGGATTTATCTTATGTAGCCGTGCTGATATGTGCTCGTTCAATGGGAACAAGTAAGAGTATTTTTTCACAAATAAGCAAATTTCAAAAATGTATAAACATGGAAGTGGCAGAATTTTTAATTCTTTGAATAAAGGAGTACAAGGATCCCAATATTCTGCTCCACTTATGGCTCTAACACATTTTTTTTGCGTAATAAATGCTCTATTTATGTCAACAGAATTCCCCCAAATTGTCAATCCATAGCGTAATACAGATGAAACATATCCATGATAAGCACTTTTGGCAGATTTTTTATCAGATACTAATCTTAGCTTTCTGAGAGCAAATACAAATTTATCAAGCTTAGTACAAACTCTGTCAACATGTTCTTTCCAATTCAATTTGTTGTCAATAACTATGCCTAGAAATAAAGTTGATTGTACAGGTGGTAGAATAGAATTGTTGTGTCGTATTATTGTCGGAATGAATGTCGAGTTATGAGTTTGAAAGTGAACTAATTTAGTTTTATCAATATTAACTTGTAGATTATTGTCCTCTAACCATTTTATTGTTCTTGTTAATTCACTGTTTATGTTACTTTCTAAGTCCATTTTGTTTAAACATTTTATTGTCAAAGTTGTGTCGTCAGCAAATTGTATACATTCATGATTTAATACATTCCTAAGGTCATTTATATATAAGATAAATAATAATGGCCCTAGTACGCTTCCTTGTGGGACGCCTTTATTGTTATCTTTTTTGTCCGAACTATATGTCACCCTAACATTATTTTCAATTTTTGTTATTACAGTCCTCTGTTTGCGATTAGATAAATAACTTTCGAGCCAATCATGTGCTTTACCCCTTATGCCATATTTGTCTAGTTTGTATAATAGCCGTTTATGTGATACAAAATCAAAGGCTTTACTCATGTCTAAAAATATTGACGTTACGGCCATTTTATTATTTAGCGCCTCAGTAACTGATTTTACTAAAGAAAAGCAAGCTAAGGAAGTTGAGCATTTTTTTCTAAATCCAAATTGGCTATCTACGATGACATTATATTTATTTGTAAAGCTAGATATTTTATCATGCATTACTTTTTCGAAAATTTTTGCAAATATTGGTATTAACGTAATAGGTCTGTAGTTATTCATGAAAGCATGATTACCTTTTTTAAATAATGGTTTTACTATAGATTCTTTTAATCTAGAAGGGAAAGTACCTTCTACAAATGAAAGATTAATTATGTGGCTGAGTACAGGAGATATATTTTCTGCACTTAATTTAATTATTTTTGTCGTTATCTCGTCATATCCTGTAGAATTTGTATCATTTAATGATTTAATTGTTTTTATAAGGTCAGTATTATTTATTGGAGTCAAAAATAAGCTATCTAAATTATTGTCAATGTCAATATTATTTAAGTCAATATTTTTATTTGTACGTGTTAGGTCGATGAAATAATTATTAAAATGGTTGCAAATGTCATATGGATCTTCAACTATTTTGTTTAATATAGATAATTCTTTGATTTCTTTACTCGTAGTTTGATTGTTTAAATTATTTTTAATAATAGACCATGTGGCTTTACATTTATTTTTAGAGTTATAAAAATAAGTATTGTTGTTTATTCGTTGGGAGTTAGCAATACACTTTTTTAAGATTTTCGTGTACTTTAAATATATTTTCTTATTGTAATTTTTACTTATGGCATCATGTTGATACGAATAATATAAAGCTCTCTTTTTAATGCATGATATTCTTAAACCTTTGCTAATCCATTTGTTTTTTATTAATTTATTGCTCTTTTTTATTCGTATTTCAGGAAAACATAGATTGTAGAAAAGAGTAAATAATTCATGAAATTCATCAAAAGCTTTGTTACAGTCTGTTTCTTGATAGACTTCGTTAAAACTTAAAGCGGATAGACATTGTTGAAATTTCCCGATATTCATCTCATTATAGTCTCTTTTTGATTCATACCAAAACTTTATTGTGTTTGGTTTGATATTACTTCTATGACTATAGAACGTTAACGTCTGGGCGGTCTCGTGGTCTGAAAAGGCTAAATTATGTATATTACTTTTAAAATCAGTTTTTTGTATATTACTAGCTATTTGGTCTAAGCAAGTATTTTTCCTGGTGGGTATTTTAATATGTGGTTGTATGTTAAAATTATTTAAAATGGATATTAATTGTTTTGAATTTTTGTTATCCTTTATCATATCTATATTCCAATCGCCGCAAATGACTATATGTTTTTTATCGTTATATGTAAGTTTTTGTAATAATAATTCTAGATTTTTAAAAAATATTGATATGTCAGAATCTGGAATTCTATAAACACAAATTATAATTAAATTATAGTATAATATTTCGATGCCACATGCTTCGAAACAGAAGTCAATTATAAATTCAGTAACAATCGATAGTGGTTTGAAGTGTAGTCCTTCTTTTACCAATATACACGTACCACCCCGTTTTTTGTTGCCTCTGGAGTAACTAGCAGCAAGCCTATAATTAGTGAGTATCAGATTACTTTCATGGCCAGATTTTATGAAAGTCTCACTTAAGCAAATAAAATCTATAGCGCCTATATTTTTCGCCAAGTCTAAAATAGTTATCTCAAATATGTCTAATTTATTCAATATTCCAGCTATATTCTGATGTAGTAATATAAATTGTTGTTTGCATCCTGATATGTTATTTCCTTTTCTTTTGAGTGATAATGGCACGAAAAAATGACTGTTGTGTATATACTGGCGATTTTATCGGACTGCCACGGTCATTTTCCATTGGGTAATTTTTTTTATATCAACAAGGAGACGTTGGAAAATATTCTTGTATATACTTTGTAATCCGAGTTTATTAATTTTACCACCATTATATGAGAATGTTTCAGAATGTAAGTCGCGGTTAGTATCAACAAAAGTAGTCTTACAAGCGCTTCCACAGGCAGAAATGCAGTAAGTGAGTACGGAGACGCAAAGGCTTTGATAAACGAGGTCCAGGGCTTGAGTGTCAGCGGAATGGCGCAGTGCCTTAAAAATATATATTAATTTTTTAGTGTGTGTGCATAATATCTCTATGTGTGCGCGCCAGTGTATATTGATGAACACCATAGGTGTTCATCAATATACTCTACACTCCAAAGTACTTGATACCAGAGTAAGGTCAGGACAGGTGCAGGAAGTATAATAAAGATTCAAGCACGTATGGGCCTTTACAATGGCTGAGCGAAGAGAAGGAGGTCTCGTGTGAGGGAGACTGAAACGAACAATCTTGGTCTTATCAATATTTACCGTCAGCAAATTTTCAGACAACGACTCCATCACCCCACGTATCGTATTATCAGTTCTGAGTCGTACTGTATCCCAGTTAACTTAAATGACCAGTGCCGTATCATCAGCGTACGTAAAAATTTCGCAGTTTTGTATAGACAATCGGCAGGGGTCGTTTCAGTAGACAAGGAAGAGCTTAGGCCCTAGAATGCTACCCTGTGAAACCCCGAAATTGCTGTTCGCAATGATGTCGTCGCTCATAGAGGAGTTTATTTATACACATTGTGAACGGTTTGTCAGATAGTCGGTAAGGAGTTTAAGAGTAACACCGCGAATACCAATGCTTTCCATCTTGACCAATAAGGCGGAAATACAGAAAGAGTCGAAAGCTTTCATTGTCAATAAATACGCCTAGGCAATTAAGCTGTTGGTCCAGCTTGCTGACAACAGTATTTGTTAAGTTAATGACCGCGTCTTCAGTAGAGACTCCCCTTTTAAAACCATACTGGTTTGAGGCAGTAATGTTGTATCTAGTAAGGTACACAGTAAGGGAGTAATTGATGATTTTCTCCAATATTTTAGACATGGCGCTCAATACTGAAATCGGTCTATAAATGATAACATTTGTCTTGTCCCCATTCTTATAGATTGGGTGAACTATCGTTTTTTAAAGGCATTTGGGCAGACTCCGGTTTCAATTACTCGATTACAGATGTGCGTAATAGGGGTTGCTAGACTTAGACTACACTGTTTAAGAACATTTACAGGGATATTGTCGTATCCAGTGGCCGAGTAATTTCGAAGTCTCCCAATTTCTCCCCTCACTTGATCTTGGTCGACCGGCATAATAAAGAGGGAATTACATGGCGGAGATTGAGATAGATCTTGCCTATGGATTCCAGAGAGTGTGGTAATTTTTGCGGCTAGGTGTTTGCCTACGTCTGCAAAAAAGCTATTAATATTATTAAGTGATCTTTTTGTGTCAGCCGAATTTGCAAGAAGCGCACTAGAGGATTGACGGACAGGGCTCGTGTTAGTTATCAATTTATTGCCTTCCATGTTGCTTTGATATCATTTTTAGATTTTAGCAGCTCATTTTTGTCATACGATCTCTTAAACTTTTAATAGCGCAGTGAGAAAATTACGGTATCTATTGTATGAGATTTTACTTTAGATTTCAGGTGTAGTCTGTCATGGTTCCGAATGCAACGCAGCAGGTCTACTGTCATCCAGGGTTTTATTAATATATTTTTCTTGTAACTTGGATAGTACGGCTATGGGTAACTATTACATCCTGGATGTAAGAGATCAGTAGGTCGGCTGCAAGATTGCAGTCTAGTTCGTTTAAGACCGGTCTGAAATTCATTTTATTTAAGTCTTTATAAGTGCTTGCATAATTGTATCGGGTCACAGAGGTGTGATGTTTAATTGAAGGTTTTGTATTTATTCTCAAAATAATTAAAACAGGCAGATGGTCAGTAATGAAACTCTCAAGGATTATTACAGTAGCTGTGCATTTGGTCTTTAAAAGGACACGATCCAGGCAGTTAATAGATCTAGTTGGCAACAAATGTGCGGGTAAAAGTCCTAAGGAAGCACAGATATTGAGATAGCTACCTGAATGACGATCTATGTTACCGGGTTTTATATATATATTTAAATCACCGATCAGGGCTATGTAAGTAAAATTATTTAATGTTCGAACTTAGTTATCCAAGCCATTAAAAAGTTTTCTGGATCTGTAAACTATGGAGAGCGATACACACATATGACTGCAGACTGGGCTAATTTACATATAAGACAATTAGAATCATCCAGGTTTGGTTCAGAGTATAAGCACTCAAGTGAGGTTTTTGTGTACATAACAACACCATCATTTTGTCATCATTTGTTATTGTTATTTGCTATTGTAATATATTCTGGCAAGTATGGCAGAGATCCTGCTACCGTTAACCAGCACTCAGTTAGTAGAATAATGTCGTATTGAATTTTGGTAGTTAAAAGAAATTGATCTAGATTCTTTTTTAAGCTTCTAATGTTTACGTGAATTAAGTTTAGACTTAGATTAGGTTGATTAACTAAAACTGAGCAGCGTTCTGGTGAGCATAAGTGAGAATTCGCTATCGAGAGATCATTAATTTCATTACATATCGTATTATTGAAGGCAGCTATTTATATAAGATATATTCTTTAATAAGCGATGCAAATTTATGGCAAAGGCAACATAGAAGCGTGACCGAGTAGTATAGTATAGGACATTATTAAGGCATGTATACAAAGTGCAGTATTGTACTGTGTTAATATTCAAAGTAAGTTTATAGCTACGAGGCAATCATTGTGTAGGAGTCGTTGTGTAAAAGTAAACCATGCGCTTATAAGATGCGGAAGTTTTCATAGTTAAAATTAAGTAAAAGAATACATCACAAATATAAAAAAGAAAAGTATGTGGATTTAAAGTAGGTACCAAACAGGAGTAATCATGCAATATTAAAAAAGCTAGTGTTATGACAATAACTAGTCAACATTTTTAATAAACACGGATAACCAGCGTTCAGACGTAATTTGTGTTAGTTTGTCATCCGAGTTTTTTTCTATATAAATTTTCCCATTTAGGCACCAACAGGACATCTTGTGTGTATCATATTAGCCAACTGGCGAGCTTCGTAGAATAGTTTTCGCATTGAAGGGGTAAGATGTTCCACCGCATAAATGGGTTTCCTTTCTCCAAGTAAGCCTTTATTAAAACGGTGGACACCAGATAAGAATTTCATTTCTACAGGAAACCGTGTTAAATTCAGCTACTATTGATCTTGATGCATTGGGTTTGCCAGGCAGATGATAAATATCCCGGAGACTCGATTTTGATATCTCCACAACCACAGCTTTACCAACTTGTGTAACAATTATTACAAGGTCATCAGCTTTTTTGTGATCTTTAATCGGGACATTACGGAGTTCGATGGTAGCTGGGTGTGACTGAAGGTTAAGGTCCTGAGTCTGTTGTTCCAATAGTTGAATAGTCTCTTCTTTGTTGGCAGTCCATTTATCCAACTCAGAAATCCTTCCCTTCCTGTCTTCGTGGTCTTTATGCATGTAGGTCTGACTATTTTCGAGCACCGCCGTGGTTTCACGAATTTCTGTACATTGTGTCTTGAGCTCAGATTCATCTCTAACCAATGACGAAAACATTGCATCTTGATCAGCTTTCTATGTAGAAAGTCTAGTATCCTGGTCCATATACCAAGAAGAAAGTAGTTCCATAAGCTCAGATTTCAAAACACTGCATTCGCATAAAGGCATACACATACAGAGACATGTTAGGTGAGGCATAAATGCGTTGACGCTTAGTACGTGTCGTGATATTCCCCTTACACTCAGCGGTGCTAGTATTTGCGGTATGGTCCGGCGGTGTGGTTGTTCAGTGTGCACCTGCACCCTTTTCTGTGTGGCTTTAGGTGACTTTGGTGGAGTAGGCACCTACGTAGTTGAGGCATATCGCCCTTTGTTATTCAGATGTGTGTCACCAAGACGTGAGAATATAGGTATAAACGTAAGCTCGACGAGCTATGGACAACACGTCAACAATTTAGAATAATGATTTTTTGAGTCCGTAAGTAATAACAAGGAACTTGGCACCGCCGGCGCAAACGTATAAGTTAGTCAGTAACATAGGTCAGTAACAGCTACGTACGCGAGCAGAAAAGTGGCATCAGTGGGGCGAGTGACGTCACCCAAGCCGCATGCGTTGTGCCAGCGCGCGCGCGCCCTTGAAGTCGATGTTTATTTCGCCGCTCGGAGACGAGTTGTTGCGGCGTAGCGGTGAGGCGCGCGGTTGCTTCAATGCAGCGAGTCGTGGGATCAAATCCTCCAAATAGGGTCCGGATTCTTATAATTTGTTCGTAGCTCATAATTCTATTTTTATTTTGCTCTAGGACTGCCCATTGGTTGAGGTTGTTGTATAACAACACTTTAGGAGTAAACGAGATTTAAAGTTTAGAACAATGTCCAATCACAAATTATCACAGACTTTCACTATTCAACGGGGCGGAGAGGGCTACTGCGCACGTCCTCAAAGTCAAAAACTATTGTGGACCGCACAATGGTTTTAGTCCTGTGTGAGATTCAAAGTTTCAAACAGATTTAAACTACTACGTCATCCATGCAGTCATTAGAAAAAGGCAGGGGTGTGTGAACATCGTGCACTTGCACACACTGAGCAAAGCCGGCTACTTGGGAGATACTGGTACTTTCTCGGGAAAGCTGGCATTCTCGTACAGTCACCAAAAAATGACAATGTCGGGCTTTCTGATTAATTGGTAATTACGTGTGCATATAAAATATCATGCCTCGCGCAGCGGTAGTGAATGCGACTGCTGTGCATAAGGTTTCGATTTCACCGGGTTGGACAAAGAGTTATAGAGATTTCTGTCCAAATATGTCCAGTAGCAGCACAGCGTTTGGAACTATGCCCGGTAGATGCCAACAGACTCGCTGACTATAACATAATAATATATTCTAAAAGTACTCTTGGCAAAACGTAGGTGTAATACGTTACTATTTATGTATAATAATAATAATAATAATAATAATATTCTACCACATACACACAACACCATCTAGCCCAAACTAAGCAGAGCTTGTACTATGGATACTAGACAATGGATAAACATACATATATACTTTTTTTTGTAAATACATACATATTATACATAGAAACACCCAGACCAAGACAAACATCCATGTTCATGCCCACAAATATTTGTCTTGTGCGGGAATCGAACCCGCGACCTCAGGCGTGGCATGTTAAATGTATGTTTAATGGTATGTTTAAGTGTATCATTTATTTTTAAATCCTAGCGGTCTTCCAATGGTCGAAATAAGGTTTTATTGTTTATACCCTTAAATTAATTATTATTTACTTAACTACACTCTTTTATTGACAATATTCCTTAGCTTATTACTTTTTCTTTATTACATATAAATACGTAAATATATTATAATATACATAGTATATATCATCCTTATCGAACCAAAGGTTGCCTGTAAGATATTGCTTTAAGCGATAAGGCCTTTTGTGCATCTGCTTTTGTTTCAATCCTCATCTTTTATTGACGTAATTTGTACAATAAATAGTATTTAATTCTATTCTAAAAACTAATCAATGTGATACGATAAATCAAGTTTAAATTTAGAAACAAATTGTAAATATGTCGCATATAGTTTATATGGCTGAATATAGTAGGAAGCGATACCTAATTATTTTGTAACAGGGTTCCAAAATGGACAGGGTACCTTTCATCCAGGAAAAATGACCTTTGCCGCTAGATAGAAAATTTACATAGCCTACATTTACGCGAGCGGTATATATATTTGTTGATGAGTTTGTAAATACCCTTTCAACGAATAACTTCTCGCAGTTTTGATGCCTTAACATGATTTGAGTCATTATGAAAATAATCTACTTTTGAACAGCTACGTCTAAAGTATCAAGTATTGCCTGCCAATAATTTATAGTTGCCAATATTTCGTTTACATGCATTTTACCAATTATATTATTTTTTATATAATTAGATTAGTTTAATTTACAATTTAATTCACCTGCCTGATTGACGCGTCTTACAATTTATACGAACATAAAATTAATGCTGCGACTCCAGATGGCGCCACGTTTCTTACTGCAAACTGTGTTGCATATGAAACAGTTTTATGTTTCGTGGTAATGGGTTAATATTAGCAGACAATATTATTAAATAGCTATTTATTACTGCAGTACAACAATAAATTTTAGTAAAACTATATTATGACAACGACTTTCAAATACATTTTGTTTTCAGTTTATAAGTTGTGGGTAACGATGAAGTTTCATATTGATATTTCTTTAAGTAAGGCTAGTTTTAAAATACAGTATGTAACGGTTTGGGTAATTACTACATAATATAAAACAAAGTCCCCCATCGCGTCTATCTGTCTGTTCGCGATAAACTCAAAAACGACTAAACTGATTTTCATGCGGTTTTCACCAATAGACAGAGTGATCCATGAGAAAAGTTTAAGTGTATAATTTGTTAAGGTTTTGTACAATCCGTGCGAAGCCGTTGCGCTCGCTAGTATATTATAATTGATTCAATTTATAGGACTTCAAATTTAAAGCGCTGTGACGAAAACCAAAATGACAAGAGTATAGAAATAAAAAATACATTCTGTTTCATAATATCGTATTACGTTTACGCGAATGTTATACATTGAAATAAAATCTATTTTATACGGATTTTGTCGCATTGTTCATTTTAGAACACTTTTATTACATAATTTTGTACTATTATGTAATAACAATGTTCTTAAATAAACAACGTGACAAAAGCCGTATAAAGTAGTTTTTATTTCAACATTCTGTTTTAATAAATTTGAACCGTGAACTTTTCAAATACATCCTAAATATTCTGTTGAAAGCGTAGGTAGGTGCGGTGAGAAGTACGGGGAAACACGTAGAGGGATAGTCACCCTCGTAAAACGTCCCCTCTCCAACCCCCGCCCATGGTGTTCTCACAAATTAAGGGTACGAGCCTGGGTATACGTCAGTGTTGTAAAATTACTACGCAATCGCATTGATTAACAGTAATATAACGATGCGGCGAACGTGTACGAGCAATATTAAAAGGTAAAGAGCATCAGAATAGTCAATAAGCATTTTGTATATAAACTAAATTTTAACCAAATATTATAAATGCGAATGTAAATTCGTTTGTTACAATTTCTATTTTAAATAGTCGACCGATCGTCATGGAATTTTGCATGCATGTTGTCAGAGGTACAGAATAGGACATAAGATACCCTTCATCCAGAAAATAATACTTTCCCAGCGAAGCCACAGGCAAAAGCTAGTTAAGTATATTTCTTTATTTTCCTTAGGCAAGAAAGCTAGGATTAGACAAATTTTACACATTTAAATTGAACTTCTTCGTATAGATTTAGACGTAGGTAGTTTATATTAAGCGCAACTTATTAACTTTTTATCTTTACCTACGTCACCGGGAAGTATGCGCGTATCTACGTATGTATTTACAACTTTGAACTTATTTATAAATTACTTAATACCTTTTGACCTTGGTTTGTCCGTGACCATGTCTGCTGAAAAGCAACCGAAGCGCCGGGGAAAGTGTAAAGTTGAAATTATTCATGAATAGTTTATGCGAGATAAAAGCCGTATAAAGTAACTTAATTTCAATATATTTCTCAACAATTAATTTAAAACGTTGTTTACTCATTTTGCTTCATATATGTATATCTAGAGCAGGCGTTCACATAATATGTATGAGTTCCGTTGGTGGAGCAACATATACACACATAAGTTATAAGACAAGGCTAGTTCTTGCTTTCTCGTTTAGTTTCTTTGACTACCTTTGTTTTACCTAGCTCCTACTTTTACTTTTTCTTTACACATACTTATATAACATCATATTTCTTATGATTTAACACACAATTGGAACGTAAAATGTAATTGTAAATATACCCGTTCAATATTTCATTTAGATAGTCTTGAATATTTTTTATAACTTCTGCAAGCAATCAATAAAATATCGGATGCAGTAAAGTTATGATTGCCCTCGCAAATCAATATTTAAAGCTCTACGGTACGATGCTATTAAATAACTTTGACTTGTCAAAGTTGGAACCTCGCAACTAACTATTTTATTTTAATATTTATTTGGATAATTTTCAGAATAATTTTAATTGTATGTGTAATACATATAATAAAGTAACTGATCGATTTCTGAACGTATAAGATATTTATGAAAAATAATTTGTGGGGTCCTTATTAGAATTATTGAAATGCAGCGGCAACCAGATACTATAGGTTTTTAATTATCTCTGACTTTTCAACAACAGACACGTGAAACTAGAACTAGATAGAAGCCTAAACAATTTCTTTTTGTATTATTGTCTGTTTGTCTGTCTGTATTTTTGCCCATATATGACTCAACAACTACTGCACCAAATTGAATATGATTTTCATGTTTGTATAGCTGGAGGTCTAACTAATATAAAGCATGTTTTATCTTGATAAGCCGCCTAGAAGCCGCGTAATAAGAAAGAAAATATTGAAAGATCCTCCAAATAACGCGTATGAAATATTCTAATATGGCAAAATGGATTCCTTGACTCGCACAATGATCCTGCTATCTATTTTTCTTGATTAGGTACATATCATTTTTATATCGAAATATAGTCTGGCAATTTGAGTTCTATATACCTAATATACTTCTAAACTATTTCAGTAATGCAAAGTTTTAAACCCACGCCGATAGTGCAGTGGATAGGGAAGAAAGACTGATCGTAACTTTATATTTATAAAACACCTCTCTATTTAGTATACAGGTAATTTATGAACTTCCATATTTTAAGCTTACTGTACATCTTGACTGAATACATCATCATATCATCAATCATAAATAGGCAATATTTGTTATCATATAATATAATATAGGCACTAGGCAGTGGGAAATAGTTAGACTGCCACGCAGAGGTCTCGAGTTCGAACCCAAGGCGCACATCTCTGACTTTTCGAAGTTATATGCGTATTAAATAGTTAATTATAGCTTACTTTAACGTTGAAGGAAAACATCATGAGGAAACCTGCATGTCTGAGAGTTCTCCATAATTTTCTCGAAGATATGTGAAGTCTACCAAATCGCACTAGGCCAGCGTGGTGGACTATGGCCTAACCCTTCTCACACTGATAAGACGCCCGTGCCGAGCAGTGAGACAGTTTAATACAGGGCTGATATTATTATATTTATAATATAATATATTAATGATTTTACTTTTATTGAAATGGCTATACCAAATATATATATTTTTTTGTATTAACTGCTTATGAAAGATCCATTTTTATATAAATTTCAAGATAATTAATCTATACATACGTACATTTCGTAGGCTGGCATGTATTACGACCCCATTTCTCATTACCTAGTCCTTATTTTAAGTTATGATTATACTTTATTGGATGTTGGGAAACGTATATATTTAATATCCAATATTCGATCAAATATTTATGTAACACACTTTCTAAATACACCACTGAGTTTAAGGAAAATACACAGAAATTCTTGTATAACGGCAACACCATTTGCAAATCCATTTGGTTGTATAAGTTACAAATTGGAACAAGCGAAGAGCATTTGCAAGTAAATTAACAATATTTTGCCTCTTTATGTTTTGAATCAGTAGATTGCTATATTTATGGTTTGATTTTATTCGTTTGAGTTGATTGAAACAATTTATTGGTGAAATATAAAAATCACAGACTGTATTCTAGAAAATAATGTTTTTACATTATGGCCTTCTAAAACAAGAAGGAGAGTTTAAGATAGACAAGAGCCATCGCTTGCCTATCTGTATTCGTTACCTTAGACATTTCAGCTCTAATATTTTAAACAATATTAGTGTGTCCGTTTTAAAATTGCCATTTGTTTTCTTCCTAAATAATAATTATTTAGTATTTCGTTAAATAAACTATTTAAACCCTGCAATGCATCTCTATGGTTAAGTCAGATATTTTAAATAACTCGTTTATTAAAATGTAATGGTATATTTTTTATAAAAACAGTTTACAGACAGAACAAATGAAAGTTGCTCCACCAAATTCTATTAATAATTTTAGAAACATATTCAAGATGTTAAAAATACATTATGTAGAAATGGAAACATTACGCAAGATGTTTTTATACCTACTAACCTCTCAAAATGAAAATAACCTCACAGCCCACCCGATAGTATTTAAGTGGTTACCCGTATAGATGGAGGCTTGAAAGTAGTTTCTGTCAGTAACATCAACGCCGCAGCTTCTACTTTACTCAAGAAAAGAACGTTTTGTGCTAAGTACCTCAATGCACACGTAACAGCATTCCTATAAAAATACATTCTTGTACTGCCAAGGCCTACGGTTATATGAAATTACTTGACGTACCTACCATGTATACTAACGCCATACATTTAAGAAGATATTCGCGTATTGCCAAACATGTGATATGTAGTATAAGGCATATTGTATCGAATTAGAATTTACTTTACGGAAATCAATTGTAATCAAATAATTGGGAAGAGAGGAATTCGCCACGCACCCTCGGATTGCCCACTCCAGATATTGCAATAGTAAAAGGTTGACAGTACCGATCTCTTCTGGACAAGGAAAGCAGCGTCGCGGGATATGGGCGTACTCTAACTTGTAGTATTTAGCTGCAAACACAAAATATGCTTTGTCACGTGTTTCGTCTCAGCGCGAGGCATCTTCAAGACAGATTATCAACGAATAAGCCCTGTCTAAAGGAGTTCGATATTGTCAACCTTTTTCTGTTGCAATAGTTGGGTAGGCAATCCGAAGGTGCGCAGCGGTTCGATTCCCACCCATTGCACTACCGACATGTACACGTAACATAATAATGCTAATCACTTCCAAAATAAATTACGAGTAAGCTACTAGAATAAAATTGCGCGTACTTAGTATTTATAAATAAATCAAGCGCATTTATATTAAAACAGTAACAGTACACAACTATAATAATGGTGTTTGAATGCCTGCACTTGCGCGGTTTTATGCACAAATAACTCGCGCATGTTGCTCAAACAAGTATCTTGCGTATTTATCCAGCGTAAGCTACATGCGTTGTGTAGCATTTTCAATGAGGATGATCACAAAAGAGTAGTTATGTAATGCCCACCGAATAACCAAGGTAGAAGCAAAGACGTAGAAGCAAAGACCAATCAGCAAGTATTAATTAAGATGTCGAAATCTTATAGTGGCCTCGAGAAGTCTAAATTATATAGAACGTCTCAAAACATAGAATTGATTTACCGGAACAAGTGCTCCACGAAATATAAAAAGCTATAAAATGTATAAAAGAGGAATCTACTGGAAGTAACGCGACAAAAAGGAAAGGCGTTAACTCAATAATGTTTGGTGCAAGTAACAGAAAAGACGTTTACTACGTCTTTTTTGTGCAAGTAACAGAAAAGACGTAGTAAAACTTTATTGGCTAGCGCTGGCATTTTGATTTAAAAACACTTCTCATGCACAAAGCTTTGATCCTTTGCCGCAAGGTACTTAAAATATTCAAACAACTTAAAGAACTATGTATTTGTAGGTCTAACAAATGTTTAATCTGTGTGATTATCGAACTCACGACACTCGACGCAGTGACAATAGCACGGCGTCCACTTTAACGTCACGCGTGTAGTACGTGTTTAATACGGTTTGCTGTTGCAGCAGGCCATAGAGATGTCACAAAATAATTATGTACACGAAACATGGCGCTACGCAAAACTAAATAAAATATTATTTAGATAGCCATGGACTATGTTGCAATAAATTTTTACTAAATAAACAACAATTAATAAATTAATGTATTTCAATAGCAAGTAGTGTTTGTGTAAATTAATTAATTTAGTATTTTTGTTGTGTGAATGTTACAGGCAAACAAATGTTCTATTACAGTCGGTTACCAATCATTTTAGTAGATGTGCTCTATACATAGAATTGTTGATAATAGGACATACCTTAGTAATAAGAGCACCTTAATTAGATTTTTGTGGCTATATAGACAGAAACTGGCTAATAGCGAGTCGGACTCGTGCACTACGGGTGAATTATATTTCGTTGTTTCTACTAATTTACTATTTTCGGTCCTGGTACTTGTACTATAGAATATAGCTATGCCAAATTACGAAATTCTAGATCAGCATCATAATTATCCTTTGGTAGGTTTGGTTCACTTGGGAGCATTAATTTATGCGTCATAAACTGCCTTAATTATGTTGACTACGAAGTTTGGTTTTATCACAGCTCTAAGAGATTTTAGACTTAAGTATTTGATATTAATTTTAACTTTATACCTAAGTACACGTTTTCCTTTTTTCTTCTTAAAGGTACGGTAGCCTAAAAAGGTGGAGTGTACTAGATATGAGGTAACTTTATCGCGTGAATGTTATAGACAAGATAACATTTTAGTCACAGTCGAAAATCAATAATTATGTCAGGTTAAATAGCATAAGCCTTTTCTGCTACACTAGATATTTGCCTGGTCGTTACAGGCAAAAAACCGTTCGAGTTACAGTCGAAAATCATTCTTTATCCTCGTCTATTTGTATTCAATTACAATAAAATAGAAATCTTATTAAATAAAATGTCATGTCAGCCCGAAGGCTTGGTTAAATTATCAAATATATGTAACGAGAAGCAAGTATAGGATTACTACGTTACGTTAGTGAACCCGTGTTCTAAAAATCAATCATTAGTTATATTATAAAGAGCGAATATTTTTGAATTTTGATTGTTTGTAACGATTTAATTAAAAAACCTTAACAACCGCTTTTATAATTCTGTCACCATTAAAAGATAGTATAGGTATCGGTGATAATATAGATGAGAAAGCTATATTACCACCGAGTAACAAAGGTGATATTAATTTAAACTAACCTAACCTGTTTTAAGCGAGCGGCGCCGCGCCCCGCGAGCAAAAGAATAATACTGGATGTTTGATGGTAATCATAATAGGGGACATTTTCAAAAGACCGTAAATTGCCCCATTCATATTAAATACATCAACTATGAATGTGATATTTCAATTAAAGCCTAAATGTCATTTGTATCTATACAACAAAAGAAGTATCTGTTTTTTACATTGTATGCTCAAACTGCCATCACTCAATGGACAAAATACATTCATACATATAATATGGTTGATATATAACAATAAATAAATGGCGCGCGGCGTGCCCACTCGAATATCACAAAAAGCTAACGAGACCAACATTTTAAGCAAAATACATCATTCAATAATTTGTTTTTAAACCTAAAAAATAATCATATGAGTCGTTAATCTCTTAGTTTACTCTTAATAAAAGAAATTCGCGCTATATAATGATCTATTTTAGCATTGTCTATGCATTATTGTAGTTGAGTGAACATGCCTATGTGAAAACGAGGCTTATAAACGGGCATTATTTTTTACTGCACTGCGTGGCTGCAATGTCCTGACCTACTATATTATGGAATACGCGTAAATATTTTGCTTGACTATCCAACAATTATGTTTAGTATGGCCGGTGTAGTCAATGGAATATATAATTATACTCCAAAACATTGTACATACACTATAGTTATACAATATATGTAGAGTGTAGACACTATAGTTGAAACAAGGCAGACATTTAGTTCTTGCAGTAAAATTTTGTTTGTTATAAAGTCCCTAATTTGATCTTTCCTTACTTATGTATATTTATGATTTTGAGTATATTTATGTCTATTGACATATATCTGGACTTGTTTTGTACACAAAGATTTGGCCTTGTTTGAGTCTACCTACTTGAATAGCTCCATAAAATTTGACAAGATAAACTAGTCAAACACTTAAGAATAAAATTTTCTTTAATTAAACGTGTCATCAATTTCAGACGATAAATATGATTTAAATAATGCGTTTAGTTAACTACACGACTAGGAAAGGTGTTAATAATTATTGACATATCACTTAGGGAACGTACTCATACTACATGAACCATTTTTACGATTTTAACGAACGGGTCTCGTGGTATGGGTGCGTGCCCTAATTATGTTAGCTTGCTTAAGCCAGTTGCTATAAATCCAGTAACTATACTTTTCTATATAATTTTTAAAGAGAAAAGCTAACAAGAATTTGTTTGATCGTTTGTTTACTGAAGACAAAAACGAAGGAGATGTGAAAGAAACGAAGGATGGGTAAGGAGATTCCTACCCTGAATCAGTATCAATAAATAATTACTGAATACCTACTATTAGTTAATATTGAATCCCTATAACACAAACAGTATAAATTATCGTGACTACCATGCTACTAATTACAAATATGAACACACAATAAATGACTAAATATATAGGCGTTCACGTGTAGTTATATATAGTTATTTATATTTGCTTTAACCACAATTTCCGTCGTTTTAAGCGAAAGTCTTGAAACCCTGTCAAGTCTTGGAAATCCAGACAAAATTGAAAAGCTATTTTGTTCGGCCGCTGGTGTGCCGTAGCGACGCAATAGGATTAAGCGACGGCTTAATCGGTGCCTAGGTGGTGCAAAAGTAGTGTATACGACACGACAACTGTATGACAAAGTGTTTTTGGGTGTTCTATCTAAGCGTCCTCGCTAATTCTACCACGCTTAGTATTGTGTTCGAAACCAACGCGGGCCAAAATTTATATGATCTATAGTTTGTTGTTCCGAGTTTGTTATTTGTGTTCTTTGTGTTCGCTATTTGTTTGCACTATCCCCAGGGATTCTTGAGTCAATCTTCGTGTGACAATTGTCTTTTTATAATAGAAATGTAAATATCGCTCGTGTGAATTTAAATATGTCACAATATACTTACCTACTACATGTAATATTTCAACAACAGTTATCAATCAATATTTTGTTGCAAATTTCTTAAAATTTTTAGACGAGATGCATGCGTTATGTCTTCCTTTGTTCACTATTTGATATTTAATGTATTATAAAGAGTATTTAATGTATATTCTAATATATTACTTCTTGCTTTCTCTTACAAAAGATTTCAGCTTTGAACGACCAGTAACAAAAAATACAGGCAAACTCTAATTAAAAAAACCGCGCTATTAAAAACCAATTTCATTGTTTGTAAACAATCTCCTAAAATTATTTAGATTAAAAGTTTATTCAGACAATAATCCTTCGGTTTAATATAACAGTTTTCATAAAAAGAATAAGCTTCACTTAGCTAGAAAACATCTATTTTGTACACACAAAGTTATATCATAAAAGAAGTTCAAGCGCGTAAAACCTACTTTATCGGTACATTACGCAGTTATATTTGTTGGAACGGTCTTATACCAGAAGTTATAAGTTAGGAGTCTGACGACCAGACGCGGTGATATAAACTTCGCGACACCGAACTAGTCCTGTAAATACAAAGAAGCTAACGTTTTTATATGGTCAGCGACACAATTTATTACGTAACCTTTTATTATTCTTTAAATAGAACGATAGTTTAATTTTAGATATATGTAACTGATAAATGAGTTGACATAATAGATTATTATGCCTAAATTTACAAGCAACCAATTGCCGTAACCCCACCGCTGCTTCCTTTTCCGGTGTCGTGGAGTTTATTAACATCAGAGGACTCCACGCTAACCTTAATGCTGTCCATCACCACCTGGAGACGGCTCGGCCGGAAATGCTTTTTCTAACGGAGACACAAATACGTCGTCCTGCAGACACGACCTACCTGCAATATCCCGGCTACGTGCTAGAGGAGTGTTTCCTCGCGAAAGCTGGAGTATGCTTGTTTGTTAGGGCGGATATTTGTTGTCGCCGTCTACACTGCCTAGAGGACCCTTCTTTCTCTGTCCTTTGGGTACACGTAGATCATGGCTCTTTCACCCAAATCTACATGTGCCTCAACCGATTCCATTCAGGAGACGCTGAGACAACTTGATTCTTTGATTACCTGAGTCAGGCGGCAGACGACGCGTAGGAGCAGTTTCCGAACGCTGAGTTGGTGTTGTTGGTATATTTCAATGCCCACCATGAGACCTGGTTGGGTTCTCCCAAAACAGACCACGCGGGACGAATTGCCCATGCGTTCGCTCTCACGCATGACCTGTCTCAACTGGTACTCCAGCCCACCCGGATACCGGACATTGCAGGTCAGGCGCCCTCTCTGCTCGATCTGCTGCTGACAAGTAACCCGAACCGGTACAGTGTGTCAATTAGTGCTCCTCTGGGCGGAAGTACTTCGCATCCATTCCTTAGGCTCAACGCTGCTTTGAGAACAGGGATCCATCAGAGAGCGCTACTGCTGTCGCTGGTGAAATCATCCTGGGTATGGAATATTATATTCCATACAGTGATGTCACGAGCGGTGGCAGGAAAGGGCCCTGGTTCGGTCGTGAATGCGCTGATGCTATTTAACGCAAACAGACAGCGTACCGCGCTTGAACTAGGGCGCGCACTCTCCACGACTCTAACGTGGATCACCTGAAGGCAGCGTTCAACCAAGCCACAAAGGCCTGCAAGAGGGCATACTTTAGAGCGGATGCCCAGCGCGTTGCACGGTTCGGCCAGGAGCTCATGGCCCATCCTACGGGTAGTCGATTTTGTTTTTTTGGAGTTTTCTCCCACACTTACGCGCCTATACCGGACGTCTTACGCCGCAGGCACTGTGCCTGAGGCTTGGAAGGAGGCGAACGTTCAACTGATTCCCAAAAAGGGGGACCGTTCCGAGCCAGGCAACTATCGACCCATAACTATCACCTCAGTGGTTTCCAAGGTGTTCGAGCGGATTATAAACACCCAAATTGTCCGCTACCTGGAGGATCACTCATTGATCAATGATCGCCAATACGGCTTTCGGGCTAAACGATCAACAGGTGATCTTCTAGCGTTCGTCACGCACCTCTGGGGTGAGACTATGGACAAGCATGGCGAGTCTTTGGCTGTCAGCTTAGACATAGCCAAAGCTTTCGATAGAGTCTGGTACCGGTCTCTTCTTTCCAAGCTTCCGGCCTATGGCTTGCCCCCTCAACTGTGCACCTGGATTGCAAGTTTCCTGCAGAAGCGTCGTATTCGGGTCCTTTGCGACGGTCGCGCTTCCAAATTTATGCAGGTCAATGCAGGAGTGCCTCAGGGGTCCGTCTTATCCCCTACGCTCTTTCTTCTGCATATCAATGATATGTTGAATCTCGGCAACATACATTGTTATGCAGACGACAGTGCCGTGCATGGGCGATATCTCGGACGTCCTGGGGCCAAACAGGCTGAGGTTGAGGGGAAAAGGCAGAATCTTGTCGTTGACTTTGACCAGACCTTGTTGTGCCAAGAACTTGGTCCAGTTCAACGCCAAGAAGACCCAGGCATGCGCGTTCTCAACAAAAAAGTCTCCGTTCCTTCCCCTCCCTTCTCTGAAGAATACTCCACTGGTGATACGTGACAGCCTCTCCATCTTAGATATGGATCTTTGCCGCTCCCTTAATCCCAAAACCTACATCAATAGCGTCATTAGGCAAGCTTCGCGAAAACTCGGAGTTCTGACCAGGGTGAGGCGGTTCTTCGCGCCTGGGCAGCTGTGCCTATTGTATAAGGCACAAGTGCGCCCTTGCGTGGAGTACTGTTCTCATTTTTGGAATGGCTCCACGCAATACTTGCTAGACGCTCTTGACAGGTAACAGTGGTGGGCTGTCCGTATCATCCTCCTGGGTCCTCATACCTCTGCCGAACGATCAAGGCATGGAATTCTCTGCCAAGGCACGTGTTTCCTTCTTCCTTCAATCCTGGGTCCTTTAAGCGGGGCGTGAAAATGCACCTTCTCAGGCCATCAAAGTAGAGACCTCAACATCGCCTCGGCTGCTATGAGGACGATGTGGAGGCCACTGCTCTTAGACCACACGATTGCTTACCATCAGGCGAAGTGTGGTCATTTTGACGAGCAAAATAAAAAACAAAATTTTGGTCTTTATTAGTGAATCGTTTACAAAGATAGTTGGCATATGATTTTCACCGTGGACATAAATTTATCTCAACTTAGTTAAACTACCTATTTAATGATTTTTATGTTTTAACACATAAGTTTCAACAAGTGACAACAGTAATAAGGACGTCTGGCTCACATATAAATGTGAGCCAGACGTCCTTATTACTGTTGTTTACTTATTTATTGACCAATCACGAAGGAATATAAGTATATAATTTAATATATAATACAGAGTTAGCAGCAAAAGCCTAGGCAGAGCGTTGGAGTACCACGCAAAGGTCTTGAGTTCGATCCTTAAACACGCACCTCTGACATTTAAAATTAGGTATTAAGTAGTTAATTATCGCTCGCCTTAACGATAAAGGAAAACATTATGAGAAAACTTGCGCGTCTGACAGTTCTACATAATGTTCTAAGATGTGTGAATTCCGCCAACCACATTGGGCCAGCGTGATGAATTATGGATTAAGCACACTGAAAAGAGGCTCGACCCTTGACCAGCAGTGGGATAGGTTATATACGGGGCTGGTTGTTTCTATGTCTAATATGAATGTATTTACAAAAATAAAAATAAAGTATATATGTATGTCTCCATTGTCTAGTACCCATAATACAAGCTCTGCTTAGTTTGTGCTAGACGGTGTTGTGTGTATGTGTTAGAATATTTAACGATAAGTAATTAAACATACAATTAGGTTAGGTGTTAAGCATAGATACAAACAGCGACATGGTTTAATACAAAACTAAGAATTACGTTTAAATAAAATACAATTCTTAAGGTTTCTCGCCCAATCTATTGAACGTCTTGAGCTGCAGCGGCTCACCGATGGCTGACACAATAATTTCTTAATTGTGTATGGCGTCATAGCAACTGACAGATTAAAGAATCTTTTATAATTTTTAATATTAGAGTAAAAATCAGAATGTTTGAATCCATAGAACACTTGTTTGAATTTTTATTACGTAGGCTACTTACAATGTACAAAACCAAAACATACACGGAGTTAGCCATATATAAGATTTCAAACGTTGTATTTAGTTTAAATATCAGTTAAACGTGGTACAGAAAAAGAGATAGAAATAGTCAGAGCTATTCATACCTTATTCAACTTGAATAGGTGCCAACATTTTATGTTATAGGAATTTGAGTATAGAGATAAGTACACGACTCAGGTGCGCGTTCGGATCTTCACTAAAGATTTCTTTTTTTATGGTTTGTTTGCACGTTCAGCACATCATGCCTATCGCCTTGCTGCTGCCGAGCTCGGTATGGTGGCTTTGAATCTCACATGAGATATTAATTTATATGAACAATAATTCTTCTAAGCCTGGGTTTGTGTTTAATTTGCGACCCTTAATTGTAGAAATACTTGGAAACTACCCCGTGAAACAGGGTATATATAACTAGTACGGAATCGGCCTTTAATAAAAAAAATAATTCAAGAACACTTGTGTCACACATTGGTAAAACCCTTCGCAATATTATTCCCTAGCGCGTGTTAATCTCCTTAGGCCTCGTTCATGGTTACGCGGAGCTTCGAGCGACGCGTGACATGGGAACAACCAACGGGAATCGAACAATTCGAACTAATGACGATGTATCCAAGCATGATATGGCTATGTGGACTGCCCACATTTAAAAATTTTGTAACATCGTATTCTAATAAGTACATACATGTAGATATAAGAACCTAGCCCGGCAGATAGTGCGACCTACGATTACGATGTTACGGGTTCAATCCTCGGGACATTTGTATAATCCACAAATAGTTGTTCACAGTCTGGATGTTCTGTGTGTCCATTGTTTGAATGTTTGTAAAGTCTCGCCATACAAGATTTATTATTAGCGCCGGAGTTGCATTTTTCCGTGACAATTCTGATGGTATCACATTGTAAGTATTGCAAGTATTACTCATCTGCGTAATGTAATCTATAAATATACAGCAGGAACTGCGTATCCCGTCGTCTGTTATGCCAAGTGCGTAAGAAATGTCGCTCATGCTCTGCAGGCTTCCCATTGGCGTTATGTATATCTACCTCTTCTGAATAAGCGAGCGTCACGCGTTCAAACTTTCAAAGCGCCGTACAACGCGTCGCCGTAAGCTCCGTATCGTGAAGAACGAGGCCTTAGAGTTTTCTAATTTCAAACGTAGTCATACTGATGTCAGCATGACATCAACGTGACAGTGGTCTTTTGGGTAATCAAATTGCACGGTATACAGTCTACGTATTTGTAAAATTTATTTAACTAAAGCGTACTTGTATACAAATCTTTAGGCTGCCCACTATTCTTAGGTAGATGCTAATACGAATCTTTAGTATGGCTTGGGTACTGTGACTGTAAACGCCGAGAAGAAATTATAATACACTAGCTTTTACCCGCGGCTTCGCTCGCATAAATATGCTGTATGTGTAGGGTAACCCTGGAAAGGGTACCCAAAGCAGAGGGCGTGGCAGCACCGGAGGGGGTCAGTTGCATAAAGAATACCCGAAGGGGGATCTTAGCACAGCACCCTCTGGGAGTGGCTGTCAGCCTTCAAGTCTCGGGGAGGCTAGCAAGGAGCAGTCGGGCAAGGCACACCCTACGGGGGAGCCGAACTTGGCTGCACACTCTGCAAGCCATACCCAGAGTAGGAAGAGGCGCAGTGGGTGTGCCAACCGTAAGCGGCGTGAGCTGCAGCAGCAGATGGCACTGGCACCCGGTGTAGCCCCTTCAAAAAGGGTAAGGGAAGTGAGCGACGAAACCATTACTCAGGTCAGTGACAACAAGCGGGCCAAAACCCAAGGTGACTCCTATAGGAAGGCGCTGACGGGAGTCAAAATGGCCGTTGTTGCTGACAACTTCCCTGACGCTCTAATAGCTGCAGAGCAGGTGGAGCCTATACGGGTGGCCATTTGGGACCTGTTAGAGGCTACGCCGGATCCTCTGCCGGCTATCAGTGTCGGTGCATTGCTCGGAGGAGCTCTGCACATTGCATGTGAGGGAGAGAGAGCTGTAGAGTGGCTTCGCGGTCTCGACGGGAAAACCGTTAGGAACGTGAAGCTCAAAGTGGTCAGCGCCAAGGAGCTTCCAAGGCCAATCAAAATGGCCTGGAAGACCAGGAATACCTGGTGCCTAGATGCCTCCAGGGTGCTGACCATCCTGCAGCGCCTCAATCCCCCCTTAAGGATCTGCGAGTGGAAGGTGCTGGGCACGCAGGTCGAAGAGACGCACACAGCAGCGTCTCAACCGCGGTCATCAAGGCGGGCGGCTTCTGTCTCCATGCTGGCATGGACAAGAGCACATTCAAGATCCTCGAGGATCCGAACATGCAGAAGGGGCTAGTTGATGCCGGCGTGGGGAAGGAGGCTCCTGCTTTGACAGAATCACGGGCAAAGAATGGGGAAGAGCCCGTAATTCTGGTAGAGTCGGGTACGGCTCTCTTCACCTCTTCGCCTTGCGCGTCACCGAAGACCGACGACATAATTGAACATATTGGTGGTCTGGTTTTGTCGTCGTCACCGGGTACTGCGGAGGCGATGTTGGAAGAGGAGAGCAGGGGGGGTGGCCAGTAATGGCTACCACCAAAGGCGCTACCAATAGGCAGACCGTATGACGGGACTAAGTTGCGTACAAATAAATCTTCATCACTGCATCGGGGCGATGGCCGTTCTGGCCCGCCACCTGCGGATGAATGAATATGATATTGCCCTGATTCAGGAACCTTATGTTAAAGAGGGAAAGATCAGAGGCTTGGGTGGGATGAGAGGTGTAATTTTTCATAACTGTTCCACTAATGATATGAGGATGTATGATGTATGATATGTCAGAAATGGCATAAACGCAATGCCCTTATACAATTTCTGTTCTAGGGATCTTACGACAGTTAAGATCGATATGCGAGGGAGCGGAGGGCGGGATACTGTAATCCTGACCTCTGCATACTTCGACTACATGGACAAGGAAATAGTATCTGGACAGATAAAGGACCTTGTTGAATATGGCAGCCGGGAGAACCTGGACATGATCCTGGGGTGCGATGCCAACGCACACCACACAGTCTGGGGGAGCACGGATGTGAATGTAAGAGGGGAAAAACTACTGGAGTATGTGGTAAGTAACTCTTTACAAATTCTAAATAAGGGAAACAGGCCAACGTTCGCTGACTGTAGGCGAGCAAAGGTAATTGACATCACGTTAGCCACCAACAGAGCTAGCACTAAGATTGTCGAATGGCATGTGTCTGATGAGATTACCTTGTCAGATCATAATTACATATGCTTCAAGTACAGGCTGGTTCCAGCTCCTACAGCACGTAGAAGGAATCCCAGAAATACGGATTGGAACTCCTTTAGGAGTGACCTCAGAATAGATTTGGGGGATTCTAAGGGTAAACTCAATTCTATATTAGACATCGAGTTTACAGCAGACAAATTGGTCCAGACCGTGAATACGGCCTGGACAAACAACTGCCCTGAGAGGGAACTTAGACCCAAAAGGGTACAGTGGTGGACGCCAGAGTTGGTCAAACTGCGGCTAGAAGCCAGACGAGCGTTTAACAATGCTAGGACCAGCAGGGACTACAGCGGTTACGCTCACTGTTTGACCAACTATAACAAAGCTGTGCGGAAAGCCAAATGGAAGGCTTGGAGAGCACACTGTGATAACATCAGTACAATTCCTGAGGGAATGAGGCTCTCCAAGGTTATCTCGACTGTCAGAGCACACCCACTGACATCCATTAAGGATGGCAATGGGCAGCGAACAGGGTCTGGTAAGGAGACACTAGCAATAATGCTAAACACACACTTTCCAGACTGCAAGATAATAGAAAAAGAGCAGGAGGACCCGATCAGCCTGGTTGAACTAGGCTACCGCACAACCAAAGCAGATTGGGACACTGCTAGGAAGGTAGTGGATGTAGGGAAGGTCGGCTGGGCTCTAAATGGTTTTCAACCATTCAAGTCCCCTGGTCCAGACATGGTTTATCCCATCATCCTGCAACAGGGAGCTGCACTCTTAGTTCCGCATTTGTGCAGATTATACAGAGCCTGCATAGCTTTTGGATACATTCCAAAGATATGGAGGCGTGTTAAAGTCATCTACATACCGAAACCGGGCAAAGCGGACTACGAAGAAGCCAAGGCATACAGACCTATCAGTCTTGAGTCGTTCTTCTTGAAAGCCCTGGAGAAGTTAGTAGATAGACATGTCAGGGAGAGAGCATTATGGAAATTCCCCCTCCACAGGCTACAATGTGCCTACCAGTCGGGCAAATCCACTGAGACGGCACTACATTTTGTAGTAAATAAGGCAGAACATGCATTAGAGAACCGGAAAGTTTGCATTGCTGCATTCCTGGATAGTGAGGGAGCTTTCGATCGGACTACATTTGATGCCATCAGTGTGGCATCGGCAAATCACGGCATAGAGCCAACCATTTGCAAGTGGATCAATTGTATGCTCAGGGGTAGAATCATTAGGTCTGAGTTGTTAGGAGATGAAATGTATGCAACGACAACCAAAGGCTGCCCTCAGGGTTAAGTACTCTCACCACTCTTATGGTGCTTGGTAGTCAATTCACTCCTAGAACAACTCAACAAAGGTCCGTACTTAACGGTCGGATATGCGGATGACTTGGTGATACTCGTCAATGGAAAGTTCCCGAGTACGGTATCTAGTCTCATGCAGAAGGCCCTGATTACGGTGGAAAAATGGTGCAGTAGCAATCATTTATCGATCAACCCAGGGAAAACGACTGTCGTGCCGTTTACTAGGATGAGGAATCTGACAGGTTTGGGAACTTTCTCCATGTATGGTACGCAGTTACAATGGTCCATGGAGGTGAAGTATCTAGGCATGATCTTAGATAGCAAACTAACGTGGAAACCTCATGTAGACAAAGTCATAGAGAAGGCCCAGCGGGTCTTCGGCATGATTCGTTCTACTTATGGGAAGACCTGGGGGCTAAAGCCCAAGGTCATCAAGTGGCTATACACGATGATGATAAGACCTATACTCATGTATGGAAGCATTGTCTGGTGGCCAAGAACTAAACTAGCTACATGCAGGATCGCGCTGTCAAAGGTGCAGCGATTGGCCTGCATGGCTATAACAGGGGCGTTCCCGACTACGCCAACGGCAGCGTTAGAGGTCCTGCTGGATCTAACGCCGCTACACATTGTTGTGGAGTCAGAGGCGATAAAGGCGCTACACAGACTATCTGTGCATGGGCTGTGGAGCGTCAACATGCCGGTAACGCGACACACAAAATTGGAGATTTCAAAGGATCTCAAAAGGATTATGAGCATGGGATGCGACAAAATGCAACCATTGCACATATATACAAAAAGAATTTTAAAATAAAGGTCCCCACGAGGGACGAATGGAGACAAGGTCTACAATCCCCTGACAAGGGTTGTCTCATCTGGTACACTGATGGTTCCAAAATGGAAACAGGATCGGGCGCTGGTATCTATACCAACGACTGCAAGGTGAGCCAAAGCATGGGCAAATATGCAACGGTCTTCCAAGCGGAAACCTATGCTATAATTGCCTGTGCTCAGGAGAATATCAACAGTAATGTCACTGACAGGACTGTGTATATTCTCAGTGACAGTCAAGCTGCTCTCAAGGCTCTGGACTCGTGTAGGGTAGACTCCAGACTGGTCCTGAACTGTGTTAAGGCCCTAAACAAACTTGGCAGGAAGAACACAGTCAGACTGGTGTGAGTTCCGGGGCAAGCAGGGGTGCAGGGCAATGAGAAGGCTGATGAATTAGCCAGAAAGGGCTCGGAGCAACTGTTTGTGGGCCCCGAGCCATTCGTGGGACTCTCTGAGAGCACCGTCAAGGCAGCTTTGAATGCACATAGCAATGACAAACACAGGCTAGAGTGGAAGGCCCTGAGGGGTCTGGAACACTCCAAGAAATTCATTGCAAACAGAGCCACAGGCTTCACCCGGAAGTTCTGCGGGTATAACAAGAGCCAAATACGCCTGCTCACAGGAGCGTTCACTGGCCATTTTGGCACCAACAACTTCCTGTGCAGATTGAGATTGGCTTACAATTCGATCTGCAGAGCCTGTGGTGAACAGGACGAGTCCATATCGCACCTAGTATGTGAATGCGACGCGTTGGCTGGATTGAGGATGGGTCTGATGGGATTGGCATGTCCAAACCCTGAGGACTTCAGACTTCTCCCTCTGAAGTGTACGCTACGACTGATGCAGTACATTCATAGGGAGATAGCTAAGGGATAAATCTTGGGGCCGACACAAAAGATCCCAATGGGTCGAAGTGTCGCCGGTCTGTGCTGACTGGCCCCCATACATAAGATAAGATAAGATACCTATACGAGTGTCGCCAGTTATGTATGAGAATATCATTAAGTCTAATGCACCTATGGCATATTCTACTCGAAGGCACGAATTGATATAGCAAACTGCTACAACAAAATCCAATAATCAAGGCTCAAAGCCTTAATACCTTCCTACCAATCGTGGCCAGACGACTTCTTCAAATTATTAAACAAGGCATAACTTTTTTGCATATTGCAGATGTTTTTATCAATACAAATAAAAATAAGATACGAAGCGCGTACCTGATCACACACGTACCATGTTCTGATATTCATTACGTCCGCAATACAGTCACGTTCTCTTATCAATTTTCTACGTGGATAATTTTATTCAAACATTAATATTTTCTCTCATAAGTTTGAAGTCAATGCCAAAATAAGCAACTAGGCAAGTATAAATATTATGCTTTCACCTCACAGTAAAATATATACTCCAAATTATAAAGACAGTCAGTAATATAATTGTTTTTATTACACTGCTAAGTTCTACTTTAAATATTTTAGTGTTAAGTTTTCTATGGGTTTGTATGTATGCCATGCCATAAAGTATTGAATTTATTCAAACGTACATATATAATAATACTTCTCATGATTTAACACTCAATCAGTACGTTAACTGTTATATAAATATACCCGTTTAATAGATCATTTAGATAGTCTTGAATATTGTTTAGAAGTTCTGCAAGAAATTAACAAAATATTGGATGCACTGAAGTTATGATTGCGATCAGAAATCATTATCTGAAGCTCTATAGTACGATGCTATTGAATAACTTTGTCTTGTCAGATTACAAAACTCGCGACAAAATTTTTTTTTGGCTTTTACCTATTTATTTTATACACACCACAATATTTATGTACCTAATATTGTAGAAAAAGAAATAAATTTATTTTAATTTTCCTTAGAGAAGGAGGGTAGAAAGCCAGTGAAAATTCTTTAACGAATGTCTCGTTCGTAGAAAGTCGAACAAAAGGTTAATAGTGCCGACTACGAGGTTTAAATTTAAACAATTATTTATCTCTGTAGCGTCGCGACGGCCAGGACGCTACGTGAAAAGTCTCTCCAAGTTGCATGTTGCGACTTGTTGCGCTCTAAGTAAAGGCAATGAGCACTTACACATTTTAAAAAAAGAGAGTTTATAATGCTCATACTACCTTTCTTGTTATGAGGATAGTTTTCTCTATAATGCCTGTGTAAAACAATGGCATGTTTAATTTTGAAAGCTGCGTACGTATTATTTTATGTTTTCTGACGACTTCTGGCTAGCATTACTCAATAAAAATATTGGGGATTATAAGTATTATTGAATGCTTCTTTTATTATCTCATTATCAGCTACTTTAAGGGGCATTTTAGTTAATAAATTGTACGCAACCTAAAAACATCAAAAAGAATACATATGTAGGTATCTTGTATTTTACAAATTACTATGCTAAATAGCTTAGGGGTAATGCGACATTTAATTTTTATAGATACTGGACTAAGTGGCTACGGCATAAACTGTATGTACTACCCATAAACGTACAAAACTGTTTCATTTATTCATTTTAATTGGCATTGTGCCTAGCGCAAAAATGAATAGCGAGTCTTATTAGAACACGCATAATACATAATAGGTCAGCGAACAGTCCACTTAACTTACAATTGCCACCGAGTTTATTGAATTGCGTTCCAATATATAACACAGAGAATATATCAGCGATAGCTTAGTTAGAGACTGTGGGATTGCTATGCAGAGGTCTTGAGTTGGATTCCAAGACACGCATCTTTAAGTTTTCGAATTTATGTGCGTATTTGATAGTTATTAATCGCCTGCTTTAACGGAAAGAAAACATCGTGAGGAAGCCTGCATGTCTGAGAGTAATCCAAAATGTTCTCGAGGATGTGTGTAGTCTACCAATCCGCACTGGGCCAGCGTGGTAGACTATGGCCTAACCCTTTTCACACTGAAAAGAGGCCCGTGCCCAGCAGTGGGACGGTTTACATACAGAGCCGATAGTATTATATAGAACGCAGTGTTGCCTTATGTAACAATGTTTGGAATCCATTCAATAACTGAACACAGATCTCATTAAATGTTAAAGAAAGTTCGAAACGAGGTAAGGCTGCGGGCAGTTATGATTCGATTAATACTAGCTCAGTATTCTACGTAGAATAAATCTGAATTTGGTCAGTCGATATCTTTGAAAGTACCTATAATGTTATTGAGAGAAAATTTGTTCAAAAAAAGCTTTTAGTTCTGTTGTAATAAGATTATAAAACACTTGTACAAGAGTGTAAGTAATATATGTAGGTGTGGTGTATTTTTCATACCATTTATTTTAAAGACTAGCATTTTTGATAGGCATTGTGCTGATTGAACGAACCGATTGTAGCACCAATTGTTCGGTTCAATTGTGAATCTAAACTATCTAGGGACCATTTAAGCTCCCAGATGTATTTATCAAAGTTTTGCAGCCGTTTAAAAGAGTTAAGTCATATCGGACGTACAGAAGAATTATAATACAACATATAAAAATATAAATAAATAATATATTTAAATTCGATGCTATTTTGCAAGTATAATTTCAGTTAGTTCTCGAAATTACTCATTTAAACAATGTGTTATCTTATTTTGTGTGGGGGCCAGTCAGTACAGGCCGTCCACACTTCGACCCAGTGTACAGTGGGATCTTTTGTGTCGACTTCTCCAATAACTACTGCCATAGATGTTCATGGCAGCCGGGACCGAAGGCTTAACGTGCTCTCCGAGTCACGGAGCAGACGGTAATTGTCAATCAATACGCACATAATTTCGAAAGTTCATATAACTTCCGAAAATCAGAGGTGCGTGACGTGGGTTTGACCCCGAGACCCTCTGCATTGCAGTCTGTTGGTATCATCACTAAGCTACGGCAGCTTAAAAAAAAAATGTGTTAAGTATAGAAGTTACAGAAGCATTTTATATTATTATTTCAGAAGGTTCGTTCGTCGTCGGTCCATTTCATCGCCTCTATTCCTATACGGCCCACCGATCCCGCACTAAGAATAATTCCTCTTAGTTCACTCTTTCTAACAATCCTAAAAGTTGGAAAATATCAAATGTTCATAACATGTATGTGTACTAACTACTATAAAGTAATAAAGTAACAAACCTTGTAAACTCCGAAGATCAAAAGAACGCACGCAACGAGTCCGAGTGTACTGCAAGCCAACAGTGTTATGTTCAGGGAGACGGTTACTGCAAAAAAACAAACCAACATTAATACAAACATATTAACACCACAATAAGTATTTATTACTAGCTTTTGCTCGTGGTTTCACTCGCGTAAAAGTAGGTTATGTTAAAAACAGTTTTTTTTCTTAATAAAGTATAGCTTTATTACCCTCCGAGAATATAGCTTTCCAAAGGTGAAAGAATTTAAAATCGGCTTTAGTAATTTTTGAGTCAAATTTTCACAAACAAACAAAAAATAAAATCTTTTCTATTTATCATATTAGTTTAGATATATGGGAAATGTCGGAAATATTAGCTTTTCTCTACGGCTAGTCAAGCTGACTACGTATATAAGTACCACAAAACATAGATTACATTATGCGCCATATTTTCAGATTTTAAGTAGGACTTAAAACTACTAGTCGTCTTAGAGTTAGTTAGTGTGTAGAGTTTTTGCTTATGGGCACGACAGTTCCCGTAAGGCAAAGATTTTAACTTAATTACTAAACAAATAAAAACTACTTCAAGATTCTGTTTGTGCCTTTGACTGTCACTGGCTTGTTTGACTGGCTTTAGTAATTAGAATTTATGCCCGGCTGTCTATTTAGACAACCAGGCATAAATTCTAAATACTTTTGTCGTGGTACAGATTGGATTAAATTGTTAATCGAAATGAGTTTTCAAACATATTTGCAACTATCAAACCTTAACTATAGATAAATATTGTTATCACTAACTTATTCGATACATTTATACTGTTCTGCACTGGATTAAGCTTTCTAATATTAAAATTATTAATAAATCAGTACAGCGATTTCAGTTTTTCGTTAATAAAGAAAAAAATCTTTCGACTTAGACGAACCCTGTCAACTTGTTCACCACCTTGGCGATATAAAATAAAATGAAACGAAAAGTGCGAGTTCGACTTGCACATCGTGAGTTCCGTACAAAACTATGATGCGATCTTGTCATAATGTACACCTTTACCCAAACATGTTTTTCTTTTAAAGACAATTCCCGCACTAGGTATAAACTTTGTGTCACAGGTGACTTTACAAACATTAAATAACGGACACAAAGGACACCCAAACTCGGAACAACCATTTGTGGATCACACAAAGTTTTGTCCCGTGTGGGATTCGAATCCACATCACTCGCAGTAGCAAGGTGAGGCGACCACTTAAACTACTACTCCATTCATGTAATAATTTGTAGCTAGTAACTTAAAATTTAAATGAAATAATGACGACAAAATTTGTTTGTTTTGGTATCGTAAATTTTGATACGAGACCTACTGATATTAAAAATGTAACTCTATGGGGTTTTGATAGCTAAATTATTACTAGTAAGCCCTACTTTACTTACGTCATCTCGTACCAAATTTAAAACTAAATTTCGCATATGGCAATATGAACATGGCACTAGGAAGATTTGTAATAATGTATTACTAATTTAACGATAATATGTTTCTGAGGGTTGCCCGTATAACAAGGGGAACAGTCAAAAATATATTTCAAAGTTTTAGTTTCAACTTTATCTATTAACTTTAATTTCCAATAAATGAAAATGTTAGCTGGCTTTCTATTGCGATTTACAAGAAAGATGTAAAGGTCGGACAGACGGCGGCAGCTTAATAATAGTATCCCGTTAGCACCCTTTGGTTACGGCACCCTGAAAATATTTTAAAAACACGCAGTGCAACTGCACTGATTGTCTTTCCTGGAACTTTGCAGTAAAACATCTTGTACCCACCCCTTAATCAGTTATACTTCAACGAGAAGGAAAGATAATTAAATTAACATCTGATTGCGTTTAGAGTAATCTACATAGAATAGCGATATTTGTACGCAACGTTATATGCGGGGAATTTAGTACCTATTTATAGTTTTACCTACTTCTTTGCGTGTATGCTGAATTTGACACGAAATACATAATCTCATAACACAACGTACCGTAGATGTATAGTAGTATAGTAGTGCTGCCATACGGTGCCTTGAAGGCGGACTATCAGTACATTCTGTTACTAACCCATTACTATACAACCTGCGGACTGTTCATGTACGTGTAGAGTATAAAGACAAAACATGCACCAGAATTTAAGTTATATGGCTGTGAAAACCGCATTTAAGTTAGCACAGTAGCGTAATATACACACAGATTGACACAAAAGAAAATAAAAAGGTTTTTGGTTTCTTTGTCTCTCGTAAAGACTCTTACATAATTTGTCTTAAATAACTCCTATGTACTGCCATGAATCATTTGCAATTTTATTATATGTGCAAATTATACGCGCATAAATACATAAGCAAGTTTCGTCTCTAACTTACATATCAAATTCCAAGTAATTCTCAAGAACCCCTTATCCTCGCAAATTTCTGCATTGTTCGTCTTGAAAGATATTTAAACTATTATGTAACTGCTAATGCAATAGATTAGATAGATAATTAATTGAAATGCGGAAATCGTTTTTAATATTTGTAACTATTGAGGTTGAATTGCGGTTTAACAGTAATAAATTAAGAATATTCCTCAATTCTATGCGGTTTCTTCGTTGGTGCAATAACATTTTGTGGTTACGCGTTTAATTAATCATGAAGTTTCAGATTTAATTTTTAAGTTGAGCATAATGATTTTAAATTTTAAAACACTGGTACAAAACAATGCCAGTCGAAAAATACATAAGTCTAGTAGACTATGGGCATCTGCAACTACTTTAAATCGTAGCTGACAAACCGTGGCTTAAATAGCCTATCAGGAACCAACAGGCTAGTCAATGTTTATTTAAGTCAGTTTATTGCCAAAGAAAATATATGAATATGTCCCTATGAATGTATAGAATATTGAATTCAAGGTTTATATATGGAAGTATGTATAGTTTATAAGTTTATATTTGTTGACACAAGCAAAATTAGAAACACCTCAAATATTTAAATTCTTGTGGCAATGTTACAGATTTCCAAGTAAATTACTTTATATACACAACCTTTTAGAATCTTCAGTTGGATGTCAACAAGGTGACCCTCTTGGACCAGTCATTTTCAGTTTAGCTATACACCCCATTATTCAGCAGATAAATTCAGAATTTAACATCTGATATTTAGATGATGGGACGCTTGGAGGCGATGTAGAAACAGTGCTACAAGATTTGGCACTACTGAAAAATAAATTTGCATCAATTGGCGTAGATTTAAATACCAATAAATGTGAAATATTTGTAAACAATATTAGTAACGTAGACAAACATTTGATACTAACTAAATTCAACTCATTGGCTCCAGATATCAAAATTGTTGGAAAACATTCTCTTCGCCTCCTTGGGTCCCCAGTTTTTGAAGAAGCTTTTGATTCTTTCTTAGAAGAGAAAGTCCAAAACTTTTGTGAAATTTCAGACCGCCTTTTCAAAATTAATATACATTCAGCTTTTACTATAATGCATTACTGCCTTTTCGTCCCTAAATATACTCATGCTTTAAGGTCATCTCAGTTTTGGAAACATTGAACACCTTTAGTTAAAATTGACAAAATCATACAGAATACATTAAGGCAAATATTAAATGTGGACTTGAACGACCGAGCTTGGCTTCAAGCTTCTCTATCTGTTCGTTTAGGCGGGCTCGGCGTTTGCAAAATTTCAGATGTCAGTTTACCGGCGTTCCTGGCCTCGGTCTACAGCACGAACGAATTAACCAGGTACATTCTGGTACCCACACTGGTTAGCTCAGAAGTGTTGTGTAAGATCGACGCCGTGAACGCCTGGGAAATGGCTTGTCCAAATACTGATCTGCCTACCAACCCATTCTCCCAAAGGCAGTGGGATGGGCCGCTATGCAACACGGTAAGAGAAAATCTTTTTACTACATCTGTATTTGTTGCTGGCGGTGGGAGAATGGGAATCGGGTTTATGGCTTCAGGCCTTTCCATCGTCCAACACAGGTACAATGTAGGACGATACAATATTCCGCCTCGCCACCTGTCTTCGTTTAGATGCCCCGTGTGTTTCTCCGCATCGTTGTCATTGCGGAGAAGCCGTCGACAGCCTCGGACAGCATGGGCTGTCCTGCAGCAGAAGCGCTAGTCGTATATCACGACACGCTCACCTTAATGACATTATCCGTCGTGGTCTTATCACCGCCGGCGTGCCAGCAGTATTAGAACCCATAGGCTTAGTACGTGACGATGGGAAGAGACCCGATGGTATGTCTTTGTTACCTTGGAAAATGGGTAGGTTTGGTCTGGGACGCCACATGCGTCGACACCCTTGCGCCATCACATCTTCCGAACACGGTGAGCTGCGCCAGTGCTGCTGCTGTAGCGGCGGCAAACCTCAAACGGCGTAAATACAGTAATTTAATTAGTAATTACGTTTTTGAGCCGTTTGGAGTGGAGACGCTAGGTTCATGGGGTCCGGGCGCTCGTGCGCTTTTTAGAGATATATCTAAGCGGCTGATCGACGCTTTACGTGACCATAAGGCTGGACTTTTCTTGGCTCAAAGAATCTGCATTGCCATTCAACGTGGCAATGCTGCCAGTCTTCTGGGCACTTTCCCGGTCGACAGCGATGCTGAGAAATTTTACGACGCTGCCTGAACCAGCCATTTCCTTTCTTTATATTAAATTTATATATCCATATTTTGTTACTTTCATGTTTTATTTATAAGTGGTTAGGTTTGTTAATATTAGTTAAGTTGTAAATTATAATTGTTACTATGTTTATGTAATTAAAGTTTGATGGTATCATATTAAAAGTTTATATATTAGTAAATTGTTAGTTAGGATGAATATAATTGTGTTTACAATCCTATTTATCGTAAGTAATATTAAACATAATTAAGAAATTTTGCGTACACGTTGTCAGAGGACATAAAGAAAACGCTCTTATTGTTTTCTGTGTACCTACCGAATATACGCCTGGCAGGTGAACTCTTAAACCACTCGTCCATCCCTGCAAACAATCTATGTTTCAATTACGGTACGCATTGGTTTCACTATCTGTGAATGTACATATGTAGTTAGGGTTAAGATTCAAAACCCAACAGTACGCCCGAAACAGTCAACACCATTTGTCATTGTTTATACTCGTGGTTGACAGCGGTTGAAGTGCGGTTTATGGAACTCCAGTCAACAGTACAACATCGCTTCTCTAATAATACCTATAGTGTATAAAATTAAAGAGACTTCTAACAGGGAAATATTTTAATGTAAAATGCCTCTATAACCCGGACATAATAACTTTTAAAATTTCGCGTTGCATGATCACTTCGCTTATTTACACATTCAGGAATGTCAGTGTCAAACATAGTATGGAATCAGGATACCGTGACTGCAGGGTGTATGATGAATGGACAAAACAAAATGCGGCAATGGAGTCTTCAATTACCCTCAGTAATTGAAGATTCACCTCAGAAACGGAAATATGACATCTCTGAACCAGCTTTTATGCACCTGTGGAACCTGGACGAAACATAAAGCATCAAATAGATAAACAGTATGATACCCATTCATCCAGAAAAAAGTACTGTTACTAACCTAACCTACATTTAGGGTGCGTTTCCACTGACGTGGAGCTGGGTGGAGTGGAGCGGAGCGTTCCGTGAACTGGCCAATCACAGTGCTCGATATCTCCACTCCGCATCAGTGGCAACAGTGCAAGTGGAGCGGAGCGTCAAATAAAACAAATGAACCTACGGCCCCGAGCCGGACAGAACGCAGTAGAGCGAGCTGTGGTGCCGAGCGAAGCGCACGAAGTGGAGGCTAGCGGAATGGTGCGGCGCGGCGGCTAGTGTAGGAAAGGACTCGTGCGCTCGTTATTTCATACGCTTAATACGTCATCGACATTGTATGTGAATCAAAATGGATGAGAAACTAATTGAAAGTGTCAAAAAGTTTCCATGTTTATGAGACACAGGACTGATAACATACAAACGCAATAAAACCAAAGATATGATGTGGGAAGTCATAGTGAAAGACAGCGGATAAAAAGATTATTGCAACTCTGGTCTGCTCAGCTCCACTCCGCCCCGCTCCGCTATGCCCCGCTCCGCTTCAATGGAAACACTTGCTACTATTCACTGCTCTTCACTGCTCCACTCCGTCCAGCTCCGCGTCAGTGGAAACGCACCCTTGAGCAAGTCTATCGTAGAGTAGAATCTAGTAATATACAAATATAGCCCGCCCAGCTCAAAAACAACTGAAGGCTTTGGACATTCCCAAGATGATTCTTTAGATAGCTATATTCAAAATATTTATTTGTATACTATATATGGTTACTATTACCGATCAGTATCTTGTAGCTATACATTGCATTAAAATAATATCCGCTTAGAAGCTCATAATTCACAATAAAAACACTATAAATTCTAATACAGTAGAGCAAACAATATCAAGGCAAATAATATCAAGCTTGCCTAGATACAATACACAGTGTAAGCGTTTAGTATAACCGACGTTTGGTTCACCCGATGTCATTTATGTGGATTACACTGTGTGCCGTATCTCTGAATGGAATGAACTGCAAGCGTTTTAGTTGTAGTATGTGGTCGCCTCGCCACTAACACTTGGCCAGTGTTATGGGTTCGTTCTCCACACGAAACAAAAAATATGTGTTCCACAAATACTTGTTTCCAGGCTGAGTGTTCTTTGGGTTTGTTGTTTGGATATATGTCAACATTCCCGCGATACGGGAATTGGTATAACCAGCGCGGAAGAAGTCTTTAAAAAACAAACACAAATTAAACTTGATCTACATTCTATCTTATATCTTTAGCTGCTTCTTCTTCTCGAGTCGATGGTACAATTATATTAAATATGTCCTGCCTAATGTGTAGCCACGGCAATGTCCTTCATGGTGCACCTACAGGGACAATTTAGGCATTTCAACAGATGTGACATGGTTTGATGGGGATCACCACATTCACAATTAGTAATAACTGCATCAAAAGCTGTTAAATGATTTCATAAAGGTTAAACAAACAGACAGATTGAAAGAAATTAAATAATTTATAAATTTTGCGCCTCTAAATTGTCAAGCCCAAGATTATTTTTAATTTATCATAAATGATTTAAAACTATATCAATACATTTTTATACATGTTTTTTCGTTCGTTAGTGTGTTCTACCGGATTCCATGCCTCAATTCGCTACAGTAACACAATGGTTGCTGTACTTGTCCTATACCTGCACTTAATAGTATTCATTACATAGTTTGTATGAAAAACAATGTAACCGATTTTTCCATACAAAACGGCAATTTCATATGTATGTAACCTAATATATAATATAACATCTCTTTGAACACAAAATTTACATTCATACGCTAAAATAACATTACCTTTTTCAATTTGAACTTATCAAAATCATGTTTATACACAATGTGTGCTATTTCCACTTTTTGTGTTCAATTTTAGCTTTGGTATCACATGCTCGCTTTGTTTGCAGGTATACGATAACTAATATTAAATAACGTTCCATCATGGTATTGTATTGCGAGCCCGATGGCTCGCTAGTCTACAATTAAGGAAACGCCGTTATCCATACGACAGAAATGAACTATCAGCTGTACCTAAACGGCTACATACATAGTTATTAGGTTTTAGCCCGCGGCTTCGCTAAAGTAGATCTAGATTTTCTCAAAATAAATATATCCCTCGGCAACACTACTGTTTTTCTAGATAAAAGTTATCCTATGTCCATTTCTGTACCCCTAAGAACGTGTATGCGAAATTGCCCAATGATCGGTCAGGCAGTAAAATTGTGAAAGCATAACTAACGAACAAGCAGATAATCAAAAACAAATAAACTTATAATCGCATTTATAATATAAGTTAGGATTCACATTATTTATATCAAGAATCAATTGCCAATAAATCATATCAGCCCTGTACATAAACTGTCCTACTGCCGGGCACCAGCCTCTTCTTAACGTGAAAAGGATTAGGCGATAGTCCACAACGCTGGCCAAGTGGGGGTTGGTATACTTTACATAATTATGTTCAACAACATCATGGATAACTCTCGTAACTGACCAGCGAAATTAACTAATTCATACGCATATAATTCCGAAAAGACAGGTTTGTCCTTGGTTCAAACCCGATATGTTTACGTGGCAGACCTTCTTTTCCCACTAGGCTCCTTCTATGTGGCAGTGCAATGGTAAACATTTGGTAGTTTTCAATAAAATTGTTGAAATAGTTACATATATCAACGAACATAGCTTTGAATAACAGTTGTAATGCAAGGTATAACAATTGTTATTCAAAACTATGGGAGGATATCTATTTTACTTGTTCGTTGCAATTTTCTTCTATAGTGCAACACGCACATATTATTATTAACCGCGTCGCCTCCAGGTAGTTTATTAAAACCATAAACCCTGACAGTAGCTAATTACTGTGATATGATTGTCTTTTATTGTTTAATTACTCATACTCACATAATTTATATTCTACTAGCACTTATTCCGTACAGGCATTGTACCGTTAGCAATGCAGATTGCCAAATTGGACGCTCAAAATGAAAATTAATAACTAACACCAAAACAAGGACTTTGTAGAAACTATAATTGCTATTTATTTATTAACCGATTGCCTACATCACGCGTTAACAATTTACTTAATTAAATCATTGATTATCGTACATAGGATGAAGCAAATTATTGGTAATAAAGCTAATCTCATTTACAGATTACAGAGTTTCCAACTGTATGAAGGCTGTGTTATCCAACATCGAAATTCTTGTTTAACGAAAGCGATAAAACTCGTTCTCTTCAACTTTAGCTCATTAAATTTCACAGGAAAGTGTTTTACTGAAAATCGTTTAGACATCAAAGAGATTTTTTATTGTATTCCCTTAAGTGTGGAAATTTTTCTCTGTTAACATTATTTTACTAATGTAAGAAGGTTGGTATACTGCGAATGGTTGTCTCTCGCCCGAGCCGTATTAATTGTAGCGTAAACGTATCCAACGTTCATCTTTACTGACCTATTAACAAACAGGTTTATATAGATCACTTTAATTGTATACGGGGAAACATAGTGACATGGTTTGTCACCACCGTGCGTGCAAGTCTTTGCCTTGTTTGTAATTTACCTTACGAATGAGCCCATAATGTGAAATGCTAAAATAGTATAATGTAGATTAATTATACATTAAAAGCTCTTTAAAATAATACAGTTCTAGGAATAAATCCCATGTCACGGGGATCTTTACAAACATTCAAAAAATGGACACAAAGAACACTTTGTCTGGATACAACTATTTGTGGATGACAGATTTTTCCGTGTGGGGTTTGAACCCACAGCACTCGGCGCAGCGGCAAACGCGAGGTGAAACTTAAACGACTACCCTTTCCATGCAATCAAAGTCAGTTTACACCAATTCATCCGTTATGAGATCCACTTATTAAATGCCATTACTTATTACACAATATAATATTTAAAAAGCTTTTTAACATTCATGTATTCTCTTTCGTATGGGTTTTACCGTCTCTTTAAGAGCCTTTCCAATAATCATCATATATAAAGTCAAAGTTACAAAGTAAACTTTCGATCAAATGAACCCTTAAACACAGAACGTCATGTGCACAAATATTACTGAGGCAACTACTTGAACTGTTGTAACATTGGTGCTGTTCAGACGAATAGTTAACCTCGTGTTAGTAGTTTGAAAGGCGTAAGTTCTTAGAAGCTATAACTGAGTCTATAGTAAATAAGTCTAAAACCACTGTACAAAATTGAATGCAGTTTGTACACTTCTATTGTTGCAGTTGTAAAATAAAATCTAGTGCTGTTTCATCTTGATATACCGAATAAACGTCGAGTATTAATAATACAATAAGTATTGATATGCCACGGCCTACAAGCTATATTAACTTATTTCCTTCTGAAAATGCCAAAATAGAAAATATAGATAGGCACCTAATTCTGAATACCACGCGTACAAAGCCACATCAAGCAAAAGCTAGGTTTCAATAAAACAATATTTAATTTTGATAAGAACTTGCAATAACAACGCCAGTATACTGTTAATTCATAAATGATATTTAAAATAAAATAACATTTAAAGCATTAATAAATAATATTGTCAATATACATCGTCGGCAATATGGGCTACAGCGGACTTGAATTCAGTTTTAATAATAAATCTCTGAGAAGATTCACAGTAATAAAAGTCCCAGGAAATTGATAGCGCATTCGGTAATGTCTACATAAAATAAACGAATTATTAAAACGAACGTAAAAAAATCTGATACCCTACGTGTGTTCTAGGAAAATAAAATAAATATTAAAAGAAAATATAATTCATTATTTATTGCCGGGAGCTTTAGTGATATTTGATTACCACCTGTCTTCGCTTTCATAACAAAATGAGCTTTTAAAACACCTCACGACATCTTACAGTGTTTCTGAGATTGTTCTGTGGTACGAAGGTTTGTATTATTATACTTGTTGTGCTATCCACTTAGTTAAGCGCTATATGACTTATTTAAAAAATACACATCTCGATGTTGCTGAATACGTTCACATAATTAAGTTTATAGAATTATAACCATTATGAAAGTTGACTCGTTTTACAGTTATATATACATAGATGTACAAATTTACCAATCTGCCTATTCGTGAGCGTAATGGACTATGGCATCACCCTTTTTATACTTAAAATACAAATTCAGCTGTAGGTCAGTTTATAAAAGGGGCTCATAATATATATAACAGCAATACATAATACTGGGCTCCTATGTTTCAGCGAATGACAATCGTTAAAAAGTTTGAAAGCAAGGAGTCGGCAAACAAAGATATAACGAGGTAGTAGCTGAATGTAAACTTATTTGTTTGCTATTATGGTACCACATCGTTGAACATAAATCGTTGGAAAATCGCTGTGTGTTTTGGTAGGACGTATGGAAGTTGTCAACTTTTGAAGTAGCATCTTTGTTATCGAATGCATCGTCGTATTTCTTCGCTTCACAAGCTTCATAAGCATAGAAATACGGCAATATACTTAACTAATTAAATAATTATATAAAAAAAAATGTACGAATACATCAATTTTTATACGTAGACTCGCTTCCTTTGTTTCTGGCAAAGGCTAAGACTTTTTAATTGCTTCTATCTTTTGTTTGCTTCATACACTCGCTACATATTTTTATAGGTACTGGCGTGATTTTTATCTACATCGGCTTTGGCAGGAGAACGCTGAAGACCTCTTATCCCCATATTTTCCCTTATATCCACTTATATATCATTGTCTTATACGCACTTGTCTTATAGGTATAACCCTATTGTCAATTTGTATTGGTTCATACTTTTATCACACACCCTAAGTCCATAGACTTTTAAACATAGCTTTCAAGACAAGAACCCTTTTCTGAACAAGAATTAATCTTGTTCAAAAAGGGTAAATCTTTATAAAGCAAGTGCCGTCATTAAAATTCCATAACGTATTGCTAAAATTATATTCTACCATGTTTGGCAGAATATAATTTTAAGCTAAGAGTACAACGATTAAGCTAAGAGCTAAGCTAAGAGTGAAACGACATTCCTTCAATCGTTTTAAATAGAAGAGCAATAAAAATATATAAAATGTACATGACAATATTATGGGCTGAGCGAGCCTACCTGCCTCGTTGAAAACGTTTTATTCAATGTGATTGAGTTACAAATTGGAAGATATTTTTCTACGTGATCGAATCCGTCGGCGTGTGTAAAATGTATAAGCACAGCTGCTACATCTAATATTGGAAATAAAAATCGCGGCCAAAAGTTTAATCATTTAGACGGCATCGCTTGAAACGTGTCATTTTTAAATTAGATTGGTAATTTAAATGTATCTTCATTTAGATCAAGTACATATGGGCTTTAGGATAACACAGAATTTAGGGTAAGTAAGCATTGAATAAAATCTTGTGTTTATATAATGAACTTTTCGTAGTGTCACTGTTTACAGGTACTTTGCTCCACTTTAGCTAAGACGACATTGTATGTAAAATGTGTAATGTGATATTAAAGAGAGGTAGTTTGGCAACAGCTTAGTCACATACAGCTATGCATATTGCATATTAGGAGCATGCTTACATCCTTGTGTTACTAAACTATTATTCTACTGTAATTTAACTATAATATTTCAGTTAGAAAGTTCTAAGAGCAATCTACTGGATACAACCACGTATTGCAGTGTACAGATGATATCCAGAACAAAATTTGTGTGCTGCCTAGATATTTTGTCTGAGAATGTCCATACATTTACTTAAAAAGAAAGTATTTAACATGCTTTATTCTTATTTTGTAATGCTCTCTTTTCTAATTTTGTAGTGCGAGGTTTATTACTAACATATTAGGAAGTATTAAGATCAGGCTTCATTAGCCATATTAATCAGAAATAATTGAAATAATGGAGTGCCACTTAGTTTTCATAAGTTACAAAATTACTTAACAATGAAGCTGGTGACTTGACTGACTTTATCTATAAGAGAAAAGCTGAAGCATTTTTACCTCAGGGAATGAAGATGTGTATACATCTCGTTAATACCTATGGTAAAAGTTCAAGTGTCATATAAGACAAAAATATTTGCAATATAATCATTCAGTAAGACATTATTACCAGGTAATCCACTATAAAGTAGAAATGATTGAAATGATAAATCTTAACATTCCAGCAAGGTAAAATAGCCGATCGGTTTTCAGGTTGACTGGTTAGAGCGGGACTTACTTGACTTTGCTCTGACCAATCGTCCGACAAAAACGTATATCTAATTTACAATACTACATAATTAAAAATATATAATAACTTTTATTTCTACCAAAAGTAGGTGGGTTACGCAGTGATTGGATGTCTTATTCTACTCCATCTTTGGATCAACAAGTTCCCCGCATTTCTATTGCCGTTTTAAGTATAGAGATAGTTATATAGACTCAAGAAGCAAAAATACCGATGCAAAAGAATAACAGAATAAACTCAAGTAAAATACCTACCTTTCTTAAAATCACAAAAGGAACACAAAAGTACTTCTTCTGACATCATCCATTTATCTGATTGATTTTGCACAAATATTTTGCCATCGTAAAAATACTAGCTATGTTTTACTTACATTTGCACGTCGCATCGTTTGTAAGGACGCTGTCACTTAGTTTTCCAAACAATTCTAGGCAAGCAAATATTCGATCACACGGTATATGGAAATATACCTAACGAGCGAGTAAAAAATTTCACTTTATTATGCTACAAAGCAGACAAACGCACTAAGTTCGCCTCTTATTATGACCTTAACATAGCTGTGATAACAAGAACGTTTTTTCGGTTACTATATTATTTCGTGAAACATTATGACCGGCGAGCGAGTAGCATCTCAGCCAATGGCTTGACTTTGGTAGTGCTCAGTTGAGCCCAATTTATAATAATGTATATTATAACAATACACAATTAAAATATAATACCTAGTAAACCTTTATTTTAGTGTCTGTGTTACCTTTTTATAGTGGTAAAAGATTTCTTCTATTTGAAGTGTAAGTCGGCAAAACAGTAAACTGTTCTCTCAAGTGTAGTAACTTGGCTTGACGCCGCATTTTCATCTAGTATTGAGAGCGCTCTGAACAAGCAAAAGTTCGTACACGCGGAAAGTGAAAACTCTTATACCGACGAATATATTCTCTGTTCAGTTATAATCGGTTAGTTTCGGTGAGCTATTATTCATCTGATCTTTGATTCAGTGCAAGTCACTTGTGAGCGAGCTACTATGAACGTTCGTCCAATATTGGACGTGTTCAGTCGGCATTGTCGTTTTTGTTTTAAATCCACGTACATATGGAGTTGCTACTACGAAAAAGTGTTAATTTCTTCATTGAAGTGATAAATTTTTTTTGGTTACAAGCTTACGACAGCGATCATAAACTCGCTCGAATCAAAATTTTCGTTCAAAAATAGTTATGAACGCACTTCAACGGTGAAGGAACACTTTGTCAGGAAACATGTATATTCTGAGCATTCTCCTTGATGTTCTCGAAGATGAGTGTCTCTCAACACGCACTTGGACAATTTTTATACAGGATTGATATTATTAGTATTATTCTATGATAGCTTTATTTACCAGTTGCCGTTTTTACCCCACTTTTAAGTTATTTAATCTATTTATCAACTCGTGTATTTATCATTTTATTTAAAGATAACGCGACAAACACTTTCGTTTTAAGTGTACCAGATGTACGATACATTACTTTAATTAATTTAGATATATCAATGAAATTATTATAGTACCAAGTAAGACAGGTGGTACTTTACTTTTTCTTAAAGTCAGCTTTAAGCGATAACTGTGACTGATCCCTAAAAATATAAATACATTAAAAACCGTTATTTATACCACGTCTATGCTTTAATTAATGGACTGGTTAGTAACACGCCATTTGAAATTCATGGCGTGGACTTTAGAACTAATTGATACGGCAAAAATCAATCCGGCAATTCGATTAAACATTTATAAAAGTGTGTCATGTTGAAATTAAACTACTATACGGATTTTATCGCGTTGTTTATTTATCACTGTATTACATAATTTTGAAACTATTACACTACTACTACTACTATTAAATTTTACTAATTTATAAGCTAATAAAATTATTTAAACTATTAAATCTATTTTTATTTAGGATCACACTTTCTCCGACGTTTCGGTTGCTTTTCAGCAGCCATGGTCACGGGGAGACTAAGATGGTAGTTGTCTCAATGTTCCAGTGTAGTTATTTCAAAGTACCCGAACATCATTTAATCATTGGTGTTTCTATTTACGCAGAATGAGCTCAAAGTATCATGAAGTCTAGCTGTGGTTTGTTTCTTCTTGGGTTTGACTATTTGAAGTACTGGATCCCAAGCTGGTGGTACATTCCAACCATCTTCTCTATTGAAATCTACAAAATTACATTAACGAGCAAAAAAAATACAGTGAATAACATTCGGAAACAGAAGACAATATAGTGTGTCATGTCTATACATATTATACAAGGATAAGTGTCGGTGACGCACCGGCGACTATCACTTTATTGACCTGTGAGGAAAACCGCCGTTATTATCATTATGATTTCTAATGGGTCACCACTGGAAAAATGTACACTTTTCGTGTATTAGAGCATACGTAAAGACGTCAGTCCTCTTCATTGAAGGCCATTCGGAAAGAAAATTCCTATTGGGACCTATCCTGGGAAGGTAAGAGATTACGGATTTATTTTACTTTCCTTTCATACCTCACTTGGTTCATTTGGAAAGACACAGGCACTCTCGAATATTTGACATCTGGTTATTAAAGTATCGTTAGCCTAGTGGAAAGCCATTGCACTGCCACACAAAGGTCTCGAGCTCGATACAAAAGCACGCATCTTTCGGAACTATGTGCTCTTAAATAGTTAATTATCGCTTGCTTTATCGCATTGTGGAGGAACTTTAATAACGGAGAGTTCTTTATAATGTGCTTAAAGGGATATGATACCTTTCAACCCGCACCGGGCTAGCTTGCTCGACTATATCCTAACCTGTCTCACACTGAAAAGAGGCCTGTGCCCAGCAATAAAGTGCATACAGGGTTGATATTATTATTACTATTGCTTATATTTAATAAACTTTATCCTTTATTTCGCAGTAGTCAGTTGGCAGTCGTATAAACTGATATTAAGCCAAATTTGATTTACTTCCTAATGAACACACACATTAAACATGATTTTGAAATTAATTGGACTTACCTGAGTAATAATTTATTATTATTATCCATGAAAGTTATACTCTACAATGCATTAATTATTTCGTAAATTCAATGTATGAAATTATTAACTCCAAAATATGGCGAAACAATTAATTTCCGATCACACAAATAAACTGATTTGTATTAATTATAGGCACACAGCTAGGTAAGCATAATATCCAACAAAAATAATCTAAATTATTGACATGCAGAAAATATTACCAAAAAAAAGAAAATTCATAATAAAATTCAATCTTAAAAAAAATCGATGAAGAATCATTACATATAATATTTTTGTTCACGTTATTTATCATCAATTCGTTACGAACGAGACGAATAAAACACAAATGTTGATCGACCGGTGGAAGATCTCGAAGCCACGATTAATGTATATTTTCATAGAGTTGTTTTAAAAGTATACATATAGTATCTATGTATGTATGTGTATAATATACCAGACATACATTCTGACTACAATAGTAATATCACACAGTAGATAAACTGTTCCACTGCTGGGCACGAGCCTCTTCTCAGTGCGACAAGGGTAAGTCCATAGTCCACCACGTTAGCCCAGTGCGGTTTGGCAGACTTCACATATCTTTGAGAACTATAAGAGATGCAGGTTTCCTCACAATGTTTTCCTTCACCGTTAAAACAAGTTATAATTAACTAATTGAATATGCACATAAACTCGAAACGGTGCTTTAGATCAAATTCTTGACCGTTGCAGTCCAGTGGCAACGGTCTCTCCCAAGGCTATTACTGCTAACAATAAAATACACCCGCACGTCATATTCCTTTTTTATTTAACTCCTCAAATTTTCACTTGTGCCTTTCGCGTGTCGTATATTACGTTCATAAGTATGTAGGCATAATTTCTATCCGTGGAACAAATCGGTAATGAAACGCATCCGCCTGTGTTTTACATCAATTCCGTACACAAGCCTCCTCTACGGTTGCCTTAAACAAAGGCTTTTGTTTGAATTAAAATGATTTACGAGTATCTACTATTGTTACATTTTTGATTACGTTCGCGGTAATTTCGTTTGACTTTCTTTTATAAGAATATAATAAGTTTTTATAAGTTTAATTTAATATTATTTTTTTAACAATTAATTATTTAATTGTATTATTTATAATAATATGAAGTTATACAGTTGACAAACGATTGTTTTTTTTTAAAAATAGCAGACTTTATGACCTGTATGTTTTTAGATTTGAGGTAATAAGAAGCGACTCACGCCATTTGCCATATTTCTAGACTCCTAATGAAATCTCTCCAACAGAAATGACAAGCCCAATCAAATCATCGAACACGGATCACACGCAAACTTTTGGTACCGTGGGTCTAACTAGGCAGTTGCTAAAAATATATTGTTGCCGTCGCTTCGCCGGCGTACTTTCATCAATATTCACGCACAGGAAGCCAGAAAGGTACACATGTGTTTATTTTGGTCATGTTACCTGCATGCCAGAATTCATTCAAATTCAAACTCGTTTAAACTTTTACATTCATATGTTGGTAGAAAAACAAAAATAGTATTTACTATATAGGTTACTTCAGTTATTTATACAGTAATAGTACTCGTAGAAAAGCTTGTGTTACCAAATTGGGCTAGTGTGAACGATAACTTTCATATATCTCTAAGTTCGCAGATTGCCTATCTTCAAGGACAATTGGATTCAACATAAGCGTTGATTAGCCACTTTAAGAAAGATATCAGCTAGGAGAAACCTAAGAAAATAATAATAATATTTAGCGAAGGGCTTTTTAAAAGAAAATAAGTTGTAGTTTATTATTATTTGAAGCATGAGACCCCTTGATCCGAAGCACAGCGAAATCTTCGCTCCAGCCTATTATTCCGCACAAATCAGAGGAAGCAAGATAGAAGTACTTCCACCAGAAAGAAGATTGCAGACAAATGTTCTAGTGTTGTATACCTGCAGAGGCTATTTTAATAATTACCACCGTTTTTTTGTTGCTGCTGGCGGCAGATGAGGCGAAGCCCTGTTACTGGTAAGCAGTAACCGCCGCTCATGACCATGACTATGTTTTCTTGAAACGATTGCAAAGAAACACAACCAAGCCTCTGCGTACCGTAAACCATATGTATATGTGTCTAAAAACACAGTGCTGTCCGATAGTAGAAGAAGTAGAAGTAGTTACCATTGCCTATGAGAAGGGGAAGAGAGGCAAATTGGTAGAGGAAGATAGGAACCAAACATCGGCATTTGGTTCTCTTACCAACCAAAACGCAACAGTAGCACTAACCGAAGGTATAATAATAATAATATTAGCTCTGCATTAAACTGTCTCACTGTTACGGGCCTCTTCTTAGAGTCAGAAAAGTTAGGCCATAGTCCGCCACGCTGGCCCATAGCTGGTCGGCACACGTCGCATATCTTCTAGAACATTATGAAGAACTCTCAGATATGCAGCTTTCCTCACGATGTTTTCCTTCACCGTTAAAGCGAGCGATAATTAACTATTTAATACGCACAATCACATACACAACTTCGAAAAGTCAGAGATGCGTGCCTCGGGATCGAACTCGAGACCTCTGCGTCTCCCACTGGGCTATCGCTGCTCATTAACCGAAGATAATAAAAAATTTATCAAAAACATTTTAATAAACATTTTGAACGATAATTATACAATATACGAATCCATAACTACATCACGTAGGCCCAATTTAGCTATTCTCCTTTAAATTCGTAGAGCACCTTGAGATTAATTAAGAGCTCAACTGCGTAAGACAGAAGTGCGGAGCGAGGGGGTGAGAATAACGCAACAGCATCTTTGTTTTCAGTCGGCAACACCGATGTAAATATTGTACACAATCAAAACAAATGCCTCCGGTAATTAGCTTCCGTGCGAAATGAAAACTTGGTATCAGGCGTTCTTGTAAATGTAAATCGGATATATAACCAATTTACGGACTATTTAATCGGCGTTTAACTTCTAGTATTGTCTTACGTTACATTAATGAAAGACAACTGCCGCAATAGGAACAATTCCTGTGTCGCGGAGGACTTTTCAAACATTTAAACAACGGACACAAAGAACACCCAGACTCGGAAAAACCATTTGTGGATTACACAATATTTTGTCCCGTGTGGGACCGAACGCACAACACTTGGCGCGGCGGCAGTAACGAGACGACCACTTAAACCACTACACCATCCATGCAGTCGAATGCTTTAATTGTATATTGATACGTTGTTATTATTTTATTAAGGTAACAATTCGTTATAGCAACATATTTACATGAGGGTGACGGATTTCAAAGCCTTTGATCGGTTGCAATAACAGAGATAGAAGAAGAAAACGCGGCAAAAGGAATTTAAGACGATATGAAAAGAGTGATGAGAGATATTAAGCTCTGTTTTTTTGTTACGTAATCGAATTAACTATTTTACTGTCAGCGCAAGTGACTGTGGATATACATAAAGTATCGTATTTTAGTCTTATAAAGTATTTATAAAAAGAAAGCTACAAAAACAAAGGCAAATTATCATCACATAAATAGATTTATCGTAAATAGCTTTTATTCGTACAAATTTGTACACATATATTTAGCACAGTTATTACGTATACGTTACGTATGTATGCCAATATAAGCAGTTTCAAATTGAATTTCTTTTTGATGGATTGGAACTATGAATTCAATCCACAAAACGTCTGTATGTTTTGCAGATTGATTTTACTATTCCAGTTTTCTATACTGGCCGTGTCTATTTGGTCACCGTTTCTACAGCGCAGTTTGAATAAAATTGATTGTCACAATGTTATGATTCTATTATGACTATATCTATACATTGAAATTAAACTACTATATACGGATTTTATCGCGTTGTTTATTTAACACTCTATTACCGTGACCATGGCTGCTGAAAAGCAACCGAAACGTCGGGGAAAGTGTAAACTTAAAAACAAATAGATTTGATAGTTTTAATAATTTAATTAGCTTAAAATTAGTAAAGTTTAATAGTATAGTATAGTAGTGTAACAGTTTCTAAATTATGTAATAGAATGTTAAATAAACAACGCGATAAAATCCGTATATAGTAGTATAATTTCAATGAATAACATTCGCGTAAACAGAAGACAATTTTATATATCTATACAAATAAATAAAATTGAAGTGTCTATTTGTAATGCCAAACTAACAGCTTTTTACTAAATGCTTATGAGGGTATATACGGTACTTATGTATATCGAATATCAATTTCTAAAATGTTTGTCTGTTGGTTTCGGCTAATCTCTGAAACAGATGAAACGATTTTGATAGGACTTTTACTGGCAGATAGCTGATGTTATAAGTAGTAACTCTGGTTACTTTTATTTAAACAAAAATAGGGATAAGCCAATAAGAAATTTCCACGCGGACGATGTCGCGTCTAACAGCTAGTTATAAATAAATATGCTGATAGAATCAAGACATTGTGACGTTATATTCACATGTAATTAATGGTATATATTCCGAGACAAACCCGGTGCGGAAATCTTATTATACGATGTTATACACCGAATACTTCGAGGACTTGAAAGTCTAATATTAATTAATTTGTAAAAATGTCGTTGGTGTTAAATAAATAAATAGGACCAAATAAAATATATAACTTAAGGAGATCATACTGTCAATTCTCAGCAGTTGCCAACATAAAACCTATCAACTCTTTGTATTAAGTGATTTTATAATCCCTGATATTTATGATTTCCATTAAAATAAGGAACTTGGAAATGAATACATTACACTAGGAATACATTTTAAATTTAAAAATTGCATTTGTATATCCGATAATAATACGACATTTTAATCGGCATTTCTATATACGTCTAGTAATCCGCGAGATGCCATCATAGTTACATTTTAATCTAATTAATTTGTCAAGTCTTAGAATACCAATAATTAAAATCTATTGCAGACACAATAGATTTTAATTATTGGTCTGCGATGTGCAGCTGCGACTCGATAGGTTAAGATTCTATTTTATGTACATACATGTCTTTGATCTTTACAAATGTCATACACAGAGGAAAGGACAGAGAAAAGTAGAGAATAATTCACCCTTTAAACGGAAGGGATAAAAGCACAAAAGACAAGAGAGCAAGATAAATAGTAAACACTTATTTATGAAGCATTTGATGACATGCTTGAATGAACAAACAAAAACCCTTATGTGAACTTATATGCCTTTATAAGGCTGAAGAATTAACACTTGATTAACAAAAATAGTCCTAATTTTTTTTGCATCTACTAGCAATCAACGACATTGGAATAAGGATAAGGTTTTAAAATATTTATTAAATGAATAATGTTTTATATGTTTGAAGTACAGTAATTAGATTTAATCTATTTCGATTAGTCACTTTGAAATAGAAGAAGATCGACAGACCGGGGCCTCTATGCAATCTTTATTTAAATAATCATACGATATAGTAAAGTTAAATCCGTTATCTAATTCTGTAAAGGCACACAAATTTTATTTAACCAGTAAATATAACAATCGTCTTTTATTATAACTAGAAAAACTTTTGTTACCAATGAAAAGGCAGAGAAATGCGTTTTAAAAAGAGAGATTTTAGTATTCACGATTGGACTGTCGATAAGCAATATGTAAAAATCTTTTCATTCAATTGGATGCAGCACCGGGTTACGCTGATTGCAAAAACCACTATACATTACAGCATAACATTCAGATGAAGCGAACGCGGGTGAAGGATTACGAACGTACGCGAATAAATATTTTTGGCCTTCGTACGCCTAAGTGAGCGTAGGCGTACGAAGGCCATTGCTTGCATTTCGCTGAATGACGCCTCATATCAATGGCCCTTTGTGGACACAGCAGCAAAAGCGAATGGGAATATCGTAGTTTAGGATGAAACGCAATTTTGGTCTGTACCCCGCACAAGACGACTCCTGGCAAGCGACGGTATTTGCTTTCAAATGCCGTTTTCCGCTTCGGTTTGTATCAATTGGATCGACACGATGCCCGTGGTCGAAGCATCCGAAAAACAGATGGTTGCGTAAGTACAGCGGTTTAGGATGAAGTCAGATTTTATACGACCGAACTTATATGTTGTCAGGCCTATAGAAAATGACAAAGAGGGCCTTTCACCCAGTAAAAGGACTGTTACTAACCTAACCTAACCTTCATTTACGTGAGCGAAGCCGCAGGCAAAATTTAGTAATATCTAAATACAAGTTAATGTGTATATTTTATCTTATCTTGTGTGGGGGCCAGTCAGTACAGGCCGGCGACACTTCGAGCCAGTGAGATCTTTTGTGTCGACTTCCCCAATAACGACTGCCATAGATGTTCATGGCAGCCGGGACCGTCGGCTTAACGTGTTCTCCGAGGCACGGAGCAGGCGATAATTGTCAATCAATACGCACATAATTTCGAAAAGTCATATAATTTCCAAAAGTCTTTGGTGCGCGACGTGGATTCGAACTCGAGACCCACTGCATTGCAGTCTGTTGGTCTCCCCACTGAGCTATCGCTGCTGCTTTAAAGTGTATAACATGTATTTGATACTAAGACTTATGATCGTCACTATGCAAAAGTATTTACGGAGAAACAGAAATCACACAGATATGAAAAATATCGTACACTCTCAACGTAAAACAAGAAAATACTACAATAGCCGGCATGTTAGTAGCTTATGTCAGGCCTTTGCCTACGTGTGTCCAGAGTAGACGCCTCTTCAAACGAAATCGTCGCATCACAAAAGCGATAATCATTGTAATTATCGAGAAAATATAGTATATAAAATATAGTATAGTATGTAATTATCGGGTATACGTTTTATCCGTTAATTGCATGTTTGGAAAGCTCTTGCGACAAAAAACTTGAAAGTTGTCTTTTCGAAAACAAAAGAAAGGAAAAAAAGATACTTACTCGGTGTTATCTTTTCTGGTTCCAAGAAACTTTCTGACTCAGGTTCTGTCATGTCGCCGTTCAGGTATCGTTGTTCCATATCTATGAAGTGCCCCATCGTCACTATAGTGACTGAGAAGTACACCTGAAACAAAAAATAGTATTAACATTAATTTCAATTTCAATTTTCTTTATTGCACTCCATAATGTATATACAAAGATGTCATAAAAATATATATAAAACGAAACAATTATGGACCCTGTCGGGCACGGCAAATGTAGGAGAGAAGACGAACTCCTAATTTTGTAAACATATAGTAATATATTTTATTCTGTATAATACTAGATATTTGTTTGCTGCTTGCGTACTTAAATATAATTATTAATTATGGGTAATTATAACATATTATTACTTTAGCTTATTTTATTTTTTATTATTAAAGTATGTCTTTATTTCAGTATTATATATATTATTCATATTTTTATATTTTTTATTATTAGTCTTTATCATTTAAATATTCATTTATGTGATAGTAGCATTTTTGTAGTAAAAACTCTTTTAATTTATTGGTAAATATATTAAACTTTTCTTCATTTTTAATATTATTAGATAATTTATTATAAACTTTTATCGACATAACATATGGACTTGATGCATGCATTTTTAATCTGGATGTTGGGAGGTTTAACCTATTTTTGTGTCGTAATGTATATTTTGTGTTAATATCTTTTCTGGTTGTGTAATATTGTTTATGTTGTCTGACAAATTTACATGTTTCAAAAATATACATACTAGGAACGGTAAGTATTTTTAGTTTTCGGAAGTGCGCTTTGCAACTTTCTGTGTCATCTATATTTACAATAATTCTTATTAACTTTTTTTGCATGATGAACAATGTAGGGGCATCTGTGCTGTTACCCCATAGGGTGATGCCATAATTCAACCACGAGTATGCATAGGCATAGTAGCTGGTTAGAGCGGTTTTTATGTCAGTGGTCTTTTTTACTTCCCGGAGAGCATAACAAAATGATGATAATTTACATTTAATTTTTTGTACATGTGATTTCCAATTAATATTGGTATCTATGTTCAATCCTAACAAGTTGAATTCGTTTACCTTTTCTATTCTGGTATTTTTATATTCAAAGTCAATATGCAATTGTGATTTCTGTGGTGGATGGAATGTAATTAATTTAGTTTTTGAATAATTTATTTCTAAATTATGTTGAGTCATCCAGTTGATTGTGGTATTCAGTAGGGTTGTCAGTTTGTCATTTACATCAGAGGCATTCTGACTTGAAATCAAAAGAGAGATGTCATCGGCAAACAATACGCACGGTTCTCGTATGGCATTTGGGAGATCGTTGATGTAAAGCAGAAATAACAGGCATCCCAGGACACTACCCTGTGGGATTGAACAGTTGATAGTTTGTGTATCAGAACGGATATGCTGTATTTCGTTACTGTAGCTATTAAAGTGTTCAATTTCCACTTGATGCTCTCTATTTTTTAGATAGGATATGAACCATTCGTATGCTGTACCTTGAATTCCTATTTCATAAAGCTTGTTTAATAATATGTTGTACTGAACTCTATCGTATGCTTTGGTCATATCCAATAATATCCCTATGGCGTATTGTTTATTGTTTAAAATATTCAGAGCTTCTTGTATACAGGGTGTCCAAGAACCTGGCGTCCAACTGGATTCCCACGATGCCCCAAGTTCTAACAGTACTCAGAAAAATATTTTAAAAAATCCACCCCATGTACTTACAGAATTATACTGATTTCAAAAAAAAAGGGGAAATGAGCACCCTGTGACATACTTTTGAATGCTGTGACTGCTAATGCTGATAATTTCGATATTTCTTGGAGGTTTTGTAATCTAGGGTATTGCTGTGTCTAAATAGAATGTAAAAATAAAGTACTTATTGTACCATTTTAAAATAAAATATTATTTTAACTAAAGGTGATATGGAAAACTATTGAATTTCGCAACTTTGACCGACTGTAGTGTAAAAAAAATGTACCAAAATAGTATGGCAAGTGACGTCAAATTTTGACGCGTTTATTCCTCTTTTTAAAAAGGTATAATACTTACACATTAATTTGAAAAAAAAAATTTTGATAATATTTTTACTCAACAACCCAATTTTTACGAAGTGCCTACCTACTAACGGTAACTGTCGGACCCTTTCTTATCTTAGAAACTGTTATGTTACTACTATTATTTACTTCGGTTCCAAGAGTGAGCAAGAAGGAAATACACACAGGTAGATGGGTTCCCAGTAGAATAAAAGCAAAGAATGTTAGTTTAAAGATATTTTATTACAATAAATGTTCAAAATGTTGACCACCCGCGGCAATACAAGCTCTCACTCTCCTTAAAAAGGACCGCTTTATGTTTCGCGAGTAACTTTTTTGACGTATCACCTGCACTGCTTGTGTTATCTTCTCACGAAGGTCAGCGATGTCATTAATGGGCTTCGCATAAACGAGCTCCTTCATAGTTCCCCAGAAAAAAAAATCCAGCGGATTTAAGTCAGGTGAGCGGGCTGGCCACGGGATTGTTCCTGATCGCCCAATCCACCTGTTCGGGTATTGCTCGTCCAAAAACTCTCTAACGGATACGCGAAAATGTGCTGGACAGCCGTCGTGTTGGAACCACATATCTGGTGGGGTCTCTTCTAGTAAGTTTGGCAAATCATTTTGAAGAAAATTTAAATATGATTCGCCAGTCAAATTCTCGGGCATCTCAAATGGACCAATAATATTCCCACAGAGAATACCGGTCCACATGTTCACTTTGAACCGGTACTGGGATCTATCTTCTCGCATCAAGTGCGGATTTTCCACATGCCACTCGTGCAAGTTGTGTAGGTTCATGTAGCCATCCTTCTTAAATGTAGATTCATCTGACCACAAAATTTTGTCGATAAAGTTTTCGTCTTCTCGATGTTTTTGCAGGATTGTTTCACAAAACGCGACTCGGCTCGGATAGTCTCGAGGTAAAAGACTTTGCACTCGCTGTACGTGGTACGGATGATATTCTTCTTTTTGGAGAATACTGTGTGCTGTGCTCTTCGGTATCCCCGTATCAGCTTCTATTCCTCGCACAGAGATGCTTGGATTTGCCGACACCGCCTCTAAAACTTCATCGCGTATGAAGTCATTTACGGGTCGTCCTTCACCAGCTACTTGATTGGGGAACCGCCCGTCACATAGTGATCTGTGCACATTAATGAAAACTCGATGGTCGGGATATCGCGTAGCCCTCGGATACCTTTCTCTGTAAAGTCTCGCTGCAGCTCGTCCATTACCTCTACATTCTCCATAAATGTAGTGCATATTTGCGTATTCTTGCGGAGTGTAGGTCGCCATGGTAGCACACACAAAACACAAACTGTCCAAACACAGGCAAAGGTCGTCGTAAAGAGTTCGTTTCAAAGTCCAGAGCACAAAGAGTAATCGAGTCCAATAAACAAAGCTTTAAATCGTAGTACGTGATCAATGGTAACAATAAGAGAGAGGTGCGTAGTAACGGCAGGAGGCAGTGACGCGTACTGACCGTACTGTTATCCTAAATAGCACGATCCCAGATAGCGTCACTATCTATCTCACTCGCACCTCTAACCTTTTTCTCCCTCACTCTTACCTGAATAATGGGGTACCATAAAGAAGAACCAGCAAATCGCAAAGATAGTTTCTGTCTTGCTCCCTCCTGTTGTAATAACGAATCACTATGGTGAGATGCATGCACATACCGTCCCTTACGGTCTAACCTGTTTTTTGAGAGGCCTGTTGTTATTTTTATGAGCATACAACAGTAATTCTTTAGAGGTTAGATTCAATTCGTCGTAAATTTTTCTTTCTAAGAATTCTGTAAGACATCGTAAAAATTGGGTTGTTGAGTAAAAATATTATCAAAATTTTTTTTTTTCAAATTAATGTGTAAGTATTATACCTTTTTAAAAAGAGGAATAAACGCGTCAAAATTTGACGTCACTTGCCATACTATTTTGGTACATTTTTTTTACACTACAGTCGGTCAAAGTTGCGAAATTCAATAGTTTTCCATATCACCTTTAGTTAAAATAATATTTTATTTTAAAATGGTACAATAAGTACTTTATTTTTACATTCTATTTAGACACAGCAATACCCTAGATTACAAAACCTCCAAGAAATATCGAAATTATCAGCATTAGCAGTCACAGCATTCAAAAGTATGTCACAGGGTGCTCATTTCCCCTTTTTTTTTGAAATCAGTATAATTCTGTAAGTACATGGGGTGGATTTTTTAAAATATTTTTCTGAGTACTGTTAGAACTTGGGGCATCGTGGGAATCCAGTTGGACGCCAGGTTCTTGGACACCCTGTATATTTATAGACAGCTAATGTAGTGGAGCGATTTTTTCGAAACCCATTTTGAGACTCATTAAATATATTATATTTGTCACAGAAAGAGTATACCCTGTTATACATAGCTTTTTCGAATATTTTAGAAGCCGTTGGTAGTAGTGCTATGGGGCGGTAATTGTTAGGATCGCTTTTTGAATGTTTCTTATGGATAGGTCTGATTATAGCTTTTTTAAGTTGGTCCGGGAAGGTACCTTCTTCGAAGGATTGGTTAATTAATAAATAAAAAGGTAACAATAGTTCTTTTGCACATTGTTTGACTAGATAAGGCGGAAGCTCATCTACACCACAACTTTTTTTGTTTTTGAGATTTCGGATGATTTCGTGTACTTCATACGGATCGACCGGTCGCAAGAACATGGTGTTTTCTGTGGGTTGTGAGACTCGTGCATGATTATCATTAGTATCAGGAGTTATCATCATTAGGAGTTATCATTTCCCGACAGATAATTCGTCCTACCGACAGACGCAAAGAAACTATTGAACATATTTGCAACTTGTTTCGGCTCAGAAATTTCTATATTGTTATGTTTCAGTTTTACATTGTTTTTGCCTATTTTGACTTTTTTGTTTGTACGTTCTTTTATTATATTCCACATGGTTTTAATTTTATTGTTTGATTTATTCATTCTATTTATATAATTTAGCTTTTTTGATGTGGTAACTACATTTTTTAATATTTTTTCATATTTTTTATAGTATTCGAGCAGGATAGGATTGTTAATTTTTAAAGTTAATATTTTTAGTAATCTTTTATTTTTACAAGAATTTTTAATACTCGTTGTTAACCAATATTTCCTGCAGGTGTCTGAAATTTTTATTTTTTTTATGGGTATGTATTTATTAAGTGCATTTGTTATAATTGTGTTAAAAACCTGATAATTTTCATTTATATTTCTATCTACTTTTAGTATGTTTGACCACTTTATTTTTTCTAAATCGTTTTTAAATCTTGATATGTTAAAATTTGTAAATAATCGTTTATTTGTGTACCAAGTGGTTTGCTTTTTTTGTTGGGGCATTTTTATGTGAATAATAACACCACTGTGATCTGAGAAGCCGAATTCTTGAACGGATGTATAAAAAGTGTTGCTATTAAAGTTTGTGAAAATTAAGTCTAAACATGTGGACGTAGTCAGTGTTATGCGTGTTGGATGTTTAATACGTTCAGTAAATTTGTGTTCTAACATTAAATCTAGAAATTGGTTTGTTTTTAAATTATTTACCAATATATTTATATTAAAGTCGCCTCCGATGATTATATTACGTTTAAAATATTTTTTATTAATATAATTAAGTATTTGTTTCATTTGATAATAAAATGTTTCCTCTTCTCTTCTATTCCAATACATATTAATAAGTAATATATTCTCTACAGGTAGATCTATTGCACATACTTCTAAAACATAATCAATTGACATGCTACAAATATCAGTCCTATCGATATAATCGGTGTTGTTCTGTAGGATAATGGCAACACCGCCACCGGTTCGATTCTTGCGGCAATAGGATGATACAATATGATATCCGCTTAACTGGATTAAGTCAATTTTTTGTTGCGTTAACCAGGTCTCACCTATGCATAGCGCTGTAAATTGTGTTTGTTCTTGAAGAAATGATTCGAGGATGTGTTGTTTGTTGTATAGGCTTTGTACGTTTTGGAATAAAATGTTAACTGTTTGCTCATTGTGGTGTACGAAACGAGTGATTTATGGCTTCTGGAGTGTAATCTTGTAGATGATGTCGATTTTGTAATATGTTCCGTTCTCTTCTTGTTTTATTTATGTTCATATGATCAAGTAGTTCCATGTCAATTAATATATTTTGCATAATTCGGACGTAAATATGTCTTATTCCGTACTTTGTTATTTTTCCTGTTCTATAGGAAAACATCTTTGGTGATAGGTCACGATTGCTATCAAATATATATATATTATCTTTGTTTTCTAGGGTCAAATATAGATAATTAGAGAACATTTCAACTTTGTAGTTATATATTTGTGCTCCCATTATATATGTTGGTAGGCAGACAACAATATTTGTGCAGGTAATGTTTTGGAGTGACTTTTTCAGAGCATCTATTGTGTTTATATAATTTTGATCTCTAATATCATTTTCTCCAATGAAAAGTATGCAATAATCGTTTGTAGAATAATATTTTAATTGCGATTCTATGTCACATAAAAGCTCTTTTGCCGTGGCATTAGGTATTACATAATGGTAGTAGTCAAAGTAGTTCGAGAATATGTTTTCTATTATTGGCAAGGTTCCTTTCGTAGCGTTACTACTTAAAATACACAGCTTATTCTTATTATCGTGCATTGTGGTGATGTTTAATGTCTGCTCAATATTTTGACTAATATATACATCGTTTTGGGGAAAAGATAAACATGTTGCATCCCGTAATGGAGTGATGCAATTGTTACTAGTTTGTGTTCCTTTGTTGTTATGTTTTATCGTTGTATTTTCGAGGTGGTTGTGGTGTTTGTTTGTTGTGTTCTTGCGTAATGGTGTCATGTTTTTTCTATTGGGTGACGAGCATATTTTTTTATATCTGTTATTGCTTTGAATTGCATTTTCCAAATCAGATTTTAATTTAATGTTTTCAATATTTAAATTTTCTATCTCCTGATGAGCGCTTTGTAGCTGATTTGTAAGTGTCTTTAGTTGTTCTCTGAGGTCATTTATAATATCATTATCGTCATGTAGGCTATCAGGCGTACTCATCATTGTGCTATCAAGTATGTAATTTGTTTCATTTGTATCTGCTAAATCATTTAGAGAACTTGTTCTTGCTGGTCTCCTAAATGTAATGTTGTTATAGTCGGAATTCATTTTGAAATAAATGTTTGAGCACTATATATTGCACAAAAAGAGCTTATTAACTTGGGGGGCTCGAACGCGCAGCTTCTGCGTGCCGATCTACGTCAGTCCCTACTACGCCAACATGTTAGTTAAGTTACACTGTAAAAATATGGTTCTGTTTGTTAGTCAGTAGGCGGAGCGTCGCAGTCGATGCTTTGTGGTGGGGTGCTCATTAACCGTTGACTCATCATTGAGAGACACAGAAACCGACACAATACGCTGGCGTTTCCAACTATGCGACACTGAGTTTTTTCCAGTTCGGCCGTTATTTGAAATGTTGAATCTAAAAGTGAAGATAACTTTTAAACCACTTATTGTTTTTTCGTTTTGTTTTCACACTATTTGAGTACGTTTCTCACTGCACACTGTAGTCTATAATTTTATTTGCTTTAGTTAGTTTTATACACACACAGATTTTATATCGACGGAGCGTCAAGTAATACGTCTATTAGTTCAAGCGTTCGTACTATCGTTCCCATTATCCGTATCTTCGTATAATACCTTAAGTACGGACAAGGAAATGCTTAATAAAAAGTCGTTTTGTTTTTCCGTATATAAATATCACCTACTACATAAGTGAAAGAGGGTTAGACAGAAATAATGAACAATCACATTTCTTCAGCTTTTGTTGTAGTACTAGGTACTATTTAGGCTTACGTATTAGCAGTTTACTTTATTTCAGAGTCCTCTATACTGCCTACTATCGCTGAGATATCCTAGTGGAAGACCGTTGTACTGTCACGCAGAGATCTGCCGTTCGTTCCCAAGAACAACCTTTGTCTTTTCGAAGTTAAGTGCGTATCAAATAGTTAACAAGAAAGCTGCATATCTAAGATTTGAAGTTATGTGAAGTCTACCAACCTGCACTGGACAAGCGTGCTGGTCTACGGCCTAACCCTTCTCAAACTGAAATCAGACTCGTCTCGTTATTGTAGTTCGTGGATCATACGTGTATATCAAGAAAATATTAAATTTTAGTTAAGACTTTAAATGTGGCCTCATGCACGCTTGATTCAGTAGATCACACACTGCCCACATATGATGCACGCACAATGAACGGATTCAACTCCGCCCACTGGTGCCTATAATTAATGACCTAGGCAGGATATTGCCATTTTCTCGCATGGTAGACCAATAGGCAATAATGAGATTGACATTTACCAAATAAAGTTTACATATTAATAGACAAATTAATCTTAACTTCTAAATATATTTTTTCTAATATCGTTTTCTATGTATGTTAAGGACATAGTTCACGAAGTGGACAGAGTTTAGACTGCCTGAAATACGTTTCACAGCGAATTGCCTACGGAACGTTAGGTATTCCGTCAAGCGTATGTGTGTACACCGCTTATGGATTACGGTTGAATGAGGTTACATTTTCAATGGTGTAACATCGGCCGCCTGTTAGCCTATTCATGGTTATCTCCTTGAAGGTGTACGCGGCAGAATAATAGAATTAAGTTCATATATCGCCAATTGAGGTTTTGAATCACACTTAATAGGGGCGAGGCTATTGGCATCTACATAACTAGGTACTGTTTCGAACTGCTATTAGCAGAAAACTCTATTACTATCTAACCTTGGCCTGACACGAGAATAAAACTCAAAACCTTATGCCCAGCAGTTGCATTCACTACAACTGTGCAGTTGTAGTGAATGCAACTGCCAAGACAGCCTATAATAGAGAACTTACATTTTCAACATCTGATATAAAATAAATTGCAAAATTAGTCCGAAAGTAAAACGAATTCAGTACAAGGTCTGTGTCTTATATTTCATCTAAAACCGTAGCAAGGTTTATATATTATTAAGCAACCAACAATAAAATATCATCACGATTTCACATTTCCAAAAAATACTAGTAAAAATGCACGATATAAAACTAGCTAATCTAAATATAACACACAAATAAAGTTACTTTCACCTATACAATAAATGTTTTCTCTAATACTCGTATAAATAAACTATATCAAAATGTACTTGTTACAATATTTCGTATTGAACGAAATACCAACTCGTACATTTGTACGCCAAGATCGATTGTGTCAGAATGTTGAGCTTCGGATAACAAACAATAGTTGAACAAGCGAACCATGTCGATTACTGCACTTGTGCTGCGAGCGAAATTGGGAGGATGAGGAAGGCTCAGCTAACTGCACTGCACACACACACGCACACATACTATATCTATAGTCTGTTTCTTATTATGACGTAGTTGTTTAAGTGTTCGCCTCGCTACTTATCCCACGGCACTGCCAATGCGCGGAGTGTAATGTGTACAGAGCGGGTTCGATCTGGTATAATGGGCAACCATTCTTTACAAATATAATTTGTAAATTAAGCAGCATTGTAAAATTGGCGATTAGAAAGAGTGGCCGTGAGTTTCTTGCCCGTTCTTCTCATTAGTTCTACGCCCTTGCTTTGCTGAACGTGGCAACAGGTAAATTCATATAATTTTTTAATTAGTGTACCCATAATGGTCATAAGTGTTACCTAAATGAATAAAGATATTCTTAATTTGATTATTATTTGTATTTACTATTTTATTACCAATAGTTGTGTTTTCTAGTCTAGGTCTAATTGTGTCTGTTGTTGGTCTTTTGAATGACCCAAGAATTATACTTAGAGTGGAATTGCATTTTTATTAAAAAGAAGGAATATCCCTGCACTATATGTAGTTACATACTTTTCAATATGTCGCAGAAGTCTGCAAATATTTTAATTACGGGCATAATATAACATGTACTTATTTGAAACTACTATCATTTTATGTATAATACATATTTTATCCCGTGTAATCGCTTAAGAGGTTTGTAAGGTCGAGCTCCGATCGCACAAATTAATTATTAATACGTCACAGCGCGGTTCCCATTGGTTCAAAAGTTACTAGAGATAGTCAATAACTACTATTCCCAATATGACACGCCTTGGTGGCGCAATAGTTGTAAATGCGTCAATCTCGGGTTCAATTCCCTCGTCATGCAGTTGTAATCTGATTGTCTGCATCTATGCTCGATAGACAGTAATAAGTTCTCCCTATAAAGTGGCATCTAAAACCATGGCTGGCGAAATATATACAGAGCCCATGTTATAATCATATTTTCTGCCCTGAGAATAATTAATTGCTTCTTTTAAACGCTAGAAGCAATTATTTAACTTAAGTAATAATTATTTTGAACAATAGAGTTTCCTTTTTCGAAACTTCACCGAACCAAAAAAACAGTTCTTGTTGTTTATATAAAATAAATAAAAGTTTTACGTAACTTTATAATAAATCTAATAAAATGCCGAGCAATTTTCTCATAATCGTAAAAGCTTACTGCTTTAAAGCCATCATAATTAAATGTTTCTTTATTGCACCATTATTTAATTAACTCGTGTGCTGATTCAACAGAAATTTTACTACTTGTTTTTATTATATTTTGTTCTTGTAATTTTTATGTGTATTTATTCTGAACTAACTTTTGCCCGCGACTTCGGACACGTGTAAATTGATAGTAGATCATACTTGTATTTATTATTAATCTATATTTTTATTTCATATCACTCGACTTCTTGTCGTAATATCAAGATAAAACATGCACCAGATTTTAAGTTAGACCTCCAGGAATACAATTGTGAAACCCACATTAAATATTGTGCAGTCGTTTTTGCGTACAACATACTAACATAAACAGACAAAAATGCTAACAATAATTACTGTTCCTTTTATATAATGATCTGATTTTCTTAAATATTCTGTGTACAGACATTGATCAGTTATAATTTTATTGTATGTATAGATTTTCCCTTATATGGACTCACTTTCTTTTAATGTTCTACCCGAAGAGGTATACTGGAGAAGAAAATCTTCTGAAAAAAATTTAGAGAAGAAATTCTCCTTTGGTCTTCATGAAATGAAACGTACGTCGTTTATATTCTTATAGCCAAAATTAATACCCATTCCATAGTTTGACCTACTAAATATTCAAATTTGCTTAACCTTTTGAATAACTGCGTTCCGCCGGCGGCCAGACAATAGGTTTTCAATTTCGAACGATTGACTAGTTAAGCTACATTTACGTCACATTTCTCTTCTAAGCCAATCGAAATATAGATTATCAATAACACGTTAATGTACATTTAGTGAGCCAGAAAGCCATAATTTGTCTCCGCGTGATATTATCCACACGTTGCCAGGTCAATCAAAGCCATAATATAATCAATTTGGATGTGGTTCATAATCAACGTGTGTTTACAATATTGACAACGTTGATGGATTATATCATGTGCTTAATTGATAGTGACGTAGCATCAGGCATGTTATGTGTTATGGGATGACATGAATAATTATTGGAATTAAAAAATAAATGGAATATATGTATATTGCTTTGTTAGTCCTGTAACATAAGTACGCTGTCGACTGTAAATGCTTGGCTTCGTTTTTCAGGTCTAATAAACTATGCCCAACTAATAATCGCAATCGGCTGTACGGTTTTGAGTTTGTTTCTTATGTCGGGTAGACAGTTATTAGTTAAGTTAAATCATAGTAAGAGTATTGAATGTCACATTGTGCCGATAGACAGAAAAAGGTTTACCCTCTGTTGCGTGAGATTTAGTACATTGTTGACGAAATGTCGCTGAGTACAATACACCCCTACGCATTTAGGATAAACCAGTTTGAGACCATGTATGTATGCGGCATTATATGAATATAAAATACGGCTGAACATTAAACAGTTTGGCCGCTGGCAATAGCTAAAGATAAGAGAAGAAAATAAGATGCAGAACAAGGTTTGGTACCTCACTCTCTTCTGTAACCTCTTGCTCTCACTGCAAGACGTTATCTATTGGAACGTAATTGGACGATATAATTGGAACCAAAACCAAACCTGTACAATTTTGTACTTTTACTATAACGGCAGATACCAATTACAATTATAGAAGAGTAAATAATAAAGGCCAGGTTAAGAGCACCTTAAACCGGCGAGCGTGTATGAGAAATGTTATGAAAGTGAATGAAGCCAGAGAAGTGTCTCAGGATGCAAATGGAAATCCGTAGTCTCTGCCTACCCCTCTGGGAAACAGGCGTGAATTTATGTATGTATGTATGTAAATAATAAATAATTAACGACATTAAAACAACTAATAATTACAAACCAAAATAATCAAAATGGTACAGAAAAAAATAATTTAATTTTAATTACTAATTTAAAGAAAGATAAATATAAACGTTAAGCAAAAATAAACCGAAAATGAGAGTACATTTTGTATTACAATCCGGCCCGCAGTAGCCTATGATCGCTTGCAATACCAAGGGTATCAGTTACATGTTACGAATGTTGGTATTCATTAATTTTATTTTCCGTAATTTACAACTGCCACAGTGTATTTTACATAGAGGTCTCCGTATATGCAACTTGTTCAAGTTTCACGCCGGAGAGATCGTCAGTATAATTTACACGAAAAAGAGAGATGGGCCGGGCCTAACACGCTATCTTGTGGAACACCGAATCCAATGTTTAGCTGTTTACTAACATAATTTCCTTTTTTACAACACATCGCTTTCGGTCCTGGAAATAATCATTAAGCAGGGATAAAGGAATTCCTCTTATACCTATGTTTCCTAGACCATGCAGAAAGCCAGAAGACTTTATCAAAAGCTTTTTTTAGATCCAGAAGAACTTCTAGGCACTTTTCCTTTAATCCACTTAGCCAATGTTACGAGAAATTAATGTTAAAAAAGTATCTTCAACATGTATGGCATTAATTATTGTGTGTATCTTAACTTTAATTTTGTATTGTTTTTCTTTGTGGCTTCGTTTGCGTAAATCTCATAAGAACATATACTAGGATACAAAGTATCTTATGTGTAAAACCCTGGACTTATAGATAAGATGATTTTTAGATAGACCATGTCCTGTCATGGCTTATCTAGCATCTTTACAAACTGTACTTAATTCACTGTCAAATAATACTCGTTTGTGCCCGTGTCATCACTCGCATGTTTCCACGCAAAAGCATATTGAGATTACAAGTAGTAAGTAAAATTGTAATGACCTATTTTATCTTTGTGTTAACTTCCAGCCAAATAAAACAGTTTATGATTAAATAACAATTTTAAACATTTTGTAAACTTGCTTATGTATAATATTAAGCGGCACGTAAAAAGCACCTTTTCAGGCCGTCAAAGTAGAGACTTCAACATCGCCTCAGCTGTTATGAGGACGGTGTGGAGGCCACTGTCCTTAGACCACATGACTGCTTACCATCAGGCGGAGTGTGGTAATTTTGACGAGCAAAATAAAAAGAATAGAAAATAATAATAGTATATTTTTTATTAAAATCTAATCTTACACAAGTAAGTCCGGTGTCACGGGGAACTAATTAAACATTCAAACAACAGCCACAAAGAACACCCAGATTTGGAACAACTACACAATTTTTTGGCCCGCATGGGGATCGAACCCATAACACATGACGCAGTAGCAGTGACGAAGCGACCACTTACCACTACTGTCATCCGTGCAGTTCGTGCTCGTTCGGTGTTTATGGCTAGCTTAACCATAATAACTATACATTGCTTTCAATTGGAGGATGCTAACGATCCAATACAGCAGCTGACCGCACCGCCAGCGGTCAATTTGGAACCAATGTCCGGATTCAAAACGATTATTACCTCTATGGCAATAGTCGATTTGAAACCGGATATCGATCAGTTGATCACCAAGTGTTGTGGCACAAGTCAAACAATTGTGTGCATGAACATGGATGTTTGTTTTAGTCTGGGTGTTTCTATGTATAATATGTATGTATCTACAAAAAAAAAGTATATATGTATGGTTATCCTCTGTCTAATACCCATAGTACAAGCTCTGCTTAGTTTGAGCTAGATGGTTATTCGAATCAGTTAGGACCAGACCCTATCCGGATAATCAAAAATTTGATTCAAAGATTTTTTTCGAAAAAAGAGTATGTACGTACATATATACATTATATATTTTAAAGATATAGAGCTTTTTTGGCACTGTATGTACTTTTAATATGAAATTTAATGATTTGCAAATTTCATGTGGAATGTGAGAAAATGTTTGAATATTACATATATATTAAAAGCGATTGGGATAATCAGCGATTCAGAAAATATTAGAGTTCTACTGTATTCCAATTAATATGCATATCTAATCATTCGAATAACCTTTTGAACACTAGAGTATTGTCAAATATTATAAAATGCTCACTTTAATGTCTTGAGCTACAGCGAGCCAGTGGCACATTTGTTTTTAATTATGTCTGGCATTCCAAGAAATGACATATTAATCTATTTAAAAACTATCTTGCCTTGCATATTTAAATATGTATATCTGTTGTGAATCTAAGGTAAAGGTAATTGGCCAAAGTTAAGTTTAATCATTTTAAAAATGTTATAGCAGAACTTGCTTTTTAATTATTGGAAATGAAATGGATATCCCGGTAGCAATAGTGAATGGTGTCTACTGTGCATGACGTTTCGGTGTCGATTACCGGGTCGGGCAAAGTATCACTGAATTTTTTTGTTAGAATTCTCAATAATAGCATTAAAATTGGTACTGTGCTCGGTAGGCGACAGATGTATGGCCCTCTATTACGTTAGATCTTGAACTATAGCTAAAAAATGTGGATGTACAGAAAAAGATTTTCTGTCTATCCCTTCATGAATAGAGTCGTGATAACATATAGTAAAATAATTCGATCAAATGACATGTTAAAATAAATATGTAAACAGTAAGATGTACGTACCATAGTGTAGACAGCTGAAGCGTAGCAGCCTCTACGAAGGCTGCGCCAACAGCAACAGGACTGAATGATCGGCATGGTTGCGACTGCTGGAACAAAAAAGCATAATTTTAAAACACAATCACTCAAATATATTCTAGGGTCAGTAACAAAAAAGGATAATAAATAAGAATATCTCTTAAATATAGCACACACCTAGAAAGTATCAATATTTTTTTCAATACTAGCGATTATTATTTATAGTTGAAGCCGCAAAATAAATTGCATCTACATAGTTATAGCACTACGGCTTAGGACTAGCTGCTTTACGTGTTGTTCGAGGCACGTGATGTGGAACACTGTCAACTTTCTAACTCCGAAATGCTAGGTATTGAGAATTTATTGTCAGAATAATACAGAAATTTTTTTGTTAGCCCCACTCGGGAAGCGAACCTGAGACCTCATGCACAGCAATCGCATACACTATCGCTGCGCTACCGAGGCCGACAAAAATATACGCAACCAAATATTTTTCCAAAATGGTGTTTTTCGTATTTGAATCAGTTAAAATACACCTGTATTTTAACTGATTCAAATACGAAAAATATCTATAGATATATATAGATACCTATCTACGATACGTGTTTTTCCTTATGGCGACAGAATAAGTAAACTTCGTAACAAAACATTTAATAATAAGTGAATTAAGTAGAGTTAACCAAATGCTACATGTAACTGTCTGCGAGACAAAACTTAAGACATGTTTCCTTGTACCGTAAACCTTTAAATATGAGCTCCCACCTGGGATCCGGCCCTGAGGAGCAAACTCTTTGAAAGTGAACATAATTGTTATTCAAAACTGCACTTCCCTCGAAGCACATAAACAATAAGGCTTGATATAATTATTGTTTTAAGTGAAAGTATAAATTTGGATTGATCTCTTAGCGCGGATCAATTACTATCTGCTTGTTGATTTATTCTATTTGATTATGCTAAATACATACTTACTAAAATTTATCTTGAAATTTAGTGATTTAATTTATATATAGATACATTATGAGTGGACAAAAAACCTTTATCTTGCCTGCCTTAAAAAATCCAAGAACTTGATCGAAGTGCCAGATACCGGATCCAATTGTGAATCTAAGCCGTCCAGGTACCCACTTAAACAGTTACAAGCAAAGTCTTTAAAATTGGTTCAGCAGGGGCGTAAAGGGGCTGTCAACGACATACATATGTACAGAAGAATTGTATATACAAATATCTAATATTTAATGACATTTTATCCTTTAACCGTAGTTAAATTGTTATAATAATAATAATTTTTGCTCGACATGGCGCGCATAGTGCGAAGGTTCCTTTCTCTGGAGCCCTAACCACCGATAGCTTGGTCCCTGCACCCGATATTGATGATTTGTGAAAATTGTGATCACAGTACTTAAAAATGCTTATTTTTTCGTTACTGGTATACCTTGGCCTCTCGCCAGGTACCAGGTTATCGTTGAGTTTCGGGATACCCTGTATAATGTAAAATATAATTGCCAGAAAATATTAGAATAAATGGAATACTTAATAATAATTACTTTATTTCCAAGAATATGGTGATGTACGGGTTCTTAAATTAAATATTGTATAGCATATTCTGCCATTACAGGCGTGCAAATATAGATTCTTCAGAAATCAAAATTATTTATTACTTTCTTATTATTGACACGCAATTGCAGTAAATTATACCTAATATTTATTTATATTTCACATTTAAAATATAGACAGTCTTATTATTATATTGATAATGACCAAAATTAAAAAGTCAAAGTCCTTCTAGTTTGATGTCACACGGTTATAGTATTCTATATAATTATTTATAGCATAAAAAATATTATACAACATTTTACATTAGATAATAAGAGTGTAATATAATAGAGTATTAATCATGTGTGTAATATAATTATATATATTTTTCGTACTTTAATCAATGACATAATTAACATAATATATACACAAATTATTTACAAGAAAAAAATAAACTAAAGAGAAAAATAAAACTGCAAAATCAAAAAGCGTCATAATATTCCTCCGCATCGTTGTCAATTGGCAACGTGCCCAGAAGACTGGCAGCACTGCCACGTTGAATGGCAATACTTATTCTTTGTGCAAAGAAAATACCAGCCCTCTGGTCACGCGAAGCGTCGATGAGCCGTTTAGCTAGGTCTCTATAAACAGACCTAGCACTTGGACCCCATGGCCCCAACGTTTCGACACCAAACGGCTCAAATATGTACTCACCAATAAGGTTTTGGTATTTACGCCGTTTGAGCGTCTCCGCTGATGCAGCAGCAGCACCAATTATAAGGTAATTATATTATTGAATTATCATTGATGTCAAAAGGAACAAACTTATAAAGAAAATACATAGAAATAAATGTAAAAATTTAGTATATGCAAACCTTTTAAATTATTCATTTAATCAAATTATTATTTTGTCCTCTAAGTATTCATTAACGTGATAATAGATTTTTTTCTGTAGTATTTTATATAGCTTTCTGCGAAATTGTTTAAGTGGTAAGTTTTTAAGACTATCTGGAAGATTGTTGTATAATTTTATAGCCATGCAATATGTGTTTCTGTTGAACAGTTATAGTTTAATTTGAGGCTGTTTAAGTCTGTTTTTGTGTCACTTCCGATTCCATATCTCTCAGTTTTTTAAATAGATGTGGATGTTTTTAACAGAGATATAAATTTCAAGATATACAGGCATGGCAGTGGAAGAATTATCAATCGCTTAAATATAGGTTTACAAAATCGGTGATATAAAATCATAATGATTTTATTAGTAACCAGTCAACGAAACAAAGTTATATTGTAAATAGAATTTAAATAAATTGTATTTATTGTTAATTTTGATGCCGATCGTAAAAACATAGAAAGCGGTAACCAAATATTCATGGCGTATAAAGAAGTACCCAACAGAAAACTAAAAACAGTAAGAAAATCAAGTCTTTATGTCGTATAAAGAAATGCCGAATAGATATTGTGAGCAAAGGTACGATTACAAAAGATGAGGAAGATTTTGCAAAGTAAAATGACTTGTCTTGATGTCCGGTAGGCGCGGCGCATTCACAATAATATATATATGGAACCAATCATATCTATATAGACTGCATGAATGGCGTAGTATTTTACCATGTGATAGGTTCGATACGGGACAACAATTTGTATGACCCATAAATATTTATTACGAATTATTTGTGTTTAAATGTTTCGGAAAGTCCCCCGTAGTACAGGAATTATTCGAAGTGATGAGATTTCTTTCTAAAGTAATGTACTTAAAGTAAATTTAGGGTTTGTCTTTTTAGCATTTTATTGGAAGAACCCCAACCCAAACGAAACACTACAAAACAATTTGGATAGCAGAATAACAAATACCAATCAAAAGTTCTGCTGAAAATTAAACAGAAGACCAAAAATCAGTTTTTTTTTTTCATTTGCTTGCGGAGCTTAAACAAGTGTTCAATAGAAAACTGATTTATAATATCAGCCCTGCATTAAAGTATCCCACTCCTGGGCACGGGCCTCTTCTCAGTTGGAGAAGGATAAGGCCATACTCCACCAAGCTGGCCCAGTGCGGATTGGCACACTTCACATATCTTTAAGAACATTATTAAGAACTCTTAGACATGCAGGTTTCCTCACGATGTTTTCCTTCACCGTCACAGCGAGCGATGATTAATTATTATTTAAACGCACATAACTTCGAAAAGTCAGAGATGGCGCCTTGGAATCGAACTCGAGATTTCTGCGTGGAAGTCCAACGGTCTTCCAATACAAAAACCAATAATCGTTTCGGGAACGTGGCAGTTGATCCTGAATTCTCACAATCGGAAGCTTGCCCAGCTGCCGATATCGTTGGATATTGCAACAGCGCCAAACTAAGACAAACAAATACTTTAGAGTAATAATACTTGCAAGACATTAATGGAAATATTTCAATAGCTTTCACTTCTCAAATGTTTATCTTATACCACAGTGCTTATCTATATTCAATAATCTTAAACAAAAACAGACACTTTAAAAATAATATCCATATACGCGCAAAACATATTGAGTAAGTGTTATAAATATTGCAGCAGAACTTGTGCAAGCAGCTTTAGCAAACAACCCAATATTTTGACAATACTATAGTTCAAATATTAGTTCGAATACTCCCAAGAGTCTATTTGCACGATCTTATATATCAACGTGAGTTATTTTTCTATTAATTCTCGCAAGACAAACACTGTATAATGGCAGACACATATTGATTTACTATCAGACACACAGACGAGGTTTATGACAGGTTTGTTAGGTGAACAACTCTTTCATTAATTATCTCTCTTTATCACTACATGAGACCAAAAATGACGACACCTGCCCTGTGCCCCCTCTCATTCTGGCACGGGTTTATTGTTAAAGTACTACTACACTTTAACGATCAATTTAGATTAATGTCAGATTACATTTTGCGGCAGTTAGAGACCCGTCTCAAATAGCTGTCTCAAAAACATTCTGTTTGATTAAAATAAGTATTTATAACATTAAATTCCTTTGACAATATTTCTATTTGAGCATTTTCAAGTTCTGTCATAAAATAACAGTAGAAATTAATGTTTTTTGACGCTTTGTGACATTTACAATACACAGTCGTTTATTTTAGTTAACAGTAAAATGGTGCGACATTTTAACCAAATATGCAAGTAATTTAAATACTATGAAATATTGGCGTAGTATACTGGTCATGCTACAAAAATGCTACGTTACTTGCCGTAGACGTAGGGGCACTGACACCGTAGCACGTTCATAGAGGTTGCTACGATGCCAATGACCGGTCTTTTTTGCTACAATGTTATTTTGCATACTCGTAAATATTATTATGATTGAGTTAACGCCGACAAACTAACGACTTTGTAATATTAATTATTGTTGTCAAACGCAGTTGTATGAAACAGTAATTTCAACAGAATATTACTTTTTCAAAAAGCGTATATTTGAATCCTACCAAGCTTGTGCTTACTAAATGACTTGCTTACAACGTAGTCAATTTAAATAAATGTCTAAATATTATGACTAAACCTAATAAAGGTATGAAAACTTCAAATTCAAGTAAAGGAACTGACTGCAGCCACTTCTATATTTTGGTAACATTAATTATTTATTATACATATATAATATAAAATTTATGTACACAACTTGCTTCTAAACTCCGTTAGTAAGGAGCGCAGTCGAGCCAGCAAATAGATATAGGGTTTTTCTGTTAACCTCAACGAAGATCGGAGTTAGGAAGTGGGTGATGTTACACATCCGTGCCTTGGAAAGCACGTAAAGTCTTTGGTCCTGTGCCTTTCGTTGGTCGTACGCGAAGCATACAACTCGCGCAATACCTCATCTAGCTCTTGTTATCTTTGTACATGACCCATAAGACATTCCAACATTAAAAACCGGACAAATGCGAGTCGGACTCGCCCACCGAGGGATCCGTACAAATTTGTAGGAACATATTATTAAAAAAAATTGTCCTTGCCTAAAGACCCTGTTTTTTATGATTTAGTTACAAATGTATAGTTTTCAGATTTGCCCTATACTTGTAGTATAAGATGGTATTACTTGCCAAATTTCATAGTTCTAGGTCAACGGATAATACCCTATAAATTTTGATTCCCTTGAGAGTGCCGAAATATACATTTTCTGCGGTATAAACGGCCATATCCTTTTATTACGTTAATTTAGAAGCTTGATATTTTTTACAGCTTCAAAAGACTGTAGACCTGAGTATATCGTCAATCAATCGTCAATCGTCATCGTATAATTTCAACTCGATACCCTCCACGCGTTCCTGAGATAAAGGGTCTTGACAGACAGACGGATGGATGGATGGAAGGACGGACGGAATGTGTGATCTTTTCCTTTTGAGGTACGGAATCTTAATAACTAACAAAATATCATCCTTATTGACTATTAACTGCCATAATAAGTTGACAAAACCCGTCAAGACGTCACTATTATATATTAGTGACGTCTTGGCGGGTTTTATTTTTTTTTATTTTATTATAATAAAGCACAATCATAATTCATAATATAAATTAAAATTTTATAAGTTGATAATTAGAGCATATAAACTTGCCGTGGTCTAGTCAAAATTATTAATTTCTTTAAAATTGTACACACAACATTTTTAAAGGAATTAAGATTGAGATTTGACCACTGAACTAATATATTGATTAACATATATTATAATAGGAAATAGGCAATTTGCATTGAAACAGTTTAGTCGTATGGATTTCAGCTCCTGAACTGCAGGTCAATGCATCACTTATGCATAAACCATGCCGTTCATAATATAGGCAATTCGACGCAGCGCTGATAGAGTTTAGTCTTGGCTGGAGTGTCCGTCAACTGATTGATGCAATAATTTACTCTATGTCTCGCTGCTTATTCATTTATCAATAAATCATCGAGAGATTGCTGAAGTCGATTAAGTATCGATTAATCGTTATCTATTTATTATTTATTGCTTAAATGAGCTAATCTTTAATCCAGTTCTTAACTCCAACTTTAATAATAATAATAATAAACCCCTCTAGGACAGTCGTTATCTCATCATGAGACTAACGCGATATCGGAGGGCACAGTATACTAGCTTTAAAACTATCACCTTCGCCTTGTGATATAAACAAAAAATGTATCACCAGGTTAAATTAAAGCGCACAAACCGCAGGGCAGCTTGTGGCGGGCTGAATGTGAGTGGCGACACTGCGGTCCTGAATGTCTCAGAGAGTTGGTTAGGGCCTCGTCCCCGGCTTGCCGTTACTGGTTGGCCGGGTTGGAACTTCAAGAGCGCCCTTAGGACTCTCAACTCTGGTTTGGCTTGGTCGGCCGGCCAGAGGGGGGCCGCTAGAGCAATATGCTTGGGGGTGGAAGTGTCATTTTCAAGGGCATAACTACGGGGAAACCCGCTCCGGGTCTCCGTTGTCACGAGACCCGTGATGGTGAAACCGGCGCCGCACCGCTCGACACCCCTAGCCACTTGCACCGGTGTTGCCCTCTGCTGCTGGCTTGTATGCCTATAGTGGCTTATCGGGGGGCCCATTGCATTGATGCTATTAGAGTATTCAGGGCAGACGCCGTTTTTCATCCATAGTTAGCAATATACCGGTCCACCAAACACCCATATCTATAGCCCATATATTAGAATCCATACGTAGCAATAGCCCTAGCCTGCTGCGGCTAGTGCCGCTGTAGGTGTTCCATCACACCTTTGATTAAAACTCTCGAAGGGCCTCTTCACGTTGGACCCATGTCTCCGTGTAAGCCTCCCAAAGGGCCAGGTATTTTCTAATATAATATGTTAGAAAGTACCTGTGATATGAGAAACATAATAATAATAAACAGTTTTTTTATAACTATATATTTAAAAATGTAATTTTTATTGGTTAATAGTAAATAAATGTGAAATAAATAATTCCCCGATGTATCCCTATGTTGCTGTCGTAGTGGGGCTTGTGCGCCTTAATGAGCGCTAGGGCTATGCCGGGTAGGGGTGTGTGGCCAGAGAACCTCCCCGTGCGCTCGACGGCTGCTGGTCCTTTCTACATTTTTAGTGGATTGGAACGTCAGTCGTTGGGCCGGTACACCCCGGGCAACACGGGTAATAATGTCCTTTCGGGGGCATTATTACTCGTGGCTAATGCTCTGGCACGCGCGTAGGGAACCCGAGGCAGTTTGTCTCGGGGTTATCGGCCCGCGAGGGCCGCGTTTGGGGGTCTCTCCACATGTTCCTCTGATTAGCAGAGGACACGTGGATGAGATGGGGGGGTTAGAGGAAGAAAACCTCTATAAAAAATTACCAGTGGGGGCCGTCAGGCCAGGGTTGGGAGCGTAGGCGTCCTGCCCAGTCGGGCGGTCTTGGGGCGGGTGGATCGGTCCAGCATGGACCCCCATCCGGCCCAACACGGGGGCATAGAGGAAGACAACCTCTTTAAAAAATCACCAGTGGGGGCCGTAAGGCCGGTGCGGGTCGCGTGGCGTCCTGCCCCGTTGAGCGGCCTTGGGGCGGGTGGATCGGTCCAACATGGACCCCCATCCGGCCCAACACGGGGGGGATAGAGGAAGACAACCTCTCTAAAAAATCACTAGTGGTGGCCGTTAGGCCAGGGTTTGAAGCTTAGGCTTCCTGCCCAGTCGGGCGGTCTTGGGGCGGGTGGATCGGTCCAGCATGGACCCCCATCCGGCCCAACCCGTAATCCTGAACTGACAGGACCGGGGGCCTTCGGGCTGCGAGGAAGAAAACCTCTATAAAAATTACCCAAAGCCCAAGTTTTTGGTGGCCCGGCGAGGGGCTGTATGGCTGGGGGGAACCCAGTCATTAGGGCCACCCAAGAACCAAAATCATGATGTCGGTCCAAGGCAATATACTACCCCAGGAGGGTACCAGGCGCCCCGCGCCTGGAGAATCCCTCACGGAGCCTTCTGGCTCCGTCTGCCCCTCGTACTCTGGGGGGGGCAACCAACATCTTGCCAGCGTAGTGCCGCGCGATATATCGGGCACAGAGAGATTCGTGGAGTCAGGTGCTGACTCTGCGGTAGGTGTCACCTTGGGCTTGGGCCCGAGCAAGGTGAGGATGGAAGGCCCCAAAAAGGTGAAGGCTGGAGGGGGTATGCCCCCTCCGTCAGTCCGGGATAGTGTGCCGGCCGTGCCAAGGACCCGGTCGAGGTGTCGGGCGGCGGCGCTTGCACGCAGCGACTCCGTGTCGAGCATGTCTGGCGCCGGCACCGGCACTGATATAGATGTCGGGTCGCGGGCGGGCTCGGGCTCAGAGGCCAGTCGGCCTCAGAGCCGGTGCTCGTCGGCGGCACGACGGGAGAGAGAGGAGGGGGGGGATAGCCCTGCTTCCCTCACCGTCAAGTTCTGGGGTGCACCCGGCGCTTCTGCAAAGCGCCAGAAGACGTCGCACGATGCGCTGTCCGACTCTGGCTCGGACACGGAGGTGGAGGTGGTGAAGGGGATGCCCTGTGGAGGAAGGGCCGGTTCCCCGATGCCACCTCCCTCCGCGGGGAAGCTCCTCGGGCAGCCTCTGCCTGCCCGTCGAGCCATCTCGAGGACGGCTGGGGTCGCGGATGCGTCCCCCTTGGGAGAGGACTCGGTTGCCGACCTCAGGCAACGGTTCGAGGCTGGCGCCGAGACCGTCCTGAGGGTGGCGGCCCGGTCCGGCAATTTGAAGGGGGGGTTCGTCCGTGACCTCAAAGTTGCAACCGAGGACATGAGGGAGGCCTTCTTCGGCCTGTGGGGACGGGCTTCCTCCGACCTCCAGAGACGCTGGAGGTCGGAGAACGAGGGGCTGCATAGGCAGCTCGCGGAGCTCCGGGCTGAGGTGGCGGCCATGAAGGCGGCCGCTGCCACTGCCGCTCGGGCCAGCGCCGCCAAGACGCCCTCGGCCATCGCCGGGGCGCCTGCCGGGAGGCCGCGGGATGAGTTCCCGCCCCTCCCGCGGTGCACAGCGCAGCCCCTCACTCCCGCGGAGGACCGGCGTCCCGCCTGGGCACACGACCTGATGCGGGCCACGGTGGCTCAGGCGCGCAACGTTGTGGAGGCGTGCCTGGCCAACTATGGCCTAGCGCCCGTCCCGACCCCGGGCCCTCCACTCGGAGGCCGCCCCCGGATGGTCGGGGGCACGCCGGCTAGCCCACCGCGGCAGACATCTGCCCCCACACCGTCGGCTTCCTCCTTCAAGGGGAAAGGGAAGGGCAAGAAGAGGGTGACCGTCACTGTGGCGCCGCCGCGCCCCGCCACCCAGCCTCAACCCGCCCCAGTGGCCTCTACCACGGCTGAACAGCCGTGGACAGAGGTCACCAGGAGGAAGAAGAAGAAAAAGAAGAAGAAGGCCTCCCGGGCTCCCCCAGGAAACATGAAGAAGGGTCCCCGCCCGGCTGACCTGCGCCCCCCGCGCTCCACCGCCGTTGTGGTGGAGCTGACGGAGGAGGGGCTCCGGCAAGGCGTGAGTTACGCGGGCGTTCTCCGGCGGGCCACACAGGCCATGAAAGGAGACCTCGCAGAGATGGGCCTTGCCGGAGGCTTCCAATTCAAGGTTGCCGCTACTGGGGCTAGAATTCTGGAGGTCCCAGGTGCCACCTCCGGCGACAAGGCGGATAGGGTAGCCGCAAAACTTCGGTCCCTTTTCACGCCTGAGGAGGTCAGGGTCTCTCGCCCGGTGAAGTCCGCGGAAATGCGGATAGCCGGGCTGGACGACTCGGCCTCCTCCGAGGATGTCGCCGCTGCGGTGGCACAAGCCGGAGCCTGCCCTCAGGGTGGGAGAGATGCGCCGCGGCAAGAGTGGTATGTGCACCGTGGTGGTGCGCTGCCCCATCGCCGCGGCGAAGAAGGTGTCGGCCGGCCGTTTGCTGGTCGGGATGGTCTCGGCTCAGGTTAATCTCCTGGAGCCGAGGCCTAGGCGGTGCTACCGCTGCCTCGAACCGGGGCACGTGAGGCAGCAATGCACCGCCGAAACTGACCGCAGCGATTTTTGTTTTCGCTGCGGCCAGCCCGGCCACAAGGCCGCCGCCTGCTCCGCAGAAAAACTTTCCTGCAGCATTTGTTCGGCTGCAGGAAAGCCGGCGGAGCACCGAATGGGGAGCAAATCCTGCTCCCCACCCAAAAAACGTAAGGCCAGAGGGGCGGTCGCCAGGACTCCGGCCGCCCCGGCCCCGTCCCAAACAGGGAGCAGCAGGGAGGCGATGGAAACCTAATTGATTATGGCCCATCGCCTCCTACAGGTGAATGTTAACCACTCCGCCAGGGCGCAGGATATCTTGCTGCAGCACATGGTGGAGTGGTCAATAGACATCGCCGTGGTCGCCGAGCCTTACTGCGTCCCCAGCCGACACAACTGGTTTGGGGACCTCGGAGGCTCGGCGGCCATTGTTTCGTCCGGACCCTCGCTCCTGGTGATGACAGACAGGGGCGAGGGATATATATGTGTGGATTGGGAGGGAACCGTCCTGATCGGGGTGTACTTTTCTCCGAACCGGCGCCTCGCCGAGTTTGAGCGATTTTTGGGCGCGGTGGGCACCGTGATTAATCGGTGCCCATCGCGTCCGGTCGTGGTGGCGGGGGACTTCAATGCCAAATCATCGGCTTGGGGATCCCCTGTCACCAACGCTCGCGGCAACGCGCTGGAGGAGTGGGCGATTGCGACCGGCCTCGTTGTTCTTAACCGGGGGTCGGTCGCCACGTGCGTGCGCTGGCAGGGCGAGTCCATCGTGGACATTTCGTTCGCAAGCCCTGCCGTAGCGCGCTACGTCCGGGACTGGCGAGTGCTGGTCGAGGCGGAGTCGCTGTCGGACCATCGTTACATACGGTTCGACATCTCCGCCTCGCCGGCGATCCCGGACGATCGCCCGAGGAGAGTTCACACCCCGTCGTCCCCACGATGGGCGTTGAAACGTGTCGACGTAGACGTGCTGGTGGAAGCCTCCATCGTCCAGGCCTGGACCCCGATGGGTGAAGGGCCTGTGGAGGTTGAGTCGGAGGCGGAGTGGTTCCGGGGCGCGATGACGCGGATTTGCGACGCGTCGATGCCCCGGGCCAGTGCTCGACCTCCAAGGCGTCAGGTGTACTGGTGGTCTGACGACATCAGCCAAAAACGCGCCGCGTGCATTGCGGCGCGTCGCCAGTACACTAGGTACCGCCGACGCAGGCGGTACCGTGACGCGACCGTGGAGGCACGGCTGCGGGGCGATTACGTACAGCGGAAGTACGCCCTGCAGTCCGCCATCAGCGAGGCCAAAGCCCAAAGATGGGAAGAGTTCCTGGGGACTCTCGAGGCAGATCCGTGGGGCCACCCGTATAAGGCGGTCAGGGGCAAGTTGCGCCCCTGGGCCCCATCGGTCACCGAGAGTCTCCAACCCCGGCAATTGGAGGAGGTGGTCTCCGCTCTCTTTCCTTCGAGAGCGGAGCACACGCCTCCCGTAATGGCGCCGCCCGAAATTGAGGAGGGCGGTGCCGATGCCGGGGTGCCAGTACTAACAATGGCGGAACTCGGCGCGGCAATGGTGCGGCTCCGGGGCAAAAACACCGCTCCGGGGCCGGACGGGATTCCTGGCCGCGCCTGGGTTTTGGCCTTTGACGCCCTAGGGGACCGGCTCCTCAGGCTGTTTAGCGCCTGCTTGGAGTCGGGACGGTTCCCTTCCATGTGGAAGACGGGCAAGCTGGTCCTCCTGAGAAAGGAGGGCCGCCCCGCGGACTCTCCCTCCGCGTACCGCCCCATAGTGTTGTTGGATGAGGTGGGCAAGCTTTTTGAGCGCGTGTTGGCTGCCCGCCTCTCCAAGCACCTGGTGCGGGTGGGCCCCGGCTTATCCGAAATCCAATTCGGATTCCGGGAGGGCCGATCGACGATTGACGCGATCAGTCGCGTCAAGGCCCTCTCGGAGGAGGCGGTCGCCTCGCGCGGGGTGCTGTTGGCGGTGTCCTTGGACATCGCCAACGCGTTCAACACCCTGCCGTGGGCGACTATTAGGGAGGCGCTCCGATTTCATGGGGTGCCTCCCTACCTGCGCCGAATAGTCGGGGACTACCTGCACCAGAGAAGTGTATTCTGTGTGGGGCGGAACGGAGAGACGTTCCGGAGGGAGGTGTCGTGCGGTGTTCCACAGGGATCGGTTCTGGGTCCGCTCCTGTGGAACATCGGTTACGACTGGGTGCTGCGGGGCGCCCTGCCCCCGGGCGTCGGCGTAACTTGTTACGCCGACGACACGCTGGTTACGGCCCGGGGAGAGGACTACGGGGCAGCTGCCCGCATTGCCACGGCTGGAGTGGCTCTGGTTGTCGGCAGGATTCGGATGTTGGGACTGGAGGTGGCGCTGGAAAAGTCCGGGGCCCTTCTATTTCACGGGCCTCGGAGGGCGCCGCCACCAGATGCCCACATCATTGTTGGAGGGGTCCGCATCGGGGTGGAGCCGAGTATGAAATACTTGGGGCTCCACCTCGACGGCCGCTGGAACTTTCGCGTCCATTTTAGCCGCCTGGCCCCCCGACTGATGTCGGCGGCGGGAGCGCTTAGCTCTCTGCTGCCGAATATCGGGGGGCCGAGTGTCATCTGCCGCCGCCTCTATTTGGGGGTGGCGCGGTCGATGGCCCTTTATGGGTCGCCCATTTGGGCTGGCGCCCTGAATCGCCGAAACGTCGCCCTCCTAAGGAGACCTCAGAGGGCGATGGCGATCAGGGTGTCGCGGGCGTACCGCACCGTCTCCTATGAGGCGGCGTGCGTTTTGGCGGCATCGCCGCCCTGGGATTTGGAGGCGGAGGTCCAAGCGTCAGTGTATTACTGGCGCGCTGACCTCCGCCTCCATGGCGAGGAGCCCACGCACAGGGCGGTGGAGACGCGAAGGTCCCAGGCTCGACTGGTCCTGGAGGCCAGGTGGAATGAGCGACTGGCCCAGCCCCGCTACGGGGTGAGGACAGTCGAGGCTGTCCGTCCAGTACTAAGAGAATGGGCGGACAGACGGCGCGGACCGCTCACCTACCGGCTTACTCAGGTGCTCTCCGGACACGGGTGTTTCGGAGAGTACCTCTGCAAGATAGCCGGTAGGGAGCCGACAACCAGATGTCACCATTGTGAGGTGTGTGACCGGGACACGGCGCAGCACACGCTGGAGGAGTGCCCGGCGTGGGCCGCGGAGCGCTGTGCCCTGGTCACCGTGATTGGCCCCGACCTTTCGTTGCCGACCGTCATATCCAAGATGGTCGGCGACGACAGGTGCTGGGGCGCAATGAGTTCCTTCTGCGAGACTGTCATCTCGCAGAAGGAGGCGGCGGAGCGGGGGCGTGAGGACGATCCTTACGCCCCGGACATCCGCCGCCGGAGGAGGGGGCGCAGGAGACGCGCTTATGTCGCTCTCCTGCCCCCCACCTAGGGGCTCCGGGTGGCGGGGCCTCAGGGGACCCTGCCACCCGTAAACTAAAAGCCCCGAGAGGGCGCGCGCGGTGTTCCCGCGCGCCTTTCTGATGTCGAAAGGGGAGAGCAGTCAGGCTCTCCCCTGGGGACGAGAGGTGGTCGGGTCCGAAAAAAATGACCCGGCCGGCACCCACACGGGGGGGCCTGCTATGGTTGAATCTTTTAAGTTCCCAACTGGCCCCCCCCATTGGGTGAGAGAGGGAACACCCCAGGTTTTTTAGTGGGTATACCAGCGCGTCTTCTTGCTGGGAGTCCCACACGCCCCGCCGGTGCCGTCCCCTAGCCGGCGGGTAGTGCATGAAGCATTTTTAGCAAAAAAAAAAAAAAAAAAAAAAAAAAAAAAAAAAAAAAAAAAAAAAAAGGGCTATGCCGGGTAGAGTTACTCATACCGGACAGGTCTAAAGTGAGAGTTTAGACAAAGCGGGTTACAAACAAATCTTTTGGCCCAGTCACAGGCTAAGAGCTATTTCATTTCCTTCCTTATTTTCTTCCATATTTTGCTTATCTTTTGCGTTACTCAACCTATTTTCATTTAAATTGTCACTTTTATAGCACCTTATTATACTCTTGCCCATCACTCATCTCTCTAAATTTTAATGCGATGCGCCTAAGAAATTGAATAATACCCCAGGTGGGTACCGGAGCTAACCATGATGGCGAATCCTGCCCCGGGACTTCCAACCTGGGCTGCCGTTCGTATTCTGGGATGGGTACAGTTTCGCAACAAACTGCTCAGTCTCAGACAGCTGCAGTTCAACACATTAAACCAATGTTTCACCAACGTCTTAATTATTTTCATCCTTTCCTTTATCACCACCGTCATACCTTAATATTCAAGAGCCAAGTTCATCAAGTTTATCACCATCATCATTTCAATCCACCAGGCGCCATTATTTCATTCTCACACAACTTGAACTAAACACGAAAACATACCTTACACCGTTACATGCACGTTACATAGTTGAATTTCCTGAAATGGACGTAGGAAAGCAAAGAATAGGGGACCAACGCCGTGCTATTATCCAACGTAGCTTTCTAACAAAGTAAGTAATTTTAGAAATTAGGGAGGAAATTAGTGTCCTACCACAAAATCAACCAACTTCATTAGAACAAAATACAATCATAGAGCACACCCTATTTCGGAGAATCAGATGGACAGACGCCCTTAACGAAATCATAATGAGAAGTTATTACCGACTCACAAAACTTGAAACCGATTTAACTACCTACAAACCGCTACTACATCAGGATATTATTTTAAATGTCCTTCTGTCACCCATCTTACCGCACAAATAATAGCAGACCAACGTAGATCTATCGTCAATAATCGACTTTTATGTACTGATCCATTAAACAGAATTAAAAAGAAAGTCAGAATCGCGTTAAATACTACTAACACTCTTGAAGGCACGACACAACCCAGAGAAGTCAACGTTACATATTTTATAACACCACCAGTCAAATAGCCATCAATGATTATCACACTACACAATCTACACCAACAATACTCAATGAGCAACATCCAGATCTCACACAAATAACACACGATACTCTAAGCCTCTTATTGATGATATAGGTCTATACCTATATCATCAATAAGAGGAAATGTACTTAGAAAATTTAAATAAATTTATAGAGAGACCCAACAACACGACCACACATACCTAAACTGTCATCTATTACTAATAATATGGCTAACCATATCAACACTGATATACTCCCAAAAACATTAACAACCGATACAGTCTTTAAAACATTAACATACATATATTTACTGTGCAGCTTATACTTCAGCCAAATTTAACGGTGGAAGGTAATGCCCATTAATAAACCACAAGGAGCACCTTGGTGGCAGAAATGTCTAGAAGGTAGGATTAGCCATCTCAGAGCAAGTATTGGGAGACTTACTGAATACACTAGGGGTGGTAGGTCACCAGCATTAGAAAAACAGGTATGTAAAATAAAAAAGCTATATAAAATACACTCACAACATGAAACTCAAAACACTGACATAACACACTATCTAGACACTTTAAAATGAAAACTCAATACCCTAGCTAGCCGACTAAGAAGGTATAAGCAGACTACGATTAGGAGAATACAAAACAAACAGTTCTGCAATAATGAAAATATTTTACAGACAAATTACACAACAACCTACATTAAAATGAGCCTAATTTACCTACCTCTGAAACGTAACATACATTTTGGTCAAATATTTGGTCAACCCCAATACAACATTAACAAAATCACTGGATAGAAAAAGATAGAGAAAAATTGGGAGATATACCAGAAATGCAATTCGAACATATTCAGTTAGACCTTCTAAAGAAAGTAATAACTAGTACGCACAATTGGAAAGCTGCAGACTCCGACAAAGTACATAATTTTTAGTACAAGAAGTTGATATACACCCACACATTATTACACAGACACATCAACGTATTCTGTAACTGTAACGCAAAATGTACTGGGATGGAACTATACTCACAGACAAAAACATCATAATAGACCGGATCACCAGAGCTGTTTTGGCCTAAAGCCCGCAATTCTGGCGAATTTTTCCAGTAATGGAAAGGATAAAACCAAAAAAATATATAAATAATAATAATAATAGAGATGGTCAGATTATATCCCACTATATGGATGACTTAAAATTGTTTGCTCCCAGCAATTTGCAACTGACAGCGTTACTTAAGGTAACCGAAACCTTTGTAACTCTATCAGAATGGAATTTGGTGTGGATAAATGTGCATTTATGCATGTGAAGCGAGGTAAGATAAGGAATCTGTTGAGGTACAACTCTCAGATTCCATAGAACTTAGATCTCTGTCTGGAACCGAAACCTACAAGTATCTGGGTATGTCGCAGGCATTAAATGTCTCCGAGGCTGAAATGAAACAAACGTTGCGGGCGCGTTTCTTTGGACGTCTGAAGAAAGTACTGAGAAGCCTTTTATCAGGCGGCAATAAGGTGCGAGCCTGTAACGAATGGGTCAAGCTAGTCCTTGCATACTCCTTCGGCATACTCAGATGGACGCAATCACAACTTGATGCCTTGGACAGAAAGGTCCAGTCACTGCTAACTGCTCACACAATGCACCTTAATCTGTAATGTGGCTTTATATGTGCGAAAACCTTCCATAACCGTGAGATGTGCAATCTCCGAGAATATTTTCTTCACAATAACGCGGATGTTTATCGTGATTTGGTGGCAGTGGATACCGGCCTCACCCCGCTCGCAAACCGGTGGTGCTTATAATTGAGGATCGCAAGATTGTATGGTAGAGCAAGGAGCTACATGGACGGTTTTATCGGGTCCTATACGGGCCTGACGTAGATTTAAAATCGTCCATTTCCTGGTTACGATTCGGTGAGTCATTTAGAGAAACCGAAGGTTTTGTCTGTGCAATTATGGACGAAGTATTGATGACGAATAACAGCCGGAGATATATTCTGAAGGACGGCAAGATTGACATATATCGGGCGTGTTACCAGCCCGGAGAATCTCTAAGGCATTATTATCTCTGGTTGTTCTCGTCTTGCTAATGGCGAGTACTTGCATAGGCACAACTAAGTGGCCAGGATTATACATCAGCAACTTGCTTTACAATACAGTCTCGTAGACTTAGAAGTACCATACTACAGGTATATGCCCGACCCGGTTCTCAAAAATGGTCATGCAATGTTGTACTGGGATCGGTCTATCATCACTGATAGGACAATTGTGGCGAACAAGTCTGATATTGTACTGATACACCGATTGGAGCGCCGAGCAATGATCATCGACGTCACCATTCCGCATGACGAGAATCTTGTGAAAGCTGTTAGAAAAAGAGAAAGAGTTGAAATACCTGGACCTAGCTCACGAGATTGTCGACATGTGGCGTGTGGACTCGGCGATCATTGTGCCGATAGTCATTACCGTCAATGGTTTAATACCTAAGAGCCTCGACCACCACCTGCAGAGGCTTGCGTTAGATGGCTGGATCAAGTCCTTGATCCAAAAGGCTACTGCCGTGTCGAGCAGTACTCTGCTCGACACGGCGCGTATTGTGAGGAGATTCCTCTCTCTGGGGCCCTAACCACCGGCAGCTTGGACCCTGTTCCCGATGTAGGTGGGTGATTTCAGTATTTATATTTTTAAATATGTATAGTATTTATATTTACATTTAAAATGTAATTATTAGACAGAAAAAGTAATAAAGATAATAATAATAACCATTTATTTCGCGTGCTATAGACGCATAGATAAATACCTTATGGACTAATATATATACAATTTGTGTTAGTATTTATATAAATTATTAACTATGTTAGTAATACTTCACTTGCACTCTACTGTTGTGCGTTCATGCGGCACTTGTCTGCGTAAGCGACGGAACACAACATCCTTCGGCGAAAAGTCCTCCTTCATGAAAACATGCAAAAAGTAAGTACTTAGACTTCTGGCGTACATACTTCGCGATGTCCTCCGCCTTATTGGTGTCGTACAGGCGAGAGATGTACACCGGTGTATTCGGTGCTGCAGTACGCAGTCTTTGTTGGTTTTCTGAAGGCGCTTCCTCCTATGCACCGTCACAAAACCATCCTCAGCATTAACCTCCCGGTTCTTTGCCATCTGAGTTACTGACTTCACGGCAGGAGCAATGGGTGTGCTCGCAATTACCTGCTTAGCCTCTAAGCGTTTAGGTCGCATGGCAATGCCGGGAGGAGCCGCGGGGATGGAGGCGAGCGCACTCAGCAGTCACATAGTTCCGTGGCGACAAAACTCCATCAGTGCACTGAGGATTGTGTCGTTCGATCTCCACACGAGTTCGATCACAGAAAGTCTTTCCTCCACACAAGATCCACAAACAATTGTTCTGTAGCTAGGTGTAATATATGTTATTTGTTTAAAAGAAGAATCTATCGCTGCACTAGAAGGAGAGACATTTAAGAGCCCGTAAAATCAGGCTATCGGCCATTCGGCGTCTGACGTTCATGTAAGCATAAAGTTTGAAGTATCTGTAGTGCCATCACATGGTACGATGGCACTAGAAATATGCATTAATCGACATTTTTTCGTATTAATTAGGATATGCATTATTTGATAATTTTCTGTATTAATTAGGACATAGTAAGATTTTAAAAGAATTATTTTTAAAGATCAAATGGGCAGCATTCTGGACCAACGCATCCATACTTGCCAAGCTCAAAATTAAAACAAGGCTCTCGACCAGATGGTTGAGAGCCAAGTACTCAAAAATAAGCTTGAAGCAGATGCCTCAAGCGTATTCTTGAGTACTTCGGATACATTGCCAGAAAAGACGGAGACAATCTCAAAAAACAAGTGGTAACTGGCAAAGTGGAAGGAAAAAGAGCGAGGGGCCGCAGCCCGATGCGTTGGTCCGGCCAAATTCGCTCCGCACTCGACTCCACTGTCTAGGATGCTTTCCGAATGACCGGAGATAGATCAAGATGGCGTAACATCGTGAGATCAAGATTAATGGATGGAGGCGGTCACGACCCTCAGACATAAGGAATACGACTGACGGAGAATTAGGCTTGCCCAATGTGCGCCCTAAAACTGACGAAATGGGCTAGTAATACAGCCAACTATTCGTAGTGTATTAGTTGTAAGAAAATAAAGTTATCGTCGAAAAGAGACAAACTCAAATATAGACAATGTCAATCTTTTATCACCATTGACATTAAAAAAAAGATATCTACTACACAAAGGTTTTTAAATTCAACGTTTAGTCAGTATAAAACACAGCCGCTATATATGTAAAATAGCATTTGGAATATCAAACCTCATTAACCGTAATTTTGAACCACGTTCTAAACCTATTACGTTGTATTAAGTACTGCATAATAACAGCGGACTTTACTAAATTTAGAGTACACTCAAATTTACCGGCAGCATTCTCCATAAGCCTTTAATACTTCAAACGGATAACACAAGTGTTTACATGTGTGTGTAATTATACACACATACATACTAATGCAGTTTTGTCAGCCAGATTTGTAAACATTGCGCAAAGGAATATTTGGTTTAAAACATCACTGAAAACTAAATTTTATAATTTAGTTTTCAGTGAAATGTGAGCGTTAATTTAAATGACCCGTGTGGATTTGTTAAAATCGTTTTGTTAAACAGATAGTTTAGCGAACAAATGTATCTCTTAAAAACATTTAAAAGGCTCTACAATATATGAATCTCTCAGCCTAATTTATATTTTCTATCTTGACTGAGAGCATACCAGCAATTGTAGGAAGCAATTATACTCATAAAAATGGTATAGTAGCGAAGTCAAAGAAATATACTGCATTTCTATCATCCTTTTTTCGACATAATTCTATATTGTCATGCCACTGCCACTTATGATATACAAGATTAGCATTTGAAATTCAGAACACATTTGTCCAGGATGAGAACGAAGCCCTTAATTCTAATCGCAATGTGACGAAAAGACCTTTAAACCACTACGCCATTCGAGTAGTTTTATTATTCTTACTCATAAACTGAAATGTCGGTGAAGATGTAAAATTAAATCTAAATAGTTTTTATAATGTAAATAGTTTAAATAGAAGTAAACAATAACTAGTAAAAGTGTTTAATAATAGTAGTTTAAAGTTTTAAAATGATGTAATATTAGTGTTTTATAAAAAATAAACAACGCGATAAAATCCGTTTAAAGTTGTTTAACTTCGTATTGAAATTTAGTAACTGCCTTTACAATGTAACTATAACAGATATATTTTTATATATTTTTCAACATTTTAAGACGGTCTAGATCGACGAAGTCGTCACGACATTCGCATCGCTGTCACTTTTTGCTTTTAATCTTCTTGTCTTTCGTTCATAGGCTCGTTAAATTACAAGCTTATATAAAAGACAGCTATTAAAACAGTCGAGTATTCATAAATTTACTTTTTCATATATTTTGCGTCAAACTCTACAAGCAATATTCTACTATTTCCTTTTTGGGAATTTATGCAGTGTCTTCGCCAAATACTGTTTTATAAGGGCGCTGACATATTTGTTGAAAGTAACTCTTGGAAGAGACTCACGACTGTGTATCCCTAAACGTGTGGGCAGATATATCTTGCATCCACATTTCGACACCTATGTGCTTAGGGTCGTTACACTTACTGCCAGCTTACCAGCAGTCACTTAAGTTTTGATTGTTATAGATAATCTGTATTATGTTAAGTCAATTATAAAGAACACTATTGAAAGAAAAATAATAAAGAAAAATATCTGGTATAAATAACTTTACAATTTGATCCAAACATAATGTCACAAAATTACAAGCGGGCATTTTGGGCTAGTGACACTATTTTGTGGACAGCTGCTTAAAAAATAACCTAATACCAAAATTGTTTATTCTTTCTGAGTTCACGTAAGTAATGGGATGATATTAATAAATAGAAATAAATAATTACACATGTTACTTTGACAATGGCGGCGATTTATGTTACAACATATCATTTAAACTTATCATAGCTACGATCACGAGACCTGGCTTATATTTATGAGTTTTGTTGACACAAGAATATTTTATATAGGGTTGTATTTAATTTTTTACTTTTGTTTAATCAAAAATACTAATTACACAGCAAAATATATTTAATCCCTTTTATATAGCGTTTTGTTGAAATTTACTAAAGTTAGGTAAATGCATATAAACAAAAATAACATCACTGTATTTAAGTACTCGTCATAACCTATTTTTTTAATTGATGTCAAAATACACAATTTTGCCCAATTATAAGACGACTCATTCTAAACAGAGTTCTCACATAATTATACGGTTAAAAACATTTATTGTCTCATAGATTTATAATCAATAACAAAGAGAATACAATAGGGAATAACAAATGTAATTACTACAAGATACAAGGCCAATCAAATTTAGGTAAAATATTAGAAAATTACTCATTATCGACAATGCAATAATTAAGAAAGCATAAGAGCTAGGTGAACGTTCTCTGACTACATCGGACACAATCAGGAGAAGACAAAGATGAGAGTACTCTACAGTCCAACAAGACTGCAATGAAACAATGTAGTAATAGAGATATACCAGATTTGTAGCAAGCAAGTGAGAATCCGTATGTTACATAAAAAATCATTAATAAATTATGCTTACTGCTTCCTATATACTCGAGTGTTTTCGCTTCTAAAACGTATTTACTTAACAGTAAAATTGAATACTGACAAGCCTTTTTGTTTGGAGCTTTTGTTTTAGAGTCTCTGCTATATAGTAAAGTACATTTTTAAAGTGGGCAACAAGGTTTGTAAATTATGCTAGCTAGAGCTGGCCTCACTGGTAACTTGATCCGACATTGTTTATACAAATATTATAAAGCGGAAAGGTTTTTTTTTTGTTTTTAACTCAATAATTACCGATTTGAAAATTATTTCACTATTAGAAACTCTATTATGACCGACTAACATATGTTTTATTTTATAAAAGTACTGTTACTTTACGCGAGCCAAGACGCGGGCAAAAGCTAGTTCGTTATAAAGTCCTATATTAGAGACTAGCTGACTATTGTGGGATCACCCCCGATTATAATCATTGCTCCGCTCCTGTGGCGTGCAGCAGAATGATAAATAGCTTATGCTACTCCAGGATAAAGTAGGATTATAATGATGAAAATAATATTAAATACGGTTCAGTAGTTTTTGAATTTATTCATTACAAACAAAATACTAACCTTTTACTCTTTATTAAATTATTTCATTATTCTAGTCCATTGAACACCCATACTTACCATACTTACCCAGATGTGTTTCGGTCTATATGTCATAATAGTTCTAAGTTAGGTGTCGCATAGGAATTTGCACGTTAGGCCCATGACCGTGTAAGCCTCCCAAATGGCTGCGTATATTACTAACATAAAAGAAAAGAAACCAGTGAAAAGAGAAACATAATCAAAGACTAACCATATTACGGAACCAATAAACGATAAGCGCTGCCTCGGTAGCGCAACGGTGGGGAATACGATTACTGTCCATTTGGTAACGAGATCGAGTGTTATTGGGATTTTATCTCAAGAAAATCTCAGCAGCAGTGTAGAGTCTGAAACTCTGCCCGGCAGACGACAATAAATGCCCTCCCTTCTTTTGGTTAATTTGCAATTCATCATCTCAGCCGAAAGACGTCCACTGCTGGACATAGGCCTTCCCTAAGGTTTTCCACACAGACCGGTCTTGGGCCACCCACATCCAACCGCTTCCCGTGACCTTTACCAGGTTATCGGTCCACCTTGTGGGGGCTTATTCCTGCTGCGTGTTCCGGTGCGTGGCCGCCACTCCAGAACTTTTCCGCCCCAACGGCCATGGGTTCTGCGTGCTATGTGCCCTGCCCACTGCCACTTTATCTTGGCTATCCGGAGAGTGATGTCGGCAAATTTAGTTTTCATGCGGATCTTCTCATTTCTGATTCGATTCCGCAGGGAAACCCCGAGCATAGCAGCATCTCTCCATCGCCCTTTGACTGACCTTAATAAGGCCTGGCCTTCTAATAAGGACCATAGTAATTACGATGTATTAAGCTTAACCTGTTAGTTCTTGGAATGCATAACATGATTAAAACCTGTTGTGTCTGGCCGCCGGTGTGCCAATGCGATTTATTATGTTATAAGATAACAAAAAAAGAACAGTTTACAAATGACAATCGGATATTTATAATCCTTAGTATAATAGTATAAACTAGCTGTTTCCCGCGACTTCGTCCGCGTAAATTTTAACTAAAAAGTGTTAGCTTAGTTCGCAGAGTTTACAACTTAATGTTTCTGCATTCCTCATATAGAAATACCTATGCTAAATTTAATGCCATTTTTCTACTTTGTGGGTCAGTTTTATTTATTATTTTATTATTTAAGGATTTATATTGGATGTATATCAGTACATTATTATTATTATATATTTATATATAATTCCCAATTTGAATCGGATGTTATTCACTATTTCATTAGTTTCAATATTTTTCGCGGAATCCAAATCTCTTTCTAAGTTACGCCTTATAACATCAGCTATCTGCCAGTGAAAGTCCCATCAAATCGGTTCAGCCGTTTCAGAGATAAGGAGATACAAACAGAAAGACAACATTTATAAAATTGTTTTTTATATACTTTCATATGCATTAAGTAAAAAGCTTTTATTTTGACATTACAAATAGACACTTCAATTTTATTCATTTGTATAGATTTAAATGAAAGATTGTATGTTTGTCACGCTTTCACGTCTTAACTACTTGACCGATTATCATGAAATTTCGTATACCCGTTATCAGAGGACCTAAATATAAAAATATTTCATCCTGAAAAAAATATTGACATGATTGATTAACATCCATACTACAAACAACATAACCTGAGCTCAAGTTATGTTGTTTTGTATGGATGTATACAAACTTATCAAACCAAGCTTGGTTTGGTTAGTTAGATCTAAAACATTCAAGTATTTACTCAAAGGACAGAGTGAGATGGATGCAGGTTGATAACAATGTGAAACATGAATAGTTTGAATGAACTTTGAAATGCTTGGCATAGCACGCCTCGTGGAGACTATGACATGACAAATCAAGTGCATAACATCACTTCAAATGCAGTAAATATAAAATCCATTTACGTAAGCCAAGTTTCCCAGGCATTAAGTAAAATAACTGTATCACAGGCGACTTTACAGACAATATACACAAAGAACAAACAACTAGGTTTGATGCAACTGGTGATGTTTGACACATTTCATCAAAACACACAGCACACTGGCTAAGACGTGGCGACCACTTACAGCAATACTGTCAATCTACATTAGCAGCATCAGACTGTATATATTTTATGATACTTTACCGAACCCAGGGACCTAACCCGAGATGCACAGCAGACACCTACGCTTCCGCGCGTCCGTTCTGCGTCAGAGTACTCACTCACATCATCTTAAAAAAGATAAATACAAGTCAAAGTATTGTATATCACAACTTATAGCAGTATTACTGATATCAGTTCGTAATTATTTCGATAAAGTTTGATCCAACATTTGCTCTCGCCGATATAATATCAACTTTCTTTGACGACACTTAACACTTACTAAAACTAATGACGGAGAAACTCACGGATCCGAACGTGGGTTAACTTATTAAATAACATCAGTAGTAGTAAATATAAAATAGATATCTATATATATATAGTGATTTATAAATGATTACAGACTTGATTTTATCCGCGGCTATATTTGCGTTAATGTAGATTACGTCAATAAATTTACTTCTCTCGGGAACACAATTTTTCTAGATGAACGATATCTATGTCCTTTTTGTACCCCTGACAACGTACATGCATAATTTCACGATGATCAATTGATTAGTTAAAGCGTGAGGCGTAACAAACAAACTCACATTCTCATTATAATATTAGTTAGAATTAGGATAATAATTTGTGAATCACACAAACTTTGGCCATACGACATATCGTGCCAAATGCTGTCTATATTAAACATTGACATAAGCAAACATTACACTACAATAGCAACCATAATTATATAATAATACGTTCAATATCCATCTAACCGCACACTATTACATGTGGCGTGATATAAACCGCAAGAATCACCAGACGGTATTAGTTCCTAGATGAGATCACAATTACACATATGTGTTTACTGGTCATACGATATAATAATAGCGCACAGCAAAACAATACAAACGTGTGGCAGCCCGATGAACAATAATTTGGTGGCAGTACGAATGTGCCAACGCGCTTGGCGAAGGACCACCTTCTTACAGAAAGTATATTATATCTGCGTTTTGCCCAGTACCTAAGTAAGACATCCGAATTATTTTCTTTATGTTTTATTTGATATTTGAAAAAGACAATTCTGCAATATTATTAATTCATGTGTCGCAGAGGACTTTAATAACATTCAAATAAGTTAAACGCAGAACACCTAGACACAGAATATATCGGGCACGCCACGATCGTGGCGGTAAGTCCCGTATTTGAGGAGTGGCTGGAGAGGCGGCATGGCGCCCTCACCTTCCGGCTGACACAGGTTCTGACTGGCCACGGTTGTTTTGGCCGGTTCCTGTGTCGTATACGCCGGCAAGAGACGCCCGGTTGTCACCACTGCGGCGACTGCCGCGACGTTGTTGAGGACACGGCGCTGCACACTTTGGCGGTTTGCCCCGCCTGGGCATCGCAGCACCGTGAGTTGATCGCGGCAGTCGGATCGGTTGCCCTCTCGCTCCCGGCCGTAGTTCAGTCTATGGTCCGGAGTGAGAGGTCGTGGAACGCCGTCGCCTCCTTCTGCGAGGAAGTCATTTCCATCAAGGAGGCGGCGGAGCGGGAGAGGGAGCGTTTAAACCCTCTCCCCAACCGCAGAGCCGGGCGCCGGAGGGCGCGAGACGACCTTCAGCCACCCTGAGGTTTGACCTGGGGGTGGCGGGCTTTGTGGGCCTGCCCGCCATCCGTTCAGCACCAGGTCCGAGAGGCAGCGTGCGTGTTCCCACGCGCGCCTCTGTGTCGAGTCCGTCTCCCCCCTAGGGGGTAGACAGTGGGGAATTTTTATGAAGTGAGTCCTTTGGGTAGGTCTCTTGTGTAGTGGCCTGCCGTTTCACACGGCGGGCTGTAACCTCGGCGGGGTCGCGACCGCATGCGAAAGCGATTCGCGCGGCCCCGTCGATAGTGGTTTTGTCGAGGAACACGTTGGTGGGTTTAGTCGGTATTCCGGGAGGTACTTTACTATTATTCCATCTTTCTTTTACCCCGGCGAGTCCGACATTATCCCTCCGCCCGCCCCCGCGGAGGGATATGCGTCATTGCATTCCCCAAAGTAAAAAAAAAAAAAAAAAAAAAGATCCGGAATATATATTATTTGTGTTCAACAATTTTTTGTCCAGCGTCGAGGTGACATACAACACTACAGCATCCGTGCAATCTTGTAATTTATCTAATTATTATTCTCTTGTATCTCACTCTCATTAATTGTCTTCGCATCATCTCTGTCTTCATCTCATATTAAATTCCTTGGTACCAGCAATGTGTAAGTGATTCTTCTAGTATTGCAAGCGACAGGTCAGGTAATTGCAGTTATAGTCACCACTTAACATCGTCATTGGCGTATACAAGACGAAGGCGGGTTAAAGTAAGAATTGCCCACATCACAATTGTCTGGTGCTAATCCGACGATATTAAATTTCAACACGACTGTTTAGGAGCCAAACCCCACATGGCCCATATGCATTAGCTTATATCCATTCGGATATTACGTCGTACAATAATTATTTGTAACTTCTGTTAAATAAAAACATACGTCATAATAAGAAATGTGGTCCAATGATAATACATATAACTAGTAAATATGTAGGTGATATTTTTGTTCCTTATTGAGGTAAAAGATTCATTTTCTTTCTGACCCTCGCTCCATAAACGTCCCACATCTAAGATTGCATAATTTTGCCGACCGTTTACTGAGCCCACTAACCACTTTGAGGGTATAATGAAAAGAAATCACTATAATAATAAAAATAAAATATTACTAATGCAAATATCTTTAAATTAATTCTAAATAAATATGTTCATTATTATTAGATTTCAAGTGATTGTCTAATGTCACGCTTGTTATCCATAAAGGCAGACATCAACTATGGATTACCACTCCAATCCTGACTTATATGAACTGTTTTACTTCAAATCAGTGCCAGCGTAGGGTAAACCCCAAGCTACCTTTGGTCAAATAGTCATTGATTTGGTTAGTTAACGTTTGACCGATCAATTCTTTTATATCTTAAATTATTGCCACTGTACTCTTTAATAACTATTTTGTTTTGAATAATTAAAAATAATACAAACAACACAATCCTTGGCACAACTATGCAGAATACGACGAGAAACGGTTGGATTTGGGCGCACCAATTATGCGAAGTGCTTTTTCATTAATCTCCGTCTTCTAGATACTTCTCAACTAAATGCATGTACAAAATACTGTTTAAAGTGACACTATTCCACTTTAGCTTCTGTAAGGTAATAGAAACGTTAATACGTTCACATAGAGTCTAGATTTGAATGCTGGTAGGCGCACGATGTAGGCGTTGAAGACGCAGTAATTGCTATATGCTGGAGAACCGCACAATCTGTCCCCACCTTGGAAACTAAGATGATCTATACGTTAGCCAACCTATTTTTTTAGACAGCACATCACTAGATTAAGTTTGAAAACAATATTCATTTTAAGATATCTCCCGTTCTAGAAAATACTATACGTATGTATATGTATATACTTAGCGGACACAAATCATACATACTCGAAACAACAAATTGGTGATCACACAAAATTTTGTTCCATGTGGGAATTGAATCTACAACACTCAGTGCAGTGACAATGGTGAGGCGACCAATTAACCCACTATTTCAACTATGCAGTCAAAACTGTAGTTTATTATGTCATAGCGTTGTTATGAGCCGACTCCAAAGTGGTAGGCAGAGAGGTGTAATAACCATGACACCCACATTTCAGGTAAGTTTTAGGTTCCATCTTATAGTAGTCGAGGCTATGAGCGTCTACCAGGCACATTTACACACCTCCTACTATTGTTCAATGTTAGCAAATATTTTAATTTAAAATATTATATATCTTATTATTCATAGTAAAATGCAGATAGCGGAGAATTAATATCTCGCGTTCTTGTATTAGAGCTCTTTAGCTGTCAACTTTATTATGCAAGCTCATTACTTTAGATAGCAGCGGTGTAAGCGTGCGTAAAATTAAAACAGGCGCCAAAATGTGAGGGCTGCCTAGTTTAAAATAATATTGTTGAATCAAACCAAGGATTTAGTGTAAAATTAAAACAATGCGTTACAATTACTAACTATATTTGCGCTAATTTACGTCATCATTGTATAAAACAAATTCAAAATTTGTTATAGATCGGCAAGAGACAAAATAGCTCTGCCAATTTAATATATAACTCTAGTATTTAATCAGAATAAAAATGCGTAACACAGACGAAGATGATACATGGAATTTCAATACATAAAACAGAGACTATAGTCGAATCATAAGCGTTAAAAATACTATATCTAGTTTAAAAAGAAAAAAATATTGGAATGGTTGAAGCCAACGTTAGACTGATAAATAAAGATTTAATGTTTAGTTAGGTAAGAAATACTATATATTAATAAATTTCGAATAAACAGCATATTATAGTCAGAGCAGCAACAGCTTTCATTACATTAACAGGTGACCAGATTCTATGTTAATAGAGGCCAGAATTCGACATGTTTATATTCCATACGAAATTTCGAAAATGAGACGTTGACGATTTCTGCTACAAGCAACTTAGTTAGTTTACTACATCTGAATTATAATTATTTGGCGTTAAAATAAATATAAAGGATTTAAATGGGTAAATTTTCGGTGCGGGCTTTTTCCCGTCCTTGCGGTGGCAAATTTTTTTCTTACATTTCACCCAGTCCAAATGCTTTAGATAATTGATTATGATGCTGTGAATCTAATAATTTGTGAGGCGCCCTTTGCAACACAGTACTTTCGGAGAAATATTATTTTTATCGTAATGACATAAAAGCCACTGAAATGACTCTTGATGAATTAAGTAAGCAAATGCACCAGTACCAGGTACCAGTTTTAGAAAGTGTGTTAGTACTGACATGTTTTTTTAGTCGAAATACTTGCTTTCTGTATTTTTCATTTACTTGTGTTAATTCTTGAATACGTTTATGTAGAATATTCATGTCTTCCCACTTTATATTTCAATTTTCTGGCAGATAACGAACGAGCCTTTCCTTTGGATGTTTCCGAAATCTGAATTTTCCTTTTAGCAGCTGTAATACTTGTTACTGACACATCACGAGACGGACTTGACAAAACTGTGAGAGGAATGTCTATAGAGCCTTCTTGCAACACTATCTCGTAGTCGAGATGTATGAGCGATAGGAGTTGTAGGAATCTTATGTGAACTCAGTGTTGTAAGTTTCGTAGATTGTAGACCAGTGATTGTTACGGTGAATCATTGATCGTAATCTCATCGGATTGTAAATCTGGCTGTTGAGACATTTCTCTCATAGACAAATCACGTAAATTTAACGATGGACTGAATGTACTAGTTCTTTCTGTTTGTCTTCTAGAAACTCTTTGCTGTGATCTAGAAACATGAAGAGGGACTTTTAGAATTTTCAATAGGAGGTCTCGAAGAAAACAATCGTAGTTGAATTTGAATAGGTGAAAATGAATCAATTTTTTTTTTTTTTTTACTTTTGGGAATGCAATGACGCATGTCCCTCCGCGGGGGCGGGCGATTATGTCGGGCTCGCCGGGGTAAAATAAAGATGTTGAAAAGATAATATACCTCCCGGAATACCGACTAAACCTACCACGGTGTTCCTCGACAAAACCACTATCGACGGGGCCGCGCGAATCGCTTTCGCATGCGGTCGCGACCCTGCCGAGGTTACTGCCCCCCATGTAAAACGGCAGGCCACTACACAAAGAGACCTACCCAAAGGACTCACTCTAAAAATTCCCTACTGTCTCCTAGACGGACTCGAAACAGAGGCGCGCGTGGGAACACGCACGCCGCCTCTCGGACCTGGTGCTGAATTTATGGCGGGCAGGCCCACAAAGCCCGCCACCCCCAGGTCAAACCTCAGGGTGGAAGATGGAGTCATCGTCCACCCTGAGGTAGCTGAGTAGCTAAAGAATCCTAGACTTCTGTACCTGTGCTGTCGTTTGCAATATCTATCAGCTCTTAATTTTCTGTAATATGTGCAATATTTTTCTTTCTCTCCCTATACCTCATTGAATTAATTATATTTCGTTCTCGTATTATTTTTCTTTTTTGTGAAAGCAATTGAGCTATAGGGAGGATATTTTATCTGCCTTGTTTTTCGGTATCTATCCGTGTCTTCTTGTTTCAGTTTCTCATATTCTTCAGAATTATTTTTAATATTGCTTGTCTTTTCCTACCTACCTTCCTTCTCTACTTTGGCGTGCCTTTCCCATTTTTTATTTTATACCTTGAACAAAGTAATAATACTATGAAGACTGAGACAGTGTGACTGCGGTACAAAATATGCTTGGGCTAGACATACACCGCCATCTAGCCCCAAACTAAGTCACATATACATAATTGTGTTTTAGGATAAAATAAATATTAAATATTGAAAATGTGTGTATTTAAAGTACATTAAGTATTGATTATACAGGCATTCATCATTATGGTGACTCTTTCGTCATTCCGGTGGTCCACTGCGCCACTGCAATGACGCTACCGTAATGACGACAAAATGGTTTTTCCATGATAATTACCCAACTACCTAATTAATTTAGTAGATATTTACAGATCCTAATATCGAGGCAATTATACTAACTTGACGATAGAATATATCACTCAGTTCACTATTTAAAACTTGCCACCGATCTGACCGCATACGGTAACCAAAACACATTTCATGAAAAGCTTACCTTGGAAGCATGTTAAAGCTTGCATAAACATCGTCCACTCCACACACAAGTTGGGTCCTGCTCAGGTGGTCCGATACAAAAATATGGCGTGACATTGCTTGACCAATAAGAAACAAGTAGTCAACTGCGAGCATCGGAAGCGCAGCTCTAAGCTGGACAAAGACATATTGTCGTCTAAGTTTTTTAATTTAATAAATCGTAAAGTTTTTGTGACTCAAAATTTTTGAAATGAGATGTTTTTATAATAGTTACGTTAAAATTTCGTGTAAGAGTGAGTGGTTTTGTGAGCGCAATTTGAAGTGGGACAAGCCTTCCAGTTGTAGGCCGCCTATACAATTCGGATATTCAACGTGAAATTTCTTGTAAGTTAAGTAATATTAATTCTAATCTGGTTTTAATATACGTTTAAGCTACGAAGTATATTTTCAAAAAAGCATGGTTTAATCTGTTCATCGGACGCCTAAAAAAGGTACGTTTAAAAATTTACCCAAATACGTCTTTGGCTACTATTTCTCAGCACTGTTATGCTGGCGACAACGCCGCGCGCGCCGACGTTGACAATGACTGGATAAATGGCGCAGTGATTTAAATGGTCATTTCACCACTGCCTTTGTGTCAAGTACTGTGGGTTCAAACTATACACGGTATAGATATTTCTGTGATACACAAAAAATAGAAGTGACGGATCTAGTTATTCTTTGTAGAAAGTTTGTATAGTCAAGCAGCAATGCAAACATTTCCCTTGTTAGGGATTTGTAGTTTTTAAAGAAGTCTGCTTAAATTTTCCTCCTGCTATCAATTTTACTTATACCTTAAATTATATTACTTTCAGAATTCGAAAAAACTCTTATACAACAGCTTTGTCCGTCCTTTGTCTGTTATACAACTTTCAACTCGAGAAACGTAAGCGCTAGAGACCTCCGAAATGACTATGTCCTTTGACATCTGCCCTCAAGGACACGTGGTATCACGTGACCTTTACATATTACTTGAACCATTTTTCGAACTCTTAGATTTACGGCAATTCATTGTCGATTCTCACTTGTTTATCTTCACAACGAAACCTTTTGAAATTATAAAATCGTTTATACATACAGGTTCATTCATTTGTATAACAATTGACTATCTCCATGGTCCTGCGACGTAAGTCTGTTCGGGTTCGACGCCTTAGTTGGGCAGCCTGTTACTTAATATACCTGTTTGGAGGTCCTCAGAAGCAGCACGGATAATGAAAATGTGTCCGGTAGACGACATTAGGCTCGCTCCCTATTACAAGATATTTAAAAACATACCTTTCTGTCTAATCCTTGGCGGATATCAAGACGTCAATCTATATACATATGTATAACAGGTATAATATCAGAAGCGATCAAAGTTTCAATTACAATAGATGGTTTCAATTCCGAATTGAAATTGTGTTAGTATATTGACTTCGTATCAACCAAAAGAAATTGATTTACCTCTCCGAGGGAGGATGTTTTCAATTTAAGAGGACATGAATTAGGCCGTGGTGTTATGAAAGAAAATATTGCATAAGTAGATAACCAAGACATGTAAAACGAGGATGTACTACTACCCACAGAATATTGACGTAAAGTAGCATTATACGCCATTGTACGTTCGGTAAGTTGGAACGCCGGAGGCACAAGCGTCCCCTCGGTCCCTTACTTCCCTTCGTTCTACTACCCTCTTTACGCCACCCCCATCATCATAGACTACGGTAACTGCTTACCATAAGGCCGCTAAGCGTTTACTCATTTACAATCTCACATAGATTGCAAGATCGATGCGTTTAGGTCAGCAAAATGGTTGTGTTACCTTGAGATCGCGTCTATGATGCCAAGGCATAAGTCATGTACGTGGTTATCGCTTACATCATGGTGGACCGCTGATTGCTACCAGATGTAAAAAATAAACATTAAGCAAAATATTTTTTTGAAGTAGCAGTACAGATGGCGTAGTGGTTTAAGTATAAGTAAGTAAGTTGTAAGTAGCACCGTCAATACGCGGTAAAAAAATTATGTGGTCCACCTGGGCATCGAAACCTAGTACTTCATCGGACTCAAGCACAATAATCGAATTCACTAGCGCCGATCTGTCAAGGCCGTCCACTATGTTATTTCAACCCAATTTGAATTTTATATACACAAACCGCAGCTTAAGTTCTACGACGTAGACGACAATGCTACGATTGCTACACATTTGTAGAAGATATACCAAATTAATGTAACGTCAAGTTTTTTAAGTTTGTAGAAATTTTACCGTATCTCCTCAGGATTTAACATACAGACTAAGGTCAGAAGATAAACAAGATAATAAATAACCAATAGATCATATCATAATAAAATTGAAATGACGGTGGTGATACGGTAATAAATTCAACGGCTGTGCATGAGATTTTGAGTTCAATTCTCGAGTCGGACGAAGTGTAGTTGTTTTTTATCCGCTCGGTAAACAGGCAATAGACCGGTAAAAATCATAGCTAGCGAAATATAGCTGTCACACTTATGTATCTGACTACCTCGGCTATATAGGCGTGAGACTATATATATATATGTATCTAAAATAAAAAAGCATGACAGTCTTGCTTAGTGCTATTGCGCTGAATGTTGTAGGTTCGATCTTAATACGGGACCTTTTGTCCCGTATTAGGATCGAACCTTGTGTAATTCAAAAATAATCACACCAAGACATAGGGATAATTCCTATTAGAAGAGTTAAGTCCTACAATAAAAAAAAGAAATATTAAAAGCTGTGAACAACTGACCGACTTTTCAACCGTACCTACCTCACAGTTGCAAGCCATGAAATATTATATAATTAAATACACGTGTGTACTAAAATTATTGGATGCGGAACCGACAGTTTACTTATGCTTGACTATTTTTGATTAATTAGCTACCAACACATAATTATGTGCATTATATCCCGAACAAAGGTGGGAAGAATTTTTATCTCAATCCGGCATTAAGTTTTGCTTTCTCCAACCTCTTGTTTTTAACCAAGGTTTGATTTTCTTAATGTTCAAACCCCATTGCTACGTATACACAAAGCTTCTAAGGTATTATAAATTATTTAATAATGGTGATTTAAAATTTACTACAAGGATAGTGTAGAATTTATTCTTAGTGTCTTAGTTAAAATTTAATTCATCCTTTTCATTTTATAAGGGAAAATATAAAATACTACTACTGCCTTAGCTTGTGACTTCATTTGCGTGAACTATACTTCGTCCGCTGCGTCATTTATATAGATTGCACAATGTACCATATTGAAATCAAGGTCTACTAAAATAATAGATTGGATAGCAGCCGAAGTTACCGAACTGCTTAAATTTAATATTTTGGCGAACGATTGGCTCTTTGATTAAAACACGATGCTGTTTTTATTGTGTCTGGTTTCTGAAGTAACGAGCATACGTGATGCATGCACAAAAAAGCAGAATAGCAAACAGACTAACAAAAATTCTAAGAGTTATAATTGCACGATGAGAAAAATATCTCAAATTTTCAGACACAGCTTAATTACAGCACATGCACTTGTATTATATGGTTTATGAATTGACACACTATTTGCCCCGTGCACAAGCACCATTAATGTTAATCCTTACTCATTTGATAAATACGAGTGTGAGTTTGTTTGTTACACTTTCACGACCTCGATACTCGACCAATCATCATGAAATTTCGTATACACATTGTCAGTAGTACAGAAAAGGATACAAGGTACATTTCATCCAGAAAATAGTACTGTTTCCAAACGAAACCGTGGTTATAACCTAACTCATTATTAATTAAAACTACGTTTGGACAATTTGTGGATTACCTACATTTTTAATAAGTAAGAGGCAATTGATTACCTCCGTTAATCTGTACTTAAATAAAAGATAATAGCAATCATAAACTTACTAAAAGTCAACATCATTATAGCGGCCAGCCAGCCAGCAGTAAGGTCAGGTCCAATTCTCTGTCTGAAAACTTATTTAAGCCATAAGACGAAAAACACGCAATGGAGTGGTCTCTAGAAAACTTTTTATAATGTGTGACAACCGTATTGAATGCCGATAGTCGGCACATGGTCCGATAGGTGTCACCTGTCTGCCTGTTCCATGCAGTATGTTAGCGGTTAGCGTTTGCCTTTTACAAAACGATAACGCGCCGTTATTTTTCACGGTGCAGTTCAAAATAATGGTGAATTATTAAAACCTATTTAGAGGATATTTCTGTATTGTTACAGTACGATTGTCTAAAACTACCAGGGCTGTCACTGGTAAATCTTGGAGAGAAGCTTAAGTAAACTCTTTAAAAAAAGATCCAACAAAGTTGTTAAAGATACATTGCTTAATATAGCATAAGTAAATAAACATTTTAATGTTTTTGAAAACAACTTGATTTGAAGAATAGTTTAATAAAAATTCATAACATCGAAATTATAATTATAAAATGTGCTTTCATAAAATAATTGCACAACTTTTTTAAATGTTTATAGAACTTAATGTCGCTCATCGTACTAAGGTTGTGAAAAGCTTTTAGATAATTTAGAGTGCTCGCCCTAAAAAGCCCTCAATGATTTGGTATCAAGTTTTACTCGTTAGCCACGGTAAAATAACTGAGGTGTTTTATAGAATAATATAAATATATGACCGCAATATATAGACACGCTGTTTAAGTCTGCTCAGACATATCAAATAAGAGACATTTTTAAAATTTGCTATGATATATATCTTACAAAGAAAAGCAGCCATCAGATCTATTACTGTCGCGGTGGGCCCGAAGGAAATATTAATGTGCGAAAAGGATAAGTACAAATGTGACTATTCAACGATTACAAAATCATTATGTCACCCCCTTCCCAAATTTAACCGATTTATATATTATCATATACAATATGTTAAATAAGAAACAATTTTATTACATTCGCTAATATTGTTTGCTAGACGTTTTCAATAGTATAAGTGAGTGGGTTTTGTAATTTTAGAAGGTTCCTAGTCCTTGTAATACATAGTGAATATGAAAAAGGAATCATAGAAACATGACAGTAGTAAACATAGATTACCTATAACTTATTTTTTCGGCTTTGTGTCATTTTTAGGGAGAAAACAGCTGAAAACCTTTGCATGGTTTAAATTCTGCACGCATTTTCTCAAAGACAACATATCTCATATCATAATCTTTACTTCTTCACTTATCATTATTATAAAGCTGAAGAGTTTGTTAGTTTATTTGTTTGGTTGAACGCGCTAATCTCAGGAACTACTGGTACGAAATGAAAAGTTATTTTAGTGTTGGACAGCCTATTTATCGAGGAAGGCTATAGGCTATATAACATCACGCTACGATCCACGGGGCGGCGCAGTAACCATAAACGCGAGTGATACCGAGGGGCACATCTTGTATAATAATATGGGCACGGGCCTCTTGTCAGTGTAAGAAAAATTAGACGCTGCTTTGCGAAGTAGCAGACTTCACATATCTTCGAGAACATTATAGAGAACTCTCAGACATGCAGGTTTCCTTACGATGTTTTTCCTTATTGTTAAAACATGCGAAAATTAACTAATTAATACAATAAACAAACAATAAACTCCGAAAAGTTAAAGATGCGTGCCCTGCGATCGTACTTGAGATCTCTGCAAGATAGTTCAACGCTCTCGCTCTAGACTATCGCTGCTATAATATAGGTAATATTTATAATTTGTAAATGACGCCACGGATAGCGCTGGTGTTTAAATGATCGCTATTACCAGTGCGCCGAGTGTTGTGGGTTGTTCGCTACACCGCCGCTAGACTCAAATTTAATACATATATGTACCCACAAATATTTATTACAAGTCTGGATGTTCTTTATGTCTGCAATTTCAGTGCCTGTCTCCCGCGAAATAAAGGCGTATTTATTATGTTTCTTGCCTGATAGACGTATTTTTATTTTACTGTACCCAAAACTATTAAAATCCTTGTCCGAATTTGTCTCAACGATTTGGAAAACAACCCGTATTCACAGTTAATAACTGAATATTTTGAATCAGTTAGTAATTAATCATATTTCTGCGAAGCCATTTAATCGTAAGTAAGGATAGTTCAATTATATGATAGTAATTATATATGTAACTTGTTGTAAGTGTAAAATTTTACGTAGCACCAGTTTGGTATCTTCATAAAATTATAATACAGAAGCCCGGCTGCCTTCACTATTTATAGTTATTCTTTAGAAATGAATTATCAATGTCACCTTCATATCTTGTTGAACAATATAATACTTTAATTTTCTCAATACGCTTTCGCGAGCTTATCTACGACTTGCAAGTGAAATTAAAGAATAAAGGTGAAGGAGGTGGATTGTCTTTATGTACATTATCTAGACTTGCCTTTTATTTAATCTAGATAAGCCACTAACACAATATTTATTCATTTTAACATTTTATGGCTTCATCATAATAGGAAATCTCAATATAACAACGCGACTCATGTCTATCTAAACTATTACAATCACTTCAAACAAAACTAAGTTTAAATAATGTCTTCCCCAAACAAACTAAAGATTTATTCGTTTGGATACCTTGTGAAAACAAATATTTCGCCACTAACTATACATAGAATACACTGTTTACAAAAACGGAACACGAAGCGAACAAATACACTGTATTTACAACGGCATCATTAATTATTACACTCATAATAATTGCTGACAGTTAGTACAGCGATTTTCAAAAAAACGTGTGTGTTCTTAAGCTCGTTTCGTAACAAGGAAAAAACATTGCGGTACTGTCCCACTGGTTCCTTTTTATTACTATTGTTTTATTATACTTCGTGTTCAAAATAATTTATTTGACAGAGCGTCGTGTTTACAACCAAATAGGTATAAGATTGTTCGTAAAAATACAAGCCCAATACAAAGGGCGACGTGAACCGACCAAAGGGTGAACATCGACAAAGCTGTCGTGAACCCATACATAATGAGGGAGCAAATTGAATCACTGTATCTATCCCGCCGAAGTAAACGCCCGTGGATAATGAATGGCCTACGGGTGCTAAAATATTCTTTATTATTTTACTGTTCAAACAAATATAATTTTGCGCGCATTTGCATAATATGTTTACAGCGTCAGCCGTGCCATCTTGAATATAATCAAATAAGTTTTGCGAGAATATAAGCATCTTCCAAGATGATATTAATAAAGAGGTAGAAACCTTCAATTTGGTTTTCGTGAATCAGCAATTTTGTTCCTTTTCGCTCGTCTTTTTATTTTATAACTTTAACGAATAAAATAATTAAGATTACTTATTTTTGATTTGTCTAGACGCTAGACATACCTACCTACTATTATTATTATTAATATTCATAATGGTTTTAGAACAATGCTAAACAGAATAATAATAAATTATTTTCTAAACGCATTATGTTTACATATTACAACTTAGGTCTAAAATTTGGTACATATTATAACTGGCAAGTTGTATATCAGTTGTCTCTCAAACTAGGTAAACCTGTATCTTGGGAGACAAAATAGCATTGTATGTTTTGTTTCTCCTTTTGCATTGTTACCTGATATTCGATATAGGTACGTACATAGAGAACTCTAAGTCAAGTACTTATTTCCAAAGACGTGCTTCTAATAAACTCTCGAAGGATACATTCATAGAATAATGGAGTGCACTATCGCGTCTTGCACTAGTACACTAGTGATGATGCGATAGCATGCAGCTTTGTCTCCAGTTTTCATTCAATAAACATTACGGGCTTTGATCATAATGGCCGTTGACTAGAGGTACTGTAATTGTACTAGACAAGCTTAAAACAGTGGACAATAGGCTGAGATTTGTATACAAATGCAGGTTATATCGTCAAGTAACAAAGAAATGTGTTGCTTCGTCCTTATCCTGACTAATATTATAATACGAAAGTGAGCTTGTTTACGTGTTACGCTTTCACGCCTTAACTACTGGACCATTCATCATGAAACTTTGCGTACACGTTGTCAGGGATATAAAAAAGGACATTGGGTGTCTCTCTTCCGAGAAAAAGTACCTATTGGTCCCGAAGGGTAGGAATTGATTGACAAAATCTACATTAACGTAGACGAATCTAGAGTTTATTCGTTAGGATTAAAAAATATATATATATTAAATATTATAAATGCGAAACAGAGTTAGTTTGTTACGGTTTTACGCCTAAATTAATCGATATGAAATTCTGAAATTTGGTAGAAATACACGTTTTCAGGGCAAAATGACATAACGTACCTATCATCGAGAAAAAGTAGTGTTCCCGAGAGAAAGGAATTTATTGTCAAATTCTACATAAATGCGAATGAAGCCGCGGTCTAAATCTAGTACATAATATAACCATAACAGTAAACAAGAAGTACTAGAGACTACTCTTTTCATTTAATCTTCAATATGAATATAATTTTCTTTACAACTGCTCACTACAGTAGTTGCTGTATGTACTGTATCTATGATGTGATATATGTAGACGAATTACGTTTGTTGGCAGCAGAGGTTGAAAAAACCAATTTAATTGAATTAAATTAAATGTAAAAATGAAATTACAATATAATATTAATAGAAAGATGATAACGAATCGAAGTGTGAAACAACTATAAATTATAAACTACAATTAGTGGTAAAGCGGCGAACGTTTTGTTGACACAAGCCTCGTGAGTCGTGATGGTGGAGGTGGCGTGGTCAATTCACGTTCCGTAGACGCTGTGCTTTTGGTTGTCGTGACGTGATCGATTCACGTTCCGTTGACGCTGCGCTTTATGTTCCGAAGAGCCGTATGCAATGTTGATTTGGGATATATATCGATCCTCATAAATTAGGCTTACGTAACACCTCCCTGACACAGCGACTGTTGAAGACTTTCGTCGTAAATTGCGCTGGCGGAAGGTCTTGTACGGTCCTTCTAGCATCAGGGATGGCATAAACTACTTGTAGTGGTAGTTCACGCGTAGCGGATTGCTCCTTCTGCAATGCTTGTTTCAGGTAGTATATTCGATATACAATGCTGATAGCGAGGACGCAAGCACTGAACAGTACTAAGTACATATAGCGGTATAGTTGGATGATTCAAACTATCATTGGAAGCTGTTGTAAAGATTTTCGGTGACTGTAACGATATCTAAGTATTGATCGCATGAAGATTATTCAGATTGATAGAATTCAGTTGGAAGAGAGGATGTGTTGTCAAGCTAGCTTCATCTTCCTTTTGTATATCCATTAATTTCAGTGCTTGACCTTTCAGTCGATCATTGGCATTTAAGATGATAAATTCTGTGGTTTCCATATAACAGTTATGTGGTATAACAACTAAAAAACTTCCTTGAACTATCTTATAGAGATCTTGTCCGTAGGATAAGAGTATCTTTGTTTCAGATGGGAAGCTGACGGTATAGTGACGATCGTCAAGTTTCTCGAAAGCTGGTTTCTGCAGTGATACAGCAACCGGACGGCATTCAGGACTCCTCTATTGTGTAGTTATAAGTGTGGCGATACAGTCTGGCGATGTGCGGCTATTTACGTTGTGTATCTCTTCACAAAAATAGCCTTTGCTGGACTTCGGGCATTCAGCCTCTATATACTTGAAAACTTTCGAATGGAGTGCAAGGAGTTTTAAAGGAGGAGTAAGGGTCTCATTCTGACTATTGGGAATAATAGGTAATTTATACAAATCATAAATTTCAGACGATTTTATAGGAAAGTTTAAGACTATAACTATTTGATTACCAACATAATACGAACTTAATTGCGTCACGTCATAATATTCTCGAGTTTCTAAATCTAATACCTTATCTGAATCACGGTGCTGGCGGAGGGATTATGTCGGACTCGCCGGGGTAAAAGAAAAGATGGAATAAGAAGAATGATGTACCTCCCGGAATACCGACTAAACCTACCACGGTGTTCCTCGACCCACAAAGCCCACCACCCCCAGGTCAAACCTCAGAGTGGCTGGAGGTCATCTCGCGCCCTCCGGCGCCCGGCTCTGTGGTTGGGGAGATGGTTTAAACGCTCCTTCTCCCGCTCCACCGCCTCCTTGATGGAAATCACTTCCTCACAAAAGGAGGCGACGGCATTCCACGACCTCTCATTCCGGACCATAGACTGAACTACGGCCGGGAGTGAGAGGACAACCGATCCGACTGCCGCGATCAACTCACGGCGCTGCGATGCCCAGGCCGGGCAAACCGCCAAAGTGTGCAGCGCCGTGTCCTAAACCACGTCGCGGCAGTCACCGCAGTGGTGACAACCGGGTGTCTCTTGCCGGCGTATACGACACGGGAACTGGCCAAAACAACCGTGGCCAGTCATTACCTGTGTCAGCCGGAAGGTGAGGGCGCCATGCCGTGCCATGCCATGCTCTCCAGCCACTCCTCAAACACGGGACTTACCGCCACGATCGTGGCGTGCCCGGCGTAATTTATTAACTATTGATCTAATCGTTGTTAAATTTACAACATCATAATGGGCTGTTGAAGTTCTTATTAATGCCAAAACATTATGTAACTTTGATATTTCGTGTGACAAGATATTTACGGTATCACTAAGTACCAAAATCGTTTAACCAATATGAGCATACTTAATTAATTATTGGTTCCTATTATCTAAGCTTTCAGTAATATTTTGAACTAAACTAGCCAACTTATTTTGATTATCTAAAATGTTATCTATAACACTTGAATGTAGTCCAGTCTTTAGTTAAACTTACATGATTGTTAAATTCCGTTAGTAATTTATTTTCGTTATTCTGTAATGACTTTATAACATTATTAAAATGTACTGCATCTGTATAATCAAGGTTGCCGGTTATGCTCTTTATAATTGACCCGAGACCATCTACGAAATCTCTTTTAACGAGACCGCTTTAAAATTACTGCAATTGATTAAGCACAGTAAGTAACTTACTTTTTAGATATTCTATATGGGATTCAAATAAAGATAAGGTTCGATTGTGAAGGCTGGGACTGAAATCATCCAACTAGTTTTTAACTAAATTTATATTATCTTGCAATTCTTCTAATAATAATGAGATATGATATTACAAGGACCTAACCTAAATGGTAATACACCAGGACCATCATCGAGGCTTTCAAGTTTAATTTCTTGTGTTAGAGCCGATTTCATTAGAAGATGTAGTACCACTAGAATCCTGTAACAATTTAATACTTTTAGGTACCCTTTTTAACCTAGATTTGACGATAGGCCGCGTTTTTTCTGGTATAAATGTGAATAGGCAAGTCTGCCATTACAACATCATGAGTATATCTGGGAGCCAACTTTTGTCGTGAGGCAAATGGGCTTTTTACAAAATTTGTTGCTTAGGAGAAAACTGCTTTTCAGTATCTCGAGATGCGTTGCGATTATCTATTAAATCTTTCCTATAAGTTACACCAGATTCATGAATTAAATTATAGGCTTTACTCAACATTTCTTCTTTTCTAACGTTTCTTATATCGACTTTCTTCTTGCCTGGTGGTCTGGACGAATAGATTTTTTTAGGGGATATCCAAATTCGGCTAGCGACTAAGGAGTGGTCGATATCGCATTTAGCGCTATTATATAAGCGTGTGTGCTATGTATCCCGGAGATCTCTCTTACGGGTAATGATAAGGTCTACTTGATGCCAATAGCCGGAACGTGGATATCTCTATGACGGTTTATGTATTTGCTTTCCCTTTAAATAAGTATTAGTAGCGCATAGCAGGTATTTGGAACAGAACTCCAACAGACGTTGGCCATTATCGTTGATTTTTCCATGCCATTTCTACCAATACAATCACTCCATGCAGTTTTGTCTTGAGCAACTCTTGCATTAAAGTCGCCAAGGACAAAAAGATGACCGCAATTTTTTACTAATCGAACTGTTTCCGACAACTGGTCATAGAACTGGCTTTTGGCTTCATCGGTAACCGCCAAGGTTGGGGCTTACGCACGTGCATGTATGTATAAGAAAAAGCAGAGCCACTTTTAGTACTCAATCTCAATAGCAAAATCTGTTCTGACATCCCTTGTGGTGGGTGTTCTAACGCACAAACGAGATCATTCCGAACTACAAAATCCACGCCATGTTCACGCAACTCGTCATTTCCTTTTCCTCTCCAGTAAAAGATGTAATGAGCTTCCTTCAACGATCCCTCGTCGGGTAGACTGATTTCCTGAAGAGCACAGATCGCGATATTAAGTCTGTTTAGTTATTCGTCAATAACAGCTGTTTTACGTAAATCTTGTACGTAGCCCGAGCCTCCACAGTTCTCCGGGAGACCTGTCCTCATAGTACGGACATTCCACGTAGCTATACGTATGGATGAGTTAATATTGGTTTTTATAAGCTTTCTAAGATGTACTTGTCATCAGGAATCCTGATCATACTTTGAGCCACACTGTGTATAGGAAAAAGACCCATACAAATAGGTACTTAAACGGTGAATCTCACCACCATCCTAAACAATTAGCTACCGTGAGAATGTCTTTGTTTCAGACAGCCCACGGGATCTGTGACAAGAAACACCTGGACGCCGAGCTTCAACATGTCAAGCAAATACTGCAAGACAACAAGCTCAAACACCCGCGCCGCTGTCACAGATCCCGAGAAAAGCCAGCCACAGTCGAGCGCTAGCCTGCTATACTGCCTTATGTAAGGGGTGTCACTGACAAGATGAAGATGTAGCCACATCTTGAAGCGAGCTTCAATCAACACATACTTCAAGCCGCCAATGAAGATAAGTCAATTTTCTGTGTCGAGTCTGAAACACGGTACAAACGTAGCGGTATGAGTCCTTTTAAAAAATAATGCTGGTTTATTATATTTATTTTGATTTTCGATAAGAAAGAAAGAAAATTAATTTATTTGACAAAGAAAAATACAAAAATAACAAATTAAATAATAATAAAATTTTGCCAAATGGGACCTAGTTCAGCATATGCCAGGCTAAGAAAGCCTGGCGCTGGTTTTCAACTAGATCCCTTTGGTGACTGCACGGATGCTAATAACAATTCCCATAAATTATAATGATAATTAAAAAATAACATTAAATTACTAACATTAATAAATAACAAAAAGGAATTCAAATATACATAAAATCATAAAAATTTCAAAACAATAAAAAATATAATAATAATAATAATAATAAAAAAAAAAAAAGAGTAATAACAACATAAGCAACACATTTTAACGCTAAATTAAAATAGTGATAAAATAATATGATTAAAAAATTAATGGCATTAGATAAGAATTGAATTTTTCATTTTAAAATTAGAAATAGATTATATCAGAACAAGGTTTCAACTAGTTATAATCTGACAAAATAGGAAATAATATATATAAAAAGAAAAATGAAGTATATAATACAGTATATAATATAGTTTATAATAATATGCAAATTATAAATTATAGTTGATTATTCCAGATCTCAAATAAAAGAAGCATTCAGAATGGCATTATCCAGTTTCCGCTGCGCCTCCATGAGGAACTGTCTTAATCGGCTTCTAAAAGTGTTTATCGACCGGAGGTTACGAAGTGGTGGAGGTATATTGTTCCAGCACTTGGACGCGGCGTAACGGAAGCTTCCTCTAAATGCTTCTGACCTATGAGGTTTAATAGATAATTGCTTAGAACACTGCCTATTTGAACGTTCTCTGTCACCACCAACCCAAGTAAGCTTCTCGTATAAATAGCCAGGTTGTTTCAATTTAATGACGCCAAACAACAGGCAAGCCAAATGTAATTTACGCCTGGACTTCATTTTTAGAATAAAATTCTTATTCAAGATAGGAGTGACATGGGACCTAAATGGGACTGTGTAGCAAAAACGAACGCATGCGTTCTGCACTCGCTGCACCTGTCGGTCAGTACGCGCCAGCAGCCGAGAGCCGTAAACTGAATCGCAATAATTAAGCTTGCTCAAAACTAATGATTCAACCAATTGAACGCGTAATTCTTCTGACAGATAAGGTCAAATTTTATACAGAATCTTTAGTCGAAAGAAACAATTTTTAACTGATTCCGCTATATGCTTTTCAAATCGAAGACCTGTATCTATATTCATGCCCAAGTTCCGGGCTTCATATACCTGCTCTAATGGAACTCCCTTTATTTTTACAATGGAGGTTGAATGCAACATGCCTAAATTAGATCTTGTCCCGAACACCATGTATTTTGTCTTTAATGGATTCAACAACAAACAATTCCTCTCAGACCAGGTAACTAGCCTCTCAAGATCTTCATTAATTTCTTGTATCGCTTTTTCATAATCATTTACCTTACATGACAAATATACCTGAACGTCATCCGCGTATATGTGGTAGTTACATTTCTGAATAGTGTCCTTTAGATCTGCACAATAAACTGCGAAAAGAATTGGTCCCAAAATCGATCCCTGCGGCACACCTCTGGTCAAAGAGGCCGGTGCCGAGGTTAGGTAGGTTCCATCACTTAAACCAAGCTCAACCAGCTGTAGACGATTGGTAAAATAGCTATGGAACCATAAAATAGCGTTGTTGTCGAATCCATAAAAACGCAATTTGGATAGCAATAGATCTATATTTATAGCATCGAATGCGCGTGAGTAATCCAATAGAACCAAAACCGTGCACATACCTTGATCCTGAGCCAACAAGATATTATCTGTAACATCCAATAGTGCGGTGGTAGTGCTATGAGACCGCCTAAAACCTGACTGCAGTCTGGGTAAAATCTTATTAACATCTAAATACTCAGTCAATTGCTGACACACTACTTTCTCCATGACCTTAGATAGGCAAGGCAATATACTGATAGGTCGAAGGTCACATATATCAATAGGGTTCAAATTATAGATACGATAGTTAAATTCTATATAATCTATATGATGTATTTTATAAATAGTCATTCATGACTCAGTAAATTTCAACAGAAACTAAATATTAGGCATTGTATAGTTAATTTAAAAAATCTGATTGCAATATTTTATAATATTTAATATTTACGTACAATTATAGTGAAATATAGATAACTAACTGCCCAAGTAGAATTCTATACGCCAATGAGTAATTTTCAAAGTAGGTATGATTGATGTTCGATCAATCGCAATCGCATACATAATGAAATATATTGTTTTATTAATACTTTTTAAAACGCATTCATTAAAATTATATTTTAAAAAATATACACAAGGTCAAATTTTGATAGCAACACGATATATTCACGAAAATCTGACCGAGTAAATGAGAATCACCAAAGTGTAATCGTACGTTTTCCGGCACACAACACTATAGGTAGATAACTTTTAATTTCAAGGTAGCGCACATTTTGCATCGGCTCGTTTAAATAATTATATTATATCCGTCATTCAGGTACCTATTTTACTGTCACAACGCCAGCTCTTATGAGCTGGTATCAAATAGGATTAGGTACTTGTGTACTTGCAATGGGTAGATGGCAGCAGTGGCGCTAGTTTTTTACTGCCATCTAGCATAAAAAAGATACCAGAATAGCAAGTCGGATAGCCAGAGTTAGGCGTGTCCAAGATTTTTGTATGGGATTGAATATCTGTAGTATGTAGTATAGTATTACGAGTATATTATCTGTGATACTGGCTAAAAATTCGTGTAAGGAGACATGAGTCATTATTGTGCTAAATAAATTTTGGCATTTTTCATAGAATTCTTGTGGGGTAGAAGTCATTATACGAGGCGGTGTCGTAGCGATGGTCAGCAAAGTTATTAATAAATGCACTACGAATACCGTTCCAATTATCTGAGATGCCGTTGGCGTTAATAAATCTGGACGCAGAACCATTAACTTTATTTAATATGCCGTTAATAAGAGCTAAATTGCATAATTCTTGCCCCGGCTCAGTTTTAAAATACATTCATATATAATTTAAAGTACCAATTGATCTCAAAGGTTTATAAAACGAGTTAATACGTCGAGTTTGCCGTCGAAATCCGGCAAAATTCTAAATGATTTATAAGTAAGTATTCATATTATGTTGAGCCATACTTGCTTCTAAATTTCTAGACTCGTCTATGATACTAAGTCTACTATACCTACTATTACCTAAACTAGGGTCCCGTGATATCCTTGATGGAAAATCTTGGCGATTAAATATAACACACACACACACACACACACGTAAAATAAAATGCCTACACAACTAAGTGAGACAGTAATATATATAGTATAGGAAACTATACAGGGTGTCCAAGAACCTGGCGTCCAACTGGATTCCCACGATGCCCCAAGTTCTAACAGTACTCAGAAAAATATTTTAAAAAATCCACCCCATGTACTTACAGAATTATACTGATTTCAAAAAAAAAGGGGAAATGAGCACCCTGTGACATACTTTTGAATGCTGTGACTGCTAATGCTGATAATTTCGATATTTCTTGGAGGTTTTGTAATCTAGGGTATTGCTGTGTCTAAATAGAATGTAAAAATAAAGTACTTATTGTACCATTTTAAAATAAAATATTATTTTAACTAAAGGTGATATGGAAAACTATTGAATTTCGCAACTTTGACCGACTGTAGTGTAAAAAAAATGTACCAAAATAGTATGGCAAGTGACGTCAAATTTTGACGCGTTTATTCCTCTTTTTAAAAAGGTATAATACTTACACATTAATTTGAAAAAAAAAATTTTGATAATATTTTTACTCAACAACCCAATTTTTACGAAGTGCCTACCTACTAACGGTAACTGTCGGACCCTTTCTTATCTTAGAAACTGTTATGTTACTACTATTATTTACTTCGGTTCCAAGAGTGAGCAAGAAGGAAATACACACAGGTAGATGGGTTCCCAGTAGAATAAAAGCAAAGAATGTTAGTTTAAAGATATTTTATTACAATAAATGTTCAAAATGTTGACCACCCGCGGCAATACAAGCTCTCACTCTCCTTAAAAAGGACCGCTTTATGTTTCGCGAGTAACTTTTTTGACGTATCACCTGCACTGCTTGTGTTATCTTCTCACGAAGGTCAGCGATGTCATTAATGGGCTTCGCATAAACGAGCTCCTTCATAGTTCCCCAGAAAAAAAAATCCAGCGGATTTAAGTCAGGTGAGCGGGCTGGCCACGGGATTGTTCCTGATCGCCCAATCCACCTGTTCGGGTATTGCTCGTCCAAAAACTCTCTAACGGATACGCGAAAATGTGCTGGACAGCCGTCGTGTTGGAACCACATATCTGGTGGGGTCTCTTCTAGTAAGTTTGGCAAATCATTTTGAAGAAAATTTAAATATGATTCGCCAGTCAAATTCTCGGGCATCTCAAATGGACCAATAATATTCCCACAGAGAATACCGGTCCACATGTTCACTTTGAACCGGTACTGGGATCTATCTTCTCGCATCAAGTGCGGATTTTCCACATGCCACTCGTGCAAGTTGTGTAGGTTCATGTAGCCATCCTTCTTAAATGTAGATTCATCTGACCACAAAATTTTGTCGATAAAGTTTTCGTCTTCTCGATGTTTTTGCAGGATTGTTTCACAAAACGCGACTCGGCTCGGATAGTCTCGAGGTAAAAGACTTTGCACTCGCTGTACGTGGTACGGATGATATTCTTCTTTTTGGAGAATACTGTGTGCTGTGCTCTTCGGTATCCCCGTATCAGCTTCTATTCCTCGCACAGAGATGCTTGGATTTGCCGACACCGCCTCTAAAACTTCATCGCGTATGAAGTCATTTACGGGTCGTCCTTCACCAGCTACTTGATTGGGGAACCGCCCGTCACATAGTGATCTGTGCACATTAATGAAAACTCGATGGTCGGGATATCGCGTAGCCCTCGGATACCTTTCTCTGTAAAGTCTCGCTGCAGCTCGTCCATTACCTCTACATTCTCCATAAATGTAGTGCATATTTGCGTATTCTTGCGGAGTGTAGGTCGCCATGGTAGCACACACAAAACACAAACTGTCCAAACACAGGCAAAGGTCGTCGTAAAGAGTTCGTTTCAAAGTCCAGAGCACAAAGAGTAATCGAGTCCAATAAACAAAGCTTTAAATCGTAGTACGTGATCAATGGTAACAATAAGAGAGAGGTGCGTAGTAACGGCAGGAGGCAGTGACGCGTACTGACCGTACTGTTATCCTAAATAGCACGATCCCAGATAGCGTCACTATCTATCTCACTCGCACCTCTAACCTTTTTCTCCCTCACTCTTACCTGAATAATGGGGTACCATAAAGAAGAACCAGCAAATCGCAAAGATAGTTTCTGTCTTGCTCCCTCCTGTTGTAATAACGAATCACTATGGTGAGATGCATGCACATACCGTCCCTTACGGTCTAACCTGTTTTTTGAGAGGCCTGTTGTTATTTTTATGAGCATACAACAGTAATTCTTTAGAGGTTAGATTCAATTCGTCGTAAATTTTTCTTTCTAAGAATTCTGTAAGACATCGTAAAAATTGGGTTGTTGAGTAAAAATATTATCAAAATTTTTTTTTTTCAAATTAATGTGTAAGTATTATACCTTTTTAAAAAGAGGAATAAACGCGTCAAAATTTGACGTCACTTGCCATACTATTTTGGTACATTTTTTTTACACTACAGTCGGTCAAAGTTGCGAAATTCAATAGTTTTCCATATCACCTTTAGTTAAAATAATATTTTATTTTAAAATGGTACAATAAGTACTTTATTTTTACATTCTATTTAGACACAGCAATACCCTAGATTACAAAACCTCCAAGAAATATCGAAATTATCAGCATTAGCAGTCACAGCATTCAAAAGTATGTCACAGGGTGCTCATTTCCCCTTTTTTTTTGAAATCAGTATAATTCTGTAAGTACATGGGGTGGATTTTTTAAAATATTTTTCTGAGTACTGTTAGAACTTGGGGCATCGTGGGAATCCAGTTGGACGCCAGGTTCTTGGACACCCTGTATATTATGTTAATTATGTCATTGATTAAACAAACTCTTTAATAACTAAAATAAAACGGATATTGATATGATTAGCTCATAGAATGTAGGGAAAAAGACCAAAGGTTGATGGATAAAACATCAAGATAAGTTAACTGAATTGAACGATTTATTGAGTAGAACATAATATGATATACTTAATCAGATACGTACGAAACGTAAACTTAAATGTGAATTTTGGTTTTGTACTGAAACATAACTAAACTCAGTTAGGAAATCAGCAAATTCAACACACAGATTACGATTACATATAATATATAATAATAGCAACCCTGTATTAAATTATCCCACAGCTGGTCCCGGGCCTCTTCTCAGTGTTAGGGTTAGGCTATGGCCTATAGTCCACCACGCTGTCCCTGTTGGGGTTGGTAGACTTCACATAATAGCTTCGAGAACATTGTGTGTATGTTCTCCTTCACCGTTAAAGCGAGCGATAATTTTATATTTAATACGCATATCACTTCGAAAAGTCAAAGATGCGTGCCTAGGGATCGAACTCGAGACCTCTGCGTGGTAGTCTAACGGTCTGCCACAAGGCTATCGCTGCTATTACAAACCATTACTTAATTCGTGCACAGGTTTTTAAAACGCTGCACTTTATGGTCAAGTCATTAGTCCTAAACACAACATTACAGGCACTTTAATTTCCTTACGTATTAAATATATAGTTTATTCAATTGTAGCAATTGATATTATTAAACAGACAAAGCCAGGACATAAAAAACACATCACATTTAAAACGATTTTCTAAAGGATTCCTGTGTCTGTTACCGAGGCTTAGGGAGAATTTATCGGTCCCATATCCTTTATTCTAACCCATGTTTATTTATATTGTAATAAGATTACAGTTTTAGTATCATTGCTTTCTTTGATTTTCTATAAATAGAAAGTTTGCTTGTGCGTTTCTGTTACACTAGCTTAATCTATGAGGATCGACGAGTCGACATATCCCAAATCAACATTGCACAAGGCTCTTCGAAACATAAAGCGCAGCGTTAACGGAACGTGAATCGATCACGCCACGACAACCAAAAGCACAGCGTCTACGGAACGTGAATTGACCACGCCACCTCCACCGTCACGACTCACGAGGCCTCTGTCAGCACAACGTTCGCCGCTTTACCACAAATTGTAGTTCTATAATTTATAATTGTTTCACACTTCGATTTGTTATTATCTTACTATTAATTATATAGTCATTTCATTTTTTACATTAAATTGTATTTTTTTGCAACCTCTGCTGCCACCAAACATAATTGGCGCAGTTGGTAGGATATTCGAGATAGGTACGTGCCGCGAGAAGATTTCGATTTGGCAAGAAAATCAAGATTTCGATTCGGCAAGAAAATCAAGTACTTTGAATCTTTCGAGTCCTTACCGTCCTAGACCTAGAATTATACTATCCTAGTTTGATATCTTATACAGGGTGTCCAAGAACCTGGCGTCCAACTGGATTCCCACGATGCCCCAAGTTCTAACAGTACTCAGAAAAATATTTTAAAAAATCCACCCCATGTACTTACAGAATTATACTGATTTCAAAAAAAAAGGGGAAATGAGCACCCTGTGACATACTTTTGAATGCTGTGACTGCTAATGCTGATAATTTCGATATTTCTTGGAGGTTTTGTAATCTAGGGTATTGCTGTGTCTAAATAGAATGTAAAAATAAAGTACTTATTGTACCATTTTAAAATAAAATATTATTTTAACTAAAGGTGATATGGAAAACTATTGAATTTCGCAACTTTGACCGACTGTAGTGTAAAAAAAATGTACCAAAATAGTATGGCAAGTGACGTCAAATTTTGACGCGTTTATTCCTCTTTTTAAAAAGGTATAATACTTACACATTAATTTGAAAAAAAAAATTTTGATAATATTTTTACTCAACAACCCAATTTTTACGATGTCTTACAGAATTCTTAGAAAGAAAAATTTACGACGAATTGAATCTAACCTCTAAAGAATTACTGTTGTATGCTCATAAAAATAACAACAGGCCTCTCAAAAAACAGGTTAGACCGTAAGGGACGGTATGTGCATGCATCTCACCATAGTGATTCGTTATTACAACAGGAGGGAGCAAGACAGAAACTATCTTTGCGATTTGCTGGTTCTTCTTTATGGTACCCCATTATTCAGGTAAGAGTGAGGGAGAAAAAGGTTAGAGGTGCGAGTGAGATAGATAGTGACGCTATCTGGGATCGTGCTATTTAGGATAACAGTACGGTCAGTACGCGTCACTGCCTCCTGCCGTTACTACGCACCTCTCTCTTATTGTTACCATTGATCACGTACTACGATTTAAAGCTTTGTTTATTGGACTCGATTACTCTTTGTGCTCTGGACTTTGAAACGAACTCTTTACGACGACCTTTGCCTGTGTTTGGACAGTTTGTGTTTTGTGTGTGCTACCATGGCGACCTACACTCCGCAAGAATACGCAAATATGCACTACATTTATGGAGAATGTAGAGGTAATGGACGAGCTGCAGCGAGACTTTACAGAGAAAGGTATCCGAGGGCTACGCGATATCCCGACCATCGAGTTTTCATTAATGTGCACAGATCACTATGTGACGGGCGGTTCCCCAATCAAGTAGCTGGTGAAGGACGACCCGTAAATGACTTCATACGCGATGAAGTTTTAGAGGCGGTGTCGGCAAATCCAAGCATCTCTGTGCGAGGAATAGAAGCTGATACGGGGATACCGAAGAGCACAGCACACAGTATTCTCCAAAAAGAAGAATATCATCCGTACCACGTACAGCGAGTGCAAAGTCTTTTACCTCGAGACTATCCGAGCCGAGTCGCGTTTTGTGAAACAATCCTGCAAAAACATCGAGAAGACGAAAACTTTATCGACAAAATTTTGTGGTCAGATGAATCTACATTTAAGAAGGATGGCTACATGAACCTACACAACTTGCACGAGTGGCATGTGGAAAATCCGCACTTGATGCGAGAAGATAGATCCCAGTACCGGTTCAAAGTGAACATGTGGACCGGTATTCTCTGTGGGAATATTATTGGTCCATTTGAGATGCCCGAGAATTTGACTGGCGAATCATATTTAAATTTTCTTCAAAATGATTTGCCAAACTTACTAGAAGAGACCCCACCAGATATGTGGTTCCAACACGACGGCTGTCCAGCACATTTTCGCGTATCCGTTAGAGAGTTTTTGGACGAGCAATACCCGAACAGGTGGATTGGGCGATCAGGAACAATCCCGTGGCCAGCCCGCTCACCTGACTTAAATCCGCTGGATTTTTTTTTCTGGGGAACTATGAAGGAGCTCGTTTATGCGAAGCCCATTAATGACATCGCTGACCTTCGTGAGAAGATAACACAAGCAGTGCAGGTGATACGTCAAAAAAGTTACTCGCGAAACATAAAGCGGTCCTTTTTAAGGAGAGTGAGAGCTTGTATTGCCGCGGGTGGTCAACATTTTGAACATTTATTGTAATAAAATATCTTTAAACTAACATTCTTTGCTTTTATTCTACTGGGAACCCATCTACCTGTGTGTATTTCCTTCTTGCTCACTCTTGGAACCGAAGTAAATAATAGTAGTAACATAACAGTTTCTAAGATAAGAAAGGGTCCGACAGTTACCGTTAGTAGGTAGGCACTTCGTAAAAATTGGGTTGTTGAGTAAAAATATTATCAAAATTTTTTTTTTCAAATTAATGTGTAAGTATTATACCTTTTTAAAAAGAGGAATAAACGCGTCAAAATTTGACGTCACTTGCCATACTATTTTGGTACATTTTTTTTACACTACAGTCGGTCAAAGTTGCGAAATTCAATAGTTTTCCATATCACCTTTAGTTAAAATAATATTTTATTTTAAAATGGTACAATAAGTACTTTATTTTTACATTCTATTTAGACACAGCAATACCCTAGATTACAAAACCTCCAAGAAATATCGAAATTATCAGCATTAGCAGTCACAGCATTCAAAAGTATGTCACAGGGTGCTCATTTCCCCTTTTTTTTTGAAATCAGTATAATTCTGTAAGTACATGGGGTGGATTTTTTAAAATATTTTTCTGAGTACTGTTAGAACTTGGGGCATCGTGGGAATCCAGTTGGACGCCAGGTTCTTGGACACCCTGTATACACAAATTATTTACAAGAAATATATAAGCTAAAGAGAAAAATAAAACTGCAAAATCAAAAAGCCTCATAATATTCCTCCGCATCGTCGTCAATTAGCAACGTGCCCAGAAGACTAGCAGCATTGCCACGTTGAATGGCAATAGTTATTCTTTGTGCATAGAAAATACCAGCCCTCTAGTCACGCGAAGCGTCGATGAGCCGTTTAGCTAGGTCTCTATAAACAGACCTAGCACTTGGATCCCATGGCCCCAGCGTTTCGACACCAAACGGCTCAAATATGTACTCACCAATAAGGTTCGATATTTACGCCGTTTGAGCGTCTCCGCTGATGCAGCAGCAGCACCAGCGCAACCCACTGTGCTAGAAAGATGTGATGGCGCAAGGGTGTAGACACAAGTTGCGTCCCACACCAATTTTCCATGCCAGTAATGACATACCATCTAATCTCTTGCCATCGTCGCGTACCAAGCCGTGAGGTTCAAGCTGAGCCGGGACGCCAGCGGTGACAAGAGCTCGACGATGTATGTTATTCAGGTTGGCGTGTCGTGATATACGACCAGCACTCCTGCTGCATGATAGGCCATGGTGACCAAGACTGTCGACGACTTCTCCACAAAGACACCGATGCGGAGAAACACAAAGAGAACCTAAGCGCAAACAAGAAGCAATGCGGAAGGTCGTATCGTCCAACATGGTACCTATGTATGTTGAACGACGGGAGCGCCTGAAGTCAAAGGCCAGACTCCCACTCTTCCACAGCCAGCAAGCGGGCACGTTCAGCAGCACAGGACGATGTATTTATGAGATTTTCTCGAACTATGCTGCATAACGGCCCATCCCACTGTCTCTGAGAGAGGCGGTTTCCGGATAAATCAGTGCTTGGGCAAGCAAGTCTCTACGCGTTTACGGCGTCGGTCATGCATATCACTTCAGAATTAAGCAGTGTAGGTGCCAAGATTTTGCTGGTCAATTCCTCCGTGCTATGGACCCAAGATAGGCACGCTGGTAATCTTACATCAGTAATTTTTCGAATGCCGAGGCCGCCCAAGCGTACTGGCAAGCTCTCTTGTAGCCACGCCCGGTCGTTAATGGCCACATTTAAAAGTTTAATAAGAGTGTTCTGTATAATTTCAATATCCGATGAGTGCTTTTAACAATCTTATGACTCTAGTACGACGCCTGGCTTTATGATGCTAACATTATAATTAATTCATATTTTATCAATGTTGTACATCAATTGCTACTATAACAAATTACAATAGGCAATCTATTGTGAAGATTTTTTGACAAGTAGATAAATGAAACCTTTATGATATAACTTAGTTATTAACTAATAACTGGTTTTCTTGCCCACGTTTAACTAAACGTGTGAAACAAAACCATATATAAATATAGCTATATATCCAAATACCTCCTCACACATAAATAATAATGGCCGTGTCACTGCACTTTACCAACACCCAAACAATGGACAAAGAGAACAAGAAGAAGAACTATTTGTGGAACAATACAACGAAATTTTGTTTCGTGTAAAGATCGAATCCACAGTGGGCTTTCAATTATACTAAAGCACTTTATGAGACTAAAATCAAAAGCTAATGCGGTTATTATTTATCTACAAAAAGCAGAAGAATTTGTATACCTCAACGTAGTTTCACGACATTTGAGTAAAACTGCGTCAAAAGTATTCCGAATATCTTTGCTTCTCTTTTGAATTGCCCGGCAAGTGTTTAATAGAATTGGACCTCAATGGATACAGCGTTGCCATAAATACAAGCCATCTACGTCTCCAGGTACTCGCAACACTAACCGCCTTAGAAAAGTGTTGATTGAGACCTTTTATTTTAATCTATTCAATTTAGCTAACGTCTATGAAGTTACCCAGTCTCTAGTAATGAAGCAATCACGCCGACGATATAGTTAGCATATGTTGCCACATAAGTCAAACATAACTGTGTACCTAAACCTAATAGATTTGGTTTTATTTAAACTAGAATAATTTATTACGATTGGTTATACTATTTAAAAGTAAATTTGTTATCTAAAGTAAATAACTAAGTCAGGTATTGATCTTTGTGTAACTTAATAATATTTTATTGAGCTATTTCTAATTTATCGTGGTGTTTTAATGTAATACTTATTAAATTATCGTTAGTATTAATAGTAAGTGTTCTAATAAGCGTATCACCTAAAATACAAAGCATATAAAAAGGACACAAAAGCACAATAAAAACGCAGTATCGAAAATTCTTTTCTTAAGTTATTGAACATATAATTGGAATCACATTATGTTATAAAAATACGTATTAGTTAATTACGTGTCTAATCTACATACATACATAATCTCCCACATCTCTAGCTCTCAAAGGGTAAGCACAGGTATACACATCAACATTTCGCCAACTTTGAATTTAGATCCCACATAATAGAAGGCCACCCTATTGCCTCACCGCGCCATATACTGCGAAATTCTTATTGGTAGCCAAAAGTCTAAGACAGATCCCAGAACACTTGCTGTTACTAAGAATTTTTTGGCAGGGAAACCTAATAACATTTTGGCCGACAAAAAATCAAGAATTCATGCAGAGCAGTCGCATTCAATACCGCTGTGCCACCGCGACAGTATGGCAGTGTCCAATTAGATGTGATTATTTTATCCTTTACGCGTGATTTGTGACTAATGGATCGTGAGCATGATCTGACTAGCTTGTACCTACATGTAGCCCACGCCGAATGATTAATAATGATGAGTATAGTAAGTTTACTGTACGAGTTTAAATAGCACGAAGAAGTTATAGAAAAATAAATAGAATAATTTCGTGTTGAGACTTAGATAAACAGCCGAATGTATAATTATATTTTTAGGATTTTAATAAGACCTAAAATAAAATCGATAGTGTTTAAAAGTAGTCAATCTAATTTGAAACCCAGTTTGATTATTTTGGTATAGTCAGCACCATAGGTAGCTGAACTTCTAAATTTTATTTTAAATTATCAGTATTTTATAAAAAAAGAAATCCTGATTATTATGTCAACTGTATTTCTGAACCATGATTATATCAACTATATTTTTAATTACCACTGCTTAAAAAATATAAATATGGTCATAATTTTGAAAGAAAGAGGCTACTAATTTAAAATATCTCAAGTTTGTACTCAATTGTAACTTGTTATCGTACGATACCATAACAAATAACTATTACATCTTACACAGTTTTCAACAATCGAACTTCAAAGTAAGTACTCAAAAAGGATTTGCCTTCTAGACTGACGCCAAAAGGCAATTATCCAGGTACATATGTAGGTATATATTTAGATAGTTATTTATACTGGCTGGTTACCAACATACAGACAATATGATAGAGATATTACATTAGAGATAACTGCGAGTGTTTGTACAAAATTAACTCGTTTCACAAGTGTTGTTTTGATTACATTACAACTTAGAGCCCGGATCCCTTTTACGGAGTTAACTTAAAATATCCCTCAAGTTACAAGCTTAAATGCTCTCGCCTCACCTTGGGTATTCTGGAACAGACAAATTAATTTGTAAGTGACTCATGACGGTACTAAATGTTGTATAACACGTGGGAGTTACACGTTGCTGGGTCTTTTGTTTTAAAACGAATGAAGAATGAAGACAGAACTTCATATTTAATACATGGAAGAAGCAAATATGTTTTATTTACTATTGTTCTCAAAACAAAATCAGTTTAATAAAATCCCTTGCAAACAGCTAAATTGCTCGAATTATATTTACTAGCGGTCTTAAGCCAAGGGTCGAAATTCGACCATAATTGATTTAAATTTTAAGTTTGATCGTGATTAAGGTATTTTTGTCTATATCTATACCCTTATAATCACATTTTATTTAGATTTTGCCAAGGCTATACAGGTTAATAACTTAACTATACTCTTTCATTGATGATATTCTTTAGCTTGTTACTATTATTTATTGTATATATACTATTGTTTTCTTTATTATATATAAATAAGTTATGTAACTATAGTTACGAAGAATTGTACGACATCAGACGAACAATGCCGAACTACTACGAACGCGATTCGACTGCGTGTGTCAACTGCCTGGTTGCGTGCGTGTAGTGTTTTCCCATTAATTTAATGTATTTCTAATGCATATTTTATAAAAATATTAGTATTCGCCACTCCTTCTCCATATCAACTTTAACTGTGCCAAGTTTCATTATCTTCCGGCCGCGCAATTTTCGTAAAAAGGTGTATATAGATTTCTTTTACGTAAGCTGCTTTCTCCTTCACTACTTATAAATCAAATTTTAAATACAAGTTTGTTAATTAATATAAAATTGTATGAATCAGATTTTCAAAGTCAATTACTATGAGAGTGACATATCTAGTGTTTGTCACTCTCTCATATATACACTAGATATGTCACTAAGGCAATGTTTTAACTAGCATACTCGTAATTAATAGGTATATTATTATGCCTATATTATAGAACTGCAAGGCGTCCCCATAACTTTTCATAAATCTTTTACCTAAACCAGTTTCTGCAATAGCCAAATATTCTAATACTTTAAGTGATAAATATCAGTGTAACGTGCCACAAAGAGCTATTATAAGTAAGTTGTTTGTTTTACACATTTAAAAGTATTGTCCTACATTTAATATAATATAAGGGTTACGGCTTAGCATTTGGATTGTCTCTTATGTCCTTTTTTAAACGAGGCTTAAAGAAAGTATCGATGACATATGTGTAATTCTAACTTTCTCAAATCCATAATTTAGAATACAGCAGCCCACCTCGTTAGGTGGGCTGTTGTGTGTGAGTGGGCACCATTTCCACCGTCATCTTCCCATAGCGCCACTGAAATAAATATAATATTGTCATACCCGAATGTTATACATTGAAATTAACCTACTTCATAGGGATTTTATTCCGATGTTAATGTTAATTTTTTTAAACACTATTATTACATAATTTTAAAGCTTTAAGCTACTATTGTTAAACACTGTTACTGTTGCCTTGTCTTTAAGCTGCCTATTTAAATTATAAAATCTATTTGGGTTTAGTTTTAAAATTATGTAATAAAAGTGCTTTAAAATTAATCTTCGCCATAAAATCCGTATAAAGAAGTTTAATTTCAATGTAATAAATATATTTGTCCATAACAGCAATTCTGCAGAATGCAAAACTTTTGTGAATAGTTCCTGTAAGGAAGACTATCAAAGTCTAATTTATAATTAAAAATCCAATATATCAAATACCATACCAAATAAAAATAAAATAGTGAAACTATAAGTATTATTAAATATTTGCTTATTTGAGGTATTAACGCAATGCCCGGAGACGCCTACGTTAGGCGCCTGCGGTCATTAAGAACAATCATGTTTGTAGTTTAAAATGGTTAAGATTTTCTACAGATCCACATAATTCAATGCACCATTCAAAGGTCCTAGAATTATAAATAAATTTGTATCTGACTAAACCAACACGGGAATGTATTTAAACGTATCACCATGTATATTGGTATTGCCTTTCATTTACGAACAAGAGCTGGCTTAAAATAATGAGGAAGAAGTCTTGTCGACATTGCATTACCAGCAAGGCGGTATTTTAACATGGCTAAATGGTAAGTGTGCCTAATAATAGCCTTTTATAGTAGAGAAAAGCTGGCAGTTACATATCCAGGGTCTTGAAAGACTCGCTACGTCTGCAAACGCTACGTCGGCGTCCGTATGATGAGAACCTTAGGCCTCCTCACGGAGATGTGGAAGCCTACTCAAATAATATGGTAATTTGGCTAAGATTTTTTATAGAGGATATCACGTAGATTTTAGGGAGTGTTTTTGAAATATGGATCGTACTGCCAAATTACGAGAATAATTCAAGGAACTGCTATGCTTGTAAGATTCGGCGTCTCAATGAGCATAATAATCTGAAACATTACGACTACAAATTGTAGAGCTCCTTATTATGTAAATAATAAATGCTTAAATAAAAAAGTTATCACTAAAGCATATATTTACTTGAACTAAAAACGTTAACTCAGAACTGACCTGTAAATTTAAGGTCGTATTCATCGACCAGCTAACAAAGCATTACGACTTTGCCTGCACGGATGGCGTTGAGATTTAAGTTGTCGCCTCACCACTGCCACTGTCGTGTGCCGAGTGTTATGGGTTCGAATCCCACGCAGGACAAAACTTTGTGTGATCCACAAATTATTGTTTTGAATCTGGGTGTTCTTTGTGTCCGTTATTAGAATGTTTGTAAAGTCTCCCGTGACACAGGATTTATAACTAGTGAAGGAGATGTATTTAAAAAAATTATACGTTAATGGTTAAGGGCCAGAAGCCTATGTACGTACATATTTAACTAGTTATTTAGAGTATATTAAATTGATGTAATCAAGGCTTTATAAATTCAAAGTATCAAACTCAAAAGTTAAAATGCCTCGGCTTAAATTTTGTCCATAATAATTTAAGCCGAGAGATTTATAGTTTGCTGGCAATATTGCACACATTTAATCCGTAAGCGCCGCAAAAATCTACGAAACAAGTTGTAGCAGCTTACGAAAGAGTGCCTTGTTTATGATAATAATAATCGTTTATTTCTCACCAAAACCGAAATACATATTGAAGAAAAAGTTTTTATATTGCTACTCTGTATCTTTGATACAGAGTAGCAATATAAAACTATTTTTGATCGCTGGTGCCTGTTGTATGTATAAAATAACAGGTCACCAGGTCTCCGCACGGAACCAGGTTGTACAAACATAAACAAAATAAAATAGGAACTAAAAGGTATAAATAAAAAACAAAAAAAAGCTAAAAAGACCATGATGATGACCATTGAGAATATGTTAAATTATGTGGGATTGTATAAATATGTGTGTTGTGTGTGTGTGTGTATGGTTGTGTGTGTGTGTGTGTATTTGTGTGTGTGTTGTGTATGTGTGTGTGTGTTGTGTGTGTGAGTATGCGAGTGTGCGTGTGTGTATGTGTGTGTTTGTGTGTGTGTATGTTTGTGTGTGTGAGCGCCAATGATTACTCCAGAACCGTCAAGAGATCTTCAGTTTCATTATAAGATAGCTTTAGGAGCTATTCTAGAACAGTAATGTTGCATTGATAAGTGTTTTATCAAAGCATATAGTTTATTTACAGCTTTTTAAAGTACAGTATACTTATAATATCTATAGATAGATATAGTAGTAGTATTGACTGCACGGATGACGTAGTGGTTCAAGTGGTCGCGCCATTGCCACTGCGCCGAGTGTTGTGGGTTCGAATCCCACACGGGACAAAAGTTTGTGTGATCCACAAATGGTTGTTCTAAGACTAAATGTTCTTTGTGTCCGTTGTTTGAATGTTTGTGAAGTCCCCCGAGACATAAATAGTGTGGTAAGTGTCTTTAAAAAAAATATATGCAGTGGAAAGATCCCAGTCAAATCTCGAACTATAAATCTATTATTAAATAGTTTACTATTTAATAATAGAGATGTAATAGCTCAGGAAGAATGCAACGACCATTTGATTTACTCGGTTAAAGTTAAATGGCAAAAATTGCTGAATACTTTTTGCTTTATATCGTGCACGATTGAGATTCCAGTTCAGCTTGTACTAGTTTTTATAGTTGAGTGTGAGTTGAGGAGATACTCGCTTTATAGATACTCTACTGCTACAAATTAATCTTTTTATTTACTATCTGCTTTCTGTAGCTCAGCTATTATGCCTGCCATGCACCTCATCTTCAGTAACATACTATTCTCATATTTAAAGCTCACTGATCTGACCGCCATGCATTATAACTTTATTCGCACTCTAACCGCTAGTTTCTATCTCGAGATCTGATCGAGCACAAACACCGTGCAATAACAACTAGACGAATTCTGGTGGAGTTTTAAAATTTCACGCATATTCCCTGCGGCTAGATAACATTCAACACTCTAACTATATTTTTATATGCGATTTGATTGTTTTTGTGATTCGCTTTCACACCATAACTACACGACCAATCATCATGAAATTTAGCATACACGTTGTCAGGTGTACAGAAGAATAAATGGTATCTTTCATCCAGGAAGATAGATAGACTGTCAAAAATTATATATCCCTCGGCAGCAGTACTGCCGTGTGATAGATATTTATTAACAATCTACATTAACGCGAGCGAAGCCGCGGGTATAATTTTGTTGGTTAGGATGTCTATTATGAGATAGGTGCCTAAAATGAGATAGTGAATTAGTTTACGTGTCGTGAGTGACGGGGTACTATCGTATAGTCGGTTATTCGGTCGTGTTCAAACGTGTGCCAGTCGACGCCACCGAGCCGGCGCGGAAGGACGTTACTACGTCAGGTTTTGGCGGGAACAGAAACGACAATTTTTCTGTTATAAGTTACAAGGTATGTTAAATCATTCAAAATAATATTGTCTTATGTTTACGCGAATGTTATACATTGAAATTAAGGATTTTGTCGAGTTGTTTATTTTACTTTAAAACACTTTTATTAGATAATTTTGAAAACCCTAACCCTCTACTATTATTAAACTTTACTACTATTTAAGCTATTTAATTTAATTAAACGTCACAGATCCCGAGAAAAGCCAGCCACAGTCGAGCGCCAACCTACCATACTACCATATGTAAGGGGTGTCACTGACAAGATTGGCTACATCTTGAAGCGAGCTTCAATCAACACATACTTCAAGCTGCCAAAGAAGATAAGTCAATTTTTACCAGCCATCAAGTGCCAATTACATTTACAAGATGCAGGGGTCTATAAAATAGATTGTGACTGTGGACTCTCATACATTGGTCAAACCAAGAGAAGCATAGGTACCCGCATAAAAGAACACATAGCTGATTTTAAACACCAACGCCCGTTAAAGTCTGCTGTGTGTGAACACGTGCAACAGGGGATCAATCACTACCTACGATTTGACAAACCACAGATACTCGCAAAAGAACGCCGATTCCTACCAAGGATGCTTCGCGAGGCTATTGAAATTAAAAAAACATCCTAATTTCAATAAAGAAGATGGTTGGAATGTACCACCGGCTTGGAATCCAGTCATTCAAATAGTCAAACCCAAGAAGAAGCAAAACACAGCTAGACTTCATGATACTTTGAGCTCATACTGCGTAAATAGAAACACCAAGATTAAATTATATTCGGGTACTTTGAAATAACTAGGTACACTTCAGAACATTGGGACAACTACCATCTTAGTTTCCTTAATTCCCCGTAAATATGGCTGCTGTAAAGCAACTGAAACGTCGGAGCAAAGTGTAAACTTAAATATAAATAGTTTTAATTAAATTAAATAGCTTAAATAGTAGTAAAGTTCAATAATAGTAGATACTGTTAGAGTTTTCAAAATTATGTATTAAAAGTGTTTTAAAGTAAAATAAACAACGTAAAAAGTATTTAATTTCAATCATTCAAAATAACCTAAATAATATTAAATGTAGATTTATAACAGTTGCCAAAGAGTGAATTTCAATATTTCAGTTCATGTCATTGTGTTTGTTTGATATAAAAAATATGTTATTTGTTTAATAATGTTAAATTCCTAGTGAGTTACTAGTGGGACCCTAAAATGAGATAGCTCATATTAGACACTCTAAATATTTAATTTGTTCCGAACAAAAGTTTTATGTATTTCCGTTATGTTCATTGCAGATGCCGCCAATTAAAAGAAAAGCTTGGGATCATGCCGCGATGATACGTGCCGTAAATACCGTGAAAAGAAAATAAATGGAATACTTAAAAGCGTCAAAGGAATACGGAGTTCCAAAAGAAATCCTAGAACGGTATGTGAAGAAAGATATTGAGCTTCCAAGTTAGTAAATAATCGCCTCGGCAGGCGTCCTGCATTATCCAATACCTTGGAAGCCGAACTAAAGAGCTACTGCATGGAAATCGACAAACGGTTTTATGGCTTACGTTTAAAAGATACAAAATACATGGCATTTCAGTTGGCTATTAAATTAAATATTGAACACCCGTTTAGTTTGTCAAAGACTACAGCAGGCAAAAAATGGTTACGTTCATACGTTGACATCCTGAACTGTCCGTCAAGACGCTACAATCTGTTTCTGCTGCAAGGATAAAAGGATTTAACCCAGACGTAGTGGTTAAATTTTTCATTCTGTTGGAACCTGCAATGAAAAAAAAAAACTTTTCTCTACACAGGTTGTTTAACATTGATGAGACAGAAATGTAGCCCAACATAAACATTCTAAAGTTGTAATTGTGAAAGGTAGTTGTAGTAGGTAGTAAAAGTAAGTTGCAGCGTTATCATCTTTGGAAAGGGGAAAGATGATCACAGTAGTTACATGTATGAATCCTTGCGGAGTCTATGTGCCTGCAATAATCATTATTCCCAGGAAAAATATGGCCCAAGATTTGATGGATGGTGCTCCAGCAGGATCTATTGGAGAATGTCACTCATCTGGATGGATACAAACACACCTGTTTGCAAAATGGTTTAATCATTTTATAAAATTTACAAAACCGACTGCTGGAGATCCAATCATTTTGATATTAGATGGACACTATACACACACACGAAATATTGAAGTAATATATGGCTAGAGATAAAAATGTAACAATAGTTTGTCTACCACCACATTGTACCCACATAATGCAGCAAATGAACGTAGCTTTTATGCGGCCATTAAAAATTTATTACTCCAAGGAAATAGAAACCTGGTTACGCAATTACCCTGGCCGTGTTTTGACCAATAAATATGTTTGTATGGGTGCTCCAGCAGGATCTATTGGAGAATGTCACTCATCTGGATGGATACAAACACATCTGTTTATAAAATGGTTTAATCATTTTATAAAATTTACAAAACCGACTGCTGGAGATCCAATCGTTTTGATATTAGATGGACACTATACACACACACGAAATATTGAAGTAATATATGGCTAGAGATAAAAATGTAACAATAGTTTGTCTACCACCACATTGTACCCACAAAATGCAGCAAATGATCGTAGCTTTTATGCGGCCATTAAAAATTTATTACTCCAAGGAAATAGAAACCTGGTTACGCAATTACCCTGGCCGTGTTTTGACCAATAAATATGTTTGTATGTTATTTGGAAAAGCTTATAAAAATCGGCAACTATAGCAAACTCAGTTAACGGTTTAGAACGCAGATAACATCTTCCAACTTTCTAACACAACAGTAACTGATATTTTAAATGACGGGCAACCAGACGTATCTCTCCTAGAAACACCATTAATTGAAACCCCATCTGAAAAAACTGCAGCTTTAGCTTCTCCCGTTCCACATGAACCTATTCCTAGTACAACAAACATTGTTTCTCAGTTTACTCTTAATCCAGTTCCGAGATTTCCCCAAAGTAGCATCAATAAATAAAATCGTTGCGGATTAGCTTCTATTATACTATCTTCACCTTACAAAGAAAACCTTTTGAACTCCATTGAAAAAAAAAGAGAAAAGGAAGCTTAGAAATCTCAAAAGAAAATAACCAAAGCAGCCAAAAAGAAATCTGGAAAGAATGGTAAACCAAAGAAGAATTCTAAAATAAAGAATATTTCAGATTCTGACAGCACTTCTTCTGAAGGCAACTTTGAAGTCCATGACAGCAGTAGTGATGAAGAATCCAATGACGCTGAATGTTCTTATTGCAGCGGTAAATTCTCTGAGTATTTAAGAGGTGAAAATGTGCAAAATGCCAGGTCTGCTTTAAATGGTCTTATGAGGATCGTGGAGAAGCTCGTGGAGATGTTTTTGCGTTCCTTATGTCTAGATAAAGACTAATACTACAGCGATTCCATATTTTTGATCTCTTTTGAATTTCAATGATTAAGCTTAAAGCAAACATTTATATTTAAATAAAACCTAATTGTTATAAAAAGATACTCATAAGATTAAGATCTCTTACCTATTTTAAACTTTTAATACAATTAGATAAATAAATAAAACTGTTTTAAGATTATGTTATTATTGATAAAGACTGATTGTTACTCCTGTAGGTAGGTACTTACTAATAAAAGTATTTTAATCAATTGTATTTTTTATTTACACCAGTTCAAAATTGGGATTGCCTAATATATAAATATCTCAATTTGGGTAAATCAAGTATCTCAAATTAGGATATCTTTATGCTTGTATAAAAAAGAGGAATTGTTTTGATAAATCACTTATATTACAGAATCAAGTAGTCATCTTAGTAAAATATTTCGAGTTTTGAAATACCTATAAAATTCTATCTACTATGGAGTAGAATTATCTTTATAGCTTTGATATTTTATAATAATATATGCAAAAATCAAAATGGCATCCCATATTCGCCATCCTTACCCTACTTTTGTAGAGTAATAATATAAAGGTTTAATGATCACGCCATCGTCATGGTGATGAGCAGTAAAGCATAATATTTCTATGTACCAAACACGATGAGGTCGAGGGTTCAGCTAGATTGACCATCATCCTTTAGAGGATATTGAAATCTATCACATTCACGTATTGCTTTCATATTTTGATATGTAAATCAATATCCAATAACATTTCTGCCTAACACAGGAATCCAAACTCGAGCTGCTCTACAATCAACACAAGTGCTCTCATTTATTCCATTGGATACCACTTCACAAATTTAATATACTCACAGCAAAAATAATCTTACTTTAAAATATTCTATGAATCACACAGTATTTAATCAGTAGGTTAATCTCTCCAATTAGGCCGATTAATATGCCTGAGTGGTTTATTGGGTTCGCCACAATATATATAACAGCAGTTATGATTCCAATACATGTTGTTCATCAGATTTTAATAACTAACTATGGGAATGTGAGATTACTACAATGTCAAAGTACAGAGGCAATATTTGAAAGTTCGTGTTTAGAACGTGTTCTAAAACGAAACTCATAACTGAAAGGTACTAGGGCTATTAAAGATCGAAGACGCAAGTAGTTCGTGCTAGCTAGAGCCACGAGTTACGTACATATATACAAACAACTCAGGTGGGATACACGCGCGATTTAGAACCCTAAATCGCGCGTGTATCCCGCGCGAATAATATTTGCGTATAAGAGAGTTGCGCAGGTAGCCACCAGCGCAACTCTCTTGTGTCAGATTGACGATGTATGCAATCCACATATATATATGCCTCACCCATAAAATACATTATTTTAAATTACATACCCAATATTAGTTAATAAATACTCTATTTTAAACCTAAACTATTATGACACAACAATAAATATTAAGTAAAGCGTTCTTCAGTATGAGGTATCTTTTTTAAATTTATTCTTTAATTGCCTTTTTATAAAGCGAATCAGTTGGCAAGTCAAAAGGTGCTCAATGGTTGACATATCATCATCTCAGCCGAACTGGACATAGGTCTGCCCCAAGGCTTTTCACACACACCGATCTTAGGCCACCCGCATCCAATCGCTTCCCGCGACCCCTACAAGGTCATCGAACCACTTTAGGGGGCCAACCCCTGCTACATCTTCCAGTGCGTAGCCGGCTGACAGATGAAATACACTAATATACAGTGTTCGTTTACTACGATGGTATAGAAGCGTACTGATCATCTGATGGTAAGCAGGCACTATATAGCTCATAAACGCTTGCAGTTGCAACTCGAAGGCCCACAAAACAGAAGCCAAGCCACAAAGCGAAAACGCTGAGTGTGCCAAAATGCGTCTCGCTTCAGACGCAATTCAAATGTCTGATTGTATTCGCTTAAAACTTTTCTTTTAATGCATTAAATGTAACAGCATACTCCGCGCGTAAACGACCACGAGAAAAAGTACTGCACCACTCTTAACATAAGGGACAAGAAGCTAGCAGAAGAAAACGTCGATGCTATGAATGGATTTATTAAAACTAATTTACCTAACTGGTTCATTAAGATACCAGCATAAACGTAAACATCTGCAAACGGCGATCTCGACGCCCAGGGTCGGGCGCGTTATTGAGATTCCTTATCAGAAAACTGTAAATTGCGGCATATCTGGCACTTTGTCCGATAAATGAGACGAGATCCCTCTCTATTATGATTGTAAGCATAGTTGATGATGAGTAGCTGTGATATGCTTCTGATTAACCAACTAGGCGAGATGCATTCACAGGAGAAGATAATATATACGAGAATAAAATTTGTGTCTAATCGAGATTTGAAATACTGTAGTTATGAATCCGCAGTGTGATTGCTGTGTGAGGTCTCACATTGAATGCCTGGGTCAAGCAAACTGTTAATGGATTTTTTTGTTAAAATATCCTCAGTAGTATATTCAATTGTATTAGTACCTACTCGACTATCTAAACGTGAAACATAAAATCATAGCTGGTGAAATGAGGGTGTGTAATGCGTTTCTGCCTACTCCTTCGGATATAAATATAGGTGTGATAGGTACTATGTCTGTATATATAAAATCTTTTAAAGCTTAAAATATTGATTCTTTGTTTTAATATAAAACTCTATCTATCTCTTCCTCCAAACTTCAATAAGCACTAAGTATACAAAAATACAGAGAACAAGTATTCAGAAATATGACCATTAAAAGCTCTGTATTATTTACAATAAAAAAAATATTTTCCAATTGTTTATAAATATTCAAATATCAGCCAAAAAAATATACGGTACAAAATGTTTGCCAAATGTAGAGTTCGGACCCACAACACCATAGCGAGGTGACAACATAAATCAACATGCCATTCAGTAAAATTATCCAGGCTTTTCTACCTTATTACCGTTATTAACATTGATAATTAAAAATGATACACGTCAATAACACGTTCGATACAATAACGCGTTAACGTAAAGAAATTTAGTTAACGAAGACTTTAATTTTAATTACTGAACAAGTATAACTTCGTTTATTAATAAACATTTAACTTTGATTAAATCGTGTTGGATAATTAAGAAATTATTTAATGTTAGCAGTAAGATGCAAACTGATCATGCTTATCACTGCACGGATGGCGGCCCTTAAGTAAGTGGCCACACGGGACAAAAATTTGTGTGATCCACAAATGGTTGTTTCAGGTCTGGGTGTTCTTTGTGTCCGTTTTTTGAATATTTGTAAACTCCACCGCGACACAGGAATTACTTATGGAACGGGACTTCTTTGCAAAATTAATATTTAAGTTTTTATATCTATGAATTTAATACGACTGCCTCGATGGTGCAGTGATTACGCCTGCTGCGCTTGAGGTTTCGCATTCGATTCCCGTGCCGGGCAGTGTTATCGCGTTTTTCGCGACAAACAATAAACTTGCCCGTGTTACATGGAAAATAAATCATAGCTGACTATGTGAGCGTAATACACATCTGCCTACTATAAGATATACGCCTAAGACTAAGTATATATATATATATATATATACTTACTTATATATATATATGTATATGTAAAATACGAAAACCTTCATTAAACGGTTTCCAATAACCTGCGTCCAAAGTCAAATGTAGGTCATAAATATGTACATCAAAGTCTATCTGGTAGTTTGTTTAATAACTTCGTTTATTAATAAACACTACTCTATTTCGCAGTCAATTAATTACAATGCAATGCAATTGTTGTAATTTATAAATCTATAATTTACATATAATATCAATAAACGTCGGCCTCAATGGCGTAGTGGTTAGTGTAACCGACTGCCGCGCCTGAGGTCCCGGCTTCGATTCCTGCACAAGCCAAACATTTGTATTTATGAACATGGATGTTTGTCTTGGTCTAGGTGTTACTATGTATAATACGTATGAATTTACAAAAATAAAAAGTATATATGTTTATCCATTGTCTAGTACCGATTGTACAAGCTGTGCTTAGTTTGGGCTAGATGGTGTTGTGTGTATGAGGTAGAATATTATATTATTATTATTATTATAAACAATCATATCAGCCATGTACATAAACTGTGTCACTGCTGGGCACGAATCTCTTCTCAGTGTAAACAGCGTAAGGCCACAGTCCACCAAGCTGGCTCAGTGCAGTTTCGTAGACTTCACATATCTTCAACAACATACTGCAGAACACAGACATTCAGGTTTCCTCACAATGTTTTCCTTCATTAAAGCGAGCAGTAATTAACTATTAAGTACATATGTATACTACTTCGAAAGTCAGAGGTGTGTGCCTTGGAGTCGAATTCAAGATCTCTGCGTGGCAGCGGAGCACTGTAGCTCCGTGCTTTAGGTTTTAGGTTCGATTTCCACCTCGAGAAAAGTGTAATTGAGTTATTCAGTCAAAACCTTCTTAATTTCAGCACGTAGTATGTTACTGTGCCCTGTATACGGTAATAGGATTGCTCCTATAATGTGAAGCCTAAAACCAACGCTGGCAAATCAGAGAATATATTCTATAATAATAATAATATTCTATCGCATACACACAATACCATCTAGACAAAACTAAGCAGAGCTTGTACTATGGCTACTAGACAATGGATAAACATACATATATACTTTTTTTTATAAATACATACATATTATATATAGAAATACCCAGAACAAGACAAACATCCATGTGCATGCACACAAATGTTTGACTTGTGCGGGAATCGAATTCGCGACCTTAGACATGGCAGTCGGTTATACTGACCACTACGCCATCGAGGCCAAGAATATACATCTGCCAACAATGAAATATAAATGTGAGACTATGTAAGTTTGTATATAAGATCCATATTTCGTTTTGTTTAATATTGAGCGAGCATCGTGCGGCGTGAGAATGCTTTTTATTTTAGTCCGAGCGTCTAAAATACCTTGCAGCGGTCGCCCATGCGGTCGAATGAAAATAAAAACTAAAAAACGTAACGTGAGATGCTAGCCGGTGAATGTGGGCAGTGTAAACTGAGCTAAAAGCTACATAATAGACTTCAAGTTCAACTTGTTGTTCCATTTGAGTAAGTTTAGGTGAAAAAGAAAAAGTTGCGATAGCCTAATGGGAAGCCATTGGACAGCCACACAGCGGTCTTCAGTTTTATCCCAAAGCACGCACTTTTAAAGTTATATGCGTATTAATAGTTAATTATCACTCGCTTTAATAGTGAAGCAAATCATTGAGAAAACGTGCATGTCCGCAAGCTCCATAATGTTCTTAAAGTTATGTATGTGAATTCTAGCAATCTGTATTGGGCAAGCGTGATGGACTATGGTCTATACCTTCATAGAGAAGAAGAAGAGGCTCATGTTCACCAGTGGGACAGTTTATATGTAGCGCTGACATTATATTATTATCTAAGTATATAGGACATTGCAGCAATTATTATAACACTAACAATCCTTAATTGGCCTTATGTTGGCACTACTCCAAATTACTAGCATTTTAAAGTTATATTTTAAATACTTATAAGAATGGACCGGACACAAGACAGTCGCCAGCGACGGGGCAGACCTAAACAGAGATGACAGGCTGACCTAGACGCTTTTGAAAGGGACTGACAGGGGATATCCACCAACAATCCTGAGAAATGAGAGTTTGCTGTTGTCCAACAGTGGAAAATATAAAAAAGCCAAAGAAAAATAAAATAAGAATTTTATTTTATAACTTGTTTTGGTTTAATAATAATCTAATAACTTTCACTTATAATCCGTACCGGAACAAGATTTGTGTCAGTTGGCCAATTTTTTAAGTGTAATATGAATTAGCTTTCGACCTTCTTGTTTTATGCTTAAGTTATAATATATTGGAGTTGCCTATGATTTTTACCCTTATTCATCGATCTGCATGGTTTAGCAACGTATTTATGTTAAGACTTTACACTATATAAATTTGTAACAAATTTATTTTCATACTAGTAATTGGTATGTGAATGAAGATAAACGTTTCTCCTACGCCTGGGATATTTTCATGCATATTAAACGTTTGTTTCATCAATACAAGGTGATGGCGAACTTAAACAAAACAATCAAAATTACAAAATTTCACTACTTATAATACACACGATATAACATACACGCTGCCAATACCCAGAATATTGACCTGCAACCATTTATAGAAATGCTTTATAAAATATAAATAGAAGTAAGGGTTTGATTGCTTTCTATTATATTTTTCGGCGAAACAACCAGGATTAATTAAAAGAAAAGCAAAATAGGCTAAGTAAAGTTATTACTAAAATCGTACAACCCAACTCCGGTGCAATTAACATGACCTTTAAAATACACACTGGAAACAGTCAAAATGTCTAAACATATGGAAAAGATGACGTGAGAAAAGGTCAGATTATTGATAATAGGAATGGCGCAGACAATGAATTAAAGTAAAAATTGGAAGAGTTGGTTTCTTATGCCACTGAAGAACTAGAACGATGTTATCAGTAATGGAAAAGTTTCATTGAATGAAAATATAGTTATCAATTCAATTTAGTTATCAGATTGAAATATGATTACAGCATTAAACTGATTAATTTAAAATTTTAAACAATATTAAGTTGCCAAGAAGTCTTTAAATCATCTTGGTATTTTCTTAAACTTATTAAAACAAAGTATCAATATTCGTTAGTAATGGTTCAGCTATGCCGATAAACTCTTTGATATACAATCTTTGTCTTAGCAATATAAGCCTTGAATTCTATAACTTATTAGTTTACATACTCTTACAACTGTTTATACCCAAAGTGTTTCATTGAAGTATATTACACTAGCTTTGCTCGCTGCTTTGGGTGCGTAAAATATAGTCTATTTACTCGGTGATACTATAGCTTTCTAATAGAGGAAGAATTTTTAAAATTGGTTGTTTTGAGTTGAGTTGAGTTTTTGAATTAAATTCTTACAAGCAAACAAGCATAAAATCAAATATTTCCTCCTTATAATATTAGTATAAATTTAATATTCACCAGCTATGCTTTAAGGTTTGACTTACGACTTCGAAGGAGGTGAGCCCCTTACTGTATACAGACTAGATTTCTTGATATGTATGAGTGAATGATTGAATCATCTCAATAATACTTTGCCCGAGCCGGGAATTGAACCCGTTTATATATTGAACGATCGCACGTAAATAGAGGACAGCAGCAGACCGTCAGTTGACACTAGAATACCTACCAATAATTTGATAGCACGTGACCATAAAGGAATTCAATAAATGAGATTTTGGACTATTATAAAAGATATAATAAGATTAATGGATTATTATAAGAGAAATATATTAAATTCAAATACGCAATATAATAAATTTATCTAATTGGATATAATATGTGGTTAATTAATATTTGATATATTAGTATTAAATTAAAGCCACATTCCCTAAGGTGACCATAATTGGTTAGTATGCCCTATATATATATATTTTTTTTTTTGAGTGTTGGACCACCGCTTTGTACTATTATTTGTTGTCAGGACGAATAAGTCTTCGCACCCAGGTCATATATATTACTACAGGGTACCTGCGTAACATAGGTACTTTTTATTACTGCGTTTCGCTCGATAAGTAAGACTGCTGTACCTGACCGCTTTGTGAATTCTCTGGTTCTACAAGCTTTACGGTGCTACAATAGCCAAACAGAGAATGTATGTCACCTTCACTACATATATTAACAATCGCGATATATAATTATGCAAGTTCCATTTGATAGAAGAGTTCTAGGATTTGAGATGACCAGTGTTTAATTACATTCTACGAGATATGTATCTTATATTGTCTCAACAGACCCTAGTTGGTATAAACCATTTTGTTGTTGGTCTGTGGGTTATCCCATATAAAAGTTTACCGCACCTACTTTGTTTGTAGTTCTACGAGTATAATGCATTGTCAACAAAGGAATTGTTTCACCTAGTGCGGGCATTATCTTTTTTTTAAACTCGGTTGTTTTTCATATGCTGTTTATGCCAGTTCATTACGTATCGTTAGTAGAATATAATTGAATTGTAACATGCCAGTAATATTGGGTGTACTATATTGATTGGAATTAGCCGTAAATCGAGAATGATGGCGTATACTCCATTGACAAGAGCAAAACTCCTAAATATGAAGAAGAAGACTATATTGATCAACTTTGGAGCTGCAATTGTCTTATCACTACATATTTTAAAACAAAGTCCCCCGTTGTGTCTACTCGCGATTAACTCAAAAACTACTGAATGGATTTTCATGCGGTTTTCACCAATAGACAAAGGAAACTATAAGTGTATAATTTGTTAGGGTTTTGTTCTACCCGTGCAAAGGTCGCCAGTATTACATATACATATTTTCTTACGAGTTTCAGCTTAGCTTTATGGTTGATTTTGATTGAAGTGTTACAATTAACGTGAGAAACAAATTTTTTGACCATAATAATATAATTGATGGTAACAGAACAAAGAGGTACCTATAGGCTCGCCTGCATTTATTCAAAAAGTAACACCAAAGTAAGTACATTACACTCAGATTTTTATAGCCACATTTAGGTTCCACATTGCGGTGTAAACTAATTGCATGCTATGTTTAGAATATTAAAAATTTACCTAACTTCGATATCCAACTATATATCTCACGATCTCACCAGGGACTAATTTATATCACTTATCCAATGCGGTAACGAACTTACGTAAAGTAACAAATCATTAATAATATCTTGATCTATACTAATATCATAAAGAGAATGATTTGATATTTTGTTTGTAAGGTTTAAACTCAAAAACTACTCAACCGATATAAAAATATCTTAAAAATCTTTCACCATCACAAAGCTGTATTATCACCGAGTAACTTACGCTATAATTTATTTAAAAAAGAAATACAGTTACTAACAGAACCTGACCTAACCTTTAAATAAAAGAGCCGCGGTTCACCCAGAATCGGAACGACTAATTGTGTATCACACGAATGTTAGTCTCACGTGGGGATCGAACCCAGAACACTCTTGCGCAGTGGAAGAGGCGAGGCAACCACTTAAATTCCTTTAGCATCCGTATCGTTATTTGGTAAATAAATTCATCTGTGATCGAAAATATCATTTAATAGCACTAAACATATTTATATCATCATAGCTTTGTCAGTTTTCGGTCTTACACAGTTTGGTAAACTTAACTTTACTAGCTATATAGATAGCTTTTACTCAAAAAAATATGTGATAGCAGTAGATGATATAAATAAGTAGATACATATGATAATATAAACTAAGCAGTATAATATACGCGTTTAGTGTACGTATATGACATACATAATATACATATATCTTTATATATATAAATCTTCTGTGCGTGTGTTTGTAATTAAACTCCTCCTAAACGATTGGACCGATTTTGATGCAATTTTTTGTGTGTGTTCAAATGGATTCGAGAATGGTTTAGATTTAATATTTTTTTCTTCTTTCTTCTTTTTTGGACAACGTCTGTCGGGTCCGCTAGTAGATTAATAAATATATTTTAAAGTGTAAGCAAAGGTAACACTTATAATGCGCCAGATATTATTTCAAGTCCTATGTATTTGGACGCGAGCTTGTGGCTGTCTACCGGGCACAGATTCAACACCGTACTGCCAACTAAGAATTTTCTTACCGATAATAAAAAATCACTTTATTTAACTTTTGAATTTAGAAGATTAGAACCTTACGATTGCAAACCCGACCTTATACCAAAGGCGTCAACAATGTAGCGTACGTGTATAAAAGAGTATACGTCCTGACGGTTCTCCATGTGTGAGAAAATGTCCCACGGTTCGATTAACCATCTAATCTCTCATACATGTAAAGCGCCAAACAAACTAGCAATTTGAGAATAATTTACCGGAACACGCTATAATCAAATACAAGCTCATGAATGCCACATGATTATGCGTTGCTATTTATGTACAAGCAATCTGTTGCGGCATGAGGCAAATAAGCCATTTAAATTATACAATAGGTGTATTAAAAAAATGCAGTCTCTAACTGTTGGTGACAATTGCGAATTAACAATGTGTAATTACCTACAACGGAATAGTACATTCGGTATACTTAGGAATAGCATTGAATATTCAGTACTATTAATAAGGAATCACATTGAATATTTAATACTATTAATAAGGAATAACACTGAATATTTAATACTATTAATAAGGAATAACATTGAATATTTAATACTATTAATAAGGAATAACACTGAATATTTAATACTATTAATAAGGAATAACATTGAATATTTAATACTATTAATAAGGAATAACATTGAATATTTAATACTATTAATAAGGAATAGCATTGAATATTCGGTACTTTTACTATGTAATAGCATCGAATATTTGGTACTATTACTACGGACTAATAATAACGTTTATTTTCTCGTCATAGTAACAGAATGAAGTACATAATTATCTTAATTGATAAACAATATACATACTTGTGAAAATATACTATGGGGGGGTTGATATCTGAACTAGGATGGTTCCTGTTGCTCAGGTTACCAACCCTCCACTCTATATAAGGGGTCTTACGTCTAATTTTGACAAACATTTAATATTTAGAACACTTTTTTTGAGGGTATATTACAATGACAACGACGCAAATAAATAATAAAATTGTTCGACTACTCGACTACAAGTACAAGTACCTGTGGAGTATGGTACAAGTTATAAGTTACAGACGATTATTGTAATAATGATTTACAGTACAAGTATGAAATTTTACTTACTAAACAACAAACTGGAAATACGCTATTATTAATTGTATTTTATCTGATTTAAAAATAATAAATGTAAAATCTTAAATAAAACAAAAATAGCGAGTGTTGCATTGTATTTTTTATAATAATAATGAGCATTTTTTCAACTTAAATTGGTACAAAATGATAGAGAGCTTAGGTTACATCGTAAAGGTAATATATAAGGGGTGCCTGTACTAGGTTAAACCTGTGCCACAGGCAATTAAGGGCACATACTGTAAATTCTAAAACAATACTTATAAAGTATTATTATTTGTATATAAAAACTTACGAAATACATTGTAAAGTAAGTGATTACTATGACTACTTAAAGAGCTATTTTATTGCGTAACACTTATTGAACAACAGACATCAAATTTTCAGTTTGATCGTAGTTCAAGGTTTGTAAATATTGTTGAACTAATTGCTTAGTGTTAGCATAATTTTTGTCATAAATCGCAGTTATTTTGTTTATATTATTATAAAGAAATGGATCTAAAAATGCGGAAGACCTATTGGTGAAAATATACTTAGATGAGTGAGTAGTACAAACGATATCTTTTCGTCGCTTAGTGATAGTTAATTCCGGGTTATAATCAAGAGTAGTATGTTGTTTTAGTACAGTATGCATTATAAAAAGCTGCCTGACTGTTAGTGCTTTAGAATTTTGATACAAAAGGCATGTGGGATAGCGAAAAGGTCGATGTGTAGCTACTTTTAGGAGTGCTCTTTGTGCTCTTTTAATTGGCAGTATAACCGAAACCTCCCCATAAGGTAATACAGTATTGAATAATGGATTGGACAGGACACTGCCTTGTAGATCTACGAGTATATAATAAGATTATTGTCAGCGATATAACGCAGTTTTTAAAAAGGAATATTAATTTACGTAGTCTGCTTGACAAAGTGGCTACGTGTTGTTAAATAAATAAAATAAATAATAAATATTCTACCACATACTCACAACACCATCTAGCCCAAACTAAGCAGAGCTTGTATTATGGGTACTAGACAATGGATAAACATACATATATACATTTTTTTTTGTAAATACATACATATTATACATAGAAACACCCAGACCAAAACAAACATCCATGTTCATGCACACAAATGTTTGACTTGTGCGGGAATCGAACCCGCGACCTCAGGCGTAGCAGTCGGTTACACTAACCACTACGCCATCGAGGTGATCTATTATAACTCTTAGATATTTAATGTTAGTTGTATTATGGATTGCAGAACATGTGCAATCGTCATTCATGGTGTTGTTACAATGGTGTCCATATACTCGAATATTACTTAAATGAGCTTATTGATTGCGCATGTTAAACTTAATGAATTTGGTTATATCAGTATTTAATGTAAGCAAGTTATTTCTAAGCCATTAATTAACCACATCGAACCCACGCTGGACATTTTTAAGGACTGCCTCATTTGTGTCGGCGGAGAAGAGAAGGTCGGTGTCATCCGCGTATGACACGATTTTGCCGCTAGGTAAACTTAAGTTACAAGGATCATTAATGTACACCAAAAATAGAGTAGTTCCAAGGACACTGCCTTGTGGAATACCGAATTGTGGTACTTGTAAGTCGGCACTAATGATGTTATCTATTTTCACGCACTGATACCTATTTTGTAGATAGTCAGTTAGCAGCTTAAGCTGTGTGCCTCGTATTCCTGAAGCATCTAATCTTTTAAATAGGATAGGAACAAATACAGTGTCAAATGCTTTTGCGAGGTCGAGGAAAATTCCAATTACTTGTTTTCTTTTCCCAAGTTCCTCTGAAATAAAAGCTGTCAAGTTGTGTACTGCGTCTGCTGTTGACAACTTAGGTCTGAGACCGAATTTCATTTGGGAAAATAGGGAATTCAAGTTCAAGAAATTATACTAATTTATAATTAATTTATTTCTCTAGCACTTTTGAGAAAGTAGGCAATAGCGAGATTGGTTGATAATATGTTATAAGGTCTTTCGTACCCAGACTTGTGAATTGGAATCACTATTGCTTTTTTAAGACATAGAGGGAAGACTCCGATAGAGAGACAATTTCTGAAAATGTGGGTTAATGTAGGCACTAGTATATGCTTAAAGGTCTTTAATATGTTATAGCTTATATTGTCCCACTCAGGTGCACAATTATTTTTTAACGGGAAAATAACCCGCTCTGTTTCTTTTCCATCCGGATCCAACATAACAAAAGATTTTCCGCTTTTAAGACATGTTGAAACTGGAAGAGAATTGTTCTTTGTGCTGCACTGACTTTTTAATTTTTAGCCAAATTTGTGGCAATATTTACAGAAATCCTATTGACGTTTCTGACAGAGGAAAGCGGAGAAAAATGTGTTTGCAATAAACTTCTATCAGATTTATGATGTCTTGAAGTAAACGTGATATTTTCACAACTTTCCAAAGTTTCTATGTGTCTTTTTTAGCTCCTTGTAATTGTGACTTGTCGTACTCTATTTTTAAATTCTTCAAAAGATTATCTTTTATATGATAAATTTAGAGAGTAGAATTTTCGGAGCATTGCTTAGCTTTCTTGTATAGTTTATCGCGGTTTCTAATACTTCGGACTAAGCCGGGAGTTACCCGTGGCTTAATATTACAATATTTTCTACCGAATTTTATTATTTTTGTATTGTGCAAGATAGCCTCTTGTACTTTATTAATAACAAATGGCATAGAGATGTTAAAGTCGGCAGTTTAATAAACTGGGGTAAAGTCAATGTTGCACTAATCACGCTCTCGGTGAATCATATTTATAATTGACCTTTGTTGCGGGCGGATAATATTCTTAGTTTGCGTTATTTCAAGTATTAATAAACCAGTAGAGTAGTCAGATATTGACGAGTTAGTAACAACTGTTAAACGCGGAAGCTTAGTTTTGAGCATGACGTGGTCTAAACATGACCCACTTTGATGTGTGGGAAAAGTGTGGCTAGGCAAAATACCATGGTACGCACAGAGATTTAGGTAATCTTGGGTAGATGCATCATGGTTCTTACAATTTATATTTATATCATCTGTTATAATAACATTATAAAAGTTGATAAGCGTTGTAAAATATTATTTAAATTGTTCGTAAACGTCTCTAAGTTTCTGAAAGATGGAGGTCTATATAAATATCATCACGTCACACTCAATATTAAGCCTGTGTAAAAAGATGGATGTCTTTTTACACAGTCTTTTTACAACTATCTATGTTCTTACATATGCTACGAATGTTTTGAGTTAGTATTGTTAGCGGCTTACTATATTGGAAAAGATAAAGTCTGAAGCTCTCAGTGTCACACATTTGCGAAACATATATATAATTATTATCTAAATCATTAATTAATTGATCAGCCATAAATACTTTTAAAATTAAAGTAAATTATAACAAAAATAAAAAACGGGTCTAAACGAAATTCTGAGTAAGGTAGCGCTCTTAGGCGCCTTCATCATAATCTATAGAATGAATGTACCTTGTTTCAGCCATTTTCTTCGCTGGACATTCGAGACCACCTGTCTTATGGTGGCTTGGTTTCTTAAAACGCAAGCAAGTTGCACGTTTTAGTGTTTCGTCTTTCTTTGTACATTCATTGGTCTGATGACCTAATGCATCGCAATGTCCGCAGGTGTGTGTTTATGTGTATGTGTGAATGATTTCGTTGTGTGTGAAGAAAAACCATGTGGTTATGTGCTGAACCTGTTCAAATACTCATCTTCAGAATATTTTCCGTTTCACGGTAACCCAGCGCTTTCAAAGAATAGCATCAAATATTCGTTATTATTATTACGGAATAGCATCGAATATTCATTATTATTATTACGGAATAGCATCGAATATTTATTATTATTATTACGGAATAGCATCGAATATTCATTATTATTATTACGGAATAGCATCGAATATTTATTATTATTATTGTTACGGAATAGCATCGAATATTCATTATTATTATTACGGAATAGCATCAAATATTCATTATTATTATTACGGAATAGCATCGAATATTCATTACTATTATTGTTACGGAATAGCATCGAATATTCGGTACTATTACTAAGATATAGCATCCCGTATTCGAAAGTCAAATCCTGCGTCAGAATGTTGTTTGATTCCTTGTCACTGATGATGAGGTATAACAGTATACTCAAAAGTCCATTTGATTAGTCGTGTTTGTTTTACATTCGTGTTTGTGATACATGAAATAATATAATAATAAAATCATCATCAACGATTAACGCATTCCAATAAAAATAATCAGTACTTATTGCGAATTTTCGAGGTACAAATATACTTATTTTTATCGATATCAGTTAGCCACGATTTTTCATCCCGAATGCTCCCATGCTCTATAGCTAAAGAAGGTCAGGTGATCTCTGTCAAATGCACTAAATGTGCAGCCAGATACAAATTAAGGCCATTGACAGATTACCAACTAATATAGGTAAAAGTATATATAGTTCTACTATCTATAGCCACATAACCAGTATTATCTGGTAAAAATACCAACTTGCTATAGAAATCATTCAGTAACTTTTAGATGTTTTTCGTTCTCTAATGAATAGTGTAATGACAAAGAAGAAAAACAATAAGTATCTACTATATGTAGAGTCCTATATCTATAAAGGACTTTTGCATTTTGTCTAGTTACTAATATATTTGATTACTACATACATAGCGTCACAGCTATACTCCGAAGGGGAGGCAGAAGTATTTTACACACACATTTAGCCAGCTATGGTTTTGGATAGCAAGTAATAGAGCGAGAGCCTATTGGCGATTTTCGAGCATAGTTCTCAATTTAATACAGCTACTGAGATATTTTTGAGCGAATGTCTCAATAACGATAATTGCCTACGAATCGTAGTCCTACGCAACAGTACTACTGCGCTACGAGAGCAATCAAATAAGAAAAATATTGTTTACTAAATAACATAAGAACAAGGCTCTATAGATACAATATTCTATATAAAATTACTCGTTGTTCAGGCAAGCTTACGTCCCTTTCTTATATTCTCAAAAGAAATCTACCTTTCTCCGGTGTACAATTTAGACGGATTTTTAGAACTGTGCAAGGCGGAATGAGATCTAAACGAGGTCTTGTTTCTAAAGGTGTTTTGGCTTATTACTTCGGCACTTGCGCTGCGACGTTATAGTTTTTTTGCTATGTTGAGCTCAAGTTAGAGTAATAGACCAAGTTGGCAAGGACTACTTAAAATGTTAATTAAGTTTACATAGCAATCGTAAGTATACTTTCTGTTTAAATGTGTCATAAAATATTTATGCGACAGCGACGCTGCTATAACTTCGTAGCTTTGACAAAACATCTTAATAATATATCTCGTGGTTTGACCCCTAGTTACATATCTATACTAATATTATAAAGCTGAAGAGTTTGTTTGAAAGCGCTAATCTCAGAAACTACTGATTCGAATTGAAAATTCTTTTAGTTTTGGATAGTCCATTTATCGAGAAAGGCTATAGGCTATACAACATCACGCTACGACCAATCGGAGCGGAGCAGCAATGAAAACTGTTACGAAAACAGGGTAAATTCTCTTATCTTATATGAAGCAGGCGAAATTGCGCGGGTCAGCTAGTTTATTATATTTTACGGCTCACTCTCGCACTAGGAATAATGCTTGTGTCCCGGGAAATTTAACAAACCTTCAAACATGCAGAATCGATACAACTGTTTGTGGTTGACACAATTTAAGACCCTTGTTGGTATCTAACCAATATGCATAGGCAAGAACACCACTTAACCAACTCCGAAGTCTGTGCAGTTAAATATTCAAATACAACTTCATTTATACTTCGTGAAATCTATATATTAACAAGTGAAGCAAAAATGTTTCATCCTTTTTTACAAAAATTGCGCTGACGGAGGAGTATGAAATTTGGCACAGTTGAAGTTTAAATGGAGAAGAAGTGGCGAATCCTAATATTTATATAAAATAGTATTAGAAATACATTAAATGAATGGAAAAACCACTACACGCACACAACCATGCATTTGACACACGCAGTCGAATCGCGTTCGTAGTATTTCGGAATAGTTCGGCTGATATAGTACTATTCTTTGTTACTATGGTTACATATATCAATATATAATTACATATATCAGAAATATCTTACTTTTAAATCAATTATGGTCGAATTTTGACCACTAGGCGATCGCTAGTTGAAATAAATATACCAATCATTGGTCGAAATTTCACGCAACTAAAGGTTAACAATATGCATGATCGCGTTTCGAATTAATGTTGTAACATGCAATGGTCAATCATGTGAAAATTAAAGTTATTATAAAATTAAATAATTTAATTCAAATATTACATTTTATTGTTGGTTCCGAATTCTACCACGTAGTAATAATTCATATGGCTTCGTAGACAATGAGAAAACCTAAAAATATTATCAGACAGCATCGGATTATATTTGAATATTTAATCTTAAATATAAAAAATAATATTTCGATTTTATCACTATTACGATTCAGTGAACTTTCTTTTTCGTGGATTCCTTAAGAATTTTGTATTGAAATGTCTGACATTTCGATACAAAAAGAAATATAAATTACTAATAAATTATTCGTAATATGGTAAGTACATTTATTTCTTATAATTTTCCCCCGCGATTTCGTCCGCGTAAATCCCGTTCCCGTGGGAATATCTAAAATAAAAATAAAAAGCAGGCTACGTGTGAATCCAGGGCTCCAGCTATCTATATACTAAGTTTAATTGCAATCATTCCAGTAATTTTTGCGTGAAAGAGTAACAAACATCCATACAAACTTTCACGTTTATAATATTAGTCAGGATTACTAAGAAATTAGAGTATGACAGGCAGGTGCTTTACGAGTCGACATAATTTATCACAGTCTATTATGTAACAATACCTTAGTATGTACAACGCAAAGCTAACTGAACAGTTCAAGTCAAACAAATGCAATTACAAAAATAGGTGATACGATTGTGCAGCCTACAAATCCAGGACCACTTTAACTTGTCTCGATTATATAAATATCAATACATGATTGCAGATACTTGAATAAAGTTTCATAATATTCTACTCCTGATTCTAGGCTGGAGCGTAATTAACAACCTTGGCTAACAGTATAGTCTACTCTATATTATTCCGAAGGCAAATAAATTATTAAGGTGTATATTTTCATTAGGTATTCAATAACCGAGTTCCTGAATGAACACCACATTTTATTACCACTCATGAAGTTATTTCTTTCACTTTACTGCTTGCGATAGCCAAAGTGACTTTTATGGAGCCAGTTTCTTTCAGTTTCAATCATTATTTCTAGAAAAGCATTTTAAGAGTTTCTTCGTCAATTCATTCACTAGTAGTGTATGGCATATTATTCTGATGTGTTAACGTAAAAGAATGTATGGACTAGTCGTTAATTTAAAACATCCGTCTTGAAATAAATAATAATATTGTTCGTCTTTTTTGTAATAAAAAACAACTCTCGCACTTCGCAATCATGCTCGTATATTTAAAACATTCAAACAGTAGATACAAAGTCACCCAAATATGAAACAACCAGTCGGAGACCACAAACATTTTTCTTTCGTGCGGAGATACCGTCGTTGTTCTACAACACACATCGCACTAGCTGATGAGATAAATAATCATTACCAACCAACTAAATCGCACCTGCGCCATCAAAATAAGAAAGTAGATGAACGTCATAAGAGCAAAGGGCATGTAAAATTAAAGCAAATAGAATCCTTAAAACGCGTGGAAACTTATAATGCCAAGCTAAGGCGGAATATGATATATGAAACGTCATCAACAAGATTTAATTTAAAAATAGTACAAGTACATGATTAACTAGCTATTCAGAGTTTTAGTCAATATTTAGTACTTCATTTAATATTCAATTTTGTTTACAAAAGAAACATTGCATAATCTATGTAATGTATAAAATTAATGTACTGCAAACTATCTCGTTTTAAATTATTGCCATATGACGTGCTCAGAACGAACCAAGCGCTAACACACTTTCTTACAACAGGCGGATAAACCCAACGCCAATACGACATAGCTGATTTACGCGACCAATATTTTCTTAACGGGAAACTAACCGACTAAGCCATTCCTATTAAGAAACCGCTTTGAAAAATGTTGACCTTGCTATAATCTTCGCAGGTCGAAAATTATCACGGCTGGCCTTTTTGCTAAATCGGTAAGGGAAAAGGTAAAAGATTTTGTAGGGATGGCGCGAAAGCCTTATCGAATTTGTGTATGGTCAACGCGATTATCTGGCCAATAGCGATTACGCAATACGCACACCTGCCAAATTATAGACCAGATATGACGCATAAAGATAATGCATTAATTACCTACACTTGCTAACGTACTTTTGATATTTATTGTTAATTGATATGTTCGCAATGTTGCTCTGTTCTATTATTATTGTGCCAGAGATTATACACGTAGTAATATTTTGCCATTAGTAAAATTATATAATATGATAACATATATATGATTATATTGATAATAAGTATCTAAATGGCTCGTCATGGAGCACAAGTTTGCGTTTATGTTTGCGTGCAATCGGATCGGGTTCGTTTGCCGCGTTGAACAAAGTTTTATACAGCTTTTTAGCGTTAGGTATAGACGCGTTTCGCATTATTATGGACAAATAAACATAACTAAGCGAAATGCGGGTTTTTTGAACCTCTGTTCAACCCTTCGTTGACATACAGATATAACAAAGCCTTTATTTATATACTGCTAATTAACCGTAGGATGATAAGAGAGAATGATAAAACAGAAACTATAATAATTAGCTGCACAAAACACAGCTACTATATATAAAAATAACTATATGAATATGTTATAAAATCATTATTTTATGTAAAATATATATATTAAATCAGTTGATTAGTTTTTGACTTAAATCGTTACAAACAAACAATCTAACTAAAATAATTTTTCGCCTATTTATAATATTAGTATAGATAAATGAAATATACATACAAGGATAATTATACACATGTTTTATAAATCACACATAGCAAGGCATTTCAGAGTAGAACAGATTGAACAAAAAAGTAACTAGTATTATCAACTAAACGAAGATTTCTTTTATCTTATTATAAAATTGTAATTGGAGCTTCAGCCGTTTAATAAAAAAAAATATCATTTTTAAAGGCAGTACTGTGCCCCGAAAGGCAACAACAATATTTCTAACATTAATCACAAAAACAGGTTGAAATAACGATAGCATAATATTTACCCTCCTTCAAATATTTAGTTTAGATTAAAGGTCAAAACGATTATGATCAAACTTTTCGACAGCGGTTTAACAATATCCAATCATCGAAAAGTGATTACCGTCGGGAATTTGAAAAAATATATATCTTAATTTCAGCTGTAATTAACGCTTTGGTCATTTGTAAATATCAACCAGACTTCAAATCAACAAACAAAAACGAAATTAGATTAAAAATTGCTTAAGCTTTACATTTCTCATAAAATTCGCACCGCATTAGCATCATAGTAGAAATACGTTTTTGTTTTCAATTGAACCCAAAAAATTATTTCTTTTTCACAAAAAGTTTGACAAATTATTACGCTAACAAAAAGGGTAAATATTCGAGCATCTTATAATATAATATGAAGATTATTTGCTCACTCTACCCTCAAATATATATATATGTACAGAATGCATGGTAATAAATTTAAAACGATCGCAAACAGCGGTTGTTTTTGTGCCAACCACCCATAAGTAAAGTTTTAGATGGCAAATATTGAACGAAAATATTTTAACAACTTATTTACAAAAGGACTAAAGCTAAATTACTCGTCGTAAAGCTTTAATCTAACTTAAAATGTTAAGGAAAAGTATATTTACGTACGCACACTTTATACCGAACTCAAGTTGCGAAAAAAGTGAGTTAAACATCGTCCAAACAAATTGCGGACCCCAAGTTTTAATTAACTCGAAATCTTACCTTCTTTATTTCAGACAGTGAAGGGCAGCTGCACCGGATCAGATTTATAGATCATGCCAGTTACCGAATTCTTCGGTTGAAACCTCCAACTTTATTAATAATTTTACTTTCCTATTAGACGCAATGAAATCGTTAGATATAAGTAATGAATTCTTTTGGAGTAAACAATTGGGGAAACGCGCCGTATATTTAGGTAAAGAGGGGTTGATATTATTTAGAAGTGCGGCTTCGCGTCGCGTAGCGCGAGCGCGTGTAGTAGCGGGCGCCGAGTGCGGGACACGATCGTTCTACCCTCGCCTCGACGGTCGACTGTTCGCTTAGCTAGCTCACGGCTCTCACGAGTACGACTCGCGGAGTGCGGACCAGCTAGTGACGTGCGCACTTCCGCCGCTTAACAATATTACTCGCCATTCCGCCCGACACCTTGTCCGCCGTGCTGAAAGCACAACTACTTTGTTTCTAAACACGCTGTACAACTTTTATTTTCAGCTTCAAGTTTAGGGGTGCGTTATAAGTATAACACCATGTCCACGTTATGTATTAAATTTGTAGATGTACGAGATTGTTTAATCTTTCATATACTTATGTATTCAAACTAATTTACATAGAAATGGTTTTTGTTATCTGAAAAGCAATACATACATATAATTGTACGAGTTAGATAGAGTCGGACATAATTAATATTTTCGAAGTGCTGGCTTTATCAGAGTAAAACAATAATTTAACGAATGAACACAAACTGCCATCATTTTCGAAGTATTGTAGTCATTTTGATTTAAGAAAGATTAAACTACGTTTTGATACTTATACGACCGAGCTTTTGTTACCACAACTTTCTAGTAAGTACATGTTTTGTAATATTACAAGGACAGTTTGCAGCCGCAAAAATCTAGCTGTACATCTAAGAATCTTTTTTAACTTGCCTCTAACTTGTAGCATTTATCACAGAAAATTTACCAACCAAAGAAAATATTGAGTTGACGGTGTAAAATATTCGACATAGGTACCGGTTACATCATGTCCCATCTCTAGATGTAATCCACCCGCCCCTCACCAATCTTAGCATGGCGATGTATCTATACCCGCAACGCCACAAACTCACTACAACACGTCTTAGATGACTCCACAGGGAACACAACGGATACTCTTATACAAATATATGGAAAATCAACAAATTTGCAACTACTGACTGCTTGATTCTTCTTTAATTTAAGAGTGAGTCTTGTCGGTAGAGTAATCGCCACTTATCTCCGCCTTCTGCTTTCCTTTTAATATCTTATTGATACGACTCGACGCCACTGATTGATTCAAAATACCTAATTTTAATGAAAATAAAAATAACTAATAGAATTTGAGTTTGTTTATTTATTTGTTTCGCTTTCACGCTTTAACTACTTGACGATTTTTCACATAACTGTTGTCAGGTGACAGAAGAGGACATAGGGATATTTCATCTAGTAAAAAGTACTCTGCCCGAACGAGCAAAGCCGTAAATTTAAATATAAAATATTAACATTTGCATCTACAATTATATGTATCTAGATTACACTAAATAAACAGCAATTAAATAAAAAAATCTACGCGTCCTAACGCAGTTTAACAGAAATATACAGAAATACACTAATTAAACTTATTGACTCACGTCAATACATCATGGCAAATCACATCAAAAGCTTCAATATTTTTAAGATTAATGTTCCTATACGAATTATTATTGTGAGGTGTAGTTGTTCTGTGCCTGGTTGATTTTTGTGCCCGTTGTTTAAATGCTTGTAAAGTTCCCCGCAACACAGGATTTGTTCCTAGTGTGGGAGTTGTGTTTTAAAACAAAATGCGTGGCAATCTTGTCGAAGGCCGGTCGACGGCACGTGGATAGGGAACTGACAGCTGCCTGTTCGTAACATCGTGTTAGTGGCTACCGCTTGCCTTTTACAAAACGATACTGCGCGGTTTATGAGCTGGAGAAATTAGCCATAGTGTGACAGATGGTTTTAAAGAAAAGTAATAAAATAGGCACAAGACCTTGATATATTTATGATGAATTACAATAAGCAAAACATCTTAGTATACTTAGTATGTATATGGATGCTACAGTCGACTGAAGGATCATTTATTCATTTAAGTGACAAAATAATTATGGAACGCCGAAGTTACAGTTAAAAATTATTCGCGATACCATACGGCCATACGTTATAAGTAATATTATCTTCATGTCATCAACATAAGTGATTGAAATATTAAGAGGCACATTCATTAATTTAAATAATTAATCATGGTATTTTATCAGTCTTTTCATCATTGCTATATAAATCAAATTGAGATTGATACGAGTTTTAATAAAAGCTACTGACAATATATTATAAGATATTTACTGTATTAATCAAAAGTAACATTATTTAACAATGTTGCCATTAAATATATCACTGCCTCGGTGGCACAGAGGTAGTGAATACTACTCGTATGCGTAAAGTCTCGGGTTCAATTCGGGAATTGAAAATCCTTGCCGATGTGCTCGTTAAACTTGATTGTACAGTCAGCAACATAAGTATCAAAACATTTTACTAAGAATTATATAAATTAATAATCTTATTATTATTCAGTACTGGAAAACCGCTGTATGTGTATTGCAAAACCTTGATAAATTATACACTTAAACCTTCCTCATGAATCACTCTATCTATTGGTGAAAACTGCATGAAAATCAGTTCCTTAATGAACGGATTTTCATGCGGGTTTTTGAGTTTATCGGGAACAGACAGACAGACGCGATCGGAGACTTTTTTAATAGTAATGATAGTTATTTTCAATAAAAAAACAAGCATATTTAACCTAAAGGCAATCGAAATCTTGCAAATGTGTATTGACTAAAATTGCTGCCATGCAATTGGATACATTCACTCAGAAGAAAAGAAGCGGTCGATTTTCTGTCATGTCTCAGGAACTAAGTATTAAGTTTCATTTCGTTTCGATCAAATAAACTTATTTTACAAAACGGGTAACAGATATTTTCTAAGGAAAACAAGGAATTTCCCCGTGACCATGGCTGCTGAAAAGCAACCGAAACGTCGGGGAAAGTGTAAACCGAAATATAAATAGTTTTAATAGTTTAAATAATTTTATTAGCTTATAAATTAGTAAAACAGTTTCAAAATTATGTAATACAGTGATAAATAAACAACGCGATAAAATCAAGGAATTTGTTCCTTGTTTGCCGTAAACCCCTCGAAATATATGACCTACAAAATGTTTTACGCTATAGTGAATGTACCTATAGTGCATTTATTTATTTAAATCAAATAGAACGTTTAATATTTAGCATTCACGCGTTCTGCTTTCAGTACCCTATACATTCTAATAATAATTCAATTCATTCATTCATCAGCAGAAATATCAACTACTGGGTTAAAGTAGCATGAGATCCCAATGTGAGTAGAGAACAAGAGGCCCCAATGAGAGAAGAGACCATGAGGTCCCAAGTTTAATCCCAGTTTGGGAAAAGTGTAATTAAAATTCATAAAAATTCTCAGTAGGAAGCACGGACTCTGGTGCTCTGACAAAATTGAGACAATAGGTTGGTTTCCTATGACGTAGACGTAAAACCATAGCTGTGTGAAATGTGGGTGTGTTATATTATAGACCTCTGTGTAGCGATACTACTGCTAAGGCGAGTCGTCGCTCAATTCTTGCTACGTAAAACTTCTGTGCGCGTATTTAGCTGCCACATATCACATGTGCAGATCCTATTGTCAGCACGTCATGTGCGCGTGCTGCACTGCCATGTTTTCTCCAAAGGGCCGCGTCTTCATATGTCGAGGGTCACCAATGTGGAGGTCCCTAATGTGTTCTTGCTGCGATTGCCCGAATTAAATGACTTATAATATGATAAATTCCGCCAGTTATAATATGATAAATATTGAGCTACGACCTAAGTGACTGGTTGCGGAGAGACGACTGCCGCGCGGCGCTACTGCTTACTTGCGCCTGACTATATAAATTATAAAACTAAAGTGTCAGCAGTGTCACTACACTCTGTCTACCCCTTTGGGGATTATACTATGTATGTATTTTTTATGCTTCACAGGAGTATCATGCATAATTATTTTAGTGATATTAACTTATTACGTCACAGAGTATTAGAGTTACACACTACTGCACGGATGCCGTAACAGGCAAGCGGTCGCCTCACCGCTATCAATGCACTGAATTATGATAATTACTTTTGAAATTCATAATAATTTAGACTCTAGGTATATTGGATGTACGATGTCTGTCACACAGCTTATACTAGCATAGACATCGTCGTTAACCATATCTTAAAAAGATCATCTGTGACAAAAAATTTATTACATTTGCATAGAATAAGATAGAAAAATATTATATTCTTGTTTTGTTTAATGCAGAGTTATTATTGTTATTTGTTTCTCATTCACGGGTATTTCCTTAATAGGTACGTTAGAAAAATACCCGATGCTTTGGGAGGCTTACACAGGGATATGGGTCCAACATGCAGAGGCCCTTCGAGAGTTATAGTTTAAATTGAGATGGTACACTTACCGAGACGCTAGCCGCGGCAGATGTAGGAGACTATTGCTAAATATGAAATCTAATTATTCTGGTCTATGGGGATGGGTGGTTGGTAATGGTTTGGTAAAATGCAAAGTATAGTTAAAAAACGGCGTCTGCTTGATATACTATCTCAGTACAAAGTCGGAATGGCCCGTAGTTATGTCCTTGAAAATAACACTTCCACCCCAAGCATATAGCTCTAGGGATTTCCTCTGACCGACCGACCAAGGCAAGCTAGAGTTGAGAGTCCTACGGGCGCTATTGATGTTCCACCCCAGCCAACCAGCGAAGGCAAGCCGGGGACGAGGCCCTGTAGCATATATAGGTAGTATATCTATAGCATATATAGGTAGTATTTATTATACCTAGCAATACTATTGGTTTACGTGAAAACGCCCGCTCAACAAGAATACTTAAATTTAGCTCGTCAGTTGTGTTACACGTATAAGCAATATAACAGTCTTGACGCAACAAATTCCCTAGTTCTGTTGAAGTTTCGAATATACGCTACACAAACTACACGTTTAATAATGTAGTTGCTTCACATTTATTATTTAAGTGAAATAGTTACTTTAACCCAAACTCTAAAATACAAATATTCTTAGTCTATTTAATAATAAATAAGATGTGTGTTTCAAATCTGGTAGTAGCGTAATTGACAAATTACAGAAGTAGGATACACGGTAGAAACTGTGACGTAACAATCTAAAGGATAAATGACTATTATTCATGATTACATGCATGCTATACTTTTACTATTTTGTGTTTTACCGTAATATATTAATAGGCATTGTTAAATTTTTAACAAGGAATTTATCTTAAATTATAGCTGCTCCAATTGTAAACATTAATTTATAAACATACAAACTTACACACACTAAACTATTTAACAGACCCATTCGTAATTAGAAATACTCACTCATTCCTTCTGCTATTCACTTAAAGTATTGTTGTTGCAAAGAACTAGTATTTTTCTAAATACAGAACAAACATAATAATAATAACTTTATTGTCTCAATAATATTTGGTACATATGAGTTTGTGTATAGAACCCCCTTTTAAGCATGACATGCCTGTAGTAGGAGGCTCTGCTCTTCGGTATCTTTACATTATATTAATATTAATTGAAACAAAAGTTTTTGTGCATTTCAAGTTGATTAGATTGGATTGATAAATAAAAATGAAAAGTAATAAAAATAAAAATAAAACAGTGTTTCCCTAACTATTACACAACGTACAATACACCTTCCTAAACTAAAACAATACTCATACATAATTTGTGTGGGTGTGTGTGTGTGTGTGTGTGTGTGCGTGTGCGTGTGTGTGTGTGTGTGTGTGCGTGTGTGTGTGTGTGCGTGTGCGTGTGTGTGTGTGTGTGTGTGTGTGTCATATATTCACTAATCTCAAGCAAGCACAAATATAATATTTTAAAATACAACAGTCTTACCTCAAACGTTATAGAAGAACTTGATGATACCTGTAATGCTAACTGTTCTTTTATTGACGAGTCGTCGCAGTGCACGCGTATGTTAAACTATGAATCCAACTCTTTGTGTATGCTAAGCCTAAATATAAGCAGTATATATTGTAATTTTGATATCCTTCTTGCTTTTTTGTCCTCTTTGAATATGCCTGTAGACGTGATAGCGCTTACTGAGTGTTGGACAAAAAAATATATAGATCCACCAAGCATATGTGAGTACAACATGTATGTCACTAAAAACATCCTCAACCAGAATGATGGCATATGTAGTAGCGTACTTCCGTAAAGAATTACGTGTCGTTCCTTTTGAGCCAAAAATAGTTGAGGGTAACTGTTTAGTGTTAGATACTGAAAACTACAGTATTATATGTTCTTACAGACCGCCCTGTTACAGCAATCCCCGCAGATACATTGAATCACTTGATGATGTATTCAGTAACAATCGTAATAAGGATATTATTTTTACCGGAGATATTAAGTCTGCGCCGAGTGTAAGACGCAGTTGGACTAAATGACAGAGCTCGATATTCAAATCGGCGCGCGGCCGCCATAGTAAAATTGTATGGAGGATTTGAAGTGGTTTTTTGAAAAATATGTATCTTTATTGTCAACCAATAACTTAAATATTTTGGACTGAAAAATTGTAACATAACCATTTATGTTTCGTTTAAGCTGTAAAATAGTATAGATTTCTACTGTTATAATCTAAAAATCACGTAACACGAGCTTACGTTTTTGCATTATTCGTGCAAACTTACGTAATTTTGTAGGCGAAAATATTAATTATTTTAAGTTTTTACACGCAGTAAATGTAAACATATTTAAGGCGCGGTCAAACAGCCGGCGTGAGCGGGGCGTGCGCTTGTCCCGCCTGTGTTGTAATGTACCGAATTGTATGAGAGCGTTCACACAGCCGGCGGCAGCGGGGCGGGCACGCGCTGCCGCCGGCGGGTGTCAAGCTTCGCTTTGCTGACGCATGCGTGATACGAACGACATTATATATAAAACCGCGGTCACAGGCATAGAAATGTGTACGCGTCTTGATGGCCGTTACGACAACCAGCGACGACTTTCTACTAGACTATCGGCACATAGATATTTCTAGAGCAATTGAAATAAAGATGAGATTTATTTTCCATATAATAGGCACGAGCAATGTGTTATCACTATTGCACAAGGCTATTGCAAGTGATCGTAAGTTTCCATGACCAGTTACCATAAGGCGCGCCATATGCTTGCTAGCCATCATAGTAGCTAGCCAAATAATAGTGAGTTTGAAGAGAAGTTGAGTTTTGTGTAGAGTAAATAGATTGCCGTGTTCTAATAGAATTGAGTGAAGTATTAATAAACTCTATTTTAGTATTAATTTAATTCTTTAATTCAATATTATTATTCGGTGATTATAAATACTTTGTTATTATAAGTTTAGCTTCTTATATTATTTATGTTTTACGAGATCTAATATATGCCTAAATTTATTTCCAATGTTAATTGGATATGCCTACTAATATTTTAAAGCCATAACAACTACTCTGTAGTATACTAACCATAGGATACATATTTACATAAATAAGCATATATTTCTTTATAGAAATTGACATTCAGAATACGTCACATTGATGTCAAAAAAAATGAATATAAAAATATGTCAAATATAATATAATATATACCTATATATTTAAATATGTCACTTTATAGATGGAGCGTTTCGGTTACGCGTCTGGCATTCAAAGGTCCAAACAGTTGACATACAATATCACAGTGTCAGAAAAATATATAAAGAACTATTTTCTTATTAATTGCTAAACAGTCTTGAGGATGCTTTATGTGGAGGCAAACACAGTTCAATGCATATTGTTTGTTTAAAGCCTATGTCGAGTTGGAGTACTATTTTGTAATTATTTTATTATTCTACTATAATATAATATAAAATTCTACACATACACACAACACCATCTAGCCCAAACTAAGCAGAGCTTGTACTATGGGTACTAGACAATGGATAAACATATTTACATATATACTATATTTTTTTGTAAATACATACGTATTATACATAGAAACAACCAGACCAAATCAAACATCCATGTTCATACACACAAATGTTTGACTTGTGCGGGAATCGAACCCGCGACCTCAGGCAGTCGGTTACACTAACCACTACATCATCGAGGCTATACTATATTGTATTAGGCTCTTACAAAGATGTGTCAAGTTTATTTATTTTCGCTTCTATTAAGCCATGTATATGCTCAAAACAATGTTGAAATATCCTAAAATAGGCATAAAATGTGTCCTCATGTGTTTATAACTCTTGACACAGCGTATGATATTTTCCTTACATATGACGTGATTGATTCAATCCTGAATCCATATCCATTTGCGCTTTTTAAAATTAGCTATTGCAAACATAAGCAGAGCCGCGTCCACGTCTGAATCGCTCGACATCAATAATTAAAATAGGTACTAGGCTTTCTATCGCTGTCCTTTCTCACGCTCACTTAGGCTCTCGCGCTGTGATAATTATGTGTTTGTGGACTAAAAGTCTTGCCTGGATTTTGAGTAGGTCAGCGCGACGTGTATACACTTCGATGACTGTGACAGCGGCTTTATATTATAGTATTCTAGGTCGTACTGCGCATGCGTTAAACCACGCCGAGCATGGCGTGAGCGGGGCGGGAGTGATGTCACCAAAACGCGGCGGGCCGGCGGCGTGCCTGCCGCCGGCTCGACGCGTTTTGGTGACGTCACGCGTGTGCGTTCAATAAATATAAAGCTACCAACCCACAGCGACCGCGATTACTGAAATAATATCTTTAATGATAATATTATGTAATGAAGGCCGAAATAGAAATATAGATAAAATAGAGTTTATTGATCAAATTTTAACTTAAATATATATGTTTGTTAAATTATGCTCATCATCTCATTTTGTTTGGGCCGGGAATATGTTCGGTTTATTAACCTCATAAGTTACCGCGTCAGCAACATACTGCGCCCGCGTCAGCGCATTACAATACATGTACATTTATTTGTTTGAATTATTCTCTTTTTAATAAGTCATTATCAAGATAAACCCGTGAATCAAGAAAGTCATATTCAAAATCATCAAGGATTTTTCATTTAACAAGATATCAGGTTTGCCGTTCGGCAACAACAAGGCAACCGCACGACACTCTTATTCTATGAGTGTAAATATCTAATACATATATATAAATGTATGGCTGTACGCCATATTGGTTCGAATGGGTTATCTGGACACTCACATACCTAACTTTTGCATCCCTGTTCCTTTGTTCCATAAATACATTGTAGTCCAATAATTCCAAAGTACAAAATAAGTAAATTTACTGATATTTACACAGTTGTGAATGATGATCATGGGGAAAAAACAGGAAGCATTAAAAATAATACTTCTTTTTAATTCATGATACTGCTATATAACCGACAGTATAATACGACCCTCACACATGCCCACCCATTAATGTTACATGCTATGTTTCATACAGAATAAAAGTATACATTTCATATTAATATATATTTTATGGAGGTTATATTTCTTTATTTGTGTATAAATCTCATAGTAGTAACTAATGAAAAATGTCAAATAAAATGTTACTTATTATTTTTAATTGACACGGTATGTTATTTTGATTTCATACTATTTTCAATTAGCTTGTAGCGATACAGTGTGTTGAAAGCTTTATACCACGCATGCGTAATACGCGCGCCGAACGCGCGCCCGCACCGCGCCGGTCCCGCGCCGCGCAGCGCTGGTCCCGCGCCCGCCCCGCGCTCGCTCTAGCGCTGGCTGTGTGAACGCTTTCATATAGTTCAGTACATTACAACACGGCGGGACACGCGCACGCCCCGCGCACGCCGGCTGTTTGACTGCACCTTTTTTGTTATGGTAAATGTATATTTTATATTTGTATTAAACAAAAAGTGTTGATTTTATCAACTTAACTCTGACTGCCTGTTTTGGCACATTTCGCTCGGCGCAGTCTTAATATCAATACCTTGCCCCATAGTAATAGTCGGAGCTATGTAAATGACTATTTATGTCTTATGGCTTCACATGACCTACATCAGGGTGTAACACTCCCAACAAGGCTAACAAGTTGTTGTCACTTTATGATTAGGATAAACGCTAAATGGCCGACTTTAGTGTTTTTAGAACTAACAGACCATAACCCTATTCTATTCTATATTATATTCATATAAAACATGTAACAGCCACTAAAAATAACAAGTATCTCATTACCACGACTTTGGACTGCAGCTCTGCCATCGAGGAACTGAGAATGATAGACTGGTCTAACTATTACAAGCTAACAGATGTTAATATAGCGACAGACACCCTAGCTAACGCCTTTCAGACCATCATTAGCAAGTGCTCAAACGTGACGACTAAAAGGAAAAGAAAAGCGCCACTCAAACCCTGGATCACAATAAGCATCATCATATCAATTCGAAAAAGGGATAGGCTACACAAAAGATCCAAGACCCATGCGAATGATGAAAATGCGCCTTCAACTGCGCACCTGGATTGCAAGTTTCTTGCATAAGCGTCGTATTCGGGTCCTTTGCGACGGTCGCGCTTACAAATTTATGCAGGTCAATGCAGGAGTGCCTCAAGGGTCCGTCTAATCCCCTGCGCTCTTTCTTCTGCATATCAATGATATGTTAAATCTCGGCAACATACATTGTTATGCGGACGACAGTACCGTGCATGGGCGATATCTCGGACGTCCTGGGACCAAACAGGCTGAGATTAGGGCATGAAATGGCAGGATCTTGTCGTTGAACTTGACCAGACCTTGAACCGCATCTCCGAATGGGGTGCCAAGAACTTGGTCAAGTTCAACGCCAAGAAGACCCAGGCATGCGCGTTCTCAACAAAAGAGGCTCCGTTCCTTCCCCTCCCTTCTCTGAAGAACACTCCACTGGTAATAGCGGACAGCCTCTCCATCTTAGGTATGGATCTTTGCCGCTCCCTTAATCCCAAAACCTACATCGAGAGCGTCATTAAGCAAGCTTCGCGAAAACTCGGAGTTCTGAACAGGGTGAGGTGGTTCTTCGCGCCTGGGCAGCTGTGCCTATTGTATAAGGCACAATTGCGACCTTGCGTGGAGTACTGTTCTCATCTTTGGGATGGCTACACGCAGTACTTGCTAGACGCTCTTGACAGGTTACAGCGGCGGGCTGTCTGTATCATCGGAGATCCAGAGGTCACGAGTTCACTGGAACCTCTGCAACTCCGTAGGGATATTGCCTCATTAGCATGTTTCTACAGAATATACCACGGGGAGTGCTCTGAAGAGTTATTCTACCCTATCCCGCCCTCCCCTTTCCTATCCAGAACCACGCGTGCTGGGCTCAGATGCCAAACTTACACGGTGGAGTCGACTAGGGTGCGTACCAACAAGTTTGGATCCTCATACTTCTGCCGAACGTTCAAGGCATAGAATTATCTGCCAAGGCACGTGTCTTCTTCTGCCTTCAATCCTGAGTCCTTTAAGCGGGGCGTAAAAACACCTTTTTAGGCCGTCAAGGTAGGGAACTAAATATCACCTCCGCTGCTATGAGGATGATTTAGAGGCCACTGCTCTTAGACCACATGATCGCTTAACATCAGGCGGAATGGCCTCTTCTTCTTATAAGAAAATTGAGGCCCCTAGTCCAACATGCTGGCCCAGTGCGACTTGGCAGACTTCACAGATCTTACGAATTTTCCCTTCGCCCTTAAACCAAGCGATAATAAACTAAAACCAAATAGCGCACCTGGACGCGATAACATCACTAGCAAGCTAATTATATCAGAAAGAAACAGGTTGAATGTATTATAAAATACCTTAGGATGGACAGTGCCTCAGGCTGGGACGGCATCTCCCGCAAGCTGCTGAAATCCATGAGTCACATTCTGGCGCCAGCAATAACCCACATCTGTAATCTCGCATTAGTCATGGGCATCTTTCCTAAAGCCCTTAAACGAGAAATTATAATTAATTATAACCCAATACACAAAACAGGTGACAGAGACAGAGTCAATAATTACAGGCCCATTTCATTTTCACCGGCAATTTCAAAAATCTTAGAACCGATTATTTACAAAAGTATAGTCTGCTTTTTAAATAAATACCATATAATATCCCGAAATCAATTCAGATTTAGAAAATGTGTCTCTACAGAAGATGTCGTAATCACTTTATTAGACTTTCTTGTTGAAAAATAGACAGAAACCATAGGTGTCTAGATCTCTCCAAAGCCTTCGACACTGTCTTTGTCCCTATCTTGCTTAAGAAAGTGAATCGTGTTGGAATCCGTGGAACTGTCCTCAAACTACTGAAAAGATTCCTCTCTGAACGGACACAATGTGTAAAAATAGGTGAAAATATTAGCAACGACGAACACTTAGAATTTGGACTACCCCAAGGTAGTTTACTAAGTCCTATTTTATTTCAAATATATGTAGACGAGCTCTGCCAACTCTCTCTTGCTCCTACTTGGCTAATAGCGTATGCTGACGACACGGTGATACAGACCAGTGGCCCCAGTTGGGAAACAATGACCGCCGAAACGGCTCTAAGCACTGTAATGACCTGGCTAGCTAAAAATAGCTTCACCCTTAACCTTTATAAAACGAATTATGTAACTTTTGGCGCCAGACCATCCGTGCTACCGCCTCTGAATTCCTTCTCTATTAAAGCACTTCTATGTTCAGTAGTAGGAGATAACTGCGGCTGTCCCACCGTCACTCGAACCACAGTAGTCAAGTATCTTGGACTACAGATAGACTGCTACCTCTCTTGGAACACCCATTTGCATACAGTAGCTGCTCGAATAAGGAAGCTTATCTTTCTCTTTAAGATTGAGACTATCCGCTAACACGGACATTTTAAATATGTTCTACAGCGCCTTATGTGAATCCATCTTAAACTATTGTATCACTGCTTGGGGAGGCGCTTCGAAAACTGCAATTATCCAAGTAGAACGCGCTCAAAGAGCAGTAATTAAAGTCCTGTTGAAAATACCTTTTAGATACCTTACACTTTTGTGTAAGGTATCTAAAAGGTATTTAAGCTTTATGCTGAGTACAAGGTACTGACAATGCGACAAATATATATCCTACATGCTACCATAAGAAGACATTCAAATCTCCCACAAAAATCCCTTCCATCCACTACACGAAGAAGAAGACCTGAACCTGCTTGCCCTAAAGTATATACTAAGACCGCTTTTGCGCAGTGACACTACTCTTACTTAACTACCCTGCTATAAGAAGAAACCTGCTAGAAGAAACATAATAAATAAATTGAAATCATGTGGAATTTGATCACCCAGGTGATTTGAAGAAAATAATAAATAAATAGAAATCATGTGGAATTTGATCACCCAGGTGATTTGAGGAAACATAATAAATAAATTAAAAGCATGTGGAATTTGATCACCCAGGTGATTTGCTGGTAGGTGATTTTAGGACACAAAAATGTGGAATTTGATCACCCAGGTGATATCACCTGGGTGATCAAAGTAGAATAATCCAAAAAAACAAGCTACTAACAGACAAATTGTTTGGTTTTCGTAAACGAATCTCCACAAACGATGCTGTTCTAAAGTTAACATCAACAATAACCAGACAAATTGATGCGGGGAATAAGGTTATCGGACTATTTTTAGACCTCAAAAAGGACTTCGATACGGTGTCAATTGCCATTCTTTTATCTAAGCTTTATAGCATCGGCGTTAGAAGCCATGTCCACCAATGGTTTTGGGACTATTTTCCGGGCCAGGATAAGAGGGTGCGGGTTGATAACAACATGAGTGACAGTGCTGCGTGCACTTTCGGTATTCCGCAAGGAAGTACAATTGGTTCGACTCTGTTCCTAACGTATATTAACCATCTTGCAGCATTGGACCTAGTCAGTCAGAAATCTTAATGTTCGCTGATGACACTGTTATCCTCTTTCACGGTAGAACATGGGGACATGCAAAAGAAGTGACCGAAGAAGGCCTCGCTAGTGTTACTCGTTGGCTAGAACACAACCTCTTGACACTTAACACCATTAAAACAATCTACTTATGCTTCGCAAAGACTAGTGTTACTCGCACAGATACAAAATGTAATATAAAAATACATACCTTTCCCTGCAACCAGAATTACCGCAGTGCCGTTTGTGCCGTTATAAATGTCGATGTGACTTTCAGACAAAAGCTACTTTTTAACCCCCGACGCAAAAACGACGGGGTGTTATAAGTTTGACGTGTCTGTGTGTGTGTGTGTGTGTGTGTGTGTGTGTGTGTGTGTCTGTCTGTGGCGTCGTAGCTCCCGAACGGATGAACCGATTTTAATTTTGTTTTTTTATTTGAAAGGTGAATTAGTCGAGAGTGTTCTTAGTTATGTTTGATGTAAATCGGTCCAAGATGGCCGCCGCTACAAAATGGCGGAATACAAATTTTTTCACAACTCCCTCAATATGGGTATCAAATGAAAGGGCTTGACTAGTAGAATACTATACACTATGATAAATTGCAAATCCAAGATGGCCGCCACCAAAAATGGCGTATTACATTTCTTTTTCACGACTCTCTCAATATGTGTCGGGGGTTTTTAAATTTTTAATTTATAGTTATGTAAAATATCTAGAAGTAACAGTGGATGATAATTTACGCTGGGATCAACATATCTCTAAATTGAGTAGTAGATTACGAAAGAGCATCTGTATATTTAAACAACTAAGAGACGTTGCATTTCCCAAACTTCTAATACAAACATATAAAGCCCTCTGTGACTGTCTTGTTAACTATTGTATTTCTTCCTGAGGTGGTGCAGCAAAAACTATAATGATCGAGCTGGAACGCGCACAACGTGCAGTTTTAAAAGTTTTGTTGTTTCTACCATTTCAACACCCAACAACTGAAGTATATAGGGTTCCTGAAGTTTTAACTGTTCGAAAACTATACATACTCCAAGCATTGCGTAGGTACAGTCAGCCTCATAAATCGATTAACACTCCTCAGATTTTGAAGTGATCTATCATTCACAATAGTGATAATTTATCATCTTTTACAGCATTAACAGTTAAATGATAGTTATTTTAGTCACAATTTATTACTATTGGAGAATTATAAGTAGATATTAATTCATAAAATACTGTTACAAAATTGTGTAATGTTTAGCGACTTATGTACCACCGTATTTCAATCTTTGACTTACCAAAAACTCCCAAAAGACAATTTCGATGTCCGTACCACCCACCAAATCCAGCTTCGCACAACGGCACTATGACTATAATGCACCCCGGATATACAGTGTGAGTTTTCATAAAGTGCATATATGAAAATGAGTAAATTTAGACATCATTTTATCGGTAGGAAAGTAATAAAATAGTCTATAAAAATATTCTTTGATTTATACCCATTTATATTATTTTTAGTAGTTATGGGCCTTGTACCAAGAAAACCTTGTAACTTTTGAACCAGGTGGTTAATCGTGTTGAAACAGAAACAATAATAATAGTGAATGTGTAGGCAATACCAACGCAATACTATTTACACCCAAAAAAAATGCAGGTGACATAAAATTAAGGAACATTTTACAACAAAACTGATATCCGTACAGTATTATTTTAGACTTCGTTAACTAGGGCCAAAAGGGAAGGTTTATTGAGAAACAAAGCTTCCCTTTTGGCCCTAGTTTTTATTAATCGACGTTAATCGCTATCTTATAAGCTTTAAAATAAGATAAAAACCACATCTGTATCCCAAACAAAACACCTTTTATGAGAGCCTAAACAAAGACCTTGCCAATGCAATAAAGGATGATCCAGCAATGATAAGACCAGCAACGCAATAGATTTTGCTGCGACGTACTATGTGTTTGCAACAACGCAGTAGTATTTTGAAAACTTGTTACATTTACAGTTTTTTGTAAGTTGATAATACTAAATAAACGTGCTGATTTCTACTTGATATTTTGTATTTATTACTTATTCCTTTCGAACCTTTAGAGAAAAATAAGTGACACTTCTAGCCCAAGTGTATGTTTAGTAATTTATGACAAAGGGTTAGGACTTAAGCATCAAACGACGTGGGATTAGATAATGCAATTTTCGAACAAAGATTTACGTGGTCAGAAAGGTCTTTGTTTAGCCTTTCATAAAAAGTGTTTTGTTTGGGATACAAATGTGGTTTTTATGTTGTTTTAAAGCTTATAATATAGTGAATAATGTCGATTAATAATAACTAGGAGCAATAGGGACGTTTCGTTAAGATTTCTAACGATGTTTAAAAAAAATTCTGCACGGAAATCAGTTTTGCTGTAAAATGTTCCTTAATTATATGTCACTGGCATTTTTTTGGGTGTGAATAGTATTGCATCGGTATTGCCTACACATTTACTATTATTATTGGTTTTGTTTCAACACGATTAACCCCCTGGTTCAAAAGTTGCAAGGTTTTGTAGGTACAAGGTCCATAACTACTAAGAAAAATGTAAATGGATATAAATCGAAAAAAAAATTATTTAAGATTTTTTTTATTATTTCTCCTATCGATAAAATGATGTCTAGTTTCATTTATTTTCATATGTGCACTTTATGAAAACTCACACTGTATAATAAAATAAGTGACAGAGATACACATAAAGTGAATGACCATAATTATGCACAGCAAGTATCTGTTAAGTTATCTCAAACCAAGACCAAGTATAATCTCTTGTCCCAAATCAATTTATTTAACCATGACATTAAACAACTTCACTAGAAACAAAGTTTACATCGTACAAACTCATACTCGCATAAGTACACGCACACACGCACACACGCACTCACACACTCACTCGCGCACGCACACACACACACATGTGTGTAAGACACACAAACACACGCAAAACAACAATGACAAACCAGCCGTAAATAAAAATTTATTTATTATTGTAATATCTAAAACTTTGTAACCTTTTTGTTTTGTTTTCTTTAATCTTTTTGTTTCTCTTTCTAATCTTCTGTATCTGTAACATTATAAGTTAACATGTAATGTGGGACGGAATTATCTCCTGAGATACAGGTTAATAACTTAGTTCAGGGGACAGTGCTTCTATGTAAAAGTGTTATTGATAGTTACAATAAAGATTATTATTATTTAAATGCAGCTGTGCGAAGTAGATAGAAAGATACACTGTTACACACTTTTTCTTACATCCGAATTAAAAGTATTAATTATATTATACCAACGCGTTGGTTGCAAAATAAGAGAATATTTAATACTTTTATTTCGGATGTACTGATACTTTACAAAAGACTTCTTTTGATTGATTTTTGCTCTTGTGTGTAAAATAATGTTTAAAATCAAACATAGGCAACTAACGTGTTATCATAATAGATGAATATAAGATTAGGTAAAGACCATAGATTTGCCCTCAACACGATACTGGCACAAATTGCTTCATAACTAAGTATTTTTTTAAAGTTGACTACACAGCTATACCTATATGCACAAAGTTAAACTAAAACTAGGTAGGTTATTAATGTAGATATAATTCTTATGACGGCTACTTACAAATATATAGAATCTTCTTTGATTTTGTCCTGTAAAAATAACTGGTCTCTATGCTACAAGTTGAATTGATAATCACCATTAGCTAATTGTATATGCGATATATGTGTTGAATGTAAACAGTACGCCAATTTACTAACTTCACAATTACATGTTTGTGGATTTCACTGAATTAATACTGTTTAGTGCCGGTATAAACCAAGGCGATGCAAACTTTGCTTACAAGTTTATACAGTGCACTATGTATCAAGTTATACCGAGCGCGATATATATATATATATATATATATATATATATATTTATGGCCGATACAGATTCTATGCTTTTTTAAATGTAAAGTTGCTTATATTTAGGCGACTATGATTTGTCTTAAATGAACAAAAACATTAACCATCATGTAATTATGGCAAATTGAAACAACGAATACGGGCAGATACTAAGTAATATAACTTTTAATTAAAATTGTATTATTAATATCTGTTCTAATGAATAAAATGTCTATTCTCAAAATATAACTGAATTTTAAAACAAACGGTTATTATGTAGTTACCACGAAATTAGATGTAAAAATATAAACGGGTATTTCATTGCTAATATATTCGTCATAAAATATTGCTAAATAATTTCAAACATTTTATCGCAGTTCATTTGTAAATGGAAATCAGAGTATAAATAGTGAAATATTTATACTGTTATTTATTTAACGAAAGACTGACCAATGAATATATAAAAGGTACATATGAATGAGACAAACAGATGCAACAGATGTGGCGAAAAATGCACACATTGAAGATATTCTGAAGAATGACCAGGTAAAGTAGACTACGCATGAAAATTTTAACAAAATTGAATGAAATAAAAGTTAGAGAATATACGAGAACTTAACAAGTGAAAATTCGTAGAATTTGCCTGTCCGCCGGGAAATAGGCATAAATGTATGTATAATTTTATTCCCTGTAGAGTGTTTCAATAACTGTTGCATTTTCTAGTACGTTAACTGAAACCGAACTGAACAAAGCAGCATAAAAGTAAGAATCTCATATTCATTTTTAACACAAAATCGGCAGACATATCATTTCGACTTGCATTATGTATAAAAACGTTTAATCTATATTAAACGACACTCATATGTAATGCCTTGGCCTAATTAATGTTGACCTCAGCTTAACTCTATAGAGCAGAGGTCCCTAAACTCCAGCCAGTTAAGGGATCTCTGGTCTATAAAGTTAATTGACAGTATAGAATATTTCTATCTAGGCTGTGTGTTAGACAAATACTGGTAGGCTCAGGCTGTAAACCACGAAATCAGATAACAATTTTATTAAATTCTTATGTGGCACAGGATGCCAGAGGTTAAATTATGGGTTACTCGATTAAGCCGGCAGCTTTGCCCGCGTTAATGGAAGCTTTGTCAATCAATTTCTATCCCTTGGGCACAATACTATTCTTGTGGGTGAAAGGTACTCTATGTCCTTTTCTTATCCCTGACAACGTGTATGCGAAACTGCATGATGATCGGCTAAGTAGTTATGGCCAGAAAGCGTAACAATCAAACAAACTCACATTGGCATTTATAATTTCTATTTAATTATATTTTTCCTAACTAATAGTTAGGATTATGTAGTTAGAAAAAAAAGTTCAGACGTAGCTAATAATATGTATGAAATTCAGGCTTACCTACGTAAAGTTAGTATATATAATTTGCTTGACTATTTTAGGACCATTTGTAAGCGACCATTAGCCTCTAACCATAAATTAAAAGCAGTTCTACTTTCAAACTAGCCTGTACATATGAGTTATTTGCCTACATATTACACGTTGAAACATTTTAGCTTTGTTACAAAGATTTAGGTCTGTTTCTTTGAGATCTTAGTTTATATCTAATCAGAGTATACATATAGCCAGACCTTAAACATTTTTAAATGAGGCTTGTACTTGTGCACATTGTTTAATTAATAGTATTGTTAATTCATTTAAATATTATTCGATTGAGTAAACATAAAATATTTTTTTGAATGTTCTGTAGAATACTTGACCATCGAAAATAGTTATCGCGTTGTACATAATAGTATCCCAAAACGAGGAGGATTTAAAAAAAATATGCGCCTCAGTACTTTTGATTGTGCTGTACTTTTTTAATATATATATAAAGAGCTTCATTTACGAGTTACCAACCCTTGAAATACCACCGCAATTTTAATTAATCCTGCGCCATAATTGAGCATAAGCAGTAATAACAAGCAAACTATGTAAGTGTCCGTAGTAAGTACTTCTATGAAACTATCCAGTTCGCGATAAACTCCTAGTGGTTTACGAATAGTATAATGGCAAAAAGAGATAACAAACTATACGTCAGAACTTGACGTTCTAGCATAGGTAAGACAAACTAAGTAAGTTTCTCACACTCAGTTAAGTGAAATCCATCTTGTTTCCTCTATATTCTTCAATTCATTTTGCGTGTCGTAGATGAGCTCAATATATCAGAATTAAAATGCTATTAGTAATGATGTTATATACAAAAAAAAAGCATCTCCTATTTTTTTGTCTACACATCTATGTATGTTATTATATTAGCGCACGAAAACAAATACTTCCATTTGGGTCTTGTTCTATTGTTTTCAAAACAAATCGCTTCTATCTATCCTTTGTAAAAAGTTAAATAAAAATATTGTTCGAATGATAGCTATCTCTTTCATGGAAGCTTTTTAAGGATACATTGCTGTTAGAGCAGCGATAGCTCAGTAGGTAGACCAACAGACTGCAATGCAGAGGGTCTCGGGTCGCGCACCTCTGACTTTCGAAAGTTATATGACTTTTCGAAATTATGTGCGTATTGATTGACAATTATCGCCTGCTCCGTGCCTCGGAGAGCACGTTAAGCCGTCAGTCCCGGCTGCCATGAACATCTATGGCAGTCGTTATTGGGAAGTCAGTGCCCTATAATATCCTGACACTGGTCTAGCCTTAGGGTATCGTTAGCCTTCGGGTTGTGGAGGTCAGGTGGCAGCCGCTCCGTGTAAAACTGATATCCAGTCAAATCCGGTTAGACTAGAAAAGGCGACCCCAAGTGACTTGGGAATAATTAAAAGCTAGAGAGAAGAGACCATAGAACAATTTCCATATACAAGGCTCTATCTATGCAAACAAATTATCGATCCGTTGCGACTTTACCTGCTGCGTAAAAGATGACTAAACTTACAAACACACTTATCGCATTTATTTAAGTATATTACTTGTGTATAGCACCCATATCGTCCTAACCTATTGCTAACGACGATTGCATTTTAGTTCTCAATATTAGATGGAACTCTATATTATGTTTAATTATGTGCGTATTGATTGACAATTATTTGACAATTATCGCCTGCTTCGTGCCTCGGAGAGCACGTTAAGCCGTCGGTCCCGGCTGCCATGAACATCTATGGCAGTCGTTATTGAGGAAGTCGACACAAAAGATCCCACTGGGTCGAAGTGTCACTGGTCTGTACTGACTGGCCCCCACACAAGGTAAGATAAAATAGGATACATTGCGCTACTAATTTGTTGAAATTGTCAACACTAGTGCAGTTAGTTATAATTAGTTAATAACGTATAAAGTTATTACTAACTACAGTAGGTCATAGATTACATCAGATTTCCGTCGACCATTACTATGAAAATGACACACAATCTTGTGCACAGTATCATTAGCTATTGCTAAATTGAATATACTCGTATATGTTATTATCATAAACTACTATTAAAGAATAAAGACCACTTTTTAAATATTACCTATGAGTGTTTTATGAGTGATAACTGTGATAAATGGTTTAATGCCTGCAGATCCTTACAGAAAAGATTAGTAAAATAAGCAATAATGTAAACTTAGCGATTAAAAAGAGTGGCCAGTGTTTCTTGCCGGCTTTTTATTGGCTTTTTATCAACGCTCTGCTGGGCTGAACATGGCAACAGGTAAATGTAAATCTACATTCACATTGATAAGTGTAACTTAGGCTTTCATAAGTGTTACTTTGTGACCTGTGTGAATAAACATGTTTTTGATTTTGATTTGGTAAGGTAAGGCTTTTAGGCTTATATAAAGGTACCATCACTGCCATATGCAACAGTTCAATAGCTTTAAAGCTAAGTTCGCGGCACGGTCGCATGTATGCTATCATTCAGTACAATCACCCCCATTAGCTCATAAATCGCACCTCGGTTGTAAAAAGCGGTTAATGTCTTCTGACATCCAAAATGAAAACGGTCATAAATTATTTGCCGTTTGATATACAATGTTGATTAATAAAAGGGAACCGAATACCATAAATATTCCTATTCGTTTGGTTTACTTAATCCATGAGAACGTAGAAAAATGGCGGTAGATGATTTGACGAATGGCTGACATATATCCATTTAAATGGGAATTGTTTATGAATACAGGTGTCTACAGAATACAGAAAAGAGAAACAGAGATAATAAATATAAATAAATAAGAAATACTCATTCTGCGTAAATAGAAACACCAATGATTAAATTATGTTCGGGTACTTTAAAATAACTGCACTGAAACATTGAGAAAACTACCATCTTAGTCGCCCCGTGACCATTGCTGCTGAAAAGCAACCGAAACGTCGGGGAAAGTGTAAACCTTAATATAAATAGATTTAATAGTTTAAATAATTTTATTAGCTTATAAATTAGTAAACTTCAATAGTAGTAGTTGTAGTGTAATAGTTTCAAAATTTTGTAATACAGTGATAAATAAACAACGCGATAAAATCCGTATATAGTAGTTGAATTTTAATTAATAACATTCGCGTAAACAGAAGAGAATATTATAGAAATAAAAATAATTCATTGTCTAGTTTTAGACTCTATATGTTATTTGTTCCCTAATAAATTAAGATGACAAATACTACAAAGACAAACATAAAGATGATTGCCTATGTCTATAACAATCAGTATAATTAAATAAGATAATTTTAGGTCAGGTGGAAATAAAATTCGTAACGTTTTTATAATTCACACTGGTTTTTATTTGGACTTTACACTTGTTATTCTCACTGCTTTTCGACACCGACTGCGCCATATTATTACAAACTAGCAACCTCTATACCATGCCACCATGATGAATGAAAAAAACAATAACCTCATAATGGCGGGGCATTAGTCAAATCAGTGACTTATTAAAGCAATAATAATAATAATAAATTTCATTTACTCAAGTAACTAGGACTCATAATAAAATAATAATTAAATTTTTAGTTAAACTTACAAACTATGTTAGTGTGACAATAATAAACAAACTATAAACTAACTATTATTATGATTACTAAATCACTAACTACTTAGTAGTTAGTGATTTAGTTATCTTGTCGGCTGGACCGCATACACGCGACTCACTTCTGTACCATTCCGTGAGAGATGGCACCGCACCGATTCACGTATATACAGTCCAACCGACCAGCAATCATGTTTAGCATGCTATTGGGACTACTCCGCACCCTGCACACCAGAGACGCACACCTCTTTCGCATAATTGTATAGAAACAATTGACTTGAGTGTCTGCGAACATCCCTGATGCGCTGCAGAAACGAGGCAGCCCCACCAGCACCCGGAACGCGTTGTTGTATTGAACCCGGAGAGCATTCTACGACTTCTGCGTATATCTGGCCCACAAGCCGCACGTGTAAAAAGTGGTGCAATAGGCTCGAAAGAGAGTGATTTCTACGTTAAGTGAGCGAATAATAAATTGAAAAAATTAAAGTAATCTACCAATAATTTATGTGTAAACAAAATATAAATTACTGTAAAATATAGTGAATACATCAAATTAATTACCAAATAAATTATAACTTCTACTTTGCATAATTATAATTTAATATAGTACATATGTTACTTAATTAAATAAAGGCACGGTATAAATTCTAAAAATGTGTATAAATTCTAAAATGCATGTGACAATCAAGGCAATATGTGTATAAAACCTAACAATAAGTACAGAAAATGGACTATATATTTATTGCGCACAATGTATCTTACAATCGGATAAACTGCCTCTTACAGTATACATGTATATATTTGTAAGATAAATATCAAAGTGTAGTTCATACTGTCATGTAGCATAAACTATGTGCACTATTGTCTTTGGTTAATATCAAAGACAATAGTGCACTTTATCGCATTACACATATAGATAATTCTATATTTGTGAAAAATAGTAAAAATATAAGACTATCGTTCTTACCGTCATCGTGCGTTTCATTATAGGTTATGGGCCTCTTCCCATTTTTTGCTAAAATATCGTAGTATTTTCGGTATATTTCGTATTTTGCAAGCAGAAAAATGAGTTCCATGAGTAAATTGGAACCTGCGTATTTATAAAAAATCACTCTAACAATAAGAAAACAATTTTTGGTGTGTATGTCGATGATTTCATTATCTTTTCAAATAAAAGTAAAGAATGAAGGCTGAAAGTAATGATTTAATAGAGACCTTGAGTAAGAAATTCAAGATTAAAATCTGGGTCAAGTCACACAATACTTAGGCATGAGAGTTAATATAGATAAAAGTTCAAATGTAATTACATTAGATCAGGAACATTACATTGAACAATTGTTAGCAAAGTTTGATATGTCTAATTGTAGTACAGCTGATACTCTAATAGAGTGCAAGTTAAATGTAAACAAGGGAGCTTGATGTATCTAGCTGTTTTGACACGACCAGATATAGCATATTCCGTCACCTATTTAAGCCAATTTAATAATTCTTACTCTTACACTCACTGGAATTATGCTAAAAGAAATTTAAAATACTTGTTTAAAACAAAAAAATATTGTTTGGGATATTCCAAAGAGAAGACAGAACTGGAAGGATTTGTAGACGCGGATTGGGCCAGCAATGCCATTAATCGAAGATCATATACAGGATTATTAAATCTGGATCTGACATATCTTGGAAAAGCAAGAAGCAGAAAACAGTAGCTTTAAGTAGTTGTAAAGCAGAATACATGGCTTTATTGTAAGCGTGTCGTGAAGCAATTTATTTACATAATTTAGAATATGAATATACAGGATTTTGTAATAAAATTGTTTTGTACAACGACAATCTAAGTGCATTAAAGCTGGCAAATAATTATCAATCACATAAACGCTTATATTGATGTGAGGTATCATTTTATTAGAGAAGTAATAAATAATGATAAAGTTAACACTGAGTATTTGCCAACTGATAGTATGCCCGCTGACTTATTGACTAAAGGATTACCAGGAGTAAAGCATTATAAATTTATGAAAAAAAGGCATTGTACAAAAGTAAATTTATTGGATATTTTGATGTAGTGGGGGTGTTAGATACAATATCAAAATGTAGTCATGTAGCATAAACTATGTGGACTATTGTCTTTGGTATTATCTATACTTGTGAAAAAAATAGTAAATTAAAAGACTACATAAAGATGAAACGCACGATGATGGAACGAACGATTCATTTCGTCATCATGCGTTTCATTATAATATTAAAGCCTATACACCGCTGAAGAGGCAAATTGAGGTAGATTTTAGTTCTATTACGCCAGATATGTTAGTTCTACTTTGTAAGAACAAGCCTGTTGCTGTCTAAAAATCTATATACTAAATTTACTATAAGTCTGAAATACCTACAATAAAAGCCTTTAAGGAAACTCCTGAAGCAATTATTCAAACAAAGATACGCGGTTTAAAAGTCTATATGTTTAACTCACACGCAAACTTGTTTATAACACTTTCTGCTATAACTTCAGAAAACTTTTGCTAGTCAGCGTTAATCGTGAGTCTTAACCGAAAGTAAAAAAGATTCAGTATAGTCAGGAGGCAAGTATAGCTAAAGTAGGAGAGAGATAGCAAGTAGCCCTGGCTGAATATATTACGCTTAAGAAATGAGAAGAAAAGACACTCAATATGTTACAAGTTGATCATTGACTGCCGCGGCTTTGCAGTGGTAGTTAGGGCTAACTAAGGAAGATTGATTAATTTTATCAAGAAATTGCAAGGGATTCTTCACTTCTTTGTGTTTTGGCTATTCTCCTCCTCCAGACTGAATTTGGGCCAAAACAGCCAACTCTAACGATGTCTAATCTGATTTCTGATGCTCATGCTGATTGCTTTCATAATAACTCTATTGGACAGCAATCTCACAGCACTGGAGAGAAATTAGGCGCAGGGAAATTAGAGTTTACGTACTTACCTAGGCATGTGCACTAACTTTCTAAATTAGATCGGCAATTGAGAATTTACATATATGCAGCAAAACCTAATAACTTTAAGTTCCCACGACCCAGGGAAACGAACCCGTCATATTATGCACAGCATTCATATGCTACTACCGCGCCACTAAGGCAGTGTTATTAAGTCATTGGTCCTATTATAAATGCATGGCTGGCGCCATGGTCGTAGTGGTTACCTCGCCCTTATACCACGCTGTGTTTCGTGGATTCCATCTCTATATGGGACAGACATTTTCTGATCTATATAGAAAACGCAACCTTCTGAGAGAACATGGCACTAAGTCAGGTCAGGCCTGTTAACTCATCATCATCTCAGCTGAAAGACTTCCACTGCTGGACATAGGCTTCCCCAAGGTTTTCCACTCAGACCGCGACCCTTGTGGAGAGCCTACCTCTGCTGCGTCTACATAGTTCTTCTATATCTCTCTGACTTTTGTGTTTGTTGTTTCAAATTTGTTATTGCCCTCGCGGTGCAGATTTTATTACCAACAGAAAAAAATATATTTAATGGAGAAAGGGACATTAATTAAGAACACCCTCATAAAAAATATCTAGATAGTATTTTAGCAACTTTATCAATTCTTCATCTCCAGACGCATAATTTATGAAGGCTTTGATATAATCTTTAATTTTACATTTTAATCAACGTTGGTACTTTATTTCGGTTTGATAATGCGCTTAAAAGGCTTGTTTATATTTTTAAGACTAATAGTGACGAGTAGGGGCGGAATAGAGGGTAACCTACTAATTCTCCAAAATATTTCTTATTTAGCATTGTGTCTTGCCCTGGAAGATTGAGCATTAAACCTGAGACTACGCTCAAACTGGAACAACAGGTGCCTCAGGGATCCGTCTACTCCCCTACACTCTTTCTTCTGCATATCAATGATATATTGACTCTCAGCAACATACATTTTTATACGGACGACAGTGCCGTGAATGAGCGATATCTCGGACATCCTAGGGCCAAACGGGCTGATGTTGAGGGGAAAAGGCAGGATTTTGTTGTTGAACTTGACCAGACCTTGGATCGCATCTCTGAATGGGGTGCCAAGAACTTGATCCAGTTCAACGCCAAGAAGACCCAGGCTTCGTGTTTTCAACAAAAAATCCTCCTTTCCTTTCCCTCCCTTCTCTGAAGAACACTCCACTGGTGATACGTCACAGCATCTCTATCTTAGGGATGGATCTTTGCCGCACCCTTAATCTGAAAACCTACATCGAGAGCGTCCTCAACCAAGCTTCGCATAAACTCGGAGTTCTGAACAAGGTGAGGCGGTTCTTCGCGCCTCGGCAGCTGTGCCTACTGTATTAGGCGCAAGTTAGCCCTTGCGTGTAGTACTTGCTTGACGCTCTCGACAGGTTACAGCGGCGGGCTGTCCGTATTATCGGCGATCCAGAGGTTACGAGACCACTGGAACCTCTGCAACTCCGTAGGGACATCGGCTTTTTGGCATATTTCTACAGAATATACCACGGGGAGTGCTCTGAAGAGTTATTCTACCTTATCCCGCCCTCTTCTTTCCTATCCAGAACAACACTCAAAGCTGGGCTCAGATGTCATCCTTACACGGTAGAGTCAATTAGAGCGCGCATCAAAAAATTTGGGTTCTCATATCTCTGCCGAACGATCAAGGCATAGAATTATCTGCCAAGGCACGTGTCTCCTTCTTCCTTCAAACCTGAGTCCTTTAAGCGGGGCGTGAAAACACCTTTTTAGGCCGTCAAGAGACCTCAACATCGCCTCCGCTGCTATGAGGATGGTTTGGAGGCCACCGCTCTTAGACCACATGATCGCTTAACATCAGGTGGAATGTGCTCATTATGACGAGACTTGACAGGAGAAATTTCTTCTGAGGAAGAAACTCGGTAAGGCTTCTGTTGTTTATTTTTATTATTCAGCTAGCTGTCTCGAACAGTTTCGGCCACGTTTATGATTCATAGCGTGATGTTATAGCATATGACAGATAAAATAGCTTTCTAATGCTGAATGATCTTTTACATATTTTTGAATCGGTGCAGTTTTTGAGTTTATTCCATACAAACAAAGATACAATAGTACAAAATACATATATTTTTTTATTAGAATAAATAAAGGTGGCAAACTAGCATATCTTTCGCCTGATGATAAGTAGTACCATAGTAGCCTAGTAGGCCGAATTGCAGTACAAAGGTGCTCTTACCTTGGGTTACTGCAAGAGAGTGTTACTTCTTTATAAGCCGGCCTATTTGTACCAAGATACCATTGTCCCGCATGCAATAATTGGATGCACTAAATATTTATGGCGGTCTCTTATTATGAATGTGTTGTGCTATCAATAGGGAACTAGTGTGATTTATGTTAGATATAAGTGTTGAAAGATATATTGAGAACAAACTCTTATTTCAATAATATAAAAGTATCCTAACTAATAATGGGGGTTAAAGTATGAAGTTGACGTTGTATAGTAATAGTTACTTTGAATTGACATAGAACCATCATGGTGTGATATATTCGAGTGAAACTTTTTACACGAGATAAATATAAAATTCTTCTTTTAAAAAATGTGCGGCATTCGATTTTCAACTTGCAATTGTTTTTTTTATTCAGCTTAGACGAAAAAGATGGATACTTCGAAAATCCGAGTCATTTTTTAATACGAGTTCCGACGCGGAACTAGCGCGGCAGAAACGGTTCGCAATATCAACGCTGCGTTTGGAGAGGCGACTGCTAATGAACGCAACGTGCGTTTTTGGTTTAAACGCTTTCGTAATGGAAACTTCAACTTGAAGAACGAACCACGTGGAAGAGCACAGGTGAATAACTCTGAATTCAAGGAGATGGTGGAAGCCGATCCGAGTCAAACTACCCAGGAATTAGCGCCTTGGTTTAACGTTACCCTACCTACAATATTGGCTCATTTGCATCAAATCAATAAGATAAAGATGAAAAATGGGTGTCTCATGATTTGACTGATCTGCAGAAAGAAATGCGTGTTGAAACTTATGTTGCCTTGTAGAATCGGTACAGAAATGAATCCAATATTCCATTGGATCGAATTGTGACATGTGATGAAAAGTGGATTCCTTACGATAACCGTAAGAGAAAAATGCAATGGCTGACCTCAGGTCAAACGCCGCAACAGTGTCCTAAATCAAAGCTTACCACTGTTTGGTGGTCTCTTCATGGTATTATTCACTATAGCTTTCTCAGGTCTGGTCAAACAATAACAGCAGATGTTTACCGTACCGAACATCGAACAAGGGCGAAACTGACAGTTAAACTACTCCAACTCGTGAATCGATCTTCACCATTATTGCTCCATTAACGCAAGACCTCACACTGCACGAGAAACCGTTGTAACTCTAAAGGAGCTGCAGTTAGAAGCCATACCTCATCCTCCGTACTCACCAAATCTTGCTCCAACGCATTAACTTTTTTTTGTGATTTGGACAATTTTCAGCGTAATAAGGAGTTAAGGCATAAATAAACTTCCGTTTAGATGGCAGCTATGTATAGATAATGAGGGTAAATATTTCGATTAAATAAATATGGTACATTTTAGAAAAAACTAATTTTAATTTTTCAGTATACATCAACAATTTTATACTTTAACTCCTAATATTATAAATGCGAATATGAGTTTGCTTGTTTGTTTGCTACGTTTTCACGCCTTAACTACTAGACTAATCATAATGAAATTTCGCATACACGTAGGCAGGGTTACAGAATAGGACAAAAAAGTAATGTGACTAACCTAACAGGGTAGGTTAGTTTAGTAACATTACTTTTTTTTACATACAGTTACGTGAGCGATGCCGCGGGCCAAATCTAGTGCAGTCTATTAGTATGTATATATAAATAAGTACAATTTCTCTTTGTTAAGCACATTACGCAGCGCTAATTTAGGTGTAGTTAAAACGATCACGTAGCCGCCATTGTACGATACAATCTGTTTACTAGACCTTAAAGCACTAGATGCATCCGATACACTACTAATCTCTATGCTTCATCGGCATTACATTGTACATTTCTATAGAAATACGGCATTCTTACTGCCTTCGTGGCACTGACGTAGAGAATGCGATTGACATGCTGTCACAGATTCGATTACCAAGTGGTGCACAGTGTTATTGGGTTTCTCTCTCAAGGGTTTCTTAGTAACATGCCCGGCAGACGGTAGTAAGGTTGCTATTAAGGGTGACCTGAAACCATAGCCAACCAAATGTGGGTTTTATCTATCTACCACTTAAATACACGGTAAAATAGACGTCAGACTATGTATTTTCGCTATAATATATTAATATTAGTCTATTGTATAAACTATTCCACTATTAGGCAGGGGCCTCTCCTTCTTATTAGAAAATTAAGGCCCCTAGTCCAACATGCTGGCCCTGTGCGACTTGGCAGACTTCACAGATCTTACGAATTTTCCCTTCACCGTTATACCAAGCGATAATAAACTATTTAAGACGTACATAACTTTGAAAGTCAAATGTACGTGCCTTGGGATCGAACTCGAAACATCTGCGTGGCAGATCGCTGATTCTAGGCTATCGTCAACATCTTATGACCGAATATGCAGCGTAAGCGCTCGACTGATATTTTCTGTGGGGTATTCCAATGGTTTAGCCCTGTAACTACTCGCTGTTCGCTATATAAGTATTAAACTCAATATAACAGTAAATAGTATATCAACGGTATTTGCATCAAAAGTCAATTAAATTTAGTCACACGTTCTGTTTGTCATACGCCGATCAACATAAGCTATTATGAGCCTCAGCTTTCGATAAAATATAATAAAACGGTCAACATTGTAAGTTTTAACCGTGTAATACAAATATTAACAACGCAACGAAATATTTTCGTCGACGATTAAAGCATATTCGTTCACTAGTACCAACCAGTGATCGAATATACAATTAATCGGATTTTTTTTTAAGTAAATTAACATATTCAATCGACGACGTCTACATTATCAATGATGATATTGAAAACTGTAAGCCTACCATGTAAATGCCGAAGTATCGTGCCGACTATTCGTCCTACGAGTAACATTTATGCCAAAAATCGTCCTGTATTTTGGTACGTGTCCTCTTGATTGTCTAAACTCTAAATAGCTCTATGCAGTCGAACAACAGTGTAATGGCATTATGAAAGAAAAAAATCCGAAGAATCCAAATCAAGTTCATTTCGTTCGGTTTGAAATTTGAGATAGACAGTGTTATGTTAGATCTACTGGATTCTGACAAAGAAAGTACAATCTTAATCTTCCTGACACACTTTTGTATGTCAGGTACGTAGAAGTTAGGGATACTGGCATAGTAAGCAGAAATCTAATAATAAATGAACTTGTTATTAACTTAGTACTTAACTAAAAGGACTCTTCAGGATACTGATACAATAACTAAGAAGCTAATTACTGATATGGAATTCCGAACATAATAAAATTTGTTTGTAATAAAGTATATTTATAGAATACGCATCCCTAGTACACAATAAATTGTGCAAGACTAATGGTATTTTTATTTCGTTTTAATTATTTGTTTGCAATATGATCCAAGAATTGTTGTAAACTCTTCTTCTCCCTAGCCTTTATTATTCCCAAGTAACTTGGAGTCGGCTTTTCTAGTCTAACCGGATTTGACTGTATATCAGTTTTTACACGGAGCGGCTGCCACCTGACCTCCGCAACCCGAAGGCTAACGATATCCTAAGTTTAGACCAGTGTCAGGATATTATGGGGCACTAACTTCCCAGAGAACCTTCCCACTGAGAATTGTTGTAAACTATCCAGCAATAATTCTTTTGAAGCATTTATTTTCACTATATGGATAGCGTAATAGTAGCCTCGCCAGTGCCACCGCGCCGAGCGTCGTGGATTCGAATCCCAAACGGGACAAAAATTGGTGTGATCCTCAAATGGTTGTTCCGAGTCTGGACCTTCTTTGTGTCCGTTTTTTTAATATTTGTTAAGTCCGCCGCGATACAGGAACGAATCCTAGTGCTAGACTTTGAAAGAAGGAAAAATATATCATCAATACTTTGTGCCTAACATGTAACCACACCTGAATTTCATACGCTGTATTTAAACTAGCTTATCTATCGTATTAGCTATAGTAAATTAAGTGAAATTATTCATTTCAGTTTCAATAACTACTGTCTCTTCCTTCCTTCGGTAAGTAAAATAACTTTAACGTTAGGGATAATTCTAACGTCAAAAGAACTCTCCAAACTTTGAAACAAATGACTTACCTTTATCTATTGTTTCAAACTTCATTCTGACCTTTTGGTAACTGTAGATCACACAATGCCAGTGTCATCGCGCGCAGGGACTGAATCTGAAACTGTCCTGTCCTTTCCAATTCAGAGATACACGTGCTATTCCATTTATATCATGAAAATATATATCCGAAACATCGGGCTAAACGAAAAGAAAATACAATAACGTTTCTTTTAATTTCATTCCTAGAATAACACTACTCTGTTGTCCGGACTACTTCATGAAAGAGTTAAGGACAATCAAAAGATTATGTACCATTGAAATTCAGGACGAATTTTGAATGAAAGTGATTCACGGTACGAATAATCGGTCCGAATCTTCGGCATTTACGTTTCATGTTAGGCCTACATAATTATATACAGTACCTACGTACTGTATATAATTAACTGATACATACAACATAGTTTCACGGCGCTATCCCCGAACAGAGGCAGTTATATATTACACCCTCATTTTGCTAACTGTGATTTAAATTTCACGTAGATAATACGGGGTAAACCTACTGATCGACTGACCGGTAGCAGACACCGGTCGCAGACTTTGTGAGGCTATTGAGTACGTATGGACAGAAAAATCCAATAACATTTTGCTCGGGCATCGATGCGGAGTCAGCACAACAATCGCATTCACCATCGCTGTGCCCTTGAGGCAATCCAAGTAGAAAAAGCCTCGAATTTAAATTTGAAGATTCTTTACTTTCTTAATAATAGTACAAATTGCAATTAATAAGTCAACTTATAAACTTAATTTATATATAATTTCTGTGTAATGACTAATGAGCATGTATTATATAATTTACTAGCTGTCCCGACAGACGATGTCCTATACAGGCGAAAAGAAAAAAAACACCAAATCTAAACCATCCTCAAATCCACTTTAACACACACAAAAAAATTCATTCAAATCGGTCCAGCCGTTTAGGAGGAGTTCACTGTCAACATACATACAGAAGAATTATATACCTATATAAAATATATTTTGCTTATATAATTAACAAAATTTTATTATAATTTTGAAGTACTAAAGTAATATATAATATCATTTTAAGATTATATTTGACTTTAAGGAGTTTGGATCAGACTAGTCAATAAAACTATAATATTCTACTACAAATAATTACTGGCACATGGCCGCGTTAATTCTCTTACGTAGTACTTAAGTATGTTTCTCACGATCTAATGTTTAATAAATGTATAGACAGTGGCAAAGTTCGCCGGGTAAACACTTCACTAACTAAGTATTATGTGTCCATTTAAGCGGATAATAATCGAATTAGCTGAACCCCAGGCGCTAAGGACATTACACTAGCGTATATAAAAGCTACAAGTATTTCTATAAAATTTATTGCAAAGGTTAGTACAAAATCTTTCTATCTTTCTACATTCATATGTATAACAAAATAAAAACTATGACAGATAAAAGTAAATTGCTAAATAAATTCAAAATTTATTGTGTCTGACCATCAGTGTGTCGCTGTGGCTCAATAGGTGTAATAATGACATAATTAACAATTGTAATATATGTATCAAATCAACACTTCAATTAATTGCTATACCTACATTAAAACCAGGATTACTTCTTTAAAATAGCAAGGTAATGAGCGTGGTATTGAGACACACACACACATAGACACCCATGACACACACATACACACTCAAACAAAAGTAAAAGTTTTTACAGGGTCGGTAACGCGCAAGTGATGCCTCTGGTGTCGCAGGCGTCGATAGGCTACGGTGACCACTTACCATCCGGTGAGCCGTAAGTTTGTTTGCCACTTTAGCTGTGTAAAAATTCAAAGCAATCTATATATACACACATACACACGTACATAAATACTAATTTGTTAAACTATACAAATAAATATGAATGTGTTCTTCTTCAGAAAATAAACATTTATTACTTATCCATGTTTCTTAAACGTCCTTTGTTAGAAAAATTGCATTGTGGAAATTGTTGGCAGATATTTGATGATATAAAGGTATCATATCGACGCACGGTAAGACAATCACCTTGACGTGAAACAAAGGAACATGCTACTGCTAAAAGTAAGACGATAAATCTATACGCTCTGAGATTGTTTGGATAATAAAACATTCGCTGTGCGTGTAGCAAACAATCGTTTAATATTGGTATAGTATTAAGAGTATGAAAAGATGTATACTCTAACTATTATTACAAATGCGAATGTTTTTTATGTTTATTACGATTTCTCACCTTCACTACTCGATTGATCATTATGAAATCTCATACACGTCAGGGGTACAGAAAAGGACATAGCGTACCTTTCATCCAGAATAAATAGTTTTCGAGCTAACAAAGCTGCGGGCAAAAGCTAGAAATAATATAGATAACTTTATAAATGTATATAGATAACAAGTGAGAAACGGCAATGAATTGCCGTAAATCTTAGAGTTCGAAAAAATGGAACACATGACATTGAGGTCAGAAGTCAAAGGTCATAGTCATTTCGGGGTATATTGACTATGTTGACCGCGAGTCTCTAGCCCTTACGGTTCTCGAGTTGAAAGTTGTAAAACAGACAGACGGGCAAAGCTATTATATAAGAGTTTTTTCGAACTCTAAAAATAGTAGTAGAGATTCGCCGATTTCAGCAAGAATGGGCTGGCTCGACCGGGGAAGGACAACCCTCACACAGAATATCGACGTGAAATAGCAGTATTCTTACTGTTGTGTTTCGTACAGTGGGTAAAAGTGCCGGAGGCCCAATCACCCTCTTTCCCCCTTCCCGCTCCTTCCTTTTCTCTTCTTTCTTTCCGAATGAGTCAGCAACGCGCAAGTGATGCCTCTGGTGTTCCATAGGCTACGGTGACCACTTACCATCAGGTGGGCCGTATGCTTGCTTGCCAACTTAGAACAAAAAAATTGCTGTTCCTTATAAGCGCTTTAATTAAGAGCGACGGTAAAGAAATGGTATTTTATTTAATTTCTTGTGTGTTTCTTTACGTTGAGAAAATTTTAAAAGGTTGGGTAAATCAAAATCAGAATCAACAATAAATTTATTCAAGTTAGGTTACAAGGTAACACTTATGAACGTCAAATTTCTGTGAATTTACCTTTACACTTTATCGGTTGAGTAAAAATTGGCAAACCGTGGCAATACTAAAACTGTTATTGAAAGTACAGGGCAACGTCTGTTGGATCAGCTAGCTCTCTATAAAAACAAAACTGCTATATATATGTACATACATAGTCTCACAACTATATCCCCGTAGAGGTTGGTAGATATGTACAGGCATATGTGTATTTCACTCACATTACGTCAAGTACATTCTTAAATCTCACGTAACAGGAAGTCTATTGCCGCTTACCAAGCACAGTTGGCTTCGTGCTGCTACTAAAAATTGATTAAAAGTATAACACAATAAAAAGTTGAAGGAATACATTGCAAGGAAACCTGCAAGTTTGAGTGTTCACCGTTACGTTCTCGGCAATATGTCGAGTCTGCCAACCGGCACTGGATCAGTGTAGTAAAGTGGACTATGACACGACTTATACCGGGCAGATGCCCGTACCCAGTAGTGGGACATTTGCGGAACAGAACCGAATGACAGCAGTTACGTACACTCCCGCTGCACCACCGAGGCCATAACTATTATTTCTAAACTAATATTATAAGGAGGAAAAATTAGATTTTTGTTTGTTTGTTTGTAAGGGATTTTCTCCAAAACTACACAATCGATTTTCAAAAATTCTTTCACCATTTGAAAGCTGATCTACTTTTACGCGAGCGAAGGCGCGAGTAAAAACTAGTATTAAATAAATTATAAGACAAGCGTCTCAAAGATCCGAGACCTCTGCAGTGCAGACAGTCCAAGGGTCACTATATCGCTACTACACATTAGCATAATAATAAGTACATTAATTAAATTAAGCTTCATTGAGAGTCAAGAACAGCAACTTTAATTAATTTAGTCTATTCTATCTAAGTTTTCTGATTATTATTCTGTTATTAAGAAGGCTGCCTCGGTGGCGCAGCGGTAATGATAGCGACTGCTGCCTCAGGTTCGATGCCTGGTTTGGCTACATTGTTATTGTGTTTTTGTTAGTAGCAATTAGGTCTGGATTTATGCCTGGTAAAAAGGCAATATAGGCAACCTAGAAGGCGGTGTATTGCTGTAACGTAATAGATTACGTGAAACCTGAAAACATATATTTATACAAATAAATAAAATTGAAGTGTCTATTTGTAATGTCAAAATTACAGCGTTTTATTATATACTTATAAAAATATAAATGGTAAGAATATCAAAAATAAATCCTTGTAGCCTCTCTTTCTGTTTGTTCCGGCTAATCTCTGAAACGGCTGGACCGATTTTGACGGGACTTTCACTGGCAGATAGAAATATTATAAGGAGTAACTCCGGTTACCTTTATTTTAGAAAAACAATTTTTGTTTAATTCCACGCAGATGAAGTCGCGGATAACATCTAGTACATTATAATAATGGCAGCCTTATATTATACTGTCCCACTGTTGGGCAAGGGCCTTTTCTCAGTGTGAGAAAGATTAGGCACACCTGAAAAGATAGCTCGCACAATATAACACTCATCTACCTAACCCATCGGGCGTAAGCGAGAGATTATGTATATATATATGTAATATCAATATGAACATAGCGAACCAACGTGAATACTGCAATCGAAATGACCAGGTCATGCCGTTAATTTAATTGTTAATGTCACGCACTATAATCGTTATGCAAGTATTTCCTCAACCAATTAGCCGCATTGATCGCAGGCAAGCATTAAGCAAATTAGTTGACGAGCCGATACACTATAACATAGTAATATTATTATATTGAACATTTAATCATTTCTTCAGTAAACAAAGCTTTACGTATAGATGTGTCTTCACAAAACTCAGATCACTGTTCCGCCTGAAAGAGTCCACAGCAAGTAGAGTGAGCATATATATTTTTGTTGCTGACAGCATTACATTTACATGTTAAACAAACTCAGTGTACGATTTCCAATATGAATGAGCGAGATAGACCTGTAAAGGTCTGATGTCAGGTTAGCATTGTGTGTCAGATGGCAACCAAATGTTCATAATCCAATTTTTTGTTTCAATGACGTTGGCTGCTTAATGAATATATAATGTGTTACAGCCTTCACATACATTCAAACAACGGACACAAAGAGCACTCAGGCTTGAAACAAATACACAAATTAATTTTAGTCCCATGTTAGGCTAGTAGGTCTCGCCATTGCTATTGCGCCGCGTATGGTGGATCCACTACACAAAATTGCAATGGTGTGACGACTAAGCCATCCGTGAAGTTAATACTTATGCATAGTATGATGCATTTATGATTTACATCTTTACTAGAGTATATTTCTACTTCATTATAAAATCAAAAATTCAAAATAAATTTAATCAAGTTAGGTTACAAGGTAACACTTATGAATATCAAAGATACACGTAATTTTTTTCTGTGAATTTCCATTTACTGCCACGTTCAGCAAAGCAAGGGTGTAGGGCTCATGAGAAGAATGGGCAAGAAACTCATAGCCACTCTTTTTAAACGCCAAGTATAGTTCCATTTATGTGTCTATATCCAAATCCAAAGTGACAAAATATGGTATACGTCTAATATATTTATTTCGTTAATCCTAGCTGATATTAGTAATGCGAATGTGAGTTTATTTGTTACACTTTCAAGCCTTAACGACGCAACCAATCATTATTAAAATTTTGCATACACATTGTCAGGGGTACAGAAAAATACATAGAGTACCTTGCATCCAGAAAATAGGCACTGTTATTAACCTAACCTAACCTACATATACGTGAGCGAAGCCACGCGCACAATATAGTAAATAATAGTTGTATACAGCTTTAAACATCTACGTTTACAAAGTTTTGGAACAGATGGTTACTTAGCATTGACAATTTTAATGGAACTTTATGCCGTATACAGGGTGTCTGGTAATTAATGGATAACCTAGAAATGTCTTATAGTGGAACTGACGGCCGTTCAGAAAAAATATGAAAAAATCTATCCTAACTACTACCTGAGATATGTGTTTTTTTTTAATTACCATGTGTAACTTTCTTGTATACTACGACCATAAATGAAACCTTAAACACTAATTATGCTAATAGATAGACACTCAAAACTATGCTATGCTATAATAGCTTGTACTTTTTAATATATATATACATATATTTTTTTATTCATTTTTCTGAACGGCCTTCAGTTCTACTATAAGACATTTCAAGGTTATCCATTAATTACCGGACACCGTGTATATCTTATTGAGGGTAATTACATCTAAATAATATTATATAATTATAGCAATTTACTTTCTTTGCTATCTTAATTGTCTTCTATATAATGAGAGTGAATAAAGCACGAGATAAGGCGGTATCGTAAGTCATGTCGAGTCTTGTGAAAATCTCTAGTGTATCAAATTAAAGTTACATTGCAATATCACGATATAATGAGTACAACGCCGCTGAAACTCAACAACCTTAAACAATTCACATGCGATGTTTTAAAATACTTACGTGGAATATTAAATTAGGCCAGCGCTGGTATACGTGCACTCAAGTGTTCTACCGTCCTAATACTGCTGTAACTATCTATACAGTTAATAACTATTGAAGAGGAGCGATAGCTCAGTGGGGAGACCAACAGACTGTAATGCCAGAGGATTTCGGGTTTGAACCCACGTCACACACCTATGACTTTCGGAAGTTATGACTTTTCGAAATTATGTGCATATTGATTGACAATTATCACCTGCTTCGTGCCTCGGCACGGCAAGCCGTCGGTTCCGGCTGCCATGGACATCTATGGCAGTCGTTATTGGGGAAGTCGACACACAAGATCCCACTGAGACAAAGTGTCGCCGGTCTGTACTCACTGGCCCCACACAAGATAAGATAAGATAATAACTATTATATTACAAAAGTTTGTGAAGAGGCTAAAGGTTTGTATGTTTGTCACTACATCATCATCACGTAACTGTTAAACCGGTTTGGAGGAAACTTGATACACAGATAGCCTATCCCCTGAAATAACACATATTATAAGATGGTTACTTTTATCCCATTTCGCGTTTCCGCGGGTTTCACGTGGCAGAAACCACGGGCACTTGTATATTCTAAAAGATAATTGTATAAATATACGTCATGAACTGTAACAGAAATTGATTTGACGATGATTTTAATTCAAGTTGATAGTCTCTTTATGACTCCTGCAACATTTTTTTTATCCTGACCAGGCTAGCATATAACCACGATCGCATCTGATGTTTAGCGACGATGTGTTCGATGCTGAGCCACGCTTGCCTAAATCGCTTGTAACTGTAAATGCCTATTCACTCGCGATTTAGAGACGCCTTAGATATTACCATATGATTACATAAAAACCATTGTGAGTTATATGAATATGTGTTATCCTTGATATTTTACAAATGACCTATGAGCGTGTTATGAATTACTGAATATTATATATATATATAAATATATATATATATATATATTTTTAGGTTAAGAAGCCGGATTTTATTAAAAAAAAAGACAATCGAGTACCACAATGTACAATAATTTATTCTTATATTTCAATTCAAGCTAATTTTAACACTACTAGCAGAATAATAAAATAATATCAAACAAACAGCCGTTAATTACACCAAATAATTAAACACAAGCAAACAGAATACAACGACTCACTGTAAATAGCGCCGACACCCCACGACAACCTTGTCGTACGAAAGCCAACCAACAAATGATCTGTCCGGCGAAATAACCCCACTTTTATAATAATCGTGAGATGACGTCACTAAATTCAGTGAATTATCCTTTATTATCCTAACAATATATATAAGAAAATAAAAACTTTTTTTTCGAAGCGGACGGAATACTGCAACTTGTAATACGCCCGAATCCCACGACGCGGCTATCCCTATCTAGCGGAGTTCGGTATTGTCAACCTTTTGCAGTTACATTAGTTAGGTTTAAAGATCCGAGTGTGCTCCCTCCCCAATTTTTAGTGTTAGGCAATGTTTAACGGAATAAGGTCTATTTGTGTGCCAAATTTCATCCTCATACGTTCGTCCACTAAAACGCCATTGGCTAACAAACGTCCAGAAATCTTCACACACTTTTCCATTTTAATATTAGTAGGATAACACCCGTTGTGAGTGAGGTGAGACATTCAAATACTCTTTCTTTTGCGACGTTTAATACCTTTTAAATTGAATTTATTAATGGTATTACTTTAGAAGCGGGATGTAAAAATGGCGCCTAAGGCGTTCGGCGCTCCTCTGACAATGGCGGCAGCTGTAACGAGCCCTGACGCGCAGGAATCTCGCCTAGGGCACCGGTAGTGCTAACACCAGCACTGATTTATTTAGTCTATTGTAATTAAAATACAGTACCATTATTCAACTGATGTGTATCTACAATGCCTTCATTGAATGCGTGTACTACAGGCATAAGAACCTCCTTAGCGACTTAGTTTGATACGGAGAAGTTATGCGATGACAAAGATATTTCATGTCACTATAATGTCCTCCAGACCGAATTTTGTTCACGACAGCCAATCTTAACGGAGACTGGCCATCTGGGCAAGCGATATTATAGTGCACAAATATGTGCGCAAACACAAGTGCACTCTCTGTTCCCTAACTCTTATGATCCGATAGGACGGTAATCCGACATGACTGGAGAGAGATCAGGCGAAGAACCAATGGCTTTACGTGCTTTCTAGAGAACGGGGTGTCGAAAACTGCTGTCTTACTAACTCCGGGCTGCTATTGAGATTTTATAACAGAAAACCCAATAAGTTTGTTTTGGACCGACCTGGGACTCGAACCCGAGACCTCATGCAGAGCAGTTGCATTCACTACCGCTGCACCACGGAGGTAATTATATATATATATAGTTCCTATATACATTAATTTTGACACTTACGTCCAGTTTCACCACGATCAAGTAAAAGTTATCCGAAAGATAAATCGCATGCTGTTTCACTCTTGTTAGGTCAAAGAAAAGAGATGGCGAGGCTTTTCTATGATAGATAAATGCTATTTAGAGGTGGTGGAACAGGCCCTTAATCTAAGAAAATTTGTCAATACTTAACTGTTTGTAGCTAAAGCAACGCGTTTATTGATATAGGATCCGGGCTGAACTCTTTTGAATTTGTTTGTTAATATTAATCCAAGAAGCCTAATTAAAAAAAAGCGTTGTATAGGCAATCTTGAAATATTGTATCGTTGTTATTTAACGAAATAGAGACTTTACTACAAATAATATGGTCTATTCTGAACATATATTAATACGTCATTGGTATGTACATAAGTTTAGAATAAATACTACAATTAAAACAACAAATTAACATAACTAGCGGTCGCCTAGTTGTCGAAATTCGACCACAATTGATTTAAATTTCAAGTTTGGTAGTTATCAAGGTTTTATTGTCTGGAACTATAAACCTTATAATCACATTTCATTTAGATTTCACCAAGGCTATACAGGTTAATTTACGTACCTAAAAAAATTCTCGTCTTGCTACTTTGTTTTATTTTTCTATATTACATATAAATATGTAAATATATTATAATATAAATAAATCATTCCAGTCCGCCCAAAGATGCATGTAAGATTTTGCTGATATATGTAATTATATATTGATACATGTAACCATGGTTACGACGAATAGTACTACATCAGCCGAACAACTATCAGCCAAACTACTACGAACGCGATTCGACTGCGTATGTCAAATGCATGGTTGTGTGCGTGTAGTGTTTTCATTAATTTAATGTACGGTATTTCTATTGCATATTTTATATAAATATTAGGATTCGCCACTCCTTCTCCATATAATCTTTAACTGTGCCAAATTTCATACTCAAATACATTTGTTTGGATACACTGAATTTTATATTTAGTGTTTGTTTCATGTAAATGAATAATCATTTCATTAACATTTATTTGTCTTATAAAAGACAAATAAATATTTTGATATGCGTTTAGACACGTAGAATAGTTTAAGCAGTATTTATATTTAATGGCACGACATGCATTTACTTCAAAAGAAAATTAAAGTACCTGCCTTTTAGAATTTTCCTCCCTTGTGAAGTGGACGTCGGCGTCTTATACTTTTGTCTTTAAAGGTAGGCAACTATGTAAGCTGACTATAACACGACGCTACTTAAAAGAAAAGCAAGTTCCTTTGTAGCTTATTAAAAATAATTATTAGTCTACCACCAAATTACTTTTTAATATTCACGCTGTCATTTCAGGTTGAACGTACAATTGACAGGCTTTTAAGCTAAAGGTAGACAACTAAATAGGTATCTGAAAATCAGATTATTATGCTTGTTCTTGGCGAAACGACTGGAATACTAAACCTGTATATCATATGGTTGATTGGTACAGATAAGAGAGGTAAATGCTTCTTTGTGGTTACCTTTCCAGTCTATAATTGAGAAGAGTTTTAAAACTAAACGAGCTACTGTCTCGTGAACTCTTTTGCCCATTCTCTGTGCAAGGGGTTAATGTGGATCTTTTGCTTACGCTACTTGTTTTCATATTCATTAAACCTAGTTCTAAAATTAATTAAGTAAACGGTTTTAAGCTTATATTATACTCTCGTATATCCAGACTTGTTGTATATTTAAGGTACATCTACAATTATTTGATATCCAACTGTAAATCTACTGTAGAACAAATCTGTGCAAGACTGCAATCCAGAAAATAAATGTGGGAGCATTTGCAACGTACGCTACATTAGACTCGAAGATTGAACTAAATTTAACAGAGTTATGTCGTTAAAGCCTTATGTAAAGTAAGGACCTAAAATAAAACGTTTGTAAACAACACGCTAAGCACTCTAGAAAAAAAATATTTATTTGATAATACGGGATTTTAACAATAAAGCAACCTGATATAATATTTGTAATGCTGGCGTCCTACTAAAAGAATGTTATGTAATATGTAATGTTAGGGCTTAATGTCTTGCTAGTTAGCAGAGGGTAGAGTGGGAATCACCGCGATCCTGCATATACTGTACCTTTAGGTACATTTAGATTAGGCTATTCACCTAATTACAATTTCATCGCTGTATGGGACTAGCATTGTTGAGACAGTCGACCGTATGCGCAGCACAATTTCAAACAGTATTCACTAACGCCTTTGCTTATACATGTTGACAAAATTTAGGCGTTTAACGCTGTTGTTTCTTTTTTGTGTGTTATATTTGTTGGCTTGAGATGGCCTTGACAACTTTCGGGCACGCCACAATCGTGGCGGTAAGATCCGTTTTTGAGGAGTGGCTGTAGAGGCGGCATTGCGCCCTCACTTTCCGGCTGACACAGGTAATGACTGGCCATGGTTGTTTTGGCCGGTTCCTGTGTCGTATAGGCCGGCAAGATACGCCCGGTTGTCACCACTGCGGCGACTGCCGCGACGTTGTTGAGAACACGGCGCTGCACACTTTGGCGAATTGTCCCGCCTGGGCATCGCAACACCGTGAATTGATCGCGGCAGTCGGATTAGTTGCCCTCTCACTCCCGGCCGTAGTTCAGTCTATGGTCCGGAGTGAGAGGTCGTGGAACGCCGTCGCCTCCTTCTGTGCGGAAGTGACTTCCATCAAGGAGGCGGCACACCGGGAGAGGGACGCTTAAACCCTCTCCCCAACCGCAGAGCCGGGCGCCGAAGGGCGCGAGATGACCTCCAGTCACCCTGAGTTTTGACCTGGTGGTGGGCTTTGTGGGCCTGCCCGCCATCCGATCAGCACCAGGTCCGAGAGGCGGCGTGCGTGTTCCCACGCGCGCTTCTGTATCGTGTATCCGTCCCCCCCTCAGGCGACAGCAGGGATAAAATTAGTGGTGCCCCATTGGGCACCTTTGGCAGATCTGTTTGTGTAGTGGCCTGCCGTTTCATACGGTGGGCCGAAGGTGGCGGTGAGTCCGACATAACCCCTCCGCTCGCCTCCGCGGAGGGGTATGCGCCAATGCATTACCTCACGTAAAGAAAAAAAAAAAGAAGGCCTTGACAACTTTACGCGAACTATGGGTGAGTGCAGAAGGCTTCCCACCTGTTAAGTGGATTGTTTGTAAGACGATTAGCTAAATATCCGTTAAGTAGTTATTTTGCAATTTAATCTAATAAAACGCCTCTATGAAAATATGTTTGTAATTAAAAATCTTATAAAATGAGCCTTGTGTATTGATATCCATATATTTATACTTGTTTAGAAATGTGTAGTCGCGCGTTTCTAAGTAATCTCACGGCTATCTAAGCCTAGAAAGCCGGTGTGGTGTAGGAGCTGTGTGAAAAGCAGTGTCAAATAATAGGATTTATCATCAACGCAGCGGCACCGTACACAAGACTATTAGCACTGCATGTAATACCGGCTGTGGCCATAGGCTGACTGGTTCCATTATGTGAACCATAGGCGGGATTAATTCCCGTTACAAATAATATGTACCTATACGAACAAATCTAAACTAGCGAATATATTCGTATAATAATTCTTCTGTATGTGTGTGTCACTGAACTGCTCCTAGACGGCTGGATCGATTGAGATGAAAGTAATCGTTGGATAATAGGAATATGTAGAAAAGCGAGAGGGTGGCTTTTGCCCTGTAGTGAGACAATACAGGCTGAAAATAACAATTATAATTGTTGGATGGCTTAGAATCGTAATTACTTGGTAGGTGGCGCTGCGATTAGGTTGCGAGCCAATGTTCAAGTAGGACAACATCTGTTAGATTCGCTTGTAGGTATGTACATATACATACATATAATTTTAATGTAACACAAAAAGTTATTACTGCATGCTATTGTTACAATATAAATATAGTTGAGGCGATATCGGCAGTTTGGTAATCGTTCTACCAGAATTTGTTCTAGTCATGGTTAGATTATAAAAAAACATAGCAATTGATCGCTAGCGTAGTTTATATTGTATTTTTCTACCTAGCTTTGATTATTCATCATCATACTTTTTCCAGTTGTTTTGTGTTATACTGCTAATCAGCGCTGCAAAATTTCTACTTTTATGGTCATCTTCACAATCTTTAATATGTCATCTTCACAATCTTTATTAACCCCTAAGGGTCCATCTATTAGCCGCGACGACAGATCACTCGTATTGATGTCAAATAATTACTTGCATTCTATGCAATTCCAGGATACGATAGTCATTTAAAACTTCATTCTCTGGAGAAACAACTACTTCTATATTGAAATTCGTAATACACTTACAAGCAACCAAAAAACATGATCGAAAACTACAGGCCTATCTCTACGCTGTGCGTATTCGCTAAAATGTTAGAAAATTCAAAAATGCCGCCCTCAAACGGAGTTTTAGTGAACACCAGCACGGCTTTTTAAGGGGTCGGTCTACTACATCCAATCTTGTTCTGTGTTTTGATTTTGTATCCAAATTTATGTCACAAGAATTCCAAGTCGATGTCATATACACCGATTACAGTAAATGCTTCGATAGAATAGATCATACAATCTTGATGCGGAATCTTATGAGTATGGGCGTTGGAGGTAATTTGTTCCGGTGGTTTACATCGTATGTGAAAAACAGATGTCAAACTGTAGTGCTAAATGTTTACACATCTAGAGGCACACTTACAATTAATATTCCTTCGGGTGTCCCTCAAGGTTCATTGTTAGGACCTTTGTTGTTTAATATATACGTCAATGACATAAGTAACTGCTTCATAACTTCTAAAATTATTTTATATCCTGATGACTTGAAAATAATGGGGCAGATAAATACAATTCATGACGCAAATCAACCAGAGGAAGATCTCAATAGATTTCAGGCGTATTGAATAACAAATAAACTAGATGCTACATGTGTTCCTTTACACGTAAACCCAGCCCAATAAATCAGGTTTATTAATTATTAGATATCCCATTGACGAGAGTTAGTAACATCAAAAAATATGGGATTACTTTGGACTCAAAATTATTATTTGACACATGTCATATTGACAATATTGTAAGTAAAGCCTCCAAAGCGCTTGGGTTCATATTTCGAATCTCGAACGACTTTAAAAACATTAAAACAATAAAAATACTTTACTGTTCCTTCGTTCGCAGTGACCTAGAATACTGTTCACAAGTGTGGAATCCTAAATATAATATCTACATTGATAGAATGGAGCGCATTCAAAAAAGGTTTTTAGGATGTAGGTATACAATATCGTTGCAGTTGCTACCTACCTAATTATCTACTTACATTAATTATCAGCCGATGCACTAGTTGAGAGAAGAAAAATAACGGACTTGTCATTTTTATTTAACATTATGAAGCTCTACTCGTGGCAGTTCTTATATCGGACAGACCAAACGTACAATTGCTGAAAGGGTCAAGGAACATATTACAGCTGTTTAGAAACGGATACTAAACAGGTCTGCTGTAGCAGTTTGCTGGAGTCTGGACCAAACCACTGGATAGAATTACATAAACCACAGGTTTTATACATCGATTGTCACTATTACTCCAGGATAGTACGTGAAGCTGTTGAAATTAGGAAATAACGCAATTTCAACCGGGAGGATGGATACCGTTTGTCTACATCTTGGAATCCAGTCATTAACAAATGAAAACGTCGCCGCAGTGACTTAGGTCGTAAGTGTGTTGACGTCGTTAGTGTCGTGTGTCGAAACCGTGCTAATATAAATAATTATGACCAAGTGAGGGTAGTTGCCGAAACACGCACTTCTCGAAGGCGCCGCTGAGCTCACATCAGTCAATCCAACTACGATCGATGCAAGTCGGCCAAAACGTCTGGCAATCAATAGGTATTTATTAACTTTCAAATACTTTACCGCGAGTAAGACCGTTACCTAGCATTATATTAAGTATGTATACAAATCGCGATAGTCTAAAAATGTTTATTCAGATACAATGATTATTTTTCCTTTATGGATCCCTGTAAATTACCTTTTAATGTAGTACGTAACCGTTTGCAACCGTGTTTTTACAGAAAATGGAAGTGTTTTTATAGTAGATAGATAAAACAAAAAAGAAATATAATTATTCCAAAGATTTTTGTTTGTTTTGTATTTTTGTATTTTTTTTTTGTGTTTCTACTATGGCGCCATCAGCAAAGCCAATAAGAAGTATTATCAAATATTACCATACCGAGAGACCAGAGTTAACTGAGAAAATAATTACATACATATAAGAAAATAGATAGCCTGTGATATGTTTCACTCATATTTCCCAAATAAGTTTTAAAGTCCCACGTGATGGGAAGCGAGCCAATTGCCGTTGACCGGCCACAGTTGCAGAGTTTGTGCTGCCACCGAAAAACTTTCCAATGAAACTTTGCTTGACCCAGGAATTGGACACGAGATCTGGTGCCCAGCAGTCGCATTCACTACCCACCGCTGGTATGTCATAGTTATATATTATTATATCAGCTCTATATTAAATTGTCCTACTGTTAGGCATGGGCCTCTTCTCAGTGTGAGAACGGTTACGCTATTATCTACGCTGGCTCAGTGCGTGTTGATAGACTTCACGTATCTTTGAGAACTTTACGAAGAACTCTCAGACATGCAGATTTCCCAATGATGTTTTCTTTCACCGTTAATGCGAGCGATAAATAACTGTTTAATTCGCCTTATTGCTTATACCTACCGTCTATTTAGGTGTAACGTACCTTTAGGTGCTATGTTTCATAATGTAAGCTATGTTTATACATAAATATTACAACATGGCTCATTGAATTTCCTATTTCGTATACAAAACATCGAGGCAGTTTTGTAAACTTAGTTTTTAATCAGTAACGTGATAAGGAAAGCTAAACAGCACCATAAAGTATTAATGGCAATCAGTTTCAAAACCGCAATGGCACATTTAAGATACCTCCTACTCACAAGTTTAGTTCTATTTTTTCCAACAGAACATGTAAGTATATTTTACTATTACTACTGATACTTTACCTAAACTAGTAATGTGCTTCGAAAAGCTGGTGTTCAACCTATTTTATTCTTTTAATTGCATACCAGAAGACGAATTCTCGTCATAAAATATGTTTAAAATCAAAATCAAGCCAAGACAAAGTCAAAAATTATGTATTTATTTTAGGTTGCAACTTGTGGTCGACAAAGGTTAATTAGTATTTTCTGAATTTACTTTTATCTTAGTTGCTACGTTCAGGCAAAGGGTTGAGCCTATCAGAACACATCTGCAAAAACTTACGATCACTCTATTAAATATAGAGTTCCATCTAATATTGAGAACTAAAATGCAATCGTAGTTAGCAATAGGTTAGGACGATATGGGTGCTATACACAAGTAATATAATTAAATAAATGCGATAAGTGTGTTTGTAATTTAGTCATATTTTACGCAGCAGGTAAAGTGGCAACGAATCGATAATTTGTTTGCATAGCTAGAGCCTTGTATATGGAAAATTGTTCTATGGTCTCTTCTCTCTAGCCTTTAATTATTCCCAAGTCACTTAGGGTCGCCTTTTCTAGTCTAACCGGATTTGACTGGATATCAGTTTTACACGGAGCGGCTGCCACCTGACCTCCGCAACCCGAAGACTAACGATACCCTAAGGCTAGACCAGTGTCAGGATAATATAGGACACTGACTTCCCAATAACGACTGCCATAGATGTTCATGGCAGCCGGGACCGACGGCTTAACGTGCTCTTCCAGGCACGGAGCAGGCGATGATTGTCAATCAATACGCACATAATTTCGAAAAGTCATATAAGTTCTGAAAGTCAGTGGTGTGCGACGTGGGTTCGAATCCGAGACCCTCTGCATTGAAGTCTGTTGGTCACCCCACCGAGCTATCGCTGCTCCATTCATTCATTGCTCGCTGAAAATTGTTCTATGGTACCTACATATAGCTATTTCCTAAAACCAAGCGCGTGGAGTCGTCTCAATAATATCACACTAGCATTTAGACTGCTTCCGTGGGGCAGTAGAAGGGCATACGAGTGCTATGCATCCCCATGCATAGCATTCTCATCATTCCCGGGTCAGCGAGTAGCACCATGGAGCCTCATTCGGTGCACTCTATACAGCAGAAAGCTGCGCCCATATTACGTCGACTGATAAATTATGGGCACAATGCACTACCGGTGTCCATACTATATACTGCTCTATATACTGCTATATATACTGCCATATATACTGCTCTGTATATATTTATATTTTATTGTGTAAAAGAAATACAAATAAAAATATTTTTGTTTGTTTCTTTCTTTTTTCTTTCTTTGCCGTTATGCGTCAGCCAAAATACAGGCCCTTGCCTACTTTAATGCACAGTCTCAGTACTTTTAGTCAAAGACATACTGTATAGTGTCTAACAACAATGTATTCACTGTGAATGTGTTTTCCTTTGTGTCAATTAAACATTTTTGATACACTTTTGCCCACCCTTTCAGGGTTATAGCAGTCAAAATATGTACGTAATATTATTAATGAGGAATTGGGTTTGTAGCTTTAATCTTTCATGCGGCAACTGAATCATATGTTTTTACATAAAGATAGTTAATGGACCGGAGAGTAAAATAAGCTAGCTTTATACTCCCGTATGATTACTATTTTCTTGAAACCACGGTCATGAAACCACGGTCATGAAACTACGGTTTAATATTAGTATATTATTATAAATGTGAAATTGTATTCATCAGTCTATACTTCTCTTACGAAACAACAGGTTGATTTAATTTATTGCATAGAGAGATTTTGAAGAGAGATTTTTTTTCAACACATGCTACTTTGTATCTACAAAAATGCACGGTTCCTCTTGACAGTTGCTTTTCCGTAAAGCCACGGGATAAGAAGGATAGACAGTTAAATAACTCAATGTCAACTAATATTGCAGTCTACCGCATTGGTATCGTTAGCGCATGCGCGAATCTGATAGCATGGATGGCTAAGGAATTTCAGTGGACGCCTCACTATAGCCACTGCGCCGAACGTTGAGGTTCGATCCTCACACCAGACAGCAATTTGTGTGATCGACAAATAATTGTTCCAAATTAGGAGGTGCTTTGTCTCCGTTGTTGAAATGTTTATAAAGTCACCCGCGAAACAAGACTCAACTCAACAACAAACACAAAAAATAATCAATGTCAAAACAATTATTTGTGAATAACATCAACGACAATAACTTTGTCTCACTGAGGTGTCGATCCCACAATATTCGGCGTTATCTTACGTCGTAGTGATATGCGCACTTAAAATATTGCACCATCCATGCAGAAAGTCTTTTTACTAAGGTTCCAAAATTGTTTACGATATGCTAATATTGTACATTCTCTTTAAGTATTTCGGTATTCAAAGGCCTTATATAAGCACACATAGACCTACACATTTAGGTACAACATACATACAGGGACACTTGTTTATTCACAAACAGACCGGCGTGTGCCACTACATTTCACCAGTTTATGTAGTTTCAAGTTCTACAAATTAGCGAGTGAACCTATTGTCGTCCAGAATATTACTAGTCTCTGAGTTGCTATTGTGAATCTCTTTACAGCAAAACCTAATAACACTTTGCCTGAGTTTATTGCTCACTTTGAACTGTTTTCATAGCGACAGTACATGCGCTGAACTCTCGCTAACTTAAGGACGGCAAAGTAAGATCGCTCGAGCTCTGACGTTAGGTAACTTAAAGTGCTATTGTTGTAAGAAAACAATTCGCTTAACTTAAGGTTAAACAAGGGTTTACTCGCCCGCATTGCACTCTTAACTTCTTTGCTTATACTACAGACAGATTAAAAAAGCAATACCACTTGAACAGAATTATGAAGGTTTTGATGTTGGTTGATAATCTTACTTGTTTAATCGTTGGTCCCGTGGCTTTAGTATGCGCTATGTGTGCGTGCATGCGTGATTTCCCAGGTTCGATGTTCACATCGCGCAGAATTGTATTCCTCGTATAAGGCATATTATCTAGTAATTAAAATTAGGCACAAATTATTTTTTTTCTGTCATGCTGTAAATAAGGCTCTGTTTATTTGATGACTAATATTATAATTATTAAATATTCAGGTATATGTAATTTACTTTAACAAAAATAGAATATACAAAACTACAATAATATCTTTTACTTTATAATTTTTATATTTAAATTCTAGGCTACTTCCAGATGAAGTACAGAAAATCTAGTATCGTACCAATCAGGCACATATTTGCTTAAAAAACACAATTTATTTTATAAAACGACCTATGTATCTAATAAAACTAGTGATTATTTCATTTTAAATGCAGTGCAAAATAGTTGTGTACTCGAGCTTACCTGCTACTTCCGCTACTAGTTCATATCATTATGGTAACAGTAGATTAGTTGACCCTTTTTTAATTCAGTCTCACTACTGAGCAGGGGCCTTCCGGTAAGAGTAGGATTAGGTCATTGTTCACCACTCTGGTACAGCGCAGGCTGTCAGAGTTTACATACCTTTGGTTTTTTTTTATACATCTTAGGTGGCAAACAAGCATACTGTCCACCTGATGGTAAGTGGTCACCGTAGCCTATGGACGCCTGCAATACCAGAGGCTTCACTTGCGCGTTGCCGATCGTTTAGGAAAAATAGGAAGTGGGAAAGAGAAGGAGCGGGAAGGGGAAAAGAGGGTGACAGGACCTCCGGCACTCTCACTCATCAAACGAAACACAACAGTAGGAACACTGCTATTTCATGTCGATATTCTGTGAGAGGGTAGTACATCCCCGGTCGAGCCGACCGATTCATGCTGATATCAGCGAGGCTCTACTACTCTAAAAATCGATAACATCATGTTGAATCCTCGGACACAAAGATTTCTTCACGACATTATCATTCACTGATAAAAGTTGCCCCAACCTCAAAATTCTACAATACGTGTTGTGATCGAACTCAACGTCTTCTCATTCGAAAACCATTGCTGTCACGATAATAGATAGTGCCACCTATTTGATATACTATGAAAACGGTTCTATACACGTTAGTAATTATTGAAAGGTAAAATCTACATATTTATTGGCCGACTTTTCGACCGAGTCCATCAGTCGTGGTCATGGGTTAACTAGTACTCAGCGGCGCCTTCGTGAAGTGCGGGCTTTGACAACTACCCTCACTTGGTTGTTTTTATTTATGTTTACATTGTATCTACAAAGCAAACATAAAAAATTACTTTAATAAATATCTATTTATTACCTTTATATAATTACCAATGCAATTAAGACCCGTTGTATAATATTATATTAAGTACAAACCGTAAAAGTTTAAAAACGTTCATCTACTTTATCATTACACCAGGTTTCCCCGCAGTTTCACCCACGTTTATGATTATTGCTCCGCTCCAGTAGCTTGTAGCGTGACGATAAATGAATAGTAACAGTAGGTACTTTTACTGGATGAAAAGTGGTTATGTCCTTATCTGTTCCCCAAACAATGTGTATGCATAATTTCATGATGATCTGTCGAGTAGTTAAGGCCTGAAAGAGTAACAAACAAACACAGATTCACATTTATAGTATTAGTTAGGATGTTCCTTCATGGTTAAGAAACTTTCTAAGGGTGAAAGAATTTTCAAATCGTTTCCTAAATTTTGAGCTGATTGTTGTTGTAGATTTGTTAAAACAAATATACAAATCTTGCGTCTTTATAAAATTAGTAAGTATAGATAATACTGGTTCCTTTTTTCAAAACTCATAGGTAACTTAAAAAGCCTCATAAAAGTGACATATATTAATCATTAAGTTTACTTTTGAAAGCGAACATAAATGGTCATGGCTGCATTTCAATTAAGCAATATTCAACAATAACGAAGCGCAAGGTTTTCTATATTAATATTATAAAGAGTAGTGTGGGTAACCTCTGGAACTATTGAGACTGATTCAAAACCAAAATCACAATATATATATTTATTCATTTAGGTCACAAAGTACCTAACACTTACATATAAACGTACACTTACTACTACTAACTATAATATGTTATATATTAAAAGCCTCATTATACCTAAATAATATGGACTATGATTGAATAACATACCACACAGGGAAAGCCACGACCAAAATACGAGTATTATCAAAAAATTATTACTTTTATATATTTTAGACGACATTTTCCCGTTGGTATTAACAGACACTAAAAAAATATATATTAATTCACTCGATGTAGCTTGTCACAGATTAAGGATTTTAATGGATTCGTATTTCTAAGGGCGGAATTTATATTAATATAACTATAAAAATGCGCGTATTAATAATAACATTGCTTTAACTAACTAATTATATTTGTATTCATTTCATAATTAAATAGCTTTAACATTTTGTTTGATAATAAAATATTTACAGAGGTAAATAAGTAAGTACATAAAACATAAAAAAAAAACTGAAGTAAAGTGAACTATTCGAAGCGTTGACAATAATTTGGATGCGTTAATATATTATACGTGCCTTATTATATTTATTGATTGATTACATTAGTAACGTATCAGCAATGAGCAAATACAGATCAGTCGATGCGAATCGACAAAAAATATAGTCAATATCACCATGACTCATTTACGTGACGTCATCAAAGCGTATTTCGAATATTTAATTATAATTTGAGTAATGATCTATGGCAACAACTTGATAAACACTCTGATGCGGGATCACAGCTTTCAAATATTAAATATTTCAACACCCAGCTTCGGTAAAACTGTTTGTGGATTACAAAAATTATTGTTTCGCGTGGGGGGTCGAACCCATAACACTTGGCGCTGTGGCAACGGCGAAGCGATCACTCAAGCCACAACGCCATCCGTTCATATAAAAGAAGAGAAACGAACAATGTATTCCTACATTTTGTCATTCTGTCATTATATATACAAAATGACACTTTGTAGAGACACGCGTTAATAACGTAAATTATTATAGGATACCGCCGAGCGATTAGTCAGCTTTCCTTTTCGTCACACAATTGGTTCGCTCAACGCCCCAATACGTCGCTTTCATGTGCCTTTACCGATTTCCATGCGTACCCATGTCTACTTCAATACGTCCTTTACTACGCGTAAAACCCTACACATAGTCCCTCCTGATTGACAGCCGGATCAGCAGACTTACTCTTGAGACTGATGCCGATCGATTGCAATCGGACTTTAGATGTATCGATGCGACACTAGTGCAAAATTATTAGTAACTAACTATAGTAACAGATAGTTATTTTTATATGGGTATACTTTATTGATTGAATTTTCAATAATTATGAGTACGTACTGTTTTCATTCAATAATGTTTTATATCTAATTTAAAGCTTTCAATTAAATTTATTAATTCCTTTATTTATATTATACTAGCTTTTGCTCGCGGCTTCTCTTGCATAAAAGTAGTTTTGGTTAAGTTTTGTTAGTAACAGAACTTTTTTTTAATAAAGTGTAGACTATGTTACTCGGTGATAATATATATTTCTGCTGGGGAAAGAATTGTATCATGCGTTTTGTATATTTTGATTTAAATACTTTCTCTTTATATTATTAGTATAGATAGCTATGGTAGGCAGGTATGGCTGTAGTTGTTTAAGTGGTTCCCTCCCCGCTTCCACTACGCTGGGTGTTGTCAGTTCGATGCCCACACGGGAAATTGAGTTTTCTTTTTTTATATATATTCATTATCTATAACATCCACAAATTGTTGTGCCAAGGCTGGGTGTTCTTTGATTGTTCTTATAGTCCACTGCTACATTCACTATTATTAGTTCGGGTATTACCTAAAAAAGCAGCAAAGATTGATAATAATATAAAGGCAATAAATAAAATCACGCACAACAAGATTTTTACTAATTTGCATCGGTCCGTATAAATAATATAAAAAGTAGTGGAACATAATAGTTCAAATATCTAAAACGCACACGTAAATCTGATTAAAATTCAAAGCTTGACTATAAAGCTTTGTGACTATAAAATTTGGATAAAAGAGAAAGGTTTTATTGAATAGCCTGTGCACTCCCCTATATTTCAAATTTAGACCTTACAAAAAGTATTGAAAGCGGTTCATCGGTTTAGCGTAAACACGAATTCAAACAGATACTTTCACATCTTGCAAAAGTATGCATAGAATTAGTTTGGTTCGATATATTTAACTACGAGAATATTGGCATCAAAATAACTAACTACTCGGATGGCGTAATGGTCTAAGTGGTCGCCTCGCCACAGACACTAACCCGAGAGTTGTAGGTTCGAATCCCACACGGGAAAATAAATTGTGTGATCCACAAATGGTTATTCGGAATATGGATGTTCTTTGTGTCCGTTGCTTGAATGTTTGAAGTCTCCCGCGATACAGTAATTATTCCTAGTGCGGGAGTTATCTTTTTATAAATTAAAAGAAGAAAAATAATTGATCAATTTTATGTAATAAAGTTTATAGGTTCTCGTAGCTATTTTTAAAGATTCTTTATGTTTTTATACCAAGCATACAAACGATGACAAGGTATGGTCCAAAAATTCCTAATAATTTCTTTTAATGTAGTACAATTCCTTAAATTATTTATATAGATTCCTTGTGTACGTTGTCAGAATTTTTATAAATTCCTCGTCTGCACAGAAATTATTCCGAGACCAAGAGTAGCTTTAAAAAGTAACTTAATTATATCGCAGTTTTGTTAAGTACAACAAACATAGAAATAGTGTTATTGCTATGTGATCCATTGGTTCTAAAAGCGTTTAGTTTAAAGTTAAAATCTGTTCAGATATGATTCTCTTAAATTTTAATTCAATTGAATCCACACCTACAGCTTAGCTAGATCACCAATAACTTTTGAGTGTATTCATATGACCAAATTTAAATGAATACTAGCCTATTGATTTGCAGCGGCACGCCGGCGGCCAAACACAATAAGTTTTCAATTATATCAGGCATTCCAATAATTGACAGGATAATAATGACTGCAATAATCCACATATAAAACATGTGCGTTTTCTTTAGAACTTCCATATATGTATTTATTTATGTTGTGGTCAATGAACATGACTATGCTTCTCATTCCAACCCTAAAGTTTCTTGCCGAACGGTGATGCTTAAGACGACGATCACACCTTTGATAATGCTGACACTGACAGATGCAGGCAGCTAGTCCACTAGCCACGATCATGACATATCCTTTTCCTTTCATTCACTGCCTACTTTACTTTCATGGCCACTCATCAATTTTACTATTATACTGCACTTCTTCAAAGTGTCCTTATCTTAATGTTTTGAAGAGTGATCGCCAAGGAATTTTCATTACAGCCACATTCACACACATCCTGCTAAGAAAACGAAGTAAAGACGATAATTCCTAAAGAAAAAGGAATTATCGTCCATTACCAACAAACTTAGTTAATTATGTAGTAACATAGCAGTATTCTACGTTTTATATATTTGCACATCGATTTCTAAACAGATACACTCATTTAAAATGATCGAATTTGATTCAATAATTGGCTTTTAATATGTTTTAATCAATATTTGTACTTCTTCGTCTTTTATATCAACATAAACTGTATATATCCGATCTACTGTCAATTTGCCACTCTTCTACTGATCGTCGTCCTAAGAACTCACGCAGACTTGTTCACCGCTCACATAATTTCTCATTGTATTAGCTAATAATAATTGAAAATGAAGAAGATGTCAGTTTAAGTGCAGCGAAGTGAAGTGATGGAAGAGGACCGATATTAGTTACACTCCATTAGTAGCCGGATGAGTCACCGCGCGTCATTTTATATCACGTTTTGAAACATTATTTTACATTCCAAGGCTTATTTTTCTCTAAGCCTCTCTCTCTCTGTATCGTGGGGTCCTATACAAACATTGAAACAACGAACAAAAGTACACATTGATTTTTTCAGATTTGACTCTCTAAAATTTTAATTTAATTATGTCCTCATCGGCAGCTTAGCTGTATCGCGGAGTTCTTTACAAGCATTGAAACAACGCACAAATATTTGTGTTCTATGGGATTCGAACCCAAACTCTCGGGGTAGTAGCAATTTTGAGGCGATCACTTAAACCCCTACGCCGTTACGTAGTAAATTCAATGTTTTAATTTGTCCATAGAATGTCGTTGATTGTGTGATTTATTTATTTATTATTTGAGATGCCAACATTCTTTTACACCGTTACATGTATTGTAGACATATAAGTAAGATATTATAAGTGTAATAAATTAAGTCAAACACAACATGCAAATAATAAACATAGTTTAACTAATTGTATGCACTAAATCTAAAAGAAAGCACAGTTCAGTTTTAGTGAGTTTTCTCTTAGAAATGTCTTTATAGGTTTAGGATTATGGCAATGTGCTCGGTTAATATAAATAATAATATCATACGATTTAAAACATAGCCCTTGGAAGTGTAGTAAATGCACCTTTTACTATTGTTCAGAAATATATCTATTAGGTTGTGGATCTATATGAGTAGTAGAGCCTCGCTGATTTCAGCATGAATGGGCCGGCTCGACCGGGGAAGTATTACCCTCTCACAGAATATCGACGTGAAATAGCAGTGTTCCTACTAATGTGTTTCGTTTGGTAAATGAGAGTGTCGGACGCCCTAGGCTACGGTGACCACTTACCTTCAGGCTTCAGGCCCGTATGCTTGTTTGCCACCTTAATAGTATAAAAAATAGAAAATGTTAAATAAATTGTTTAATTTAAGATCAGGAAGTTTACAAGTTACTCACTAAAGTTTTACTTTAATAAACTATTACAAATATAAGCAAACTTTATTTAACTAAATCAGATTGTAGGTGTTTACAATAATTCTCGTATCCAGTTTTACTGAATGGGTATCGAAATGCTAAAGGCTATTATTAATTGGATAATCTTTAGTATATTGATCATTTTCACTCATTTGTTTGATTACTTAGTTTCTGATCGAATCTCACTCGTTTTACTTTTCTCTTTCTGGTTGAAAATTACCTTATATCTTATACTGTACCACTGCCGACTTATATACAAAAAATTTATGATGATCGGTCCAATAATCAAGGCATAAGAAACAGACAAACTTTTATTCGCATTAATAATATTAGTTATGATTTCAAAGCCCACATTCTTATAGGTATACAAAATATTTGCCCCGCATGAAAATCTATGACTTTTCATTAAACAACTATTAAGAGTTAGTCCTCTATATGACCTCAAAACATGACCGCACTTTACTGTTACACGTTGTAGAAGTAGCAAACTGAAATTGTTAACACATATATAAAACGGTTACCGTAATAAAATAAAGGTTGTAAACCGTTACGCTTTCTTTAGAGGTCGAATCCAATTTGAAAAGTCATTTCAATTGTGTGGAATGTCAGATAAATAAGTTTATTTTGTTTGGGCTGTTGTCAATTTGTTTTATACGTGCCTAACCTATACTTAAAATTTAACCTATATGCGACCAAAACTATAAGGATACCTCGGCTCGTCGGCTTAACATAAGCTTAACTTATGTGATTTGACTGCACGAATGGTTTAACGGTTTAGGTAGTTGCCTAACTCGGTACTCGGTAGTCGTCCCGTGTGGGTTCAAACCCCACACGGGACAAAACTTTGTTTGATGCACAAATAGTTGTTACGAGTTTGAACGTTCTTTGTGTCCGTTGTTTGATTGTTTGTAAAGTCTCATAGGCATTAATGTAAGTGCGGGAGATGTCTTTTTAAAAGACACATCAGTCGCGCAGTAAACGCACGTCTTTGCTAATATGCATCAAAAGAAGCAACATCCCACCTTTATTTTGCTCTTGTAACCGAACTTGAGAAGGAACTTTTTAGGGTTTCGTACCCAAACAGGGCCAATGGGACCACATTACTAAGCCTCCGTTGTCCGTCCGTCCATCTATCTATCAGCGAGCTGTATTTTATAAACCATAATAGATTAAATGTTGAAATTTTCACAGTGTGTATTTCTGTAGTCGATATAAGAACAAAATAATAAAAAAGAACATAGAGTTATATCTTGTTCAATAGTATGGAACCTCTACTGTTGGAGTCCTACTTGTACTTGGCTGATATTTCAAACTTATACTGCGATGTTATATTGTATCAGCCCTGTATTATTCCCGCTGCTGGGCACGGGCCTCTTCTCAGTGTGAGAAGGTTTCCTCGCGATGTTTACCTGCACCAGTAAAGCGAACCACAACTAACTATTTAATACGCACGTAACTTTAAAAAGTCAGAGATGCGCGCCTTGGGTTCGATCTCGGGAACTCGGCGTGGCAGTCCAACGATCTTGCGATGTTACTTGAACCAATTTGCAAATAAATATATCCGAACTAATATAATATATATACTATGAATTAATATTATATATATATGAGTCTTTTTGTAATGCTTTCGCGTCTTAACTAGTCGACCGATCATCATAAAATTTCGCATGCACGTTGTTAGGGGGACAGAAAAGGACAAAATATACCTTTCATATAGAAAAAGTACTGTTATTAACATAACCTAACCTAATTCTACGTTTACGCGAGCGATGCCGTGGGCAAAATCTAGTTTCGTAACGTTTGAAATTTTACTTAAGTTTACAATGTACACATATGTGTTAAGCTTCTTTTGCATACTTGTATAGCGATTTGTAATTTACCACAAATTAAATTAAATTAAGTATAAACGCACAGAACTTAATAAATTAATACCGGATGACTTTAAAATATATGTATCCACTACGTCGTTTAATCTATACCTACAGCCGCTTTATTCCTCATTAAAAGTTTTCAAGGAAAAGAAAAGTTAATTTAAGAAGACACTGTACCCATTATAAAGTATTCCTAATTGACCGATTATCATGATAACCTTTTAAATTTGTTCTATTGAATTTGTAAAAGTTTTTACAGTGACTTAATGTCTTTACAGTGGATATAACCTTGTTTATCATACTTGTTGTTAAATAAATGCAAGATTTTATATAATTAGGCCGGTTCCTACATTTAGTGAATGAGACGTTTTAGCGACGGCCGATCAGTTAAATTCGGACATTTTCGTTATAAAATATGTGACAAAAATGTTTTATCCGTAAGCAAAACGACTCATTACTTGAATGTAAGAACCGGGCCTATGTACTAACGGAATGTCAATCAATTCCCTTGAAGTATATAGGACTTCCAAAGTATTTATGAACAACACATGACATTTAGATTGATACTGTGTAGCTTTGAATGTTAAAATTGAATTCTAAGCTTCCAATAAAATCGTGCTTCTTTCACAGCGAAGTCTCTATCGATTTCAGACCAATTAAAATTATCTGAGATGCAGGTTACGTGTGTACCTTAACCTCCTGAGTACTGAAGTTCTAAATTTAGAACAACCAAAAAAATAAAATATTTTTCCGAAGTGTATCGATTTAGCATCAAATTTTTTACGTGAAAAGAAACGTTGTCATTTTAAGTTCATTTTAAAAAAGTGTCTCCCTGATCTGTCACTTCTGTCAAACTGATCATGGCGTCGCAACAACGACAGCGGCGTGCGTCGGGTCGACGGGGTAAGTAAATCCATTTCAATCATATTTTTTATGCATACTGTTAGTTTTTTGGAGTTTGTAAAGGCTAACTAATGTGCGTACTGAAACTACTCACAATTATTTCACCGATTTACTCAAATAACCTCACTCCATGATTCGATTTCTATCGATGTCCTTAATTTAGTACATGAGGTTCCTAAACAGTAATGTTGTAATTTAGTATGTCCTTATTTTAGAACTTTCGTTCTTAGATATTGTTTACTTTTTTGTTTCAGTTTTATATGAAGATGAAATTCTTGACGAGCTAGACAGAAGTGAGGGTGATTTTAGTGCTTCTGATGATGACGACGTATATGAGCCACCTGAAGTATTGCCCGATTCTAATTCTGATAGCTGTGACAGCTCTGATTCAGAAAAATCAACCCAACTCCTTGATGATGGTCGATTATTAACAACACCACCACATTCGTCACCAACGCTTTCAACATCTTCATTTATTCGAGGACATTGGGAGTCCAGAGCAATAAGAGTGCAATCTTCACGTAGAGATGCAAGAGGTAGAGGGCGTTTGATGCGAGTACGGGGAAGAGGTAGGATTGTGCAAGGTAACAATCAAAATAGTAATACTTGGACAGGAGTCTTTAATCCAACCATACACAACTTACTTTCTCCTAATTATCTTCAAAGAGATTTTAATAATTTTGAAATGTTTCAATATTTTGAAGACTACATAGATGACAACATATTAGAGAAAATGGTGACAAAGACTAACCAAACAGAGATGATGAAGACTCAAAAGAATCTTGGGCTCACATTGAGCGAATTGAAGGTATTCTTCGGAATTAATATGGTCATGGCCAGTATTGGCTATCCTAAAATCAAAATGTATTGGGAGAAAGCTTGGCGACTTCCAATAGTGGCAGATAATATGACCCGTGACAGATTCTTTATGATAAGAACTAGGTTGAAAGTTGTCTTTGATAACGATGTCTCAGACAGTCAACGTGCATTCGACAAAATCTGGAAAGTTAGACCTCTGTTTGATCGAATCTGTGAAGGATGTCACGTCCAACAAAAGTCCGAGCATCTCTCGATGGACGAGATGATTATACCATTCTCAGGTCAGTGTGGTATTAGGCAGTACTGTCCCAATAAGCCCAATCCCGTTGGTTTAAAAGTTTTTGTTTTGGCCAACCCTAACGGATGTATTTGTGACATGAAGGTATACGAGGGAGCAACAACGTTTCCAGGTTTTGATGGTTTCAGTTTAGGAGATTCTGCAATTTTGTACTTGACAAGGGCATTAGTTCCAGGTCACTATTTATACTTTGATCGCTACTTCATATCTATAAAGTTGATGCAAGAACTAACCCAACGTGGTTTCAATGCTACAGGAACTATTATGAAGAATCGTGTGCCTCGCGACTGTGTCATGACACCTGACAATGAGTTCTCAAAACTGAGTCGTGGAACTACCGAAGTTCGTGTTTCCCAAGATGGGAAAATTGCTGTTACGAAATGGTTAGACAATAAGGCTGTTTTACTAATGTCAACTTGTTTAACTGACACAAATGTTGACACATGTAAGCGTTGGAATAAAATTACTAAAAGATATGTTCAAGTTCCACGCCCAGAAGTTATCAAAATGTACAACACCAATATGGGCGGTGTTGATTTGGCAGACAGAATGATAGCGGTTTGCCCGATACGGGCGCGAACTCGTAAGTGGACTATCAGGTTTATTTTTCAAATGATTGACATTGCTGTGTCAAACTCTTGGATTACATATCGTGAGCAACGTAAGCTTCAGAATGACCCCTTGCATAAAATACCTCAGCTGCGTGAGTACAAGTTAAAGTTAGGCTTTAAATTGATAGAGGAAAACTCACTATCCTTAGCTGAAGAAGAATCATGTGATGAACATTTAGATCTACCTAATCAGCAAAAAAAAAGGCGAGTTACAATAAAGCCCTTGCCAACTCTGCAAAAGAGAACATCTAATGCACGGCATATGCCACAATTCACAAAAAAGCAGCAGAGATGTCGCAAGGAAGGCTGCAATAAGAAAACGACAGCCAAGTGCCGTTTTTGTCGTGTCTACTTATGTTTGTGTAGCTCTAGGAATTGTTTTGCTCAATTCCATGGGTGTACCGCTGATTCCGATTCAGAGTAAATATTAATTTAAGATCTCTATCATGTAAAATTGTAAGACTGATTAAAGTTAAGCAAAACAAAAATTATTTCATCAAGAAGATAAGTGAAGTAAAGTAATTAGTTTGTTAAGTTTTTGATATTTGTATGTTATTACTGTTTTTCTTTCAAAAATTTGTAAAGGGTTGTGATTAGATACCAAAGTAAAAATAATTTACGTTTCAAATATAACCCGCTTATGGAGCAAAGAATGATTATTTCAAATAAATATGTGTTTCAATATAACTTGTTTCATTTGATATAAGAAACGAATATCCTAATTTAAGTACATCAAAAATTCATGACCATAGTTGTATAAAACTAATGTCCTAAATACAGAACATCGCGAAAAATCTGTTTTCCATGTATTATGATTTTTATTTTATTTTTCCTAGCATCTGTATCATGAAAATATATAATGTTGCAAAAATCAAGGCAATATACCACAATATCATACCCTCGGACTCAGGAGGTTAATACCTTAGTTGAATTTGTAAGAACTTATCTGCCTGATATTGCTTTAAACAATCAAATACCTTAGTATCTGTTTGTTTAACTACATCAGGAAGAAGTATTTATACAATTATATCGGCTACTCGTTACCTAGATTAATATGTAAAAGAGTATATATGTAGATTAGAGCTGACGTTTTTCATCGGCGGGTAACTTTATATATATTTTATGCAAAACCTGTCTCAACGCTACATTTAACACTTCATAAAGTATAATCTGGTGATTGCTAAAAGCAGCCCATACTTTTATACATGTTTTGTAATTATTTCTGTGTGAGAGAGAAAATAAACCATTATTATTATTATTATTTTGTTTTGCGTTAATTTTCTCGCGCTAAACGGAGATAAAACTGATGGCACGGGCCTAAGCCAAATGTACATCAGCAATAGGTTGTGATTGAGTTGTGAACAGAGTAGCTGTGTGTGTTACAGAGTGTGAGTTATCTGATGCACATTGTAGAAATTTCCTTACCATTCTGCAAGTGTTTAGTATGACTGCTTTTTGTAGCAGGCAGTAGGTCGAAGGTGGTAGTTTTAGAGTTTTGAGTGATTGGAGTAGTTGTTTGGGTATGACTCCAGTTATTATTATACATAGTCGCTCTGGACAATTCCTACAGAAAAGCTTCATACAAATATCTGCTATCCAGTCAGAAAACAAAAACGCCACAATATTGTTGTATTATTCTGCCGTTATAAAAAAAAGGACGTATCTACCGGAAAATCTCATTTTTTATTAATATACAGGCAGTTGCGTCTTTTTAACTGATATCAAATACGTAAAATCACTATTTCTATAAAAAATATAAGTACTTCTTTTTTCCTTATGACTGTAGTAGATATTGTCTAGGTTTACTGGTTACGGTTAATGTAGCAATTTAAGCAATATTTAAACTTTGCAAATACTTTATATTAATTTTGTGTTACTGCTTCGTTGGCTCAGCAGGTAATGCGAATGTTATTCATAAGGCCCTGGGTTCGATTCCCGATTTGGCCAGTGTCATTGGATTTTGCTATCTAGAAATTTTGGCAACGAGAATAGGCTTGCACACCTAAAATATGAGCGTGACACAAAATGTGTTTAATACACCTCTGCGTAACCATTCGAGGATAAAAGCATGAAGCAATGTAATAGTAAACTATAAAGCTTACAAAATCACAGATACAGTGTGTTTTTGATTGAAAGCTTCACATTTTCGTCTGTACGTACCCAAAACTTACAAATAATCCTTCTTAATCACATAATCCGTTTGAACTTTTCAGTTATGCAAGATAGTTTTGCCACACAAACTGCGGTATTTAGAGAACATGTTGAACGCTGAAGTTGTGGCCAAAGCTGCGAAGATACGACAACAAATGGAAGCTAACCCCAACATTCAAGATTCTGACAAAGGTTGGCCGCTACTTCTATCACAATTACAAGCCGACGACAAAAGTGTCAAGAAGTTCGCATACAATCCATACAATTTTAGACGCTTACCAAATTTCAAATAACATTGTGAATATTAGCTATAGTATACATTATTATCCCACTTGCAAATGAGAATTATTGAACGTGTAAATTTCTGTTTCCTTCAATTGAATTGTAAAAGACATATCAAATATTGCAAATATCGACAACACTTACGAGTAAACTGGGTCTAATCTTTTATATAAGAAACACTTAGATTTAATTAAAAGTTATGCAACATAAAACGAAGTTTTTATTTATCTTAGTTTATTAAAAAGAAACCGTGAAAATGATTCTGCAACTGGCTCGTTGGCTGAGTTCGAAGCCCGAGTCTAGCAATCTGTTATTGGGTTTTCTCGGATGAATATTCTATCAGCATCACATGCTATCGGCACAGAATCTATCAAATCAACCGGTAAGCAAGAGATTCGCGTATAGTACCCTAAAAACGTGTTGTCAAAAAGTAAGTGATTTTATTTATTTATTTATCTCCTAAAATAATTTACAATTAAAAAGAAACAGGGTATCCAGTATAAAACCAGATTGTAACTCAAAGTACATATGTGTGGACAGATTCTCTCCTGTCCATCCCCTTTTCTATACTAATATTATAAAGAGCAAAGATTTGACTTCTTGTTTGTTTGATTTGTAAAGGCTTAATTCAAAAACTATTCAACCGATTTAAAAATTCTTACACCTTTAGAAACCTATATTATCAGCGAGTAACAATGGCTATATATTTTAAAAAAGTACTGTTTCTAACATAACCTTACCCACTTTTATGGTAGCGAAAGCTAGTGGTATAAATTCGTGAGTCTATGTATGTATAGGTAAATATAAGTACGAAGTAATGGCATACATGGCTCGTATATTCTCATTGAAAGAATACCCTCTTAGGAGAAATGAAAATTTAGCACCCGATTTCAACCAGCACAAGGAATAGCGACGAATGTTTTAACTTAAAACGGAAATAAATATACGGATTTGGTAACAGTAAATAATGGTATCTTACACGATCCTTCCTATAAATAACGGCTCTTACCATTTTAAGCGGTTCGTCCACAACAATAGATGTAGCGACCTTCAAGAGCAATCCAATCTATACCTACTTCGCTGATATCAATAGATTGTAGTGGCACCCTGGCCAGAGTACCCAATCTACCTCCTATTGTAGCTGCCGTAGAATGCTGCCGGCTAAACTAGGAACGTAGATATTTTGAATCAATCGCAGTCGAGAAACGTTAAGGTTTGCTGTGGTATATACTTGCAATATGGTTTGTATGGTGTGTATTCCTATCAGGGATGTTGCGGATGCAGATATTTTGACATCCGGAAATGCGGATGCGGCTATTTAAAGGCTCACATACGCGAATGCTGATGCAGATGCGGATGTCCAAATCGATGCGGAAGCTTCGCAATTGCGGATGTTGATGAAAATTGTGCATCTTATTTAATAAAAAGTATCTAATATCACCTCAAGCCTGTTTTGCATAGGTTCATAAATTTAGCTATACCATTTTCTAGTGTTTCTTGATTCTCATTTCACATGAAGAATCATCGTCACAACCTGCGATATATCTGAATCCACATTATCATCCGCGTTGATTATTGCGGATGTGTATGCGGATGCAGATGTCCAAATTGACGGAAGCTCCTAAATAACGGATGCGGATGCGAATATTCGCAACATCCCCAATTCCTATTTACTGAAAAAAGTTCCTGTATCACAAAGGCTTTTAAAACACGGATTGAGAATAAATATTTGTAGATTTCACAAACTTAACCCGTGGTCCCATACTAGGATGCAACGGAACTGCCAAGGCGGCCATTTAAACCTACGCCATCTATGCAGTCATATGCGTGTATTTATAAGTGATATGAGGTAGATACCTCAACCGTGACGATTAGTATTAAAACACGGCAAAGAGAATGCGTGTCTGGTCAGCCCGGGTTCTTCCACTTTGATAGCGAAATTTGGCTTTATCAAATAAGCATACTCTTTTTCACATGCATAGCACTTACTGCTTTCTTTTGAAATGTATGTACTATTTTTATAAAATAGAGACTCTTATTAAAGCAATAAGTTTTCCGAGCCTGGCGGCAGCCAATCTTTAAGGAGACTGGCCATATGCACAGGAGATATTGTAGTGCACAAGCGTGTGTGCAAACACAAGTGCACTCTCTGTTCCCTAACTCTCATGATGCGATGGGACGGTAAACCGACGCGACCGGAGAGAGATTAGGCGCAGGACCAACAGCTTTACGTGCTTTCCGAGGCACAAGGGTGTCTAACACCGCCAACTTACTAACTCCGGGCTGCTATTGAGATTTATTAACAGAAAAATCCCATACAATTTTTTGGCCCGACCCTGGATTCGAATTCTAGACCTCATGCACAGCAGTCGCATTCACTACCGCTGCGCCACGGAGGCAGCTCTTTTTATACAAAGAGTACCAAACTACTTATTACAAAATTATTGCATTATATTAGTATAGATATAAATGATATAATACACTCTGCAAAATATGCACAATATGTACTACTTAATTAAGTAACTAAAACGTTTAATATTTTACCTGGCATTCATATTATGGCGACAGGCTATTTCCTCTATACCGAGGAACCAAAAAAAATTGCTAGCGAAATGTGACATGAGACATGAGACTACGTACCTATATAATGTATAAATAATATAAAATGCCGATTATTTCGATACGTCTAAGCAGACAAAGGACAACACCTGAAATTCCTATACTATGAACATAATATAATTTGCCATAGACTGATACAAATCTTCCTATCAAATGCCAAGGCCTAGGCCAGTCTACTGAACATGCGAAATTTGATAATTTACCCAGTAACCATTCCGACTGTAACTATACCGAACTGTTGTAAACTGAGTAGGTATACTGAACGATAACTAAAATCACGTCTTGAGAAAGCAATGTCTCAAGGTTAACGAGACTTACATGTAGGTACCTATATTATACATACGTGTGTAGTTGATTATATTAAATGATGCAAGCAACGCAGCTTCCTTTCGTAAGCGAAGTTGACAAATTAAAGTTTTAAAATCTTCGTAACATGACGTACGTAAAAAATTAAAAAGTTACCTTTTCAAGCACTTGTCTGTAAAGTAACACAATGATGCCTGTCGTCTGCCGTATGTATCAGCCACAATTACTTGTACTGTATATATTTTCTTAGTATATTCTTAAGAAGCGATAGCCATAAGAAGCGATGCACAGAGGTGTCGAGTGCACAGACACACACAACTGTGTTCCGCGAATTTAAGACTCTTTCTTTCATAATATAAGTAAATGACGAACAAGAGGCCTAACATATGTATGTGTTGTCCCTCTTTATTAAGCGATGGGTCTCTTATTATTGTCTCTGACCGATGCCCTATATTTGTGTACTAAATATGACTAATAAGAAAATCACTAGCATGCTATCTGTGTGCTTTGGTGAGCTCATACGATACGCAACTGCAAGTAAGAACGAACAATGTACAAGGAACAAAATTAAATTATATATCGGTCTTGGCTTATTTATAGGTATGCTTGCAACCCATTGTATGATCGGTAACAGATCTGCTTCTTCTTACGTTCTTACCTAATACAAAGCAGGCAGCACATTTCTCCAGACGTGTTATGGGATATTGGTACAAGTGTCTATGCAATCTACGTATCTATGTTACATGATTGCGTTCAACTGAACATACCTAACTGGCAATGTAGACAATACTCGAAACACCGAGTGTTCTAAACCAGAAATGCGCATTACCGCGCTCTTTATTGGACTAACTTCGACAGCTAGCTTGCAATTATATCGCCACTATATTTGCCTTTAAACCCACGAGACATCGATTTAAAAAATAAAGGTAGATACCTTAACTAGCGACCCGCCACGGTATGGGTAGTACAAAATCTTAACAAATTATACACCTAAACCTTCCTCATGAATCACTCTGCCTATTGGTGAAAGCCGCATGAATATCCGGTCAGTAGCTTTTGAATTTATCGCGAACAGACGGACAGACGCGGCAGGGTGGGTACTTTGTTTAATAATATGTAGTGATAATAGTCTGACAATATTAAGATACATATTAGATCCTACACTGTTACGTGTTTAGATGCTTCCACCTTTTTTCTACAGTTACCAACTCGTATAGGCCAACAAATAGTTGAATTCTCAGGCAGAAAATTCTCAACAGCAACTCGCAGAAGGAAATTGGCGTTGTTGCACACCCTCGTGTCGTCAAATACGTAAGACTTCTTGATCTTGAGCCGCTGCTCTCTTCGGTCGTGTTGGTTTGCCTTCCCATCGGACTATGAGAGTGCGGAAATAGTTAATGCACTTGTGCACTATACCTAATATTATGTATCTCCTGCGCAGAGGGCTACACTTAACTAAAATTGGCTGCCGTGACTGAAATTCGGTCTGGGGAACATAGTACACAGATATAACGCACAACCTCAAACACCTCAATTAGATTATTAAATTGTAATATATCTAATCATTAAAATGTTACTTTTATGTAGGTACTTAAATATTTTAATATAACGAAGTAGTTCTCCTTATTGTTCGCGGATAATATGGGTAAATTACAATAAATCTAACATTATTTATTGCCTTTATTGCATCTAAAACCTTATGGCCTTGAATTATGATACATTTTCGTTTACTTCGACTGTTCAATGAAAAGGATGACTATAATTTACGATGTTTTAATTATTTTAGGACAAAAAAAAATAGGTAGGTATCTATATTAAAATGTCAGAAATTGATTCAATAGCCGATTTCGAACAAAGTACTTTCAGGAAGTGCGTTTAATATTTTACACGTTGTATAGAGATAAATTATATCCCGGTGAATAAAATAAGCTATTTTGATCTTCTTATATAGGTATCTACACGTTATTTCCTTGGAACGGATCTTTAAAACTGAAGCCGTAACGCCGAAGTTAAAATCAATAATGTAAATATTTTGATTGATCGTGAGACTCTTTTGCGTAAACTCAAATCATTGGACTCTCGTAAGGGTGCAGGTTCGGATGGTATTCCTCCTATATTCATTGTCAGATGTGCCTGCTTTTTAGTATCCCCTTTACTTATAATATTTAACAAATCTATAAGTACAGGCATTTTTCCAGACGCTTGGAAGAGAGCCAAAGTCGTGCCGATACATAAAAATGATGACATAGATAGAATAACAAAGTATAGGCCTATTTCTATACTATCTACCTTTGCAAAGGTCTTTGGGTCTTTAATCTGTCCTTATATTCAGACTCATCTTAAACTTTATCTGACCGATTCGCAACATGGATTCGTGAATTTAATATCTACTTGCACTAATTTAGCGACATTTACAGAAACATTAGCGAATGCAATTGACCATGTTAAGCAAATAGATGTAATATATACAGATTTTAGTAAGGCTTTTGATCGTGTCCCGCATAATACTTATCTTCTTATACAAGCTATCTGTCTATGGAATCACCGGCACGCTACTATTCTGGCTAAGATCTTATCTTGAAAATCGTCTCTTCTTTGTAGCCGTTAACAGTTACCAGTCTAAGACATATATGACTACTTCAGGAGTATCCCAAGGTATTGGTCCTATATTATTTAACATTTATGTTAATTATATTCCACAACATTTTCAATATTCTGGCTGTTATATGTACGCGGACGATCTTAAATTTTGTTGACTGATAGAATCAGAGGAAGACACTGCTTTACTCCAAAGGGATATCGATTCACTAGTTCAATTGTGTAGCGATAACGAAATGACATTAAATGTTCAAAAATGCTACCATGTAACATTTTCTAGGAAAAAGAACTTAGTGTCATCTGTGTATAAAGTGGAGTCGGCTAATATTCAGGAGGTTATTCAGATAAAAGATTTAGGGGTAACTTTCGATACTGCGTTGACATTCTTTCCCCATATAGAAAATACAATCAAAAAAGCAGCTAAAATGTAAGGCTTTCTTATTAGAAACGTATCTGGATTCAAACGCACTAGTACCAAAATCTTATTATACAACTGCATCGTGCGTAGTAAACTAGAATACTGCAGTACAGTCTGGCGACCACACTATGCTGTCCACAACTTAAGATTTGAACGCCTTCAAAAAATATTTATTTGGCATCTGGCTTACACGTCTGGCATTGCTAAATAAAAGAGATCATATGAAGTAAGATAGTCCCATTTTAAAATGTTATAATATATTTTAAAAATGTTATATTATAAATATCTGATTCAATATTTTTCTACAAAATACTTCGAGGTAAGATAGACTGTCCCCAGTTACTAAGCAAGTTTTTTTCCGTGTGCCTACTAGATACCCCCGTACTAGTATTACTCCACTTCACCCTCCACTTCGTAGAACAGTACTTGGTGCAAGTTCAATAGTTCCTCGGCTATGTAAGTTAATTAATGGTTGCAGTGACTTAATTAACATATATTCCGATTGATTTGGCAAATTCCGCAAAATAATTAGTAACCATGTATAAAATTACTTATCATTTACTCTGTTTTTAATAATTTTTGTAATATTTTGTGTTTAGATTTTAATTCTTTTCAGTTTTTTTGTTGCTCTAGTTATATTTTTTCATTTTATGTTTAAATGTATCTATACTTGTAAAGTGCTGTTGTAAACATATTATTGTATTTTATGCATGCGGTGCTAACCTATAAGAGATTGTTACACTAGTCTAAGTAAGTACATAAGTGAATTGTTTATTATAACGTTAAGTGTAAACAATTGTTTGTTGGCTAATAAAGTTAAATTAAAATTAAAATTAAAATGAGTTAAATTATACCTAAATAGTTAAGTGATCTATTGAAAAAGACATAGGTATGTACATCAATTGGACAGTTTCTCGTTATTCATTCGATACACGTGTTAGTTGGAAAGCATAATATACCGGCCTATAATTGGTTGACGTCGAATATAGTAGATGCAACTACATGCTCCTACAATTATAGGACACGAGGCATTGCAACCAGGTGGAATGTAACAACCGCCTGAACAAGCAACTTATTGGGTTTAACATCCATAACTGCGCATTTCATCCAATTTCGTATCGACTGACAGGAAGCCTACCGTTATTAGCTAGTTACGTCTTACGTCACTTTACTTGTGTGATATACGGTAACCTGTGACGTCATTGTGAAAGCTTCAATAATTAGCTATCAAAACAATAAGAGCGGTATAACCAATTGCATTATTTTGTGACAATTCATATAAGTTGGCACGCCCAGTGCGCCTTGCAGTGCACCAGATAGAATAGTAGCAGAATTGCGAAGACTCATTCGATTTATCTTTAATCAGTTTAATTAATTTTCTAAGGCCAGCAACGTGCGGCTGACCCTGATGGTGTTTTAAGCGAACATAGGCACCTTCAATAGGTAGACAGGTATTATCGGAAGACCAGCGTCGTCACACCTTTAAGGTGTTACGACTAATGCTGAGATAATACCTTTTTAACGTCACCCTTATATTTTTTATTACCTACTTCGCATGAGTACCTGTATCGTTAAATAAACTTATTTCTTTCTTTATAATAATAATAATCATCATCATTTATTTGCATAAAACATGGTATTTGGTGGTGTTACTATATTATATACATATGTATACATACATAGTAGAAGCATATTTTGCAAGATTATAGCATACAACATTTTAATTATGGGTACAAAAACATTACATTCCTTTCCGTCAATCCAAAAATTCTATTACGTCATAAAAGTTGGATAACCTTAGCCAAGTATACAACCCTTTCTAAAAAAATCCGAAATCTAGCTGCTTAAAATGAATCGGTAGTTTATTATAGATACGCACACACATAGCAAGGCATCTTTTGTTGTACTTGGTTAGTCGCGATATGTCACTTAAGACCAATTTAAAAGGATCTCGTCTATTTCTAGAACGTACATCATCTGGTGTTATAAACAACTCTTTGTTCTTATATTCAAACATGCATATTTCGTAAATGAATAAAGACGTTAAAAGTAATAATCCAAGCTTTTTAAATATTGGCTTACATGACTCGTCCGGCTGAAAGCCTTGTATTGCTCGTATGCACTTTTTTTGAGCAACAAATGCTCTATTGAAGTCAGTACTGTTACCCCACATTATAAGTCCTTATCGGAGCAGCGATTCTACGTAGGCGTGATATGATGTAACAGCAATTTCAATGTTTGTAACATTTTTTATTTGATTTAGTTATGCGCTAAAGCAAATAAAAAAAATTAAATAAAAATGTAACAAATTTATTGATTCTGTTAGTATTATTGTCTAAATGTGATTTCCAGTTAATGTCTTCGTCTAGGTATCATTACTCCTAGAAACTTTGAATCAGCAACCTGTTTGATATTGTTTATATTAAGGTGGATATTATGTTTATTATTATGTGATTTATTAAATTATAACTTTCTTTTTTCAGTCAGACTATATGTTTTATTGTGTAATTTTAATAGCTTAAAAAAAGGTCCCGTAGACATCATGCATTGACAACTCTCTTAACATCATGTATGTAAGCAGGTAAGTAAGTCGGTAAGTATTTATTTTTCAAAACATAAACACGTTCTTATACAAAAATTATAACACAGGAAACAAAAAAGAGTATCTACATATATAATGAAAAATGAGGTTACCACTCAGGTTTGTTGTTGGTTTGGTATATAGGTACCTACTTAGGTAGTGGCCTAAGTACCTCAATATACTGATCAGGTGATAGGTGAGGTGTACACACCTACCTTAAAAGATCAGTTTATTTTAAGGTAGATAGGTATTTATTAGGGAGATTAGGAACCCAATGAATTGTAGTCACTAGTCGTCTGGTGAAACCAGAAGTAAGTCTGAGGTCAGGTGTAAATCTTTATGCAAAAGTTCGACGTCTACAACATAGCACCTTGAATGAATGTCAGATATAGGTAATTAAAAGTTGTAGTCTTTGATTCCATAAACAAGAAAAATTAATGGCTTTGGGATGTGTTTTTACTCAGGCGACCTTATTTTTAACCAGACAACTTTTTCAAAAGTGGGGTCTTACTGATTTCACCATGAATGAGCCGACTTGAACTACCGCAGGTACGTATTCATACTAACCTACCCTCTTAAAAACTATTGACGAAAGTTAGCAGCATCCTTCCCTACAATGACATTGAATGAAAGCGCTGAAGATCCAATCACTTACTCGGTTTTCTCCTTTATCTTATCTACTTCTTTTCCCTTTCCATGTGCTACTTCTTCCAAGGTTTGAACGCGTGATTTATCAGTTTGTTGTTGCATGCACACATACATACGCTATCATATCTTAATTTGTGTGGGGGCCAGTCAGTACAAACCGGCGACACTTCGACCCAGTGGGATCTTTTGTGTCGACTTCCCCAATAACGACTGCCATAGATGTTCATGGCAGTCGGGACCGAAGGCTTAACGTGTTCTCCGAGGCACGGAGCAGGCGATAATTGTCAATCAATACGAACATAATTTCGAAAAGTCATATAAATTCCGAAAATCAGAGGTGCGCGACGTGGGTTCGAACCCGAGACACTCTGCATTGCAATCTGTTGGTCTCCCCACTGAGCTATCGCAGCTTACGCTATCATAACTTCATACTTACAGGGTGAGGTGTGTTTATTCTCCACCAGTTTAAAAATAGGCATTGGCAAAGATAGTGAACACGACTGCTGTGCATGATGTTAGTCTTGGATTGGGCCAAAATCTTATTGTGTCTTTCTGGAGGAAGGAATTCTCAATAGCAGCCCGTAGTTAGGGACTCGGCGCGGTGTGTTACACACCCTGTGCCTCGGCAAGCACATAATACCGTTGGTCTTGTGTGATTTCTTTATAATCGTGTCGTACATTGAATAACAAGATGCTAGCAGAATACAACATATAAAAAATCTACCTATTATGTACCTACTTATAAATAATCAGTGTTCAAATGCGTTTAAGCAAGGAGAACACATCCCTACCATTTCATGTAATCCCATAAATATCAATCTACCTATTGCAATATCTCCTTTTATTTTTATCTGCGATGTTATTGTAATGGCATGGCGTCCCTTACCTTCCCAAATCGTTGTTGTTCGTTGTTTTTGAATAAATTTCGCGCGCGACCAGTTATCCGCTTTAATTGGGGTAAAAGCGGACCGACAACAATACTTTCTCATCAAAATATTTTGCTATAGATGATGCTTAATCAGTTCATTTATATGCTCGTTTTAATCAAATATTTTTTAATATAATTATGTGGATTACTAGCTTCTTTCTTCCTTTTTATCAATAGATATAAGTACATACGTATAGATTCAATTCATCCCCTAACGTGAATATCATCGAAATACACACCAACAATTGTTTTCTTATTGTAGAGGGCTTTATTATAAATACACAAGGTTCCAATTTACTCTTAATGTACCCTATAGGTACTGCACAAAGTTTCTTCTACTCTTTGATACCAATCAAGTGACGACTGTTTTAAACCATAAACAGCCTTTTTAATTTTTATACTTCACTTCTGCCTTTTACAGGAAAACCTTTTGAAAATGCATAAATATGTTTTCTTTTAAATAACCATTATGAAAAGCTGTTTTTACATCTAGATAAGTAATGTCCATGTCAAATTGTAAACTCAAAGCGAACAATAACCTTAAGGTTGAATGTCTAATGACTGGTGAAAAGGTATGTTGATAGTCCACACCAGCCTTCTGTGTAAAATCTTTGGCGACGAGACTGGCACGATATGTAGCTTTGTTGTCACAGTCATACTTCTTTTTAAAAACCCATTTACTCTGTACTACACTCATATTATTTGGACTATTAACAATCTCCCATACCTGATTCTCCTTGAATGACTGCAGCTCCTCTGCTATCGCCTACAACTACTGCTGCTTATAAGGGCCATTGATAGCATCTTTATAAGTCAGTTCATTTTCTCATATCGATACACACACAGATAAAACACGTTTGCATAACCATATCTTATGGGTTTGGTTTTCTTTCTTTTTCTTTGTTCTCATAGACAGATGGTTCTTCTCTTTCCTCATGTATCTCTCTGATTACTTCTATCTGTGTGTTCTGAGCTTCTTTATTATGTGTATTTATTTCTTCTTTAACATCTAGGTAATCAGATTCACTTGAACTGGACTGTTCAAGAGGTTCTAGTTTTATCACAGATTCCTCTAATTATCCCTCCACTGAATCTGTGCTCTCTACAGGGACAGAAACTGTATCTTGTTTAATCGTCTTTTCATATATTACAACATCTCTACTGGTTGTAACATTGTTCTTCTCTGGATCATAAATCCTATAACCTCTCACATTATCTATCACAAAATGCTACCAAAATATGTTTCTTTGACTTCCGATCCCACTTGGTTCGTTTTTCTTTTGGTATATGTGCTATTACAGGACTTCCGATCAACATTTCGTATGGAGTCTTTTCAATACCCGAAGCCACTGACCTATTTTTAAGATAGACAGCTGTGTTAGCAGCTTCTGCCTAAAACTTCTTATCAAGATCTGCTTCATATATCAATATGAGTTTACCTACAGAAAATAAATTATGTTGAAATTGCATTTATAAAATAGTGCCAGAGACATTTATAGATTAGGCATAGATAGCCTTTTTTCACAAACAGCGCTCTAAAACAAAGTACCTACCTACCAATATGCTCAAAGACATCATTCATATTACTCTAGCCACAGTTCAGTTAATTCACACTGTTTGTAAATAATTCTGGACAGGCTACGTAAGGTCGGTGATATCGGCTATACACACCATATTCTCCTCGCCAATTTGCTCGGCAAGCTCTCGATCCTCTCCTTGGTCGATTGATTTAGTGTAGTCGTTAACAAGCCGTATGAATTTGGATTAAGTAGTCTTACTTCTTACCTTCACTTAATAATGTACTTCCTACTCCTCTCTCTGCGTCGAAGTCATTGTGTAAAAACCCTTTGTAAGTAACTATGTCGTGTTGCGACAATCGGAAGAAACCTAACGAAATCACATTGCTCGGATAGAATTTTGGGGTCACCTATTTGTAATTAGGAAGATAATGCTTGCGCCATCACATTTTATTAAAATCCAGGCTGTGGCCTAAGGCAGGTGGGTGCTCCAATCTCCCCGAGGCCACTGTCCGGTTGGGCCTGGGCTATAGTAAATATCCTCCAAGTTATGTCTCTCATATGACTACATATACCTATTACATAATTATAATGGTATAGCAAAATTATCTGAAGTCTAAACTAACTTCTAGGATAGAGATATTCTTAGGATATTTTTGAAGACTGCAGACAGATCCGATGCAAATATTATTGTCTAGCTTTTACCAGCAATTTCATCCGTAAAAGCTTTGGTTCATCTAAATACTTATACGTGAATCACACTTTGCATCTCCAATTAAAATCAGTTGAAACATGACTTATATTATATATATATAATCAAACTACTAAACTGTCGAACTCGCATCAAAGCACTTCTGTGGTCGATGTTTATAAATATTCAAACCTCCATAGCCTCGTTATTTTTATAATAGTATAGATACCGTGATAGCAGAGCCTCGCTGATTTCAGCATGAATGAATGCTCGACCGGGGAAGTACAACCCTCTCACAGAATATCGACGTGAAATAGCAGTGTTCCTACTGTTGTTTCGTTTGGTGAGTGAGAGTGCCGGAGGCCCAATCACCCTCATTCCCTCGTTTCGCTCCTTCTACTACCCACTTTCTTTTTTTCCTAAAGGGTCGGCAACGCGCAAGTGATGCCTCTGGTATTGCAGGCGTCCATAGGCTACGGTGACCACTTACCATCAGGTGAGCCGTATGCTTGTTTACCACCTTAGTTGTATAAAAAAAAGATATTAAGAAAGTATGTACCTACACTAAATGCTCCATTTCATAGTAAAGATTTTTACTTATTTATGTATATGTAGGTATATTTCTAACCTATACTTAACTACGCGATCTTAATTTAATTATATAAATATTTAATATTTATTTAATTTTAATATAATATTTAATATAATTTAAATAAATAGATAAAATTTAATTCTTGGTTGCGGTAAATTTATAAGTTATACCGAAATTCTAGGCACTTTGTATAGGTATACAAAGTGCCTAGATTTCGATAGATAGGTATCTAGATTGTAAGCGATGTAGCAAAAGGTCAAAAGCATAAAACGACGCAGTTTCACATCCATGTTAATGCTAATAACGTTGATATCCGTGACAGTATTTTCAACTGAAAACAATAAATTGTCTTTTGTAAATCGTTTATTGGTTAATGGGAATAATATCCCAGATCACATTGTGTAACTACAATATTGAGTGTCGTTAGCGCTGTTATCATGCGGATAACGGCTAAACACAGATACGTAGCTTATCTTAAGCCAGACCCATTAATCAATTTGTTACCCAAACAAACTGCTTTATAACATGTTTAGTAGATGACAAAGAATGGGATTAATTTATCACATATACGTATTGTAATGAAACTACATACAATTAGACAACCGCTTATCGACGCTGCTATGGTCTCGAGAGATGGCACTCGACCTCGAGTACCTAGTCCCCTCGACGCGAGCAAATATCTCAGATCTATACTTTATAAAACAAGTGTGGCTAATGTAGTGTTGATCGTGTCCATAGCAGCGCCAGACGGAGCAGTTTGTGACATCAGGTACATACTGGGCCCGACATTAACCAAACACGTTATTTCATTAATTTATGATTTGTCTACCTACCTACATACGTTGACACGATCAAAGCTCAGTCTCACAATTTCATGTATGCTGCTACATAATTTTTGTGGTCGAAACATCATTTAAAATTATCAATTTCATATTACGAAAAACCGTTAAATGGAAGCGATTACTGCAAGCGTTTTCTATTTCTATTTTACTATTCCCCACTATTAATAGAATACAATAATCGAACAATTTTTTTCTGAATCATCACAAGAGTAAACTAATTTATTTTCGTGTTACCGTAAGTAGGTCTCTTATTTCTTACAAAGCACCTTAAGAAATAATTCTCGAATATATAAACATATATAGTTTTAGACAAAATAATTCCAATATCTTATAAACAGGTAATTGTACTTTTAATTACAAGATTATACCGATTTTAATACGTACATGTAAATAATTGAAGCTATGTCTCTTGTTTTAAAATTTGCAATACAAAATATTTTAAAGAGTAAATATCTTTGAAGTATAGAGGTACTCGCTATGAATTTTATGAACATTTATTGAACGGCAATAACAAGGTAACTTAATATAAAAGAAACATAACTCATAAAATATACATACGTATCAAAAGATTGTAATTGTTGCGATATGACATAGGAACAAACACAATTATAACATAAAAAGGAATTAACATTCGGAAGAACTAGAAGCACTTTGGCAGTTTCAAAAGAAACGAACCTTTGTTAATCACCCCATCTTTAAATAAATATTTAGTTTACATTTACTATACACATGAACCTTACACAATCATCTACAACACATATACAAATATCATTGTTACTGATTAAAAAGTCTGAATTAATTTACAACTCATTGATATGTAACACTATATACATCATTTTCATACATGAATAATAATTATTAATCACTTTTCGCCGTAATAAATAAATAAAAAGTGTATATAAAAAGGAAGCATTATACATAATAATTAATATAATATGTGATTACGTGATCTATACATCGATATATACATCGAGGAGAGAGGCTAGAGGAAACTTGTCCGTCACTAGTTGAACGTGGTCCACCCTTTGGGAACATTCGAGGTGGGCTCCTGGCGAGCGCTCGATCCCGCCGAGTAGTCTGACAAACCGAATTGGCTAAAATCTAGTCCGTATTCGTGTAATAGAGCACTGTCTGTTGACTTGATTTGTTCAACTTTCTGATTTTTATCACGACACTTGAGCGGATCGAAATCTTCTAGGTCTGTCGGTGAATCGTCCAGTTTAATGAGATCAGAATCTGAGCCACATGACTGAAAAAGAAATATCTAAGTTAAACAAACACGAAGCGAGACACATCGCCGGGTGTATTGCTACCTTTTACTGCATTATTTATGTGGGCGATCGTCGATTACTCAAATCCATTAATAAAAACAGCGATATTAATAACAACGGTATATTTAAAAATATTTGGAAGGAATTGATCATTATTAGTGTAGATCACAAACATTTAAACTATAACACAATTTATTCGTAAAAACAATTACTTACACATGCTGTTTACAAATGTTAAAAGCGTCACGGTGCTAAAGAAGCACTCGACACTTCGTTGCGTTGTAGCTACTGTTATACTTGTATAGTACGGAATTAAAAACTTAAAGAAAATTTATACTACTTCTATAAAATAAAAATCCATTATATATGCATACTTATATTTAGTAACATGCATCTGCAAGGTCTATGAAGCAAGAACTTGCTGACAGACGACAAACAGTGTATTTATATACAAGTGCTCGTGTCCTAATTAAACTATATATAAAATGATAAGAACAAGTACAGAGATGTGTAGTTATACTACTTCCCACTAGTTATATTGTAATTGAGAGAAACAATTCGTGCCTGTTTATTATAAATTTTCAGCATTTGTATATATTATCTTAATTAAGATATAAGATCCAATATGAGATCATAATTTAATAATACATTACAAAAATAATTCACGTCACGCTCGAAGCGAATAGATCCAACATACAGCCTTCATGCCAACGCCATTTTACAAATAGGAAAGCTCCTATTTTGTTTGCTATTTAGCATAATACGTTCTCACTGAATGTAACACTAAACATATTATAACACAATTTGAAATAAACTCTAATCTTAAATTATTATGACAAAACAACAAATGAAAAATTATTGTAAATAATTACATTGTCAATAGAACTAGTAGGAACGTTTCTATTTAAATGTGAGTAATAACATAACAGAATAAGAAGTATCTAATACCTTAGTTAAAATTTTCATAAGCATTAATATAAATTATAAAGCATAGGTGAAAGTATATACTTAGTATCAACATTCCAATTTATTTTATATTGTATAAATTAAATACTTGACATGGACGACACAAACCTCAATATGCGTAGACGATAAATACTTGATCAGATTGTCGCCATTTTATTTATTAAGACCTACGTATTTACTAAAACAACTAAAATAAATATTTTAAGTATTAAATGACGCATTATAAAATCTGTAGTAATTATTTGTCAATGATCCTTGTGCGTCCGTGAGTTTAACTCACTGGACACACTCGAATGTTTATATACAATGTTATAAAATATGATTGTATCTTCGCCGCGTATTTATATATCATGCACAGCATTAGGTCTGCTTAACTATCACAAGTTTACAATAGACATTATTGTCATGTGACTTATAACACCTTTCCACCGTGCTCCTATCGACAAGCAGAAATTTATCAGAGTTTGTATATGGTGAGGAGTAAAGGGTCCACCTTGCATTGTTAGATTATACTATGAATCCTTAATAATGAACAGTTGATATATTAACCGTTTGTTTAATTAAATATTAAGTACATAATTAAATATTCAAACTTCGTGTGTTAGTGCAAATATTCCACTCTTGCAGGTCAAGGCACGTATGCTATCACTTTTTGTTTTATAACAAGATACAAAATGGATATGATTACAAATATGCATATCACAGTTACCTCTTGAAGTTTCGCCTTGAACGAAGCTACGGTGGCGTCAGGCCGAGCCGGGAACCGGGGCCTAACGCCCTCGAGGCTCGGTCTACCTACTAAGGAGGCCGAGGGTTTGGGCGCATTGCCGTTACACGGTGAGGACGCACTCGTTTGCGACAGTTTCCTCTGGTTCGACGACAGGGTCAGTTTTAACTTAGCCTTGTCATTGCCTTCTGTGAAGCGTATCGTGCTCGTATGGAAGTTTGGCGTGGCTTTCACGTCGTTTTTTGTGATGTTACTGACAAAATACGAGTTGTTGGGGGACGGTAGCGCCGCGGCCGACGAGCGCGGTGGTGGCGTGGGAGCGTCAGACAAATCGATTAGTTTCCTCGTGAAAATGATTGGGTAACGGACTGGGGGTTGGGGACGTTCCGGTAACCGGGGTGGGAGACATGGTGACAGTGTTTTCTGCAAAATAAAATTAAATAATGTGCCACGGTGCTCCTAGGAGCGTACATGCTAGTAACGCATTCATATGGTACTGAACACATATGGACATACAACTAAGCACGGTACGAGTGTACAAAAGCTTATTACGTATGTCATGAAATAAGCGTAACAAGATATTGAATGACAGCCTTTAAGATACCTTTTCAAACGTATGAGAAACGGAGCGTTCTAAAATCACTACTTGTGAACATATATAGAACTACACTACTAATAACTAAAGTGACACAAACACTCAGTATTTTAAAAAGGTATCTACTCTATAACGTAGCTATTAATGAAACATTGTAATCACACGTTCAATACGCCACTAGACATTTTACAAAGCATGTGGTACGACGATGCGTCCTCACGATTCCTTTCTTGGTAAACAAATTTAGCATTTCAGAACAACGTAACTCAATTCAAATCACTCAGATGAGATGCTTGTACCGGCAGCAGTCATAATAACCGACTAATCTAATAAATTATATGAAAATTCAAAATGGGAGACGAATGGCATACGAAATTAATATATGCAAAGTGGCGTATCGAAAATCGTGATTCTATACTAACAAGCACGAGGGTACTGAAAGTGACAAGCGTCTAAACAAGAACGACATCTACATTCGTTTACTTAGGGTGCATATTCTCTTGTCACTTACTGCTTTATCGGGGAGGCTGATATCAGAGTGTTGCGAACTGTTAGGGAAACTGTCGCGACGTTGTGCGTTCTTGCTGCTAAAGAGGAACTCCATCTCGGTGAGTAGATCGAGTGGGATCGCGGGCGGCGGGTCGCGAGGCGGCACTACCGGCTCGTGCGACGGCGATGAGTCCGATGAATCCGATGACACCGGCGTGGCCGACCCGCAGGAAAACCTGTCACACGCACGAACTGATAGAATGCAGTTCTTGTTTTCGGAATCAACTTTAAAGTCGAAACTCATAGTACATCTTGTACTCAGAACGACTTTCGTCATTTTAGCAGAGCTGACTTACTTCTATAAATGTATAGTATATAGGTAGGTAAAGTATATGTAAGAGCTAGTTTCGTTATTTCCTTTTTCTTCCTCAAAGTTGATAAGACTACTTTTTCTCTAACGGTGGGCAGAGCAGAAATGGCGTACGATATTTTTTGGAACTAAAATGGAACTGTCTCAAATGGTACAAAAATAACATTTGTACCAAATTTAAACAAAATATATTTATATCGGCGATGGTTCGGATGCTATTTTAGGTAGAAATAGACTTTAAACATGAACGAAAATGAATCTGTGACATTCAGCAACCATATTTTAGTACAATATCTCCGATGTTTCGGTTGCTTATCAGCAGTCAGTCAATGTCTAAAAGGATTTCCAAATTACTGATCATTATACAACTATTGGTGTGATTCTAATTCTCCAGATCTTGGTTTTACCAATGTATGAGACTTTTGTGAGTCCACAGTTATAATCTTACAGACTTCTACATCTTGTAAAAGTAGTTTAGAATCCGTATAAAATTGTATATAAAAGTAGTTTACTTTATATTATGAAGAGTTAAGTTATAAGTCAGTAGCGCAGAAGTGAAACATAGTACAACAATTTAAAGGATAAGTGTTCGTGAACAATAGATTTTCTGTTGTCTGTCTGCTGCGTAACATTTAGTGTCAATCAGCTCGTCTAATCCCAGCGTGAACGATTTCGCTGTTGAGATTTCAAAACTACTCGAGACTAATCGGGTAAGATTATTTTTAATCAATAATTGCTTTAAAATGAATGACTTGATGCTTGCCACTTGATGAGATGATTCTTTCTGCCAGCTGTTAAGGATCGTAAGCATTCAATCATTCACTGATTTAAGTGTGTCATACTGATAAACTGCCTTAATTTTTTTGGTCTTCCATTATTAGACATTTGACATAACTACCACGGAGCCTGAACTGTCAGATTTTATCTATATAACCTATTGAGTCACAACGGCGACTTAACACATAGGTCTTCAATTATGAGTGGCAACAATTGTCAGGAAAAGTCAAACCAACGAAAATATTTTTTTCATTGAAGACTTTTTACTTGTTTAACATTAGCTACTCTCTCGCTTAAAAGTAGGTGTATACATATAATGACCATTGCAAAAATGATTTTAACTTCCCAAAAAATCAAAATAAATATAATGTTTATTAAGTAATACTACTCATACGCTGACCTAATAAGAATAAATAATACCAAATACCGTCATTTTGCTGATCAAACTTAGACGCAATTACTTGCTAAAATTTTTCTAACGAGGTACAGGGCAGCCTAATTGCCGGTCAAAGACAAAAACTAATATTGTACTCATTTTGATTGATAGGCACAACAGTGCTTTCCGATTTAGTGCCATGTAAATTAAAAGAAGAGATAATTTAAAGATAAAGATTCAGACTAGAGCGAAATTAAATAAAGAACATTTGCATTTATGTTAACTTCTTGTTTTCCTGCAAAAATGCACAACAGTCGTATTTACTACCGCTGCAATACTAAGAAGATGACTGACTGACTGTATGTTGTCACGCGGACCGGTCGTGCTACGCGGCCGCGTTCGCGCTGGAGTGGGAGCACCTCTTTCGTCCCCTAGCGACCGATATATAAGCCGACCGCGCCCTGGTGCCAGCCCCGGGTCCCGCTCTGCAGCTACTGCCGTCTAAGTTAAGTGGTCTCTGGAGCTATCCAAACTTCGTTGGGAGCCTTCTAGAACCACGACTTGATCTATTGCTTAACGTTCAGTTAAATTTTAGAATATAACCTACTGTTTTATTGTAACAAGAATTATAAACCTTTTAATAGTTTTTTATATCTTTTAATTATCTCATTTAAATAGATTTCCATAACGTTACAATTTGGCGTAGTGGTTTCAGTGGTAGCCTAACTACTGCCGCCGCGCCGTGTGTTGTGGGTTCGACACATGGGTCAAAAATTTGTTCCGAGTCTGGGTGTTCTTTGTGTCTGTTGTTTGAATGTTTGTCAAGTCGATACAGGAATTACTTATGGTACAAGCGCCGTCTTTTGAAAAAACAGACCGACAAGTAAATCTTCTCAAAATTGAATATATTATTACCTGCTATCATCAGTAGTGTTGATTGAAGATGGTCGGGAACCAGTCCTCGGAATTTTGTTCTTCAGCCCTTTCACTGCTGACTTCATGTTCTTGCCACCTTGACGGACCTTCATTGAACATAAAATTAAGTAATAACAAAAAGAAATCATGCAGAATATTGTTGGAATTATATACGGAAAACCTCTAAATACATTGAATTTGTATTGAAAAATTGTAAACGGAATGGATAATAAGCAGAAGAGTTGCAACCATGCAAAACTACTATTATCGATTATATATTTTATTTAAATATTTAGAAATCTGTGTGCATTATTTAATACGAAATTGTTACGATACTATCTGGTCCTAAGCTATTTCCTAGGACAGCTGTTCAAAGCTTTCGTCACATAGCGACTGACCACATATGTAGTAAAAATGCAGTAAACCAAAAATGTTTAACAAAACCACATTACGTATTATTTTCCAACATAATCAGATAATCACGAAAACATCTTTTATTTTATTGAGAATTCTGAAGTTTTGGGTAAACATACAAATTAATTTCTTTTGAACAATTTTTATACGTAAAACTAATTTTACTTTACCATTAATATTTTATCAATAACACCATATACATTATGTTATATCCCCGCATAAATATATTGCAATGACATTTTACCAATTATGTTATTGTTATGCACATGGAAGGCAGATCTCGAAAAGAGAATCCATCACGAGGAAAGAGCCAGTGGGTGATTATACAATTCAATTGAACCTTTAGTCGACGAGATAACTATTGGATATTTTCAGTTTTACTGTCTTTACTCCAGCTACAGCAATCAGTATCTCAAATGATTAAAGGCGCCAGATAATCATTTACTGGTTCATGTTTTCTTATTACAGGGATAAACATAATACATCATATGTAGGTATGTGGCATATTGACAGCGTGGAGACTGTTTTAAATGAGTAGATATCAGAATAGTGGTTACATACTACCGCGGGATTTTTGAAATGTAGCGCTCTGTTAATGCACACAAGATAATTTTATAATAATATAACCGTTATTTTGTTTTTGTATTTATTTATACGTAGTGTGGAATGCCTGCAATATAAATAAAATGTAAAGCCTATTAAGTACACATAAACACATGAAATACAAAAGTAATCGAGTTTTGAATTATAAACATTTGTATGTGCATTTAAATTATTAAAAATGCAGATGCATGCAATAAATACGGTGTTTCCTTGAATATCGATAAGGGACCCAGTGCTGAATACATATACACATTTCATTAGCCTCTGATATTCATAACTTTGTGGAATCAATACTTACTTAGCTTAAAAGCGGCATCTACGTAGTGAACGCTACTGTGATTATATAATAATATATTTACGTATAAAGCAATCATATTTTACATACTTCAATATCATATTACTGAATAAATGGATACAAAATATTATATAATAAATTCTTATATACATTTAATATTTATTGCTAGTAATATTACAAATAAATCGTATATATAAATGTGTATATACTTGTTATATGATCATATTTATGTTATTTAGAAGAAGTGCGTGCACCAACCGTTCATTGGATTCGAAAAATATTCGAATGCAGACACTACGCGCTGTGTCGACACTACACGCAATTACATACTATGTTGAATATAATTTCATCAAATGCAAAGCTACTATGGTCGTGTGTGTTGCATCGCTTAACATCAGATGAGATAGCCATTAAATGCAAAACTCCCTAGTATAAACAAAACAGACTAAGTGATCATTTTATATAATGTTGTTTTTTTTTATTTATTATAGTTATCATATTCGTTTAAATCTTACGCTCTATTAAAAATGACTTTAACTGCTTTTATTATCTTGTCAAACCTATCATGAAATGCATAGAAAATGGAAATGATTTTTATAATTTTACATTAAAAGATTTCCGAGATCTAATATACATGTAGCATTTCTGTTTTGTGTAATTTTAAAGTCGTCTAATTGAATATCTTTAATTCAACATGTACTCGATCAAATATAATCAGTAGGTACTCAATAAATCTTAAGCCTACTATGAAATTGCGCTTTTAGTTAAATATATACTGTAGTCTGTAAGCCTAATTTACTGAATAGGATATATACCAACATTCTGCAATGGCGTGGATATGAATGTGTATTGTACTCCATAAAAATCATTTCTAGGAATTAGTATATTGTGTCTACATAATACTAATTCCTAAAAATGATTTTTAAAATACACGGGTGTATAATATCTCTAAAAAAATATATTTATACTTCTTTAGAGATACTACACACGTGTCGCCATATTTATTTAAGGGGATTGGCAAACATGCTACCTTTGGCATCAATCATCGACATCTTATTTGATTTTTATAGTTCCATGAAGCGAACAAACGTTTCCATCAGCACACCTTGAGATGCTAGCAGAAATACAGTTAGATTTGTATACTATTTTTACGTTATAATATTTTTATTATCTATACTAAGAACCGACTTTGAAACTGTGATCGAACGCAGAGTTGCGCAGCCGCCATGCAATCTCAAAATTGCCAATCGCCACAACTAAAATAGCACGAGTATCTTAGGTCTCACGCACATCTTTTGCAAGACACTTTTTTGATAATTACTCTGCCACGGAGAATTGCTTTTATAAACAATCAATAGCACTTTGAACAGCCTTGACATTCAAAACGGGACTTCATGATCAGCCAACTGCACTTATATTATGCACATACATTCTAACCTAATATTAGATAAAAATAATTAAATGTAAATAAAAGCCTCATTCGCAATGTACATTTATAAACTTACTACTACATTTTACAAGCATAAATAAACATATAATATAATAAACTACTACATAGTACAACATAGAAAGAAAAGCAACAATACAAATTGATATAAATATGTATATAATAATAATAATACAATACATTACAGTATCTACACTACACACCGTAACACCATCACCAAATAAAAAACAATGGTCACTAAAATACAAGTATTCTCCACCAAGTTATGTATAACAGTGCAAAACAAGGTCGTTGACAGACAACAGAGTTCGCTAAGACTCACCGTTTTGACCGCCGATTGCACTGCTGGGTTCGCCTGTAAATAGTCATATTTTAAAGCAAAAAAGAATAACTCGAGTACTTACAGCATGCATGCATTAATGACGACATGTTGTAGGGTAACCATTAGATTAAAAAACAACTCTTTACTTATTCATCATCTCAGCCGAAAGACGTCCACTGCTGGACATAGGCCTCCCCAAGGTTTTCCACACATATCGGTCTAGGGCCACCCGCATCCATCCGCTTCCCGTCACCCTTATCAGGCCGTCGGTCCACCTTGTGGAGGGCCTAACCCTGCTGCATCTTCCGTCTTTACTTATTAGTAAGTGCTTTTTCGAAATTACGTTGCGAAGAATCGTCATAGAGAACTCCTAACAGTACGTAACCGAAAATGTAGAATAGGAAAAATAGCAGTAAGGCGCTTTGTTAAGTCTGTGTGTATTTAAAGCTGCAATACATGCATCTCAAGTATTTTTGCAATAATTAGAATAATAGTTCATTTTCAGAACGCGCTATATTTTATGTTTTTTTTCCAAATGACGTAGTTGATACTGCAATCTGTATTTTAAAGAATAAGGATTCTTTTTAGAACTGTTATAGAAGCTTTAGAAGGCAGGTAAAAGAAACGGTTAGAGCTCGGAGACGATTACGTAGAAAGATAATATTTTTGTTTTTAATCCTTCCTCGTGCTATATTTTTAATTCAATTATTTATTACATCTGTTCGTGACCCTGCATTATAATATATACCACTCGTGCCAAAGAAAACATATTTTATTTATTAAGCCGTAGTAGCAGACCAATGGTCAGATACAATAGATATTTAATGATGGCTGGTAATCTAAGACTTGTCAGGTAAGTCAATATAAACTTATTGATTCACTTCGAAAACACTTAAAAATACTAATTATTTAGTATTATTACATAAAACTAAAATATTTCTTATTTAATAAATAGTTTTATTATCATGTTAAGTAACTAATACTTTTGCCGAGATAATAATGCCGAAACAGTACCTACCTTCACTATTTTGTATAGTTTTATAAAAGCATTCAAGCAACAGCTACTCATACAATAGCTTCTGCAATACACATACTGGTCAATCCACTCATAGACAATATAATCTAAGAAACGAGATGCCTCATTCTCAGACTTCATTAGATCGTGAACAATAGACTACGTAAAGAATTGAAACTGAAATATCTTTATAACCTGACACTTTATTTACTAACTACATACAATGGACACCATATAACATGAATGAGAGGGCAGTGGATTTTTCTTTACACAGTAACCTGAGAAAATCACTACTGAATCAAGAGTTATCGTTATAATTATCATATTTGTAAAACACATTTCTTGCGCGGTCAAAGAGGTAACATTGTGATAAATGTATAGACAATGAATCAGCTTCAATGCAATTGTTTTTTTTTGGCTAGTTTACAATTTTTGGTTCTTATTTATCTTAACATAACCATACTAATGTGATGAAGGTACAGTTGCTTCAACAAGCTATTGTGAGAGCGAAGAATAAATCGTTGTAAACATTCCTTAACAACGCAAGACTTAACAAAGAGAAAAGATAGCCAAATACATAACATTAAAATTTACAGTACATTTTCTGAGTAGGTACCTATGAAATACCCACAGCCCGTGTGCATATTAAGAAAAGGTATGACAATATAGAATATAACTTAGGTAATAATATTAACAACATGGAAGAAAATTTATTATTAGCATGAAACACAATTGCTAGGTCCAATAATTATAATGGAATTAGTGTCTGCGAAAAGTAGTATTAATTAAGCAGAAGGCATGATCGAAGATTGTATCACGCATCCTTTCCCAAATAACGAATATCATAAAATAAAACTACAATACACAAACATGCATCACATTACTACAGAAGCTCAGCGATGACACAAAAAAAATGTTTGCAGCGGTAATAGTTATTTTACACACTACCAGATAACATTTGCAAAATCACACAATATACTCCATAATGTCTTGTCAGACATGAAATAATAATTTTTCATACATTCAATAATGTATTATTATTGGTTAATCTTTACTTTACAAGCGGTACTTAAATAAAGAGATGACAAACCTGGAACATGAGTTACCTTATCTTTGACAGTTTTAAAGAAAGCTCCGCCTTCTTTCTTGACAGTCTTAGCCCAGTCTCTGTATTGTTGTTTCAGCTTCTGGCCGCTACCCGTGTTCAGTTTGTCAGCATATATGTTGCATTCCACCTCGAACTCGTCGTTGAAGCCTCGGCCCGAATTGAGCAAATCCAGTCTTTCATCAATAAACTGCAGGATGTAAAGATGAGTGATTAAATTATGTTATAAATTATGGAATCGAGATAGTCAAAATGCCCAACAAAAGTAAGTAGCTAATATGATTTATAAACTGAACATGTGGCTTAGCCTAATGTAAATTATATATCTAATTATGGTTGCACATTATGCAGAACTAACATAATTGGCTTAGTCCCTTTCGCCACCACCAGCATTGTTCCCACCAGTAGCGAATGGGACATTTTCCAAAAAAATATCCCATTCGCCACCGGGGGTGACGCAGCGTTGCCTCCTTCGGTGGCGAATGGGATATATTAATTATAACCCACATAATTATGTGGTCGATTTATAGATGCTCACCAAAATAAAATTCAAATTATTTATAAAATATAACAAATATTGTACCATACTTCATATTAATTTTTATTATTATTAATACCTTATTATGTTAAATAGTGGCTTCAACCAAATTTGAACTATTTCTAAATGTAATAGTCTGTTTCAAATACGAAGTCCCTTTTGACACATTATAAGCAAGTAACTCTACAAATTTCATATAAATTGCAAATATAAACAATGATTACTTATGGTACTAAAGACATTTTGAAAAAAGAATTGGAATCTATACAAAACATGATATAATTTTTGTTTCCCAAACATTATCAATAATTTATTTCGATTGATGACGGTCTTAAATAATATAAATAACATATTACCAAATTACGATAGTTACGCACTATGGTAATTTTTATACTTTTGGTCATAGTGATGGAACAATATGAATCGGATGAAATAAATAAACAACGAGTTTAAAAAATTGCCCGATAAAAACCTGTGTATATGTATTTGTGTTTGGTATCAACTATTATTGGGTTGCATGCAACGTACCTTAAATCCCATGCAGCTGTCCTCAAAATACATAATTTATCAAAAAAAATATTTGAAGATAAGATATTGAACTTAAGGTTAAAATGTCCCGTAGTTTTAAGCGTGTTACCAATAAGTCTTATTCTACCCTTGTACTAAGTATAACAGTTATACTTGGAATAAATCAGTATAATATTTATGTATTATTTTTTTCGATATGTCAAACCTACAGCAGGAAATAAAATTCAACTCAATTGCATATATCATAATGCCTTAAATCTTAGATAAACGAAAAGACTTGACGAGAGAATTTTACATTAGCTTGGTGCGTCCTTGTCATACAAATAGGTTATCATGGTTTTGTTAGTAGGATGACCATCATAATCCACAACTGACATGGAATGTTCTTAAAATACGCCTTACATTGTATTTACTTTATAAATCATACACAACTATATATTTTTAACGTTGGTACCGAGATTACTCTCATATATGTAAATATAGCATAAAGCCTTAAAATTAAGGTTTCACCCTAATTTTACAAGAACGTATTGATAGGATGGTCTATGCAGGTAGTAAGCACGTATTTATCCTAATAGCATAACCATGCCAACTAATATTATTATGTGTGATCGGGACACGCCAAGCTGACGTGTATCTTTGTCTTTATTAATAAAATACACATTAAATACGTGTAAACCAACACAAACATGTCTTTTTTTGGTACCATTACTCTTATACTGAGATTGAGAGTTGTGGAGGAAAAGTCTTCGCAAAGCAAGATTTCTGTGATCGGCTAGGTAATGTTTTCAACGTAGTTTGTAGTTCTAGGAGAGTAAGCCTACCTTTTAATTAATTGTTTTATTTTTATGTTATATTTATGACATTTATGTTATGAAAGTGAATGAAGCCAGAGAAGTGTGTCAGGATCGTAGCAAATGGAAATCCGTAGTCTCTGCCTACCCCTCTGGGAAACAGGCGTGAATTTACGTATGTATGTATGTATTTATGACATTTTATTATTTAGCGAGGTCTGAAAATTTGACAAATAAAATACTTTGTTCACATTGTAAATTGGTAATTAAACTTAATTTTGTTATGGAATATTTGTTAAGGTTATTGGCTATTGATCCTCAGGCCTAACTAATAAGAAAGGACCATGCTACGATAGGTTGTTATTTTTAAGTACATGTGGCGCGATTATTTTCTCTGCTTTTTATCCTTTCTATTTCGATTTTTAACCATTCAATTATAATGGATTCGTAATGTTAATCGGTAATCGATATCGTGTAGTACCGATTGAAATGGTCTCTTTACTATTGCTGTTCAACGATCATCTGTCAAATGGGACTTCGTATTTGAAACAGACTATACCAAGAGTCAATCTTCATATATAATACACTTGAGAGCAATAAAATCGCACACCCCTTGTAATTTGGTTTATTACTGATTGTTTTCTAAAATCGAAAGATATTGAGTAAAAATCATTAGACAAAATTAAAGCATACAAGCTTAGCTTTACAAAAACATAAAATTAAAATCATTGACCTTCACGTAACTTACAAAAACCGACCGTACACCGAATTCCCCAAATTCACGCGTTTGCGTTGTCACTACTTGCACCCTTAGCCGCAGGTATAAAAAGGTCAGTTTATTGGAATTTTTATTCAGTTGCATACCGAAGGTCAACGTGATAACATCTCTACTGGAAGCATACGGATTTACTGGAAAAATATGGATACCACGCCCGCAGAAGCCGCTCAAGTTATTGCCTTGCTCGAAGCAGGCCATAACCAAAGTGAAGTTGCTCGACGGCTAAATTTGAGCCGCTACTCTGTTCGTCGTGTATACCAGAGGTTCCAAGAGACCGGTGGCTACATTCGGCGACCAGGATCTGGCCGGCGACGCACAACATCAGAGCGTGATGACCGCTTTCTTGTGACAAGGTCTTTGAGAAATCGGCAACTGAACGCGGTTCAACTGGGACAACAGCTTCGAGAAGTTCGCAATGTCAGTATAAGTCGGTGGACAGTTCGAAGAAGACTAGGTGAAGCAGGAATGACTTCACATCGCCCAGCAAATGGTCCCAAATTGACCACAGCTCACCGACAAGCCCGGCTACAATTTGCTAGGGAACATTTAAATTGGACGTATGACCAATGGCGGGCTGTTATGTTCTCTGATGAGTGCAGAATGACTTTACATGGTCATGATGGACGCTCTAGGGTCTACAGAAGGTCATCAGAGCGATTTTCACAATGCTGCATAAGCGAACGTGTGGCTTTTGGAGGTGGATCGTGTATGTTTTGGGGTGGCATAATGTTGGACACTAAAACTGACATTGTATTCATCACTACGGCGAATACCGGCCCGAGATCGAGAAGTTTGACGGCTGCACGATACGTCGAAGAAGTGCTCGAAGAACATGTGAGGCCGCTTGCGTGGCTTATGGGAGAAGATTTTCTCTTAATGCACGACAACGCCAGACCGCATGTCGCTAGAACAGTTTGCGACTACATGGAAGATGTTGGAATCACCGCGATGGAGTGGCCAGCTCGTAGTCCTGATCTCAATCCGATTGAGCATGTCTGGGATGAGCTAAAAAGAAGAGTTCGAGCAAGAAGCCCTGCTCCTACGCGCCTCCAAGAGCTTCAACTTGCCATTGAAGAGGAGTGGAACGCCATACCACAAGATTTCATGGTGAAATTAATACGGTCCATGAAAAACCGATTAAGAGCTGTAATCAAGGCTAGGGGAGGGAATACACCTTATTAAAAAACAATTTGATCAAGCATTTTGAGTTTTATTTTTATTCTTTGTTAAGCTAAATTGGGTAATTTTATCCGTATGTTGGGTTTTGTGCCCTAAAACTCCCTATGGGTACTTTTTTTACACCGTATTTGATATCATTAGAAAGGTACTGAAGTAAACATTCAAATAGTGTAAGTTTTATTTTAATATGTATTCACATTTATGAAAAAAACTGCTTTAACAACAAAAAGTCAACGTGTGCGATTTTATTGCTCTCAAGTGTAGTTATTAATAACTCACCTGGCGAAATATTTGTGATTGTTGTATTTTCTTAAGGAATGGTTGCATATGTTTTCTTGTCCTCACAAAAGCCTCTGGATTGAAAGTAATCAATTGCCCATTTTCAATTCTGAAACAAAATAAAATATACATATAGAATCAAGATACAGACATTTTTATATTAAATTTAAGAATATACTTAGTCTGGCCATAAATAATGCTACAATTAAAAAGGACATTATATTATATTTGATTTTGGAATCTGTCATTCTTATATGAACATTCATTGTGATTTCTCATTTTTGAGCCAATCAGTCTTAAATATTTCTGTGATTTAAAATGGAGTGTGGTGATAAAAAGAGCCAAAATACTGTGATAGCATTACATAAAGTAGATATGGTGAGAAATGCAATTTTCGAAACTCTTCATCCGCTTGGTTTTAGTCCAATGTTTGAGTTTTGGGCTGTCGATAGATACAATGAAATCTCCTCTGTTTGTGACATAAAACGATCTGGCCGTCCACGTAGTATTCGTACGAAAAAGGGAGATCAAACCAGTGACAGAAAGAATTCCTGACGAAAGCAAAAGATTTTATCTCGGGAAATGAATATAGCACATAGAACTGTTGCGTATTTTAAAAGATGAATTAGGTCTTGCAGCCTATTAGAGACACACTGGTAATCAACACCTTAAACTAACAGCATTCTTTAACTAACAGCATTAGACACTGATACAAAAACTTATTTAGAACCTCTACACCTTAAATTTATAGAAAAATATCCCAAATATGTAAGTAAGCCGTCTAAGAGTAGAAGAACAACGTAGAGCTATTATCCGGAACAAATTACTACCACAAATAACAACAGATCAGATACGAGACGAAATAAAGGAAGAACTAAATCAACTACAAACGAACACCCAATCTCAAACCATACAAACTCAACTTAATCAAACACACGAACACCGATTAAATAATTTAAAACATACACAACCCATAAGCATTGTCAAACGAAAATCCTTAAAAATAACACACACCCATATGCGATGGACTAACGAACAGAACGAAGCAATAATGCGGTCATATTATCGAATGACAAACCTGGGCATTAACGAAACTGCATACCGAAAACAGATGTACGACGATTTAATTAGCAAAGGAGACCGACCACCTTGTATGGGACCCTGGCCTGAGCGTGGACAATTTTATATTGTAATAACAAAATTAATTTCCAGTAGCCTAAACTAAGTAGAATACATTATTCTATGATGTTTAGTATCAAGTTCGTTAAATAATAAAATAAAACACAAAATCACGTCAAAATAACCACTATACGAGCGAACAAACGCAAAGCGAATGATGGAAACAGAATTGACAGATTAAGTCAAGTGTTGCTAGAATATGAAAATAAATTACCCAACACACTTTACAATTTTGTTATATTTTATCAAATATCATATTATTTGTACATTAATTATTGTATATGCATATAGTAAATAATGAAAAAAATATCAACGTAGTTCCAGATTTCGTTAATATTTCTAAATGTGATTTTTTTAAACACTTTCTTCCGGTTTTTGCTCACTGTTTTTTTACCAGGCAACACAAACAAGCCATTTGGATTGTCCATTTGAGTTCCACGTTTTAAACCAAATGAAAATATTTTAGAATCATTTTTATTATACGTCAATTTCATACGACTGGATAGTAACCAATATTTACAATATATATTAAAACAAAACTTTTAATATTTTACTTTGTTTATAAGACGATTGTCCACGTTCAAGCCGAATATGGACGGTCTCCTTTCCTTCACTGAGACATCTAAGTGAACAAAATATAGGTGCTCAGAGGAGAGCAATAATAAACAATAAATATATTACCAAAGACCGACTAATCGCTTTAAAACAAGAAATATCTAAAGAATTAGGAGTAAATGTTAATTGCCTGAGCAACGGATCAATTGAACACTTGCTAAATACAGAAGTACACATCACATCATCACCTCATCATACTCAACACCATACTGAAGTCAATAGACATAATAACGATAACCTTCAAATGCAAACCTCAAACATTAGTTATTTACAAGAGTTACCACAGTTTATAGACACTTTAGAGAGAAACACGTATATAGAACAGAAACAGAAAACAGAAACACGTATTTTATGTTAGAACACAAATTTAAACAACATACAAAAGATCCAACGCTCGTATCCCCCACTACCTCAAAATGCTTAGATCTAATCTTTACAAATTTCAATGATAGAAATAATTACGTCACTGTTGAAGAATTAGGGTTTTCAGACCACTGCACAACCATTTTTCACATGAAATTACATGAAGATAATAAAATAGCAAACTGGTACACGGAAAAAAGATTATATAACACACAAAACATACAACAATTCAAATTCAAACTAAATAAACAAAATTGGTATGAAATAATAACAACAAGCAAAAACATAGACGAAAACTATATAGCGTTTAATAATACAGGGTGATTTTGAAATCGTGTAATTCCTTTTAACCACGCATTCTACTGGTGATATAGAATAACCCTGGCCATATTTTTTCTTAATTAGAATAATGGTTTCGGCAAAATTAGAGTACAGATTTTTTTCATGAAATGATTTCAAATAGTCATATTTTAACCACCTGACACAATCTTAATATTTTACTAATTTAACTGTACGCTAATTCTGAGAATGAATTATTTAATCTAGCTAACCTAGTAGAAAAATATACAAATGACATTATGATGCAATTCGGTATAGATAAATGTAAAATAAACTCAGTTCAAACAGGACAGACTTATCATCATCAATACACGCTAAATACAATAGAAAATATTGAATCACTAGACAAGCATGACACTTACAAATATCTCGGATATAAACAATCACTACAAATACATCACAAAGACACCAACCAAAAATTGACTTTACGATTTCAACACACACCTAATACGATATTGAAAACGCAACTTAACTCTAGAAACACAATAAAAGCCATCAACACTTTTGTCATCCCACTACTCACTTACTCTTTTGGAGTAATAAATTAGACCAAAACCGAACTCAAGAATGCCCAGAGAAAATTTAACACTACCATGACCAAATTTCGAAAACTTCACCCAAGATCTTGTTTACAAAGATTGACATTGCCCAGAATAGAAGGAGGCAGAGGCCTCAGACATTTTAAACCTGCATAATAAGCAAATAACTACAATAAGTATTTCTACAGCGAATCTAAATTATCTACACTCCACAAGTCAATAGTATAAATGGATCATATACATATATATAATTTTTTTTTTGTAAATCCGTACATGTTGTACATAGAAATACCCAGACCAAGACAAACATGCACGCAAATGTTTGACTTGTACGGGAATCGAACCCGCGACCTTAGGCGTGGCAGTCGGTTACACTAACCACTATGCAATGATAATTTGAAGTTCCTAAAACAATCTATAAGATTGGCAATCTATAAGAGAGTGCGTGTTTCTATTGATAACTGGCCTTAACGTTTAAAGGACTAGATAAAAGCCAATGGAGATCATCTTGAATGAGCTTAATATACAGGGTGATTTTGAAATCGTGTAATTCCTTTTAACCACGCATTCTACTGGTGATATAGAATAACCCTGACCATATTTTTATTTAAATAGATTAATTTTTTTGAAAAATTATTATTCCGTTTTTTTCGTGAAATGGTGTCAGATAGTCATATGTTAACCAACCGAGGCAATTTTAATTTTTTACTCATTAAAATAAAAAAACTTATTAATAATTAATGTCGTAAATAATAACGGGCGGTCCTTTTTATTGCTCCTTATTATTTACGACATCAGTTATTGTTATGTTATTATTTTTAAATTAGTAAAATATTAAGATTGTGTCAGGTGGTTAAAATATGACTATTTGAAATCATTTCATGAAAAAAATCTGTACTCTAATTTTGCCGAAACCATTATTCTAATTAAGAAAAAATATGGTCAGGGTTATTCTATATCACCAGTAGAATGCGTGGTTAAAAGGAATTACACGATTTCAAAATCACCCTGTATATATAATGTTATTATATTTATGTATAAACTAACACACATTACAGTAATAAATGTTTTATGCAATAAAAAGAAAGATTTCTGCTTGTAACAATATTTATAGCAAGGCTAGTAATGTTTTATATCTCACAGCATAGAGTTATCTATTGCCACAGAAAATAGGCCTGATATAAATGATGAGTACACCAACCATTAAGGTGAATAGTCATATGTTTAACTCATTTCATATTTAAAGCTTTGTTGTATGTGGTAAGGATCCATTAAAATGCAACCAGGACTTAGAATGCATAGCGTTACTATTTCGTAAATAAATAAATATTCTTACTTAATAGCATCACGATATCCACCTATCAAACACACCAAAGCACGAAGAAACGCCCGAGACACTGCATCACCCAGAGCATTTTTATCACTTAAAGCTTTTTTTAAACTTGCTACCTGGAAACAAAAAGCAATAAATAAGTACCATCTTGCATTTAACAAACTGTAGGTATGCATGATAGTGATTAGTTTATTATGACCTGCCTTGAAATGAAGATTATATTTGCTTGTCTTCATTTAGTTATCGATACTAATATTATAAGAGGAACATTTGACTTTTTGTTTGTTTGTTTCTTTGTAAAGGTTAAACTGGAAAACAACAAGACCGATTTTTAAAATTATTTCACCATTAACAAGCTATATTATCCGCGAGTACTATAGGCTACATTTTATTTAAAAAGTGTTGTTTCTAGCATAACCTAACCTACTTTTACGCAAGCGAAGCTAGTAAGGTCAATCCTGATTGATGTGCGCAATAAACAACAGGGAAGAGGAAACCTATACTAATATTATAGAGCAATTTAGGTAATACCAGTTTGATTTGAATATTTTATAGTTAGATAATCTTTTTAGGATAGTTAAAACCTCCCTAACATACAAGGCCGTCCCAGAGAACTAACCATAAACGTAATTTAATGCCAGTCGAAACCGCATGGTGGGTATACATGGTAGGTATAGAAATAAACATAATCACTATACATATGAGCTTAAATTAAATAAGGGCTAATAATTTTTGTAATTAGCATAATATATTAAATATAAGCTCTTGCGTTCATTGCCATGATAGCCACATCTAGCTGTATTTGTATTTTGTTACTTTAGATCCGTGTTTGCTTGGTTGGTGATGTTGATACCTAGCAATGCGTTTAACATAAAATTATAAATTTACCCACTTAATGTTTATATAAATTTTTAATTAAGTCCATCTTGCTGTACAATCGTTTATTGTAAATATGGATTCTCAGTAAAATAATTATTGTAATTCATATGAGAATAAAGTTCTTAAGCCAGGAATATAATGCTAATTACAAAATAACGTTTATGTAATCTCGTTTGAACGAGAAATATATCGTTATATATTTCTCGTTCAAACGCACTTACGCATGCTCTCTGCTCTGCATTAAAGCGAGGAGGCCAGGAGTTTTGTTTATTATAAAAGTGGTATGAACATTAAAATTTTGCTCGTCAAATAAGAATCCGAAAAATTCAACGCATTGAAACATACAAAACGTTATCAATTATATTTTTTACTAGATTATTAATTTACAATGTGACACAGTTTTAATATTGAAAATGACTTATATTAAATTATGGCAATATACATTTTAAAGATAGCAATTCGCTAATGTATTATTTATTGTATTTCGACTTAAACGCTATTGCTTGTAGTCTCCTAGCGGTTATTCCCTTCCATCCCGGATTGACAAATGTATGGTGCTTTACTTGTTATAACTGATAGGCCTTATCTCCTGGATTGTCCTTTTCCTTGGTAATTGATGTTACCAATGACAAGTCAAAAGAATCGTATGGTGCTATAAATCTTATGTATCAAGATAACTTTTTTTATTTTATTGTAATTAAGTAACAACTCTCTGAAATAACACTATTGGGATTGAATGTATTCACACGTTATCAATGTGTCAGTAATATCCTTGACCGTACATAATAAATATCGCATGGTTTACAATTGTATCGTTTGAATACAAATCATGCACATCATTATAGAAATATTATAATAAAGTTCAATTTATTTATTGCTAGCTTCTTTCATAGTTAGTTCTCGTGTTAATTGTTGGAATGTGAGACATAATTGAAAACCTATTGCGCCTGGGTGCCAGTGTGCCGCTGTGACTCAAAACGTTAATGTAAATTGTGTAATAGTTGCAGCTACTTACAAATATTAGAGTCTAATGCACGAAATTATTATGAGCTTGGTAATTTAAAAAGGCGGTCGTAACTTCCTGGTCATTTCATGTAATAGGCCCTAGGCCCAAACTTTGCTTGAACAAGCAATTTAAAATTCCAAATAAGTCTTTACTGGTATTGCCAGTTATTTAAAGTGTTTGTGACCTAAATGAATTAACATATTTTAAATAAACTTTAAAGAGACCATTAAAAATATATAAAACATATACAAACATATATGTACATATACAAATATACAAAATAATACTTACTAAATCTGACGGAAGACTTTCCAAATCATTGAAGGGAGTTCTAAGCTCATTTGCATCTACATCTAATATAACCACATCACCAATTTCTGACATTCTCACATTCTGGAAAAAAGAAACATTATTTACTTATTAATAAGTATATCAACACAGCACTAATTGGTATTATAAGCTCTGTGGCGCAGCGGTAGTGAATGCGACTGCTGTTCCTGATGTCTCGGGTTCGAATCCCGGGTCGGGCCAACAAAAAGTTATTGGGTTCTTCAGTTAAGAAATCTCAATAGCAGTCCGGAGTTAGGAAGTTGGCGGTGTAAGACACCCCCGTGCTTCGGAAAGCATGTAAATCCGTTGGTCCTGCGCCTAATCTCTCGCCGGTCATGTCGGAATACCGTCCCATTGGATTATGAGAGTTAGGGAACAAAGTGTGCACTTGTGTTTGCGCACACACTTGTGCACTACAATATCTCCTGCGTAGTTGGCCAGTCTCCGTTAAGACTGGCCGCCGTGGCCAAAATTCGGTCTCGAGGATATTATTATTATAAATATTTACTAGCGTTGCGCGATTGACACGAAAACTACTATAAGAAAAGATTGCGTCGTACGGTGTATTCGTGGCTATAGATTACTATATGAATAAACATCAGCTATTAAAGCTACGATTACATGTCACCCTTTTTTTTGGTTATTAGTTGTATATTCTACATTATCGTACCCCGTGGAGAATGTGACTATGAGTCGATATCCGACTGTGATTACAATTTTTTTAATATACAGTTTCGGTACTAGGAATGCCTGTTTTAGGGACTTTACAGACATTCAAACAACGAACACAAAGAATACGAAGATTCGAAGCAACTATTTGCGGAACACACAAATTTTTGTCGACACTCGGTGCAACGGTAGTGGCTAGGCGACTTAAACCACCACACCACATGATTGTACGTATTATTCGAATACATTTGAATAACTTCAATATTCCAATGATTCGAATATTTAACCCGTCAGCTTAACCATATCGAGGCGCAATGAATCTCGTGCCTATCTATAAATTAAGGGATAATCGCACATAACTAATATTTACTTTTACTTAACTTCAAATCTTACCTCCATTACACTCCTAGGAACTCCAATTAGAAAAGGCATAGGTGCCAACAGATAATCAACTAGATGTTTTGGTAATATCGGAATGAATATATGTTGCCATGACATAGGGAACAAGGTTGCGTTGGCTGCCTGCACACACGCCGAGAGTCTAGAAGGCTTTGATGCAACTATAGCCACTCTTCTCTCATGTAGTAATGCTGCCCATAGCCCAGCCATGCATTTTGTGTCCATAGCACTGAAGTATTCCGTTAAATTGCACTGAAAGCAAATGCGCCATGTGATTAAAATGCTTATATCCTGCTAAATTAATGGATTCGGAAAACAGATACAAAGACAACGTCACGATAGTAATATTTTAACGAATTTCGATATAGCAACAATAAGTATACCATATGTTTTTAATAGCTATTTTAACTATTAGTTCCACGGAAGTTTATTTTGTAATAAACTTCGTTCATTTATACTATAGCCAAATGGATATTAAGCATGACATAGTTCATCTTTACTATAATTATAAAGCTGAAGAATTTGTTTGTTTGGTTGCACGCGCTAATCTCAGGAACCACAGGTTTAAATTGAAAATTATTTTAGTGTTGGATAGCCTATTTATCGAGGATGGCGATAGGCTATATAACATAACGCTACGACCCACGGGAGCGGCGCAGTAACCTTAAACGCAAACCAGACCGCGTGCATATCTATTAAATATATATACATATAGATCAAGAATTTACATCATAGATGCGGCCGACTCCTTTAAATGTGATCATTAACTTAATGAGTTGGGTCGTTAATTTATCATCTAACACAATGCTATGAATTATAAATACAGTATTATCACGCTAACTCATTAATTGTACACTGTACTTCTATGTAAATGTAATAAGCGAGCTCACCCTTCTTAGTGTAGACACTTTTTTATGTGATGTAGGCAAATCAATAATTTAAATCTTTGATGGCAATTTTGAAAGCTGATAAAATAGAAAAACGGTTTTTATTTTTAGAATAAGAAGGCCTGCCTCAATTCAAGAGTATTAATAAAAAGACATTTAACTGTATGTATTCGCAATGATTATTTTTGATATATTATAGCGTATCAATGATTCTGTCACGCATATTACCAAATAATTTACTCGTGCAGTGAAAGTCATGAGCAGGTCCGCGTAAATGTAAACAAATACGTGCGTAGACTATTGAGAGATATAGTATCGTAATATGTATTACGATTCCATTCGTCATACATAGCAGCATGTTAATAGCGAGGACGCCATTGTCCTCATACATTACAATCACTGGTGTCTCATGAAACTGCGAAATAAAGCTTATGTATATTGTACGTTAAAATACAACTACTTCATACGAATTTTATCGCGTATAGTTTAAAAGAATTCAAAATTATGTATTAATACGCTATTAATACATAATTTTGAAGACTTTTAATTTTAAAACGTGATAAAAGTCGTATAAATTCGTTTAATTTCAATGTATAACATTCACATAAATGTAACACAATATTATGTGTATTATAATTATCAATAGATAACTATCAAAGCGCAATGAAACATCTCTTCGCCGCGTCTCTAAGAGTATTTACCTAACAGTGACTAAAATGAGACACTATCTGAATTATATTGCTGAAATTTGATACTTTTAACAATAATTTTGTATAACGACCGATTATTTTAAACAGATGTTTAGCATAAATACCTATCTGTAGTAAGTATAACCAGTAAACTATAGTAATATTGTGAGTATGAAATCTAAGTAATTTCTTTTGTTTTATCTCGTTTTTTAAGGTTGTGTAGCAATGGAGTAGGTACTTGAGCAATTTAGATAGAACAACCTTGTCTTGAATAAATTTGGAAATTATTTACCATTATAATACAATATGTAAATGTAAAATGTTGTGTGAATTGTGCCCTGTAAGATAATAGGCTCGCCACTAATTTTCTCTGATGCAGACAGCCCAAGATCGGTCTGTATGGCAAACATTGGGGAAAGCCTATGTCCAGTGGACGTCTTTCGGCTGAGATGAAGAACATAATAATATTTTACTTACGTTTTCCGGAATACTTGGCAATCTATTGTCAGGACACTGGCATGTGAAAACGCTGTGACCTGCATTGTAGGTCACTTTGAGCGTATGCCCGGGCATGGGCGGACGTATCCGACATGCTTCTAGGAATGATGATAGCTCTGCCTTCCCTGGACTATTTATGAGTTGTGCTATACAGTTTAATAACCTGAAAATAATTATACATATTTCAAAATGCGTAGTCGTTAAACACATTTAACTTACTATTATGTTATACATTTATACTAAATGTTTTTTTCGCAATGCATTTTTTAAGTTTTCTCTTAATTTGGGTTTCATATTATTAGTATTCTTATTAACCTCTCCAGCTACGCTAGAATGCTTGTGGTAGGAGTGGGCTCACGTCGGTAGCACGGGTGGGATTCGAATCAGCGACCTCTCGATGGCAATTCAACACCTTATCCATTGGGCTACCGCCGCTTGTTTTGTAAATAGTTTGATTTCAAAGAAACTCATGTATTCTTTTTTCATAATTCGCATAAGTTCACTCTAATCAGTCATAATATGTCAGTCGCATGAGCTTTAAAGAAACAGTCGCTATTTATTATTAATCGACAATAAAACTTCAGCACAGTCGCCCAGACGCACAGCAGATAGGTATCACGAGTTATTCATGATTGTATTCAGTGATTTCACTTTTAACCTCTATGACAACGAGACACGTTTAAGATTGAATACTAGGAAAGCTCATTGTCATATTTATTTTAGCGTCAGAAAGCAAATGGTACTCTTGCGAAGTATGAGTCACTCAATACGAATGACGTCACACGATCGACATAAGCTTATATCATGGTCATTTGATATTTGTACTAGTCTAGAGAAATGTCTCAAAACAATGCAGAAAAGAATCGCTCAGCAAGTGATAAACACAGCAATTACCTATAGCTTAAACCCATTATACCACATAGAACAATGAAATATATATAACAGATAGGGTACAGACAATAATATACTTACTTATAAAATATATCATGCCATGGCAAATGTGATAATAACACTAGTGCTGTATTAGTTTTCGGATCATATCGACAAAAACAAAATGTATATTTAGAGTCCTCCGAAGTCAAAACAAATGAATAGTACTGTGCGAATGAACTGAAAACAAACAGGACATTTATATATATTATATAATTCAATAAGTAATTTATATTGCTTAAATAATTATGGAAGAACAGGAAATTCTAAACCTAACTTATATGGTCCTATTCATTAGAATTACAGAGAAATATAAAATATTATAATGGAAATTCTTAAAGTATCATTACTAGGAAGCAGTTAAGATGTAACATTTATTTTAATTATTAACCACTCACTGTCTGCCAGATTCTTAGTTAATCTGCAATCCAGATACCTCTTATAGCATAGCATCACACCTATCATCAAAACAAGTCAGATACGGCAGTGAATCGCAGTAAATCTTACGAGTTCGAAAAAATGGTTCAAGTAATATGCAAAGGTCCCGTGATACCACGAGACCTTAAGGTAAGAGGTCAAAGTTCATAGTCATTTCGGGGGTATATCGACTATGCTGAGTCGAATGGCGTTGACCGCGAGTCTCTAGCTCTTACGGTTCTTGAGTTGAAAGTTGTATAACAGACAGACAGACGGACAAAGCTATTGCATAAGAGTTTTTCCGAACTCTAAACGGTGATTCATATCCACATTTCAGTAGCCATGATTAGGTCTGACAATTTCAGAATATGCTGCTACTGAAAATTCCTTGGCAGTTTGCGAGTATGTTGTATTATACTTATGCAGCATATATTGTTTTATCCAAGTAACAATGTATTTAAAATATAAGTACAGATTTTATTTACATACTTTTCTAATTGACATGGAAATGTAAACTTCGGTATATTTTTTAGCTCCTCTTCATTTTTATAAGACTCAGGATATTTTTTTAATATGTATGGTTCCCTTATATGATCACCTGGTGAAACTTCACAAAATAATTCAAACAGGAAGCGCACAGTGTCTCTGAAAAAGGAGAGGAATATATTAGACACAAATTTATCTTGGTACCAAACTTTATACATTAGCATATTTATGGTGATTTAGAGCTTACAAAATGTATGAAGAGTAGTGCTTAAATATGATTAGGTCAATTCACATTGACTGAAATAATGTATGGTATTCTATGATTGGTTCTTTTCAATTTAATTGTAGCACATGGGCTTGCTATCAGTTGTTATCTGTGCCTTGCTAAAAGTATCAGAATTTACACATTCGGTATCTATATAGTAGTATAACATTTAATTCAATAAGAATATATATCCAAATTATAATAGTGATATTTTAAATGGCCGGATAACACATTTTTGTAAACGTTGTTACAAAAATTTAAACTGTTTTAAATAGGTCAAAAAAATATTGTGACTTTCTTTTGAATAAGCTCATGTCTCTGGTCTCTCTAATTTAGTATGTAGTTATTTATCATGGCACACAAAGCAGAACAAGATACAATTCTGTTTTAGTCAACAGATGTCAAACTTATGATCACAGCATGGTTAAAATAGATAGAATTCAGGATACCAATTTAATATAAAATTAACAGTTAAACAAATTTAAGCAAATCTCCTTGGTCCTTCAAGTTTTGTAATATATATTTTTCTGTATTCAGTCATCTATTCTAATAGGATACTTAGACAACATATTATAATGTCCTCCCCTCAACAATGCCAACATTCATATATGGCGAAAATAATTAATATGGCTTCTGATAATGGCCTTCAGGATAATGTGTCATGTAAGACTAGATCTGTCATGGTCTAATACATTTAATGTAAACATATAAGATTGTGTGTAATTGACACAATTATAATATTATATACAAGTGTAAGGTAGTCTCTTTGGATATGTAACAGGTTCACTCATACACCATTCTTCTACTATATATGTGCTGTGCACAATAGAATAAACAGCATTGTATAATGATGTTATTATATTATACCTATATTATTATTTTCTAGTATCTAATTTCACATATGTAATACCCACCACAAACTATATTGAGTTAAAAAGGTATCCTGCTTGTTTGAAAAGATTATCCAAGTATGCCTATGTGCAAAGTTGCATCTAAATCCGTTTGATGCTTATATCCAAATATTGTCTCAAACTTTCACATTTGTAATATTAGTAAAATCATAATGTTTAAGAGCATATTACTGGTCGCTCGAGTAGCTTGTAATGAGATGAAAGCTCAAAGCAATAGACAGAAATATGTAGATGCACGTAGACAGTGTCAACATTACAAATATTGGAAAACTGTGATCAATGAGATTATTTGAATAACTATCATACTGCAATAACTGTAAAATAAGGCAGAGAAAGCAAATAAATCAGCAGTAGCTTTGGAGTTCAGTTTTGTGAAGGTGCCTTATCTATACTTACTTATTGTAATAAACATTGAAATCCAAGCCAATTTTATAATCATATAACTTTGTGTATAGCTAGTAACAAAGATTTTTATGACATTATTATCAAACATATTTCTTTAATTCATTGCCATATTCCAATCTTCATTAAGTAGACAAAGATCATAGAGAAGTTTAATTATTTCTGTTAAATTGAACATTGTCACATCTTCTATGATTTTCATTGTCTGATACTGGCTAAATATGATAATTGGCAATTTTATCTTACTAAATCAAACGCCAATACACATTTAGCTGGTATTATTTTCAGATGAATTGCTAAAGACCATACAATCAAATAATAAGTATGATTTTTTTATATATAGCAACTTGTTCAGACACCCACCACAGGAAACTATTATATCAGCGGACGACACATATTACTGTTATCTCGTGGAGGGAGCATCCTATAAAATTGAAAGGTAAATAAAACTAAAAAGCAAGATGGAGTTGCATGCTTTTCATAATAAAAATATTAGATTGGCGAGGTTAGTTTATTTGTTAATACTAAAACTGTAAGTCTCTTGAATTGTTACAAAAACCTACTAAAACGAGGCCGAATATCAGCATATCATCGTGAAATGTTCTTATAATTACCTTACTCTGGAACCCATGTCTCGACGTGGACCATATGAAATTTCGATTACATCTTCCACATTAGCCAAGTAGTAGCAACTTATTTGAAAATTCACTGTTCATGAAACATCACAAGCCATAGAAAACTAACTCCGAGGGGCATCAAACATTTTTAAGATTTTTATCACTATTTCCAAACTATTACGAAAGACGGACGACGTTACTGCCTCTTTCTTGTTCAGCGACTGCAATGTGTTATCTTTAGCACTCAAATTGTCTCACTTGACATGCTATCTCTATTGCTCACATTGTGACATCTCAATCATAATACTAAAGCAAAAAATACTATCTTTTATATCTGGAACGCTATAGCACGTCGGACTTCGACAGCAGACGACAATTCGCTGAATGCGCGACACTCATTACAAAAACGTTCCGTTTCACTGGTAGATATGATTGAGTAATTTTATACTAAAATATAAATAAAGGTTCATTTCTACGGTGAGCAAATAGAAAACATATTATAAGTAAAGCACGCGCTTATTTTAGAAAGAGCCAGACATTTTGTCTGATCTCTGCTGTATTATTTCTTCGCAAATTTCGATATAAGCTTTTTTTGCCCGTGACTTCGTACTGGAGTGGAATTTGGAAATACTACCTATATATATCTACTTATCTATATTTTTCCGATATAATACATATTCATAGATTGTTTTAAATAGCTTATTTCACTTTTCGACCACCCAACAATTTTAAGAATGCCTTTATTATTTTGTTTTTATTTATACTTAATATTATTAAATTGCAATCATGAATTAAGTTAATTATAAATATCATAATTACACTACGAATCAGCCAACATTCACTTTGAACGTAGGTAATGCCAAATAATTTAAGCATTGCTTATGAATTCACTTGGCACGACCGTTAATAATTCAATATGAGTGGAAAAGTTTAAATGCTTACTATTATTTTTGTCTATTGCGCATGTAGTGCACTGTGCACATGACGACCTCAATGGTGTAGTGGTTAGTGTAACCGACGGCCACGCCTGAGTTCGCGGGTTCGATTGCATGTGTTAGATATAATTAGTATATATAGCTATGTATTTCATATTGGTATGTAAACATTTATAAAATAATAATCCATTGATAATTAAATACAGTAAACATAAATTAGAAGATAAGTATAATTATAATTACTATGTAGAAGGTTATGAAATGATTTCCATGTAAAATGATTTTGATACCAAATTATGCTAAATATTATGTACATTATATTGGTCTGTTACATTTTAGAATTATGTATTTTATTATAGACTATTAAATATAGTTGATATGCATAATATCGTTGTTATTCAATTAATGTTGCCCAATCATATATTTCTTTTACTTTTGTTTTAGAAATAATAATGGAATATTAAGTATATTCAGTATGGAACTAATAAATTACACCTTTAAACATTGGGTTTCATTTTCATATTCTATTACATGCATGGGCGTGGTTGTTTGTCTTGGTCTGGGTGTTTCTAAATATAATATGAATGTATTAACAAAAAAAAGTATATATAAAAGTAATATGTATGTTTATCCATTGTCTAGTACCTACATACTCATAGTACAAGCTCTGCTTAGTTTGGGCTAGATGGTGTTGTGTGTATGTGATAGAATATAGAATATTATAGAATAATGAATATGACGTGTTATTATTTACCTTGAAACATCATAATCCTCAACCCTGTGCGGGCGTGTAGATATTTTTATTAAGGTGCTACTGGACTTATGGATATTAAAAAAATACTAGCGGTCGCCCACTGGTCAAAATTCGTCCATAGTTTATTTAAATTTTAAGTTTGTTCATTATTAAGGTCAGGGCCGGCCTTAGCAATCTAGGCGCCCCGGGTGAATCATGCCTTTGGCACCCTTTTAGGTAGGTATACTTATTTCATTACAATTTAAAAAAGTTATTTTGAATTTGTATCTACCATATCTTTTATTGAACTAATAGAAAACTACAAACATCACATGTAGGTACTTATTATTATTTATAATAACACATTTTAACCATTAATTCTAGTATATACAATGCACCTTTTTTTTAAATATTTGATTACATGCATTGACGCATACACCTCCGCGGGGACGGGCGGAGGGGTTATGTCGGACTCACCGGGGCAAAGAAATATGGTAATGATGATAATTGACCTCCCGGTAATACCGACTAAACTTACCAACGGTGTTCCTCAGCAAAAATCGTAATCCCGCCGATTGGCGCGCGAATCACTTTCATATACAGTCGCGACCACGCCGAGGTTTCGTGTTCGAGGTGCACGTGTATGGACACACAACATATAGGCGCGCGTGGCAATACGCACACCGCCTCTCGAACCTGGTGCTGATCGGTAGTAGTGATCGGTGATAGTTTAAACCTCAGGGTGGCTGGAGGTCATCTCGCGCCCTCTAGTGAACGGTTTTGCAGTTGGGGAGAAGGTTTCAGCGCTCCCTCTCCCCCTCCGCCGCCTCGTTGATGGACATGACTTCATCATAGAAGGAGGCGATGGCGTTCCACGACCTCTCGCTCCGGACAATAGATTAAGCCACGGCCGGGAGCGAGAGGACAAACGACTGCCGTGATCAACTCACAGCGATGCGATGCCCAGGCAGTCTGCCAAAGTGTGCAGCGCCGTGTCCTCAACAACTGTCGTGGCAGTCACCGCAGTAGTGACAACCGGGCATCTCTTGCCGGCCTATACGACACAAGAATTGGCCAAAGCAACCGTGGCCAGCCATTACCTGTGTCAGCCGGTGAGGGCGCCATGCCGCCTCTCCAGCTGCACCTCAATAACGGGATTTAGCGCCACGATCGTGGCGTGCCCGGACCTTACCTATCTACTTATATTGTCTGTCAGTCAAGTCAAGAACCAATAAAGAAAAATATAAGTGCATATATATTTCTAGCTTTTTTGACAGCAAATTAGAGAATTTGCTGTTAAAAAGCTAGAAAAATAATTATTAGATTTTTTCCAAATAAGTAGATCTTGTTCGAGATATTGTAGAACGCAAATAAGATTTTATCAATTTTAGCTTAGAAAACTTCGTTCGCCACTTGCAACAGTCACTAGTATTGTTAACAGAATACGCAGCGATATCCAAATCTTAGGATGAACTCTGAAGATTGTGTATTTTGATATAGTTTAATAATTCGACAAGAGTTGCCTGACTGTCTTCGAGATAATGTTGCAAACCTAAAATTTCATCGCACAACATTCATTAATATCAGATTTAAAATTGACCGTTAACTTTTCTTGCAGTAAATAACAATGTCGCATTAGTTCTACTTTATTTGATAATTTTTTAATGTTACTACAAGAAATTTCATGTGATAGGAAAGTCTTGTTGGTTCATCAGTAGCCTCTTCACCCGGTCTAAGTTTGATGCGTCTGAGTCGCGTTTGTGGTTTGAAAATTGCTGCAAATAAAGTTAGGATGCTAATTTAGCTGCTGCTACAATAGCTTGTTTCATTCGCTCTACCTACGGTGACTTCCCCGATTACAAAATGTAACAGGATTTTTAATTGAGACTAAATCGGCGTTCTATAGGTACCTATTACCTAAATTTAGCTACCATGCCATTATTAAATAAATAGTTCGTAGGTAAGTTATTGATAACGTACAGGTTTTCTGAAAAGGTTTTTTGATTTGCTTGTGAACTTACGAGTATGTAAAAAGTAAAGAAAGAAAAGTATGTACGAGTATAATGCGGAGGACCTAATAAGAGTTACAATTTATCTCCTGTTGCCTCTATTTCGATCTACATTATTTAGTAAGATATACGACAAGCGACAAAATGACAGGTCGTGTTTGTTAGACATAACTCGCTCGCTCCTAGGAGATAAGTCTATAAAAGTTAATACGTTAAGTCTAAGTTTCCCTTTAGATCGATAAAAAATGGTATTTAAATTAAGTGGTTAAATTAAGCTGGCGCGCGCGGCGCCCTGTTATCTGGCGTCCCGGACAGGCGACAGCTGCCCCAATCGCCCTCCCCCCTAAAGCCGGTACTGATTATGGTTTTATTGTCTATAACTTTAATTTTATAATCACATTTCATTTAGATTTCAGCAAGGCTATACAGGTTTATTATTATTAACCTATCTTTTTCAAACAAATTATTATTTAAGTACCTACTTAACTATACTCTTTCATTGACGATATTCATAAGCTTGCTAGGTACTATGTTTTCTTTTTTCTTTATTACATATAAATATGAGTGTTGTGGGTTCGATATAACAAATAGTTGTTCCAAGTCTGGGTAATCTGGGTTTGTTATTTTAAATATTACCTACTTAGTAAATGTCCCCACGAGGCACTAGAAATAAATTATTTTTTCTAGTGCGGGAGATCTCATAAACAATATGAAAAGGATTTGGTTAGGTATGCCTGTATTGTTTTTATTAATCTATTTTTATTTGTTAGCTGAATGTCGGAAAACAGCGGTAACATCAAGATAATCATTAATGTAAATTTTTAACGTTCCTAGTTCTTATAATAAATAATTAGGTATCAGAAAGCAACATAGGAACATGACAGGGGTAATGTAGATATAGATAACAGTTTTTTTTGCTGTAGATCCTATAGAATAGATATTATAGGTACCTTCACCGTAAAAGCAAAGAAATACGTTTGTATGGACGAAATGCTGCTCGCGTTTGTTCTTGATCCGATACCGGTCTGGTACGGTGCACGTGATGACGCCACTGGTTGTACAGTGGTGATAGAGCTGTCAGCGTTCGCTAGAGTATTTGAATTTGTATTAGACGCGTGAATATATGCACGAAATAGCTCCTAACTGACTGAAGGTCAGCACGGTTGCCGGCCGGGTCGAAGTATGAGGAGTGACCCAGTATTGTCTAAGATTTACACAAGTTATTAATGCTAGAAGGCAGGTAGACTGCACGTACTTTAACGGAGGGCATTATATTTTTCTGTAATCCTAACTAATATTATAAATGCGAATGTTTTTACGCATTCATGCCTTAACTAGGTAAGTACTCGACCAATCCTCATGAAATTGTGCATGCACTTTGTCAGGCGTACTGAAAAGAGTGTACCTACCTTGTATCCATAAAAATGTACTGTTCCCGAGGATTGAAATTTATTCACAAAACCTGCATTAACGCGAGTGAAGCTACGGGAAATATCTAGTTTTTACATAAACTTCTATCAGTTCAAATTACTTTACATTCGATGATATTGTTTGATATTTTCATCAATGATTAAGAATTATGATGAATCATCATTATTTTAAAACTATAAGACATAAACAATAATACCAATAATATACCTATTATATTTAAGTCAATGAATAATATCTTTAAATTAATACGTGAAGCAAAAACGTTGTACCTACAGCTACCCCTTTTTACGAAAATTGCGCGTACGGAGGAGTATGAAATTTGGCATAGTTAAAGTTTTTTATGAATAAGGAGTGTAGAATCCTATTATTTTTATAAAATATGCTATAAAAATACATTAAATTAATGAAAAAACATTACACGCACACAACCATGCATTTGACACGCAGTCGAATCGCGTTCGTAGTATTTCGGCATTGATCGTCTGACGTCGTACAATTCTTCGTATTCTATGGTTAAATATGCCTTATTTATATGTAATAAAGAAAAAAGAAAACTTAGTACCTAGCAAGCTTATGAATAACACTGCTATTTATTTCAGGCCCAGCGGGACAATAGATCTGTTGAAAACATATAGGTATAGGAAAATAAATGTTTTGATCGCCATATTTCCTCATAAGCACATAGTATTATGGATAGCAGTGGTCTCCAGACACCTTGTGACAATCTATCACAATGGTATACCATCAGGCTTTATTGCATGTTTGGGCTTGAGTCGGTGAAGCAGTGAACACCCACAACACTCGTCGCAATGGCAGTGGCGAAGCGATCACTTAAACCACTAAGCCATCCGTGCAGTGAACACATTTCCTCCACTTCCTCGGCGGAATCTATTATAAATTATAACGCTCAGTGGACGCGGAGTTGTGCGGTAGACGAGCATAGACTTACTCATTACTACATTGGAATTGAAAGTATCAACATCTTGTTAACCATGGTCCAACCTTATTGGCCCTACATTTCGTTGGGCATGGTTAAAATAACTGTTGATAGATCTCTGTCCACCCGTTTGGGATTTTAAGTAGTACGGCACCCTCAGCATGCGACTCTAACACACACTTAACTGGGGTTTCTTTTTTACATTCTAATTTTAGCTAGGTACGTATTATTCCTATAGCGCGCGAAATTTTACAATATTTTAAGCAAAGGACGCAATGAACAGCCAGACTCGGAACAACTATTTGTGAAATAAGGAACACACAATTATTTGTCTCATTTGGGTTTCGAACGCACAATGTTTGGTGTAGTAGCAGTGATGAGGCAATCACTTAACCAACTATGATATTATTACAGTCAAATCATTTATAACGCTTGAGTAATGTGAATAGAATTATTCATCTCTAGTTTATTATTATGTGCCTGGGTCATCAATATAATAGATACTTGGGTACCAAAGAATTTTATACATTCGTGCATCCCTCTAATTTTAAATAGGTATACGAGACAATGTTGAAAGAAGCCATCGTTGCAAATAGTACACTATATGCATCTTTGAAAATAAAACACTCAATCCACCGTTTAAAATACTACTTTTTAACTGTAACTCACATATAACATACTTAATTATAACGTTCATCTTTTGTTTTTCTTTAAAAAGACAACTTCCGCGCTCAGAATAATTCCTGGTTCGCGGTGGCGAACGCAGTTTGAAAATTATCTCAATATTTATCGTCAGCTGTTATGTAGTAGGCACAATAATTAATTATGTAAGATTAGTCTAGTCACCCTAGCCTTTATTATTCCCAAGTCACTTGGGGTCGGCTTTTATAGTCTAACCGTATTTGACTGGATATCAGTTTTTATACGGAGCGGTTGCCACATGACCGCCGCTATCCGAAGGCTAAGGATACCCTAAGGCTAGACCAGTGTCAGGATATTATAAGGCACTGACTTCCCAATAACGACTGCCATAGATTTCATGGCAGCCGGGACCGAAGTGCTCTCCGAGGCACGGAGCAGGCGATAATTGTCAATCAATACGCACATAATTTCGAGAAGTCATATAACTTCCGAAAGTCAGAGGTGCGTGACGTGGGTTCGAACCCGAGACCCTCTGCATTGCAGTCTGTTGGTCTCCCTACTGAGTTATCGCCAATTATGTAGGTGAAATTAGTCTAAGGGCTAAATAAAAGGATGAAGCTGTGGGCAAGCGGGCGCCTATTATCGCTATTACCGGTGCAGCCTTCCACATGGGAATAATCAGATATATGTGATCCACAAAATGATTGTTTCGATTGTAGACGTACTTTGTGTTCGTTAATTGTATATTTTTAAAGTCCGCCGCACATACAGGGCTTGATGCCTAGTGCGGGAGTTATCTTCACTATCTATACTAATATTTTAAAGCTGAAGAGTTTGTTTAGTTGAACGCGCTAAGCTCAGGAACTACAGGATCAAATTAAAAAATATTTTAGTGTTGGATAGCCCATCTATCGAGCAAGGCTATAGGCTATATTACATCACGCTAAGACTAATATAAGCGGAGCAGTAATGTAAAATGTTGCAAAGAGGGGAAAAATTCTCTTATGTGATGCAGACGAAGTTGCGTAGCTCAGCTTGTCTCTACATATTATAAAACAAAGTTCCAAGCGGCTTCCCGCGTCTGTTCGCGATAAACTCAAAAACACAGACAGAGTGATGTGACATGAGGAAGGTTTAGATGTATAATTTGTTAAGGTTTTGTACTACCTACCCGTGCGAAGCCGAGTCGGGTTGATGGTTTTTAATAAAAGGTAAATAGTACCTACTATAAGTGTAACAGATGAAAAGACTAACTAAATAGCCTCTATAATCTCTAATAGGTCTTGTTAGCACGTTGAATCTAGTGATTTAGATATTATAATAAACTTAAATAAAACGAATATCATCCATCAGTCAACGAATTGTAACCCCATCCATCAACAACATATACTGTAATAAATTAATCGTATCGCACAAGTAGATAATGTTAAGTTTCTAGGTATCAAAATTGACAAGAAACTTTACTGGAAGAGACTTGAAATCGTTAGAAATAACTAAGTAGATGCTCGTATGCTCTTTATAACTTGCCCCAACGATCAATATCGACACATAACTCACTGCGTAGATACTATGGACTAGTTGCATCTACCTTCATAATATACGGTAGGTACCTATAGCATTCTAGTGATAAAGAAATTATGTTCAAATGTCAAAAACGCTGTGTTCGCTCCTTGGACTGAAAGTCGCCTTTATAGAAGTCGACCATTTATCACCAAACATAAATTATTGACTTGCACACTTTTATATAATGTTTATGGAACATGTGGTTTTGGCACAACAAATCGTCAATTGTTCACTCGTCTGTCAAATATTGTACGGAAATACTTATTTAATATGTACCGAATCTCTTCATCAAAAGTAACTAGAAGGGTTCAGACACCGAAAAATTATAGAATTAATATAAAAAGAGACAAGTCGTTTGCCTGTAATCACGCATGTAATGTCTTCCGCTGAGTACCTATATCCTAAGAGATACAACGAAATAAAGTACATAATAAATATATAATAATAGGTAAGTATTTGTAAAGCGAATTTGACCCACAGGCGTTTATTTATTATGTCGTCATCTCACTGATCGATTATACTAACATTCCGACTTCACTAGTATTTTTAAACTAGGAGATAAGCCTCATAGAAAATGTACCTGTGGATATTGGAACAATCTTACCAAGAGTGGTGGGTACTATTATTATTGTACTCCAATATTCAGATAAATGCCAAATAATATCTTGGGTACACAATACGATATTAAATTGGGGAATTGTTTCTAGACGAAGGGATATAACTATACTAATATGTATGAAGTCATTGAGAGGACAGGAATGAGAGAGAAGATAATTTAGTTTATTAAATTAGTTTAACATATAATTGTTCATATATATGAACATTTACAGAAACCTATTGTATCAATGCTACGAACATTTTTATTAAGTACCTATTTGATTTTTTATTCCTATGCATATATATTTTTATGTACCTATTGCAATTTAAATATTTTTATTTTTATGTACATATGTACATTCAAATAAAAACCTTCACATTGTAAAGCGAGCCTAGATTTACGTAACAATTTTTAAAGGACTCAAATAGAATGTTTAAAAAAACTCAAATGTACTTCAAAATACTTGAGCCGCCTGTTTTTCGATATATCCTCGAATTACTTATTGTATTTATTACAAGCACGGCAGCATAGTCTCATGTCTATACCTTTGAAGTAAGCAGTGATGTACTACATACCCATGTTTACCCATACCCATATTTCACCAACTATGATGACTCCTATAACGTAGGATAAGTTCCCACGTAATAGGGGCCGAGCTTATTGACGCCTACCGTATACAGTATCAAACCTTTTGCTGCTTGAGAATTTATTGATAAAAATAATATCACTACTCAACTCGGGAATTGAACCCGAGACCTCATGCTCTGCTGTTACCTTTATTACCGCAGCACCATTGAGGTTGCGCCATTTAAGTTAAAAAGAAACAATCTACCTATGTAATTAAAATAAACAAAAACATATTCAGCAAAATTAAGTTCACAACTAATTGGACGTAGGTATATACCTAAGTGACCTACATTTGAATAGAATAGAATCTGACTCAATTTAAGGAAACCCTTTTATTTGAAAAATAGTTTAATGCTCCTTTCCGAACTTTATAACATGTTCCGTGAGAGCGCCATTGTATCTACCTATAGAAGCGTAGCCGGGTCATATATTACATCGAACCGACTAGATGTATTAATCAATCATTGATTTTATGCAGGTCGGGCAGGCGCAATATATGCAGCTTCCCGGTGAAAGAAGCTGTAGCCAGTTGGTACACCTCCGTTTGTGTCCATTGCACGACACGATATTATTGCATGAATATTTTGCTCAAACATTTTAAGTGTTTATTTTATTAACGAGAGGACCTGCAATTGGCTTTATGATGTGTTAGTTTTTGTCCGCGGCGTCGCTCTAATCATGATTTTATCAATAAATTTCCATTCCTCGGGAACTGTACTTTTCTGGATGAAATTTACTTTATATCATTTTATGTACCCCTGTGAACGAGTACGCGAAATTTCATGATGATCGGTCAAGTAGATATGGCGTGAAAATTGTAACAAACAAATAAATAAACAAAAACTCTCACATTCACATTTATAATATTAGTAAGGGTTAGGATACTCCTTTTGTCAAACCAGAATAAGCTGTTAGGCCTCCATATGTATAAATAAATAAAATAAAACATTAAACGCCAAAAATGAAAATACAAAGCTGCATGCGTCTTAAGTAAAATGAATGAATGAATTTGCAAATACTCAATTTGAGAAACGGTCTTCTTACCTTTATAATAAAAAAAATATATAATAATATATATATATAATATCAGTTCTGTATTAAACTTTCCCACTGCTGGGCACAGGTCTCTTCTCTGTATGAGCAGCGTTAGATCCACCATGCTCGAGAATATTATGGAGAACTCTCAGATATGCAGGTTGCCCTGCAAAGTTTTCCTTTACAGTTAAATAAAACATTAATTAACTATTTAATACGCACATAACGTTGAAAAGTTAGACATGCGCGCCTTGGAATCGGACTCGAGACCTCTGAGTGGCAGTCCAACGGTCTTCCACAAGGCTGTTTATTATGGAGAAATCTTAGACACACAAGTTTTCTCACAATGTTTTTCTTCACCGTTAATATAATTAAACAAATATACTCAACACTATTGCAAGTGTAAATCAATGATGATTGATGACAGAGTGGAAAAACCTAACCCACTTACGATGAAATTAAAAATCTTATGTTATGTACCTACAGTGTTAAACTACCTACTTAGCGCATAATACATACACTTACTCACACACATTAACAGAAATCCATTGGGTCAGCCGACAAAGCTCGACTGATATAACCACAGAATTTTCGCAGTGTTAGCTACACTTTAATTAGCTCTTACTGCCATTCACTTCCACATACCAATAAACCTTCACACATTCTCGCTAATAACAGCACATTTCTGGCATAAGCAGTACTCACAAACACCTACGGTGCCACTAGCCGCAGCAGGCGTAGGACTATTGCTACATATGTATGTAGTCTAGTATGTCTGGGGATGTGTGATTGATGGACCGGTATTGTGGTATAGTGTGTAGTAGTAACTATAGATGAAAAATGGCTTCTGAATACTCTAATAGCATCAATCGGATGGGCAGACGGTAACTCACCAACTTATTAGATGGGCCCCTGAATAACCACCCTAAGCTTACAAACCATAAAAGCAGCAAAGGGCAACACCGGTGCGAGCGGCTATTGGTGTTGAGCGGTGCGGCGACAGTTTCACTATCACGGATCTTGTGACAATGGAGACCCGGAGCGGGCTTCTCCGTAGACGCCGTAATTATGCCCTTAAAAATGACACTTCCAGCCCCGAGCTCTAGCGGCCCACTCTGACCGGCCGACCAATGCATTACGAGTATATTGTTATTATTATACTTGTAATAAATCAAGAATAAGCAAGGAATAAATTTCTTCGAATAAACTCCGTTACGTAAACGTTGATGTAACTATTCCTTTGATATGTAAACTTACTTACAGTTAGCCTTAAAAGTCCACATCCATCGGGCACGCCACGATCGTGGCGGTAAGTCCCGTTTTTGAGGAGTGGCTGGAAAGGCGGCATGGCGCCCTCACCTTCCGGCTGACACAGGTTCTAACTGGCCACGGTTGTTTTGGCCGGTTCCTGTGTCGTATACGCCGGCAAGAGACGCCCGGTTGTCACCACTGCGGCGACTGCCGCGACGTTGTCGAGGACACGGCGCTGCACACTTTGACGGTTTGCCCCGCCTGGGCATCGCAGCGCCGTGATTTGATCGCGGCAGTCGGATCGGTTGCCCTCTCGCTCCCGGCCGTAGTTCAGTCTATGGTCCGGAGTGAGAGGTCATGGAACGCCGTTGCCTCCTTCTGTGAGGAAGTAATTTCCATCAAGGAGGCGGCGGAGCGGGAGAGGGAGCGTTTAAACCCTCTCCCCAACCGCAGAGCCGGGCGCCGGAGGGCGCGCGATGACCTCCAGCCACCCTGAGGTTTGACCTGGGGGTGGCGGGCTTTGTGGGCCTGCCCGCCATCCGTTCAGCACCAGGTCCGAGAGGCGGCGTGCGTGTGCGCGCCTCTGTGTCGAGTCCGTCTCCCCTCTAGGGGAGACAGTAGGGTTTTATCTGACGTAGTGCCTATTTTGGGTAGGTCTTTCGTGTAGTGGCCTGCCGTTTCATACGGCGGGCCGTAACCTCGGCGGGGTCGCGACCGCATGCGAAAGCGATTCGCGCGGCCCCGTCGATAGTGGTTTTGTCGAGGAACACCGTGGTAGGTTTAGTCGGTATTCCGGGAGGTACATTGTCTTTTAACATCTTTCTTTTACCCCGGCGAGTCCGACATAATCCCTCCGCCCGCCCCCGCGGAGGGATATGCGTCATAGCATTCCCCCACGTAAAAAAAAAAAAAAAAAAAAAAAAAAGTCCACATCCATATTTCGCAAACTCATATACACCGTAACATACATAAGATGCTTAACATGGTAAGCGCAAAAATTATATGAGTATCGTAAAAGTTAAAATTAGCTAACTGATAAACACACATACAAAGTAGCTAAACAATATTACTTATATCCAAACATTTTAACACAATGCGTTGCAATTTCTAAATTGATTGCAGTTGTTTAGTTTTTGGAGATAAAATGCAACTAGTAATTGTCATAATCATTTGAATGGTGACTATTGTGGTTACAATAGTTTTAGTCATCGTTTTAGCTATAACTAGGATCAGCATTAATACATTATTTTTTAAATTGAACAAGTAAGTGATAACATGAAGCAGATTTTCAACCTGCAATCAGGGATTCATAAACTGCACAAGTTCTAGCTGATGACTCACTCAAAAATTTCATACAAGACAACGGATTGAATATTTATAGGGACTTGTTGAGCACGCCTGGATAATTCTAAGGATAATCTTCGTATTCATGCTATGAATATTTAGGATCATTTTAGGGGACGAAACTTCGCAATAAATGCTCTCGCAGGTCACACAAGGCTTATATTTTTATCTTTTTCATTTGATGTCTTCTTTATTTTATTAATCATTCACGATAATATATGTTAGATGGCGCTGATGTCACCATTACGTATTTAAAAAAATTACAGGTGATTGATTTTCGAGTGACATTTGAAGCACATGCTGTTTAGAAATATGGATATGTTCCTGTTAAGCTGTCTATACAAATGGATCGTACCTACACTATTACGATATATAGACCAGTAAAATTCAATTCAATAGGAATTAGCCCAGCCTTGTAGTAAACCGTCTCACAGCTAGGCGCGGGCCTCCTCTCAGAATGTGAAGGGTAAGGCCATAGTCCATAATGGAGGCTCAGTGCGAGTTGATAGACTTTACAAACTTCCTAAACATTATGGATCGCATACATGTAGGTTTCCTCAAGATGTTTTCCTTCACTGTTCAATCGAACGATTATTAACTATTTAATACACACATAACTTTGAAAAGTCTATGCCAGTAGAAAATACGTGGTTACTTTACTAACCAAACCATGACAACTTAGGTAAGTATATGTGTGACAACCATACAACGAGCAAGACCCGACAGTGTGCTAACTCATCGCCTTGAATGGTGCGTGGGTCGCCGGAACCATCATTTCATCAGCGACCCACCCAGCAGTGCCCGATGCAGGCTCTAAGTGACGACCAATGTGCGGCGCCCCTGCACAACAAAGGGCGTCGCTGTAACTCAATTGCCCGCGGGCGAGCGATCATCGTTCGCCCGCTCCGTGGCGGCATCGGTATCCTAATTTATTGTCAAGTTAATCCTTATAACATCAGCTATCTGCCAATGAAAGTCCCGTCAAAATAGGTCCAGCCGTTTCACAGATTAGCCGGAACAAACATACAGACAAACCAAAAATTTTTAAATGTATTTTTGTTATAATTACCGTATACTTTCATATGCATTTTGTACAAACGTGTTATTTTAATATTACAAACATAAACTTCAATTTTATTTATTTGTGTAGATGTGAGCCCTAGCCTTTATTATTCCCAAGTCACTTGGGGTCGGATTTTCTGGCTGCCACCTGACCTCCGCAATCCGAAGGCTAACGATACCCTAAGGAGGCTAGACAAGTGTCAGGATATTATAGGGCACTGACTTCCCAATAACGACTGCCATAGATGTTTATGGCAGCCGGGATCGCCGGCTTAACGTGCGCTCCGATGCACGGAGTAGGCGATAATTGTCAACCAATACGCACATAATTTCGAAAAATCATATAACTTCCGAAAGTCAGGTGCGCGTCGTGGGTTCGAACCCAAGACCCTCTGCATTGCAATCTGTTGGTCTCCCCACTGAGCTGTCGCTGCTACTCTCATCATCAGAAAACTTCGCATACATGTTGTCAGGGGAACAAAAAAGCGCATAAGATACCTTTCATCCAGAAAAAGTACACACAGCGACACATCAACCTAGATAGTTTGGACTTTGAACTATTAGAAGTTGAACGCTACGAATCGTGCGTAAGAGTGTATTATATTTTTGTTACGACCTATCCTTACTATTACATCGACACCACTATGCACTGTCTTTTTTCGACAATTCTCTATTTTTTATATAGTATAGGTAGTTATGCGTATATAGGGTGTCTAACTTGATGTGTAGCCGTGTGTACTGTTAGTAATCTAACCTAACGTATTTACGCAAGCGTGGCCGCGGGCCCAATCTAGTATTATAATAAATTTATTAATGCGAATAAACATAAGCCGTGGTTCTTACTCTTAATGAGGTTATGCAAGGTGGAGAGAATTGAATAACTTCGGAATTACTTTTGTATGAACTAAAATGTTAGTAGTAGTTATTTTTCTCTTATTTAGTTTTTCTCTCTAAGTACCATCACCCGGGCCATTATTACGAATCTATTGACACCTCATTCATTAAAATCGGTTCAGTAATTTAGGCGCTACGGTGGAACATACAAACAAACATACTCAGACTGTTAAAAATCATTACCCTTCTTTTTGGCTTCGCCGTAGTCGGGTAAAAGACGTGTAACCAAAAGCTCTGATTTATTTTGTACTAGATTTTGCCCGCGATTTCGCTTGTGTAAATGTAGGTTAGGCTATCTTAGGTTAGTAACAGTAATGTTTCCTGGATGAAATACCTTTCATCCAGAAAAAAGTCCCAAAGCCTATGACCCTATGACCTTTTTTGTTCCCTAACAACGTTTATGCGAAATTGCATGATGATCGGTCAAATAGTTGAGGCGTGAAAGCGTAACAAACAAACAAACAGTACGGACCAGTAATACAATGCATGATGAGAAAAAGCATGTGAACGGTAGATTTAAAAAATATCCTATTTTATGATAATATGTTATTGTGGTTTGAGTACCTAATGAAAAGTTTTATTAACACAAGGATTGGTCTATTTTCATTTCAATAAAAAACAAAAGCTGCACTGGTAATAAAGACATAAAGCCGAATAAATGTTTATTTCGAAAATGTAATGGACACTTACAAATTGCAAGCGAATGTCGGAGTGAGAACGAAATATCGAGCATTCAGCCATGCCAGACAGAGTAGGAATGAATGCTATTCAGTATTTGCTGTGTAATAACTCCGGTCACTTTAGTATTGATACAAGCTGGGGACACTAACCATCTTTTTCGCGAAAATTGCGTTTTAATTGTCAGGCGGTCACTTGTTGTGCAGCCAGTGACTCATCGAAAATTCTATCAACTGAATTTATAAAGGTAAGGCTAGTTTTGCATACTATCTCTAAGGCACGCAGTAACCTAGTTTTTAGGTAGACTTTTAGTGCGCAGAAGGCACATTTGCGTGCGTGAAATTCATATATCAATAAAGTCATGTCTAGAACTAGTCTTTGAAATTAAACTCCTTTAAACGGATTTTATCGCGTTGTTTACTTAACACTGTATTACATATTTTAGAAACTGTTACATTACTTTGTATAGTAGTACTTTTAATTTTTAAGCTTAATAATTTGTAGAGTTCAATAGTAGTAGTAGTGCAATAGTTTCTAAAATATATAATACAGTGTTAAATAAACAACGCGATAAAATCCGTTTAAAGGAGTTTTATTTCAGTGAATAACATTCGCGTAAACCGAAGACAATAATAATGGTGCCAATTTTGTTGTCACAAAATTCTCTTAACATAACTAAAAATCGCTATAATTTAGTTTAGTCCTGTCAAACAACATTTCGTATTCTGTATTTGTTAAAATTGACAGGACTAAACTTATTTTAGTTCGACGGTATTCAAATTGAAAACATGATACGAAGTTTACTTTTCCTAGGCATTTGGGTAGTTGAGGCTTAAACAGTGGCATATTTAATATGCAAAATAAAAATAAATTGTAAATAATATCTGATATGTAAAATAATAATAAAATATATATAATAATACATGAAAAATAATAATTAAATTTTAATAAATTAATAGTAGGTAATTAATTTATTAAATATTAAATATAATAATGTAAAATATAAAAAAATAAAATAATAATTTTGTACATATAATATATATAGAAATATAAAATAATAATAATAATAATAATATATTAATTAATTTAAATTGAATTAATATATTATTATTAATAATTAATAATATTTTAATATATATAGATATTAATAATAATATATTGTAAATAATAATATGAAAATAAATTGTATTTTATAATTTGTGTAAATAATTATTTTCATACACTTCACAAAGCTCAAAAATATTATTTTATTAAATTCATTTAAATTTTAGGTTTGATAGTTATTAAGGTTTTATTATCTAGAACTATAACCCTTATACTTATAATCATATTTCATTTAGATTTCACCAAGGCTATACAGCTTAATTTACCTATCTTTTTCAAATTCCTAAGCTTGCTACTTTGTTTTCTTTTTTCTTATTATACATAAATACGTAACTATATTATAATATAAATAGTAGATTATCATTCCAATCCACCTAAAGGTTGTCTGTAAGATATTGCTGATATATTATGTAATTATATATTGATATATGTAACCATAGTTACGAAGAATAATGATAATGTCCTCCAGATCGATTTCGGTCACGGCGGCCAATCTTAACGGAGACTGGCCATCTGCGCAGGATCTATTATAGTGCACAAGCATGTGCGCAAAAATAACTGAACTCTCTGTTCCCTAACTCTCATGATCCGATGGAACGGTAGTCCGACACGACCGGAGAGAGATCAGGCGCAGGACCAACGGCTTTACGTGCTTTCTGAGGCACGGGCGTGTCCAACACCGCCAACTTCCTAACTCCGGGCTGTTATTGAGATTTCTTAATAGAAAACCCAATAACTTTTTGCTGCGCCACGGAGGCAGCTACGAAGAATAGTAGTACATCGAACGCGATTCGACTGCGTGTGTCAAATGCGTGTAGTGTTTTTCCATTAATTTAATGTATTTCAGATGCATATTTCACATAAATATTAGGACTCGCCACTCCTTCTCCATATTAACTTTAACTGTGCCAAAGGACATTGTTCAACTGCCATAAATTATTAGCTTAAGAACGAACAGCCACTAAAGAATGATAAATATGTGATTAGGGATGACCACATTCAATTAAAAGTGAATATAAGTCACGGACACTTCTGAATATTGTATATAACTGAAATACTTACGTACCGTTTTTGAGGTTATTATTTCATTTTATTAGCGTGTTTGGCAGTGCGGGTTACATTTAAAATAAGGATATAATATGGGCCATTATGGGCTAGATAGGTAGATGGTGCTAATGGATAACTGCGGGTTGGATGCGCATGGCTTGGCTCGTAGGCAATTATCCTGAGCGTAGCCTATCATCCACCTGTCGATTGCGTTGGATAATCCGCACTTGATCCGATAATCGCTGTACTAAAACGTTGACGTTTGGTTCAAGGACCTGAAACAGAACAAGCATGCGGCTGCGATACGCAGTGAGGTTAGTTCCTCCCTCTGTAGCCCCAAAATATGTCCGCATGACATTTTCGTTAATGGATTGAGTCCATCGCATGCGGCGCAAATCACCACCAGCAGCGGAGGCCCGATTCGAGGTCGGTGGGCCTCGGGGTCACAAGCGGTTCAGTGGCCGATCTCTTCCCTGCCGACGTGCAGGTGACGGTGACGAGGACAGAGAGAAATATTCATAGCTCGAGCTCAAAACAACTGCACCGGCCGGCGATTCTGATCGAGGCACTGACGGCTGCGAGGCGGAGCTAAGCGACGAACCCGGAGGTGGTAGCGGTGCGGCTCTGCTTCTGGTTCTTGTTAACATCGTGTTGTTTACCTATGTTAAAATAAATTCGGAGTCGAAGAAAATTTACATTTTTGATATTCTTATGATACTTTTAATACTAAATTCTAATGAATGTTTGCTATTATGCCTGTAATTTTTTATATTTATTGTGCAAAGCACCACTGTTTCGAGTGTTGTGAGTTCGAATATCACACGAGACAAAACTGTGTGTGATCCACAAATGATTGTTCCGAGTCTGGGTTAGGTAAAAAAAAAAAAAAAAAAAGGCTCAGTATATTGTGGGGGGCCTGCTATGGATGAATGTTTTAAGCTCCCAACTGGCCCCCCCATTGAGTGAGAGAGGGAACAACCCAGGTTTTTTAGTGGGTATACCAGCACGTCGTCTTGCTTGGAGTCCCAAAAACACGGTCGGAGGCAAAAAAAAAAAGAAAGTCTCAATATATAGTGTCTTATCTATGGCGCAAAGCGTCTTATTGTTTTTAATTGGTTTGGGACTAAATGGATTAAGGTAAGGTATATCAAAAATAAACATTAAAATGAAAATTAAATATTTGTCACTAAAAACACACAGACGTTACGTAGTGTTGCCAGATTATTATTATTATTATTAAATAAATAATTAATCTGTATTATTATACATTTTAGAAGGACATTGCATTAACTTAATTTCTTATAATATTTTTATATATTTTTATGTCAATCTTCATTTTGATTAAAACCATGATTGTATACATTTTGCATTACCTTACGGTAGAATCACTTGAAACATGAACTTTTAATAACACCATTGTTTTCTGCAAAAATAAATAGATAATATGAATTTAAATTTAAAATTGGAATTATTCTATACCTAATATTGTCTTCTGTTTACGTAAATGTTATTCATTGAAATTAAACTACTATATACGGATTTTATCGCCATGACCATGGCTGCTGAAAAGCAACCGAAACGTCGGAGAAAGTGTTAAATTAAATCAAAATAGTTATAATAGTTTTAAAATTTAATTAGCTTCAAAATTAGTAATTTTTAATAGTAGTAGTATGTAGTGTAACAGTTTCTTAATTATGTAATAGAGTGTCAAATAAACAACGCGATAAAATCCGTATATTATGGTAGTTTAATATTTTATACCTATCAGCTATCGAATGATTACCATAATTCGGCGTTTCTTTTAACTTGGAGTTTCTGTAGTTGGAGGAAAGTTATACGTAATAAACTGAATACTACTGTAGCTCTTTTTCAAAACAGGTTGTTCGTTTCACAGGTAATCGGAGACTACCAAGACACTGTACATACGGATCCTATTCCTTTTAAACCTACTCTACGGAATGAAGATCATTGAAAATACCTTTGAGGCTGAACTGCAAAATCAAAGCAATATGTCGAGTACATTCACGGAACCGGAGAATGTGGTAGTGCCGACTTGCAGCTCTGGCTTTTTGCCGGCGCATGTGTTGCTTTTCTTCATTTTTGGAATACTAACTCAGGTTTTCTTACTTATACTTTACATATGCATGTTTGTTAAATACGTACGATATCGCAGGCACATCGTGCCTGCAAATAGACAGCGCAGACCTATTCACGTATTAGACATGCTGCACTTTGTTGTCTAAATTGACCGCGACCCAGGTAACTATGACGATTATGGCGACTATCACGGCTATGACGATTATGGCAACTATGATAACTATGGCGATTTAGGCGGTAATGACGATTTTGGCGATTATGGTAACCCTAGCGAGTATTACGATTATGGCGACTCTGGCGAACATGACGGCTATGGCGACTTTACAAATAAGTAGCATGTAACTTAATATTTATTTATTATTTAGGTAACTTAAACTGGTTGTGTAAGTATTTATCTTATTATAATTTAGCAATAGTAATTACAATTGGGAATTCCAGTAATCTGCTTTATTATTATTGTAATTCTTGGATATTTTTGCTCATTAATTTATTGTTAGGTAATGTTAGGTTAATTAGTTCAATGTTGTGCACAATTAATAGATGTTGATGTTTTATGAATTATTAAAAATATTGCTGTTGATTGAATCTAGTCAAATTATATTATTATTTCATGTTATTTTTTAAGTTATTTAGATAGGTAGGTACTTATTTTTTATATAGGTAGGTACTTGATTTAATTCAGTTCTAGGAGTTTGATTTGAGTATATATTTACAAAAAATCATTTATTTGAGGCATTTTATAAGTCCACCGACCCTACATTTGTTCCCATTATGGCATTAGATATACTTATTATGTTCTCTTAATAGATGTAAGTGTCCTAGGTAATTCTATGATAATCAGCTATTGTGTACCTAAGTTATCTTATATGGTAATTATAGACGTTAACAGCGTACCTATAACAAACTCATTAATCAATAGAATATAGGCTAGTGGCATTATTAGATATGAACGATTAAGTTAGTTAACTTTGAACAACCCTTTTCATTATTTCATGACTAAAACGCCTTATAGATAATTTTTATGATTTCATAAGTTGTCCACAGTATCAAAAATGTGGCAGAGCATACATAGGAATACTGTATTTTCTGCCGAAAGTATTATCACGATAGGTCATACGTCCAGTAATTGCCATCGTTCTTGTTTTCTTTAGGTTGAAATACGCTCTGAAATGCCATATATGCCTTCCTATCTTTATGCTCTTGCACTCAAAAATTAACTACAAACGCATATGGGTAGCTATGGCTAAGATGCTCCGAACTCGGGAAGAAAAGATGTTACCATATGCGAGGAAGTTACTAATGCAGTAAGTATTTTATTTGTTTTGAGATTACTCTATCTATTGGGGATCGTTCATCTTTTGGTACCACTACCCTATCAAATTATTAATGCAAGCAAATAAAAAAATACCTATATTATTTCGCTACAATTTATATCTTTAAATATAGTAGGTATCTACATTTCGAATATTTACTTAATTTTATTACCTATGTATTGAAAATAATGTCAACCCGGATAAGTAAACTATGTTTTAAATTACGTAAATGAACAAGGCCTCATCACAATGAAATATTAAAATAATGTAAATTTTATAACTACAAGGATTGGTTTTCCCGACAATTTACTGACAGTAGGTATTATCGATATATCAACTTGTAGTAATTTTACCATCTGACATTTTCGATAAAATGTTGTTTCACCATTCAGTAACTTCTGATACTTTTAGATACTGAGATTACTATCTGTTAGACATACCTATGCATTAATAAATGTAGGTATAGATACGATTCGTATCAATGTACCTTAATAGTCGGTAGGTATTAAAAATGATTTAAAATGTCCTCTTGTATTATACCTACTTAATTCGTTTAGTTAAACTATATATTTTTACTGATAATATTCTATTAAAAAACATTAAATCTAATAAAAAATAAATAAAATGATGGAAATATATCTAACTGATCTAACCTATTTGTATTAACGAAAATGTAACAATTCATTTGTTACCTACTAAGATATTTAAATGCACTCACTCATACATTAATTACTGACGTATAATCTACATTATATTTAATATAGTCAAAATTAAATCTATAATACCTATAATGTTATAGATACTACATATACCTATTTATGCTAAATACAAGTACTTACTGTGTAAGTATCTACTTAGTTTGAATAATTATACCTATTTAAGTAGATTTGGTTTTATTATAAAACCGGTTTTATATTAATTTAATGCCTTATCGTGTTCCTACTTATTATATTTTTTTGAAGCCTATCGACAATTTGTACCTACGCTATAATAATAAATTAAGTGTTAGCAAATATCTTTCGTTTCATTAACCTACCATTCAATAAGCGATAGGGATAGGTACTTACGTTTTTAACAGTAAATGATCCATTCTTTAATTTGTATTTAGTGAAAGTGGTCAGTTGCTTACTGATTAAAACTAAGTACCTTTACCTACTAGTGCTCGAATAATAATTAGTTATTTTAGCTAGGCAAGCTGGTATCTGAGTTTAATCACATACGGATACCTAATCACTTTTTGGTTGCAATAGCCAGTTAGACCTAGCGTGTATTAGAGGTCAGTGCATAATTACCATACCTACCAAAATATTTCACCAATTATTATTGTAGAAATGGTAAGTTATTATTTTATGTCAAGGACGATGTAGAACATTTGAAGAAAGGTAAGTAGCGCACAGCGGGGTTCCTGCTCAACATTGAGATTTCGTTCAAACTAGAGTAGCCCTGCTGGGTAAGTATCTCAAACTCAAATCTACAAAAGGTGTAGTTTATGAACCTTGTGTGGGTTTCCAGTGAAGAGTAGAATCACAGGCTTTATTGGGTGATGTTGATGCCAACAGTACATACGAAGTTGACTAGTAATCATGTTCCTTGCGCTGCCAGCAATATTGATGAGAATTTATTTTTCTTTCTAGGAGCCAATTTATGAACTCAAACTAATTATAACATTTATATATTTTTAGATTCTGCTGTCTTTTTACAAGCGCTATTTATTTACCTTGCAATTTTTGTTAACTAGTTAAGCATATCTTACAAGCTGAATTACATAGTAACAGTTCCTCCTAACCGATATTGCTTAAATATTGCATACAGCTTTGATTCTGGTGACAATACAATACCCAGTATTGTAATATTTCCAAAATGGCTTCAAGATGGCGGCCTACTTTTTTTTAAACAATAAGCTAACACTCTCACTGCGAATTAAAAAAGTGTCCACTGTCTAGCACGGCTATCCCAGTATGCGCTGCCATGAACTACTTTGTAATCTCGTTTCATATTTTACCATGTGAATAGGATTGGTTTTGATTGCGGCTGGTGCAAAAAGAGCCTGGTCCGGAACAGTTTTCGTGGTGTCATACAATTAATTACTAGGAAACACAACTAAGCCGCTGACTATCGTAAACTAGGTAGATTGCATAAATGCTTAAAAGGGATATAGAAATAGGTGAAATCTCATGAAGTGTTTATTAGGAACTTGTGATTCCGAATTATTCATGTAAGTTATTTCTACGAAGTATTAGTACTTACCGTCTGAATTACAAGTTGAAATCCACGCAATGGCTGCTTACTGTAATGTTGATGGTCTAACGGCCGTTTCCAATAACCTATCTATCTCTAGTTCAAGCTACTAGAGATAAACAAATCTATCCTTTTGCCTTTACTTGCTTTTCAATAACCTACTGTCGGATAGCATTTCCTACCGAAGTTGTCTATCTATCATTCGGAGGACGGATAGGTTACTAGAGAAAGGAGCGCTCATACAAATCAGTCTCACTTGCATTTCAATAAGAGTTTTATGTTACTCTCCGGTAGGCGGAGCTAACTCTAGTAACATCATTTGTTTATCCGTCAACTTGGAGCGATTACGAATGCGGAGTTTTGCCGTTGCCGTTGAGCCGTTTGAAAATTAATTTTACTCATATTAAATATACTCTTTGTATTAATAATAATGGAATATTATAGTAGCGATGACAGTGATATGGAATTATTTCAAATGATAAAAGATTGTGATGAAGGCAGTGACTGTGATACTTCTGATATACCGTTAAACAAGGAATACAGTGTGTCCCGTCATGAACTAGCGATATTGTAAGTACCGATAAAACAACTATTTTAATACACAAATAAACTACAAAATCAAGTCCAAACTACTTATCAGCTATGTGGCAGCCATATTGTTTTTTTTATTGAAATATTTTCTACGTGGACACAAAAACCATCATATCTCTCAAAATTTAGGTCATACTGGAATAAAAATAGTCTTATTCGAAGGGCAATACTATTGTCTATCATTTACAACTTGATCGAAGAGTTGTCACTATCAAATCTTTGAAAAGAAACCAAATTCCATCTAAAATATTTGAAAAAACTGACACGAATAAACAAATCAATGTACATTATTGCAAAAATAGCCCCGATGACCCATTTTGTTTTTCTGCGAGATTGACAGGGTATAATCTAAGCTACGATACAACATTCAATTTACAGCTGTATGACTATTGGTTTAGAAGTTATTGTTGTTTGAACATAGCCTATGCGCAAGCACCATGGTCAGAATCCTAAACAGGAAAATCAATAAAACACAAAATTCTCATTAACATTTATTTGTGTAAAGGTTTTACATTACAATAACGCACATCACATTAATTGTTCAAATTGGCCACCTCCGGCTTGTAGGCAAGCTACAGCTCTCTGTGCCACCTGGCCTGATGCGCGCCTAATCATGTCGAAATCAGCTCTGATTTCTTCGCCAACTACCATGATTTTCTCGACAAGTTGTTCTCTTGAGTTGGGAACTGCAGCGTACACCTTTTGCTTCATATGAGCCCACAAAAAATAATCTAATGGTGTTAAATCGGGTGAGCGGGGTGGCCAAGCTACTACACCGCTGCGACCAATCCACGCCGAATGATTTGTATTTAAATAATTTCTTACTGCTAGAGAATAGTGGGCGGGTGCACCATCCAGCTGGACTCTCCAGGAATCTAGCGCCGTTCAATGTAGGAGGCAATTCCAAGGGCCCAATCAAACGATCGTTGATTATGCCCGCCCATACATTCACCGAAAACTCATGTTGAAATGTACTTTGGCGCACTGCCTTTGGGTTCGCAGAGCTCCAGAGATGATCATTTCGGTGATTTGTGATGCCAGCTCTAGTGAATTTAGCCTCATCAGTCCACAGTATCTTTTTCAGAAAATCAGGATCATGTCTTGTCCTTCTATTGAGCCACGAACAAAACACGGATCTGGATGCATAGTCTACTCCGATTATGTCTTGGACTCGGCGAAAATGAAATGGGTGTAATCCCTCTCGTTTCAAAATTCTCCATACACTCGACTTAGATAGCTGTTGTTGCACAGCAATGCGTCTGACACTTAGTCTGGGATCATTGGCTATCAGTCTAAGCACTTCCACTTCATCTTCGAGCGTTATTATACGAGCGCGTTCATTAATAGACCTTTGGATTCCTCTTTCCGCTAACCTTGAGTGCACCTCGATTAAAGTTTGGCGGCTCGGGGTAGGCCGGTTAGGGTATCTCCGTCGATATTCTTGTACAGCTTGATTTGCACTTCCATTGCAAAAACCATACACAAAATGTATGTCGGCAATATCATGGGACGAATATTGACGATTTTCCATGTTAGTATCACACTGTTAACAATAATAATTAACAGTAATACAGAGCACGTAAACACTTAAACAGCAGAGCAGTATGTGAAAGTAGTGATCACAACGCAGGGCGAGGGACAACTAAACTAACTAATAATCCTTAAAACTATGGGATTTTTTCCAAGTAAGGGATCTGTATTTTCCATCTCGCTTACTCACAATATTAGCGAGCAGTATTTCTGGCCTGCTCTCGCATGGAACGCAGTGAGCGCCAGATAAGATCTTTACAATGGGCTTTTGTGCTTGCGCATAGGCTATGTTCAAACAACAATAACTTCTAAACCAATAGTCATACAGCTGTAAATTGAATGTTGTATCGTAGCTTAGATTATACACTGTCAATCTCGCAGAAAAACAAAATGGGTCATCGGGGCTATTTTTGCAATAATGTACATTGATTTGTTTATTCGTGTCAGTTTTTTCAAATATTTTAGATGGAATTTGGTTTTTTCAAAGATTTGATAGTGACAACTCTTCGTTCAAGTTGTAAATGATAGACAATAGTATTGCCCTTCGAATAAGACTATTTTTATTCCAGTATGACCTAAATTTTGAGAGATATGATGGTTTTTGTGTCCACGTAGAAAATATTTCAATAAAAAAAACAAAATGGCTGCCACATAGCTGATAAGTAGTTTGGACTTGATTTTGTAGTTTATTTGTGTATTAAAATAGTTGTTTTATCGGTACTTACAATACCGCTAGTTCATGACGGGACACACTGTATAAGCCACGTGTGAATTATATGACAAAATTAAATGACTACGAGTTTGCATACAGATTTAGACTCAATAAAAGTACTATGAATCAATTAAATACTTTGATACATCCAGATATAAGTGTGACATAAAAAAGATAAGTTTAATTTTAACATAGACTCAATTGAATGGCTTTTGTTTTATGATAAATAAGACTCATTCATTTTATTTTTACAGGAATCATGGTATAAATTCAAAAAACAAACAAACAAAGTGTAGCGTCTACTCTCTGAGTATAAGTGTTCTGCGAGCGTGTCCTATTACCTGAACCAAATGTCAGTTCAGCTACAAAACGTTTTATTTCGTGATAGATTTTGATTGAAAGCAAGTAATAGTTCGTGAAAACTGTTATAATGTTTTAATTCTTTGTTCTAAAGTAATATTTACACTAATAAACATTTCGAAATACACATATAAAAATAACTTAATTAAAATGAAATATATTGGGTGTAATAAGAATTACGTAGTAGCAAAGAACGAAACGTTTGAAAAGGGTCGGATAGATGAGAGGACAAAGCTATCTCTTGTTCGCTAGGGATAGATAGTACTTATCCTTGATTGTGAAACGTAGACTATGGATAGATAACATCTTACTGGTAACAGAGGATAGTGATCTATCCGTAAACTTAGTTTGAATATTGGAAACGGCCGTAAAACATCCCCAAAGTGAAACGCAAACTCAATGCTGCCTCGAAGCTCATTAAGAGAGTGGTTGCCATGGCTAAGTTTAATTTTGTCGGCAGAACTGGCGAGCAACTTGCCAGCTTCCCTTCCGGTATTCGCGCTTTCTAGTCCCTTGCCAAGGCTGCCGAAGGTAATTTTTGTCAGTCGTCTTTGCCACCACTCTGAAAGCCCGATGGTAAACTGGCCCATAGTGCCAAAGATTTGCTGGGTTCTATCTTTGCCTCAAACTCAAACTCGACTATGAACGACAGAGGCGCCGTACCACCCACCATCCCGTGGTGCGGTCTTTCCATGCCGGAAATCTCAATATTTTCAACGTGAGGTGCGGCAGGATCTAATGTCTCTAGATGTTGGATGACAATGCGGATTCCGCTATCGTCGCTCAACCGGCGGCCTTTTCGTGTATCTTACACACCGATGAGCATTAGCCATTGAGAGCCAAGGTGAGCCAAGGTGAGCCATTGGCTGTCAGCCTAGACATGGCAAGGCCTTCGATCGGGTCTAGCACAAAGGTCTTCTATCGAAGTTACCATCGTACGGACTGCATCCAAACTGTGGTTGACGTTGATTGCTCTAACCACATGGACATAAATCGGTCCACAGTGGAGGAAAGCCGCGAATGGCTTGTGTCTGAAATCGGGAATACTCTGGATAGAGTATCCAAATGGGGAAGACTAAATTTAGTCATGTTTAACCCAGCTAAGACAAAAGCTTGCTTGTTCACCGCTAAGGAAACCCCATTCACTGTGTCTCCACAACTCCAGAACACGTCTCTCACCATCTCCAAGAGTATTGGAATCCTTGGCCTCAACATCTCAAGTGATATACAATACCGCAGTCATTTAGAGAGCAAGGTCAAACTGTCTTTCAAAAAGTTTGGTGTGCTCAATAGAGCTAAGCGGTACTTCACTGCGGCGCAAAGACTGCTTCTACATAAGTCGCAAGTACGGCCTCACATGGAGTACTGCAGTTATCTTTGGGCAGGAGCACCAGAATACCAGCTTGATCCTTTTGACGCGGTACCGAGACGAGCCTAGAGAATTGTCGATGAGCCCAAACTCACAGATGGTTTTGAGCCACTAAGTCTCAGAAAGGACTTTGCCTCCCTTTGTGTGTTCCACCGCTTATATAATGGATTGTGTTCTGATGAGTTGTTCGAGATGATGCGCACCGCACCGCTCGCCATTGACAGGGATTTCATTCTCACACCTTACAATCTAATTGGCGCCGCAACAAGCAGTTCCAAAGGAATTTTCGCCTGCGGACGCTCAGGTTGTGGAATAAACTCCCTGTCCAGGTTTTCTCACGAGACTACAGTATGGGGTTCTTCAAAAAGGTCGTTAACAGGTTTTAAAAGGTCGGCAATACGCAAGTGAAGCCTCTGATGTTGCAGGCGTCCATAGGCTACGGTGACCACTTACCATCAGGGGGGCCGTATGCTTGTTTGCCACTTCAGTAGTATAAAAAATGAAAAGGAAATACATAAGATATCCTAGTATTGAGAACGATCCTTAGAGAGGTTTAGAACGTTATCTATGATAATAGCTGTGTAAAAACGTACCTATTCATCACGAACTCAAATGTAATCTCCCAGCCGAAACTTGCCAATAATGTCATCTGCAGATGTTAAAACTTACTTCGAAGAGTTTATTTAAGCTTCTTCGTTCATTATACTTATAATAAGGAAAGTAGGTACTGCGTGGGAGTTCCACAACAGAATGCCCTTATGGATAAAAGTCGTAATCTTATTGAAAGGCCTTTCGATATGCCTCTATTCTATATTATATGAATGTTTACTTACCAACACTACGTTTCTACAAGTAGGCTTTAAAACTGTGACTTTGTAGCTCAGGTCCATTTAAAACAGCTGCTTTCTTGATGCTGGCTCGGTTTTTTTTCCAATGATGTCACTCGAAAGTTTGAATCTATTTGGGCTAGCAAACAATCTCATGACTGTTTGCTTGCCCAAATAGATTCAAACTGTCTGCTCGTTCCGTTTGACGCCTCATCCTTACCTTAGCAGTGGTTTCTTGTATAACCTGGCATGACTTGTTCTAATAGCAAGTGTCTCCGAAGTAATATCCTCCGAAAATAAATCAAATTACGTCATGTAGGTAAACTTCATTTTTGCCATATTTTATGCAAATGTAATGCAGTCATTACATTACACTTTAATAAAATATAGCTTGATTGTACTCACACTTGTCATATTATTCATAGAAAAGATAAATATTAGCTGTAGTAAGTCGTTTCTGCAAGGTACCGTAATACTTGCCGTTATCTCATATCCATCACCTCAAGTTGTACTTAGGATGAATTATAAATAAAACAATATAACATTTTAACAATAGTTTATAGTAAATCCCAACCAAATGTTTATCTCTGAATACAAATGAAAATAATTTTGCTGATTTTAAATCTATAATGGTAAAGGGTGTGCCTTAATATGGTCAGTGTGTTTTCATCCCGCACCTCGATACCGTATAAAGACACCACATTATGTTCTCGAAGCCTTATTAATGACGTCAATGATTGTGCTAACGATCGCACGAAACCGACCGTAATAAGTACCAGCTAACCGGTTAATTAGTCGGTACATTCAGTCACTTAGCAACGATCGTTGACATTCATTAACATGGTGTATAGATTTGCATAAATTGAGAGGACATCTTGAATAAGTATAAGAAAACTGAGTAAGCACAAATACTTTAACAACCGACACTGCATTTTACAACTAAGTAAGCACTTATAACAAAAGCTAACATATACAAAAAGACCCGCAATATGTATCATAACCGTATATTTAATTGACTTACAGAAAACAGGTAAATGCAGAAAGTATAAGCTGACTGTAAATAAATCTAGTCACTATAGAATCGTAACTGCTACTGACAGTCAAGCGATTTAACCTAGACAATATTTTTGTGCTTATTACAGAACAGATAGGACATGCACATACATTATCGTAAATTCCATAACACATTTTGATTATTAACCTATCAAGTTTTCCAGACATAATTAAAAGTCTGGTCTGGTCGTTTGTATGCCACTGCGACTCAATAGGTTAATAACAAAATCGGATAAACTTTACCAATGAAAGTAGCAGAATACGTGGACTATAATTTTTAAACGCGGAGCTATAAACTACCCTATATCCTTTAGAATACTTTTGTTAGGTACAACAGCGTTACTCGTTCAACAATCGTAGTAAAGTACCAACGTGTTAGACATATCGTTGCTTTAACGAGTGACAACAGATTTATTAATAGCCTAAGGTATTTATCTATGGGCCTAAGCAGCCTAAAATAAATTATTATTATTACTAGTTGTACTAGTAGTAGTGCATTTTCGCGGCTTCGCTCGCGTAAATATAGGTAAGGTTGTCACCCTAATTACCTAGCAGTAAGAAAGATACACTACGACCTCTCCTTATACATAAAAAAATTCATAAAAATTGGTCGAGCCGTTTCGCAGGAGAGCGATCACAAACACAAGATTTTTATATATACAGGGTGTCCGGTAATTAATGGATAACCTTGAAATATCTTATAGTAGAACTGATAGCCGTTCAGAAAAAAATATGCTGACGGGATAATAATGGGCGGGTATATGTAGAACATAAGTACATTTAGTGAGTTTTGGGTATAATACCAGTTGAAGATAGGACTATTAGTACCATATGGCCTGTACGTGCTTTCCATTGTGTTATTAATTCAATTGTTAGATCTCGGCATTTTGAGAGCTTTTCAGTTATCGTTGTCTGTATGTTGAGGCTGTTAGGAATGGCTATATCCATAGTATAGACAGTGTCGTTCATTTTATCGTGTAAAGTTATATTCGGTCTATTGTAGTGAACAGTACTGTCTGTAATTATTGTTGTAATAAATTCTGTACGCTCTACTTTCCAGTACAATCTCTGATTTACATACATACATACATACATAGATTCACGCCTGTTTCCCAGATGGGTAGGCAGAGATTACGGATTTCCATTTGCTACGATCCTGACACTTCTCTGGCTACATTCACTTTCATCACACTGCTCATGCACGTTCGCCGTTTTAAGGTGCTTTTAACCTGGCCTTTGTCCAGAACATCTCCGATCTGATCGAGAAACGTTCGCCTAGGTCCTTTGCGACTGTGTCATTCACACTAGTCTTGTAAAGCGACTTGGTCATGACGGTGTTTGTAATCAGAATGAACAAGAAATCTGCAGGCGCCAGTTATAATGCTAAATCGTTTCTGAAGCTGAATTAGTGTCTAAATAGGTCAGAAGTTTGATTCGGGTCTCTTATAGTGCATTTTTTTTAGTTTCTATTCATAATAATCTGATATTGTATGGCAAACATTAAATTTTGCGTACTAGTAGCTAAAGACAATGTATAAAGACCCATATCTATGTTTTGCGTTTTTATTTTGTCATCTTTTTTTATTACCAGCTGATTCAGCAACCGTTTTTCTGCCATATATATTATTTCTAGTTGTATGAAATATACTTTACGACTTATTTTCATACCCAAATATACATAAACAATCTCAAAAAGCAGTCGAGCCGTTTTGGAGGAGTTTTTATAATTATAAAAGATATATAGAATATAGTCCGAATTTTTGTCTACCAAATAAAACAAGTCCGTCCGAGACAAGAAGTAATGTGCATAATTTCTCGATTTCATTCGAATACACTTGTCGTATTCAACTATCTATTTTAATATTCAAGATCGCAGCGCACGTCCAGTCGTCCAAAAATCTGGTCGACCACCCTACGGTTGAGGTTCATGTGAACGTCATGAAACAATAAGATTGATTTCCCCTTGCAATAATATTATGACATTGACCATTGCTCTCTTTATCACGTATTATATTTACGTCATGCCATGTGTCAAGCTAGAAAAGTCAACCTCAGCAATAATTAGATAACACAGAAACTTTTGTCAAAAGTGGTAGAAGAATTTCTTGGCCGACTGTACTAAGTATCATGTGCAGTGCGACACGTTCGTATATAAATCGAAAGGAATTGCTCATCGCTATATTTATGTACCTAACAAATGCTTCGAAAGGTAGGGCGCTGCTGCTCCTAAAGTCCAGCACCATATTATACAGACTTTCAGACGTTGATCTGCAGCAACAAGACAGTAACAGATTAAAATATTGTTAACAGAATGTGTCTAAAACGAAGTTAATGAAACTTTAATAGCAATTATAGCATGCTAGCAAATGATCAGTGACCAAAGATCTGTTAAATATGGCGGTAAGTGAAGACTAATGAACAATATATAACTAAGGACATACTACCATCTCTTTAAGTATCGTTATTGCATTCGTCATAACGATATAAAGCACTCTGTAGCGAGCAGTCTACTTTTCGCGTACACATTAACAAATCTTTAAGAGATGGTGATAAGCCTTTGAAATTATAGTAGGTAGTATAAGTAATTAATTAGGACGGACAAAGCAACTGACGAGAACGTAAACCTTAAAATTAATTAATATATCCATTTATAACCTGACCCTTATATTATATTTATCGACACAATAAAACGCATCCATACAGTAACTTAAACCTTGAAAACAAAGATTTTTAGTCAAAATTAACATTCAAAATGTCATAAAATAAAAATCACTCTTTTATCAATAATAATAAGATTCAGTAAGAGGTCAAAGCGGACAATGTACTATTAGCATTTCACTAATACTACATACTAGATTTTACTCGCGTCTTCACTCGCGTTAATGTAGATTTTAACAACAAATTTCTATAAAGTGCCCTTTTGTAATTTTTCAACGTGAATGCAAATTGCCACGATGGTCGGTCGAGTAGTTAAGGCGTGTAAGTTACAAACAAACATACATTTCGTATTTATAATAAAAGTTAGGATGTGAAGGCTTGTGAATATGGTTGTTACTTAATAACCTGTAGACCGTTGAACCACAAAGTGTATTGCAACGTTTTAAAGGAATAACACAAGTAGACTATGTCCTAGATATACATATCCTCCTTTTACCCTGATATTATTGTGCATTCCCGTAAGTTACACGCGTGAGCAAAACTAGCTGAAGATTGGTAGTTATGCATATAATGGCTTCATGGCTGCTGTAAGTCTCTGCAATTTATCTAAGTATAGAAATAGAACGCTTTTGCAAAGATGTCGCTATGTCATGAATTTATTCACTTTGTTAGCAGAAGGACTAGCAATACACGATGATTCCACTCAACATAATTATATTGTATTTCATTTAACAAAGACTAGGATTATAATATGATGAATACTTCCACAGGAACTGTTATTTATATAATAAATCTAATTCAAAGGCCAGTTTTTTTAGGCAGTTAGTACTACCTACATTTAATAAGTATATCTTCCTCCAGCTTCTAACTATCTTTATGATAACAATCATAATAATTGGTTGAGCGGTTTATATATGAACATTTAACGGGAAGATGAGTTATTTTTCTAATTTAATTAATAAATTGTAAGCTAAGACTGAGCAGAATACGCAGTGTGTAGGTACAACGGACCCGTTCTGTCCTAAAGTGTAAGACATATAGTGCGTGCTTAGTCGCTGCATCCTTCTGTCTATAAATAACCAAATCACTCAATATTTCTGCTGTTAGTAGCATGCCTGCTTTGACCGCTATAATATTTAATTTTAATATTTTTGTCACACAATTTTATGACGATATTTACTAAGTAATACAATGCCATTTTAACTAACTTAAAATATAATTTAGACGGATATAATTAACGAAACAGGAACTAAACAGTGAATCCTCTATAAAACCATAGAGAATTCTAGAAACTAAGCTAAAACATATTAATAAGTAATCCAATCTCCCTTATATTTATAATAATAATTGTCCAAATTATTATTTTTTTTAAGGCAGTTATCCCATCGCCGGCGAGGAAGCGACTAACTATCGGCAATTATTATTTCTCGCTCAAGAAACGTACAATAGATATACATTCCGTGTAAACAAAAGAAATGCATATATTAATAGTTGATCGCTGACTGTTGCTCCACTAGTTTGTCGCTGAGCGACAAGATCTATTAAAGATAATACTCGCTCAGCGCTACTTGCTCAGCGGTGCTCACTTGGCAATCAGAACTTACGCTGAGAGACCAACTAGCGGTCATTTATCTACAGTGCGGCTTTGAAAATACTTGAATTTGAACTCTCATTGTTATCTAGTAACTTGGAACAAACTTTAACACCGCACTTTTCTCGTTGGGAACACGTGCGTGTAGGTTTGCGCAGGTCTGTAGCCGCGAGCGAGTGGCGCGAGTAATCGCCTGTCACACTCGCACATTCGCTTATAGCCCAGTGACAAAACTAACGGAACTACACACTCGCTGCCCGCTGCTCGCCAACTCGTTTCTAGTTTCTTGCTCTACTCGCTTCTCGTTAACGTTGGCGGTGAGACAAGTGCCTAAGAGTTCAAGACATACCGAATCTGTGCGTGAAATAAATTAAGTATATATTTTTGTAAATGAAAAGTAAATATGGGCAGGAAACTTCTGCTAAATTCTTATATTGGTAAAATATATAAGTGTATAATACTAAAAAATATGTTATATTGGCTTCTGTCAAAATATCTGCTCCACTTTTATGTGATATTCAGAGCACGTTAGACGTTCATTGATTTCAATTAAAATTTAAAATTTATAACATTGGTAAGCGGTTTTATTTTGTATGAGTAAAGTATAGTACACATTGATATAGCGACTGGCGAGTATTTAATTGCTTCGCAAAACATTTTTCTTTAAATTATATTTAATAGGAAATTCACTCTCACGATTAATTCTACGTAAAAATCTAGAAGGTTCAAATTGTAATGAAATTAACATTACCTAATATTCTTACTAAGAAAAGTTTTAAATTTATGCATTGAAATATATTATTTAAAAATAACACCCGTGCTCGCAATATTCTAAAAAAATAAGGAGATATTTTGAGAGAGCCTTGTATATGAAGAATATGTGTATATATAATAATAGAGCCTTTCAACAGTATATAAACAGAGTGAAAAGGTATACAAATAACAGAATCAAATCTTATCTAATCACAGACCTTATTTCATTATCTAAGTAATAAATGGAAAGGAATATTTTATATAGCTCATCGAGCTTAGCGTGTAAGTACAGGGTGGCGCAAAAGTAATGACCCTATAGAAATTCCTTATATTTTTTTTTATGACATCTGTCAATTTGATATTGAAAATTTTGTAGTAATCAAATGTAAAATTCACTAAAAATAATCATGGATCGCTTTATTCCCTAAGAACGTGGAATAATCGTGTCAATGTTTTTACGGAATAATTCATCAGTGATAAAAACACAACGTGAATTTCGTTGACGATTTCCCCACCGTCCGGCACCGGTTGGTCGCACTATTCGACGCTTCGCCACACTCCTCGAAGCAAATGGGTCAACATTGGATAGACGTAAGTCTGGCAGATCAAGAACAGGCCGTTTAGCCGAAAATATTGAGGCTGTGCGCGAAAATGTGGAAGTGTCCAGAAACATCAACGAGGCGACGTGCCACGCAATTGGGGATCTCCAGGCGGACTCTGCAGCGTATTTTGGTCAAAGAATTGAAGATGTTTCCGTATAAAACTCAGATGACTCATCAGCTGCTGCCTACTGATCACCGAGATCGTCTAGAGTACAGCCAGCGCGTCATAAACCGCAACCTTGAAGAGGATAATCTTTTTTCAAAATTGATTACGAGTGACGAAGCGCAATTTCCATCTCTCGGGACATGTCAATAAGCAGAATACTCGCTTCTGGGGCACTGAAAATCCGCGCATTATTCAAACACCTTTACATCCACTAAAAGTTACTGTATGGTGTGGCGTCTGTGCAGAAAGAGTGATCGGATCCTATTTTTTTGAAGACGCTGTAGGCCATGCGGTGTCTGTCACTGGTGAGCGTTACAGAACCATGTTACGTGAGTTCTTGATACCCAATTTGAATGCAATGGGGCTGGAGCACACCTGGTTCCAACAAGATGGCACCACGGCACACACAGCGCGCGATACTATGGACTTAATTAGGGATGCTTTTCCAGACCGTGTTATCTCTCGTTTTGGCAATTTGCCTTGGCCTGCTAGATCACCCGATCTCACCGGTCCAGACTTCTTTTTTTGGGGTTATTTGAAATCTCGGGTGTATGTGAACAAACCTCAGACTCTCGCAGCTTTAAAAGAAAACATACACCAAGAAATAAGAAACATATCGCAGGAAGTGTTACGGCTAGTTATAGAAAATGTCATAAATAGGGCTCAAATGTGCTTTAACTCTGCAGGTCAACATGTAATAGACATCATATTTAAATCATAATGCAACTAAATTTCGTGGCACAAATATATATATTTAATGAACTAATTCTAGTTTTCTAATTTAGAAAAGAAGTTGTTGCTGAAGCAAATAGGGTCATTACTTTTGCGCCACCCAGTACAAGTGGCGAGTGCAGCTAGTGGCACATAGTTATAGCAACCATTCTATTTATAATGCCTAATATACTGAAACTCCAAGATTTTATACAGTAGTTTAGTCATTTGCGTATATGAACAGTGAGCTGCAAAAATGCATACTCATGTCAAAACTAATAAAAAAATATTTAATGACGCCATCTTACGGAAATCGATAGAAGAACCGTTAAGTAGTTTTGATGTACCGTAATAGATGGCGATGCACTACTATAAAATAAAAATTTGATTTCTTGATATCTCAATTTTGTTAAATTTACTTTAAACATTTTCTTTAATCACTATTCACGAAAGTTTATTAAAAAAAGAACACATTTCTTACATGAATGAAACTTTAGGGTAAAACTTATATAGCCGCAAATTATAAAACAACGCCATCTAGTTCATTCATATTCATTCTAATTTGAGTGTTCATAGGATTTTAGACCTTAAGGTATCCATGCAATATTACAGATGACTGTACATATGTGTTATGCACAAAATACATCGGTAAAGATGACCCGCGATAAATATAACGCGTGAAAACAGTCACACACATAGACGCTTGTATACAGCGCTTCGAATCAAGTTAGCTAAATGCAATTTCGTTTACTCCTTGAGCGCTGTATGCGTCTCTATATTTAAATCAGTAATGCGCATAATTACATTCGAATACAGTTGTGCTTAACGATACCTACTACAAGCCTACATACTATAAGTTGTTTTAAGTTAGCGCGATTAAAAAGTTTAACACGTTTCACTCTCTGATTGGTTAAGAGCTTGGAACGGGCCAATCGGAGCGCCGAACGTCATAAACGTGTTGATCGTGTTCACTTAAAACAAACTCACACTAGGCATCCTAAATAGTGTAGTCAACACGTTCGACAATAATTCGAAAGAAATGTGCTTATCGCTAGTATGAATGTATTTGATTTCGCGCTGATTTTTGAGTTGAGAAATGTATTTTGTGTTCATTGGCTTACTGTACGTGATAGCAGCAGCACTAATGACGACCGATGTAATACTATCTTCTATTATTTTTCTATGACTATCTTCTATCACTCATGTCTTCCAACATATAAACCATATCATTCGGTTGCTCGCTGCGTATTACCGACAAGTAACCTGAAAAAAGCAGAGTTGGTAACATAAATATACAGTCATATGTGTTGAGAATGATTTTTATTACCCAGGGTTCATTTTAGCATCGGCAATACAACAAGCGTGAACCATGTTAGTGTGTTGTTCATAGGTATTAGAATTTAAAAAAACAAACCAAGTCAATTGGCTGTGCAGTATAAAAACAATATCAAAATAATAACCGGACATAATACACACATATAAAATAAATAAATAATCATGAGGCTATGTAATAATAATAGCCATTGATTAATTAATTGTTCGAAAATAAATTTGGAATTTACTTGCTTCCGTAAAAAACGACAATCAACGCCTCTCTGCTTTGTAGAAACTTCAAAATCGGAGAACCTCACGAGTTTGTCAAATCTTGAGAACACAATCACTATCGCCAAAGAGTTTTGTAGAACCTACTAACAACTGTATTAAAATCCGGTATAGAAAGATCTAGAATTAAGCCCGGGAAACATTCGCGACCAACTTTGTACGATGCACAGGGGTATAAATAAACACAAATTATGCTGAAATATAATCCTTTATATTATGTATAACCATAAATCCTTCATAGATTGAAGTATAAAAATACAAAATATCAATAGGATATAACTTAATACAACATTATTGCTTAAACTATCGCAAGCTCACTAAATGTCTGGCGAAATCTTAATTCTTCCATTAACTGACAATTGTAATTTTGGGAAAATAATATGTAAATAGGAAATCCTCAAAGGAATGTTACAATTACGTATACGGGCGGAGAAAGGAACAAAAGACACAGGAAGACAATAACCATAACCAAAGATTTGGACCTGTACTTCTGACAGCTGCACAATAAATGTGGAAAACGAAACTTTAACGCATAGAGTCGCAGCGGCGGCCAGGCACAATAGGTTTTTAATTATGTCTGCCATTCCAACAAGTGGCAGGTTAAACCAATAAAATGTTTAATACAAACTAACACCAATACAAATAAAAATTCAGCGGCAATAATAGGAACGACATTTAAAAGAACCTCTTTTAGATCAAGAGAGACACAGCATGGTTATATAAACGATATGGCACGCGACAAAGACATATCACAATAAGAATATGAAATATTAACCTGTAAACATATGTATAATCTCAAACGTCCTATAGAATACAGTGGATAGTAAGCATATTCCAAATTTTGATAGATATTGGAAGGAATATTTATAAAGAAAAAGAAATACACATACATAGTTACATATAAGAAGTCAAGTAAGAAAGACCCGAACAAACTATTGAAGGTAATTTAGAAAGTCTAAGAACACAGCCAATAGCATTATAAGCTACAAATGTATCTAGATTGTTCAAACCACGCACGTATTCAGTAGAATAATTATTTTATTAAAGCTAGAGAATTTTGTGACTGTGGGTGTGTGGGTCATGTAAATAAACGTGTACTGGGTGCAAGGAATGGCGTATCGAAAACTTTAGCAAGACGTCTTTCTATAGGTATTTATCACGACACAAACTTCAATTAATCATAAAAACGTAAGATTAAGATTTTATATTGAATAACATTATCCCGCGGTACGCAATGGATTGCTACCAATGCAAAGAACCGCATAGCGCGAGCGGGGAATTACCTATGCGCTCCGCGCGCGAGAAACAGCTGATCTGTTTAAATCACAACGATTTAATTACATTGCTGTATTTTAGTGAAATGTGGTAATCTTTGTATTTACTTAATAAAAGGGATGGTTTATGCATTATGTTATGAATGTTATAATTGACAGTCAGATAAATGAAAATTTACAGAAAGAATACTGTGACTTTGCCTGAAAATTCCAACGGTTTTTAATACAGAATAATGGTCTGAATCTACTATTTAAGTTTTCGGTACGCCGTCCCTTACCCCCAGTATGTATTATATTATTATAACATAATGTTAATATACATATATATATTATACTAGTAAAACAAATATATAAAAATGTACAATGTAAGTACAGAATCTATCTAGTAATGTATCTTTCCTTAACCAAAATATTGTATAGAATAGAAACGAATAGAACGACAAATCTCTTGCAATTATATTTAAAATATAGTTATAAAATTTTGTTGTTTGTATATATTTTTTGATAAATATAATATATATTCTTCTATCAAAGTATTATTATATATTAAGAAGTTATAATCGCTGTATTATAGTAGATATATACTCCACACCAGAACATATGTTCTTGAAATTATGTATAATTGTATATTAATTGTATTATTGCTTATCATCTATTGTAATATTTGACCAATTATTTCGCTACGTTTATTCTTATTGCTGCCGCTCTGGGCTACATATTATATTTTAACCAAGTCTAGTATATAATAATTGCGCTATGAACATTATTTAAGTAACAACTTGGAATAACTCAGAAAAAAATTGAACGTTACTTAAATATATAATTATCCTAACATTTTTATGTTGATTTATCGAATTGTATTAAATATTCTTAATATAATTTTAAAATTATTTTATTAGTTTTATTACTAAAACGAGTAAATTTTATTGTCATCGGACATAACAGAAAAAATAATCACTAGCAAAAATTAAAACTTATAAGAACTAAGTACAATCTCAATTAAGTCTTGTAGTATTTATAATTATTGTTCGACAGATTTTTGATCATCAGTTTTAGATTTACCTGACGGCACTCCTGCTCGGCCAAGTTTATCCTTAAGTATGTAATATGCAAGCCAATTGATCACACTGCATACGAGCGCGCCGATGCCGAACGCACGGAATGTTATCCATCCGCCGTACGTCCCATATAAGCGTCCGCCTACAAAACTACCGATTGCAGTCCCAAAACCCTCAAAAACTGCTCCTACCAAACCCTGAAAATGGATACATGTTTAGACAGGAAACTAAGAATCAAAGTAAAAGTAGTTATTCCTATATTAAGAGGTAATAGTGGCATTAAAACATTAAGGTAATGTTTATCAATATGCAATAAAGATAATTTTAACTCTGTAATAGTCAACTCATATTATTTTGTTCCCATACTAAAACTAAACCGATTCAAATATTATTTTGAGTAACATTAAGAGAAGGATTTTAGTAAAATCTGTGTATCCTTTTTATACCATATTTATTATTAGTTTTGTTGAATTGGATCTGAAAACAAAAGTATAGCCGAGCGAATTTAGTAATTTGCGGACGTTTCTTGTGCTTCTATTAATTAAATTATGAAAAAGCAAACCAAAAGAACATAGCAGTGGTAGACAATCTTTTTACTACTCTACGTTACTCTAGTGACATTATTCACAGAGAAAACAGGAGATTACATTTGTGTGAACTAAAGCTTGCCCGCACTCATTCTCAAGCAATTGACTAATTTGAAACTTTGATAATGTAAAATTTGCCGCTAAATTCACAATGCTCTATAACAAGATCATTTGTTAATTCTTACTTGTACTGTAGTTTCCGTTCCAGGCGGAGACACAATATTGGCGTATGACGTCATCGTTGGATAGAACATGCCGAAAGTAATTCCTTGAAACATTTCTATTGGCAGCACCCACCACGCGTTCGTGAGGAATGAATACAGTATGAGACGAACACCAAATGCGAGTAGCACTATACTCATCATATTCACGTGACCCACTTTTTTAAGAATGTGACCTGGAATTTAAATTTTATAAATATTTATTATCTATGAAAGATGATGAAGATTTCACATTTAGTTATACATTTTTCAGACGGAGTTGTAATCGTAACCATAACCGTTCCTCAGTAATGAGATGCCATATGAAGAGAGAGGCCTTTTTAGAGTAACCAAACGTTTTACTTTTAACTACCAACCACGGGTGATTTTTATAATAACCAAAAGGTTTTATGTGTATGTGATAGAATATTATTATTATCTATGATAGGAATTTTATAGTAACTTTTTTTACTTGTATACTTGATTATACTACTGCCGCATTGGGTGCAAAGCCTATATTACAAGAGCATTTACAAGCATTTAACAAAGGACACAAAGGACATCTAGACACGGAACAACTATTTGCGGCACACACAAATATCTGACCCACTTGCACCCATAACACTCGGGGTAGTCGGTGTGTCCATGAAGTCTATCCATGCCTTAGATGGTATTTACTATTCCTAGTCTGTTCAATAAGAAAATGGCTGCCATGACTGTTACTGGAGTAAGATCGGTGATGGTCGGGTTTGTGGGCAAAGTCTTATCGTATGCTAACGTGTATAAAAGGTAGTTATGGACTAGCTTTTCTCTGGCGTAAGGGCCCACGCGACGTGAGCGTTGCGTTATCTTAGCGGTTCTAAACACCGTCGCTCAATCACTATAGTTTTGTAAACAAAATGGATCCCAACAAGGGCACACTAAAGAGAGCCGAGATCCGGGTAGAAATTAAGGATAGGACACTGCGACGCGGTTGCAACGCAGCGCACAAATGAGGACTTCAAGGCGCGAAACGCGACGTTTGTGTTGCGTTGTCGCGGCGTCAGAATTGCGTATATGTTGATGATTCACTTTTTCTGTATAAAGACAACGCCCACACTAGAAATTATTCCTATGTCGAAGGAGACTTTAAAACCATTCAAATTAGGTACACAGAGAAAATCCAGACTCGGAACAACTGTTTGTTGACTACACAATTTTTTGTCACGTGTGGTGATCGAACCCACAACACCCGGCGCAGAGGCAATGGTGTTCAATCAAACCATTACGTCATCCGTGCAGTCGATTACATTCACTGGACAAGCGCTAGTGTGTCGGCATTCTAAGATTCTGTTAAATAATAGTATTATTATTTCACAACAAAGCTACGTAAAGAAACTCATGCAAACGTTAAATGCTTACCTGACAGGAATAGGAATGGTATCTCCCCACCAAACGTCTGTATAGCACTAACCAGGCCTTGCAAGGTTTTTATATAATCTGCTCCATCGCAAGTCAACCCTGATATGTCTTCTAGGAGCCAAAACAAAAACTGCCAGAGAAGACCGGTGCACATACCGACTGCTATGGTCCATATAAGAAATATAAATGTTGGTAGCGACGACAACAAACTGCCAACGTCAGCCAAAATATTCATTGACATTTTAGTGGAGTCAGTCTGAAAAAGAAAGTGAATTTAAAAATTAATTAGTTCTACTGTATTTGTATCTATCGCTAGAGGTGCTACTAGATAGTAAGGTCTCCATTGTCACGTCAACAGTAACCATGGACACTGCCAATCATTACCGCCAAATATGGCTTTTAACAGTAGCTGTGTCAGGATTGTCTGGACCGTACCAACTGGTGGCGCCGAATGGTGAATACAAAAACGATAGCCCCTATTCGATGTACATAGCATCTGATTGCATTATTGGTCCTGTGACAAATGTTTGCTAGTGTGAGGTTCATTTTGATTTCCAGATAGTTTAATGTTATTCTGTAAGTTCTCAGTAGCAGAAATGCGGTTTCTAAGAACCTCCGTTTTACCACACTATTATCTATTCGTAATGTATCCCACCAATATTGGTACCAATTCTGTTGTTAAAAAATTCTCTTATCTTAGCTAAAAATCTCTATAATTTAGTTTAGTCCTGTCACTTTTAGCGATTTCAGAATACGAAATGTCGTTTGACAGGACTAAACTAAATTTTAGAGATTTTTAGCTGAGATAAGAGAATTTTGTGACAACAGAATTGGCACCATTGTCTTCTGTTCTACTAATATTATAAATGTGAAAGTTTGTGAGAATGGATGTATGGATGTTTGTTACTCTCTCACGCAAAAACTACTGAACCGATTGCATTCAATCTTGGTATGTAAATAGCTGAAGACCTGGATTAACATATAGGTTTTTTATCCCAATATTCTCACGTCAACGGGACTAACTGCGCCTCGCGGTCTCACCCGCGTGGCGCAGTTAGTTATTAAATTAAATTCAATTAAAATCAAATAAAGTTTTAAACATTAGGTGGGTAAACTAATAATTACGTAGACAGGGCAAAGATTTTCTTTAAGAAGAAACCTTGTTAAACACCTGCACTAGTGTGCCTCCATCTTAATTTACACTATAATAACGGTCACAAAGAACAGCCAAACGCCGAGCAACTATTTGTAGACTACACAAAATGTTGTCACGTGTGGACATCGAAACCACTACACTCGGCGCAGTTGCAATGGCGAACCACTGGTCCATCCGTGCAACCAGCGGTAGTCAATACACTGCCTCGCATAGTGTCGAGTTTTATTCTCGGACCGGGCAAAGTGTTATTTGGATATGCTGAATTCTGGACCGGGGCAGTAACCTCTTTCTCCAAATTTACATGTAATAAACCCCTGCCTGCCTCTAAAGGGATAAATAGGCGTGAGACTAATTATGTATACACCCGTGAAGTGTCGAGCAAATACGTCAGTCCACAAAAAAAACATTGTGCAAACGATACACAAACGGACAAACGTGTGTCCGCTCGACACTTGACTCATAATAAATTATTAAATTTTTTGTATTATAGCACAATTATTTTTTTTACGTATGTCCTCTGACTTTGAAGAAGCTAAAATATATAAAATGTATGTAAACTGACTGACCTCCAAAAAACACGAAACTCCGACGTCACCAAGCATGAAGATAAACATAAGTACAAATGCAACAGTGTAATCCTTGTAAGCGCCATCGCTGAACAAGTCTATGAGCACGCCGGTCAGTAGGGAGAAGATACCCCACCCCACCGAGCCCCATAGCCTCTGCTTACCGTAATGTGACACTTTTGGACCTAGAATTATAATAAGACCGTGTAATAATAAATGACATTCGTTCTATAGAACTGTCTGTCAGAGTCTGGGATCCGATCAATTGCCATGTGAATATAGTACATCTTATAAACTGTTTCACTGTTGGGTAAGCTCCTTTAACTAAACTCATTTACTACCTCTAGAACGTGCCCGAAGAGCCGTTGACTAACAAACCATACAGGTTGCCTACTGCTCAGTTATACGATGAGTGCAAGGTTCTTACCGTAAGGCAATTATTTCTACTAGAAACAATAACTAGAAAGCATGCATCTCTTGAATACAATCCAAACACTACAAGAAAACGGCGTTGGTATAAAGTGTGTGATATAAATAAACTATTAAACAAATTTCTTGCTTCTTGTTTTACCCAGAAATGTGTTCTTTTAACTATTGTGAATGGAGATAAAAATTGTTTAAAGTAAATTTATCAAAATTGAGTTAAGAAATCTACTTCTTTTTATTTTATAGTAGTGCGCTGCCATCTATAACGATATAAATAAAGTACTTAACAGTTCTTGTATAGATTGCCGTTAGATGGCGCCAATTATCGGCTTATAACATTTTAATTTTGAAATGGGTATGCATTTTTACAGCTCACTGTACAATCATAAGTGTCAACACAATTTTTATTTACTTGTTTTCTTAGATTTTGTTTTTATTATTATTTTATATTTTTATTTTTTTGTAGTTATTTATTTCAACATCAATGTACGTACCTAAATGAATACCAAACTGTTAAGATACCTGAAAGTGGGCCTGGTACCCATAACACAAGTTAGATCTTACCTTGGGTACCAGTGTTCAATAATTACTGTGTCTTAGGTACTTGTATTTGTGTTTAATAAATTTTATTTCATTATATTTCCTTCTAAGATAGTAATATTCTATGTGGGCTAAGAGCGAATTGACAAACATCAACAATACTAAGACGCGCTGTTCTCACAACGTTTTCTTTTTTGTTATAGTCTATTCTGTTGGCGAACAACGGCCTGCGTGTTGCGTTATTCGCCATGCGAAACTGAATAAAATTCACGCGAATGCCGTAGTCGTTGGTCGCTATCAATATTAGAAAACATACGCTGTTTGCCGATATTTAAAAAGGAGTCTATGTCGTCATCGTATGGTACAACTTATCTGCACTTGTGCCTAAGTAAACAGCATGGTCCTCATTAATAGGTTTAGAAAAAAAAAACCTTAAGAACACAAATAGATTTTTTTGTTGCGATCTCTTATTGCGTGTTGATGAACTACCAACTGCGGTGCTTTAATTTAAACTAAATCTCAGACTTAATTCCTACTTTGAACGTCATGCAACAGATACTATAGACAATCTATTGTTCGAGGACACCCCTCCTCGCAGGCTCGTCAACGTCTCAATCTACTCTATGGTCACATTGGTTTAGCATTAAAATGACTGATTTATTAATTACTTTATCCACTTATAACTCTGTGTGACAAATACTTACAGTCAGTCTGAAGATATAGACTTCCTATTATTAAAAGACAGCTTATGTAATAGTAATATTATTACGGTGTCGCAGAGACTTCACGAACGTTTTAGATACAGATTTAGACTATGGACCCATACTCGGTACAATATTTTGTGGACCGTACAACTTTTTTGTGACGTGTGGGGTTTGAACCAATTAGACTCGGTGCAGTGGCAGTGCCGAGAAGACTACTTAAACTTACGCGATTTGATATTAGAGTCCCCAATTTTTTATAGGTTGCCCTACTATAGAGCGCAAGTAATCATTCTTCGCAAAAATCCTTAACATGTTATCATAGGTACTGCGTCTAACGTAAGCAAAGAATTAATTATATCTATAGTTGTATCTATGCGTGAGTCGTCATTAAATCTAAGATTTCTACCGTCTTAGATCGACAACGCTTACGTTTGCACGACTGGATGAACGAAAACATTAACATTGCTTTATTTAGAGTAATTATAATAAAAATTACAAATATATTCTTAATATTTAATGGACAATATATGTATAAGAACAGCTATCAAATCAAGACGTAATGATATGTGTTGTAATCTAAGAACGCTCTAAGCCCTCCTTGTATGTGTTATCTTAATTTATTTATGTTCGTAACATTGTAACTAATATATAAGGAATTAAGGAGTAATATTATCATACACCGAACTACTACGTATCGACATCACGTAATTGTGTAAAGTAGGTGCTTGATATCGAGATATGCTAAAACTTTCCATTAAAAAAAATTATCTACATGTTCTCTAGAAGGCATCCTTATTTGCATTCGTATGCATTTATATGAGCAGAGCGTCTTCCCACAGGTACGGTCACCGACACCAATAAAGTAAAATAATAAAAAAAAAATCGACCCAGTACTAGGCAACATTTTCAGCTACTTTTAACTACAATGCTATTCGGTAAAATCTCATTATAAAATTACTTATTTACACGAAGTAAATCTTTACTTTAATCTACAGAAGTGACATTTTAGTTTGAGATGTCAGATTGTAAGAATAATATAATAATAATAATGTATATGTATTTTTATAGGTATATGTATATTTAAAAATGAAAAGTATATTGAAAATATTTTAATAAAGAGTATAATAATAATATCAGCCCTGTATTAAACTGTCCCACTGCTGGGCACGGGCCTCTTCTCAGTGTGAGAAAGGTTAGGCCGTAGTCCACCACGCTGGCCTAGTGCGGGTTGGCAGACTTCACATATCTTCGAGAACATTATGGAGAACTCTCAGACATGCAGGTTTCCTCACGATGTTTTCCTTCGCCGTTAAAGCAAGCGATTATTAACTATTTAATACGCATATAACTTCGAAAAGTCAGAGATGCGCGCCTTGGGTTCGAACTCGAGACCTCTGCGTGGCAGTCCACCGGTTTCGCACTAGGCTATAATATAATTGTGTTTAATTGTAAATTCTTTTTTTTTTAATACCATCCCCGCTCTACCTATATCCTGTGTCGCGGCAATAAGAAACAGAGTTGCCTTTATTCTAATTCCTATTCCCCAAGGCCGGTAACGGACAAGTGCCGAAGAGCAGTAAAACTGTTATCGCGTTTTGACCATTTAGTAAGAATGCCAAAGGCTGGCTCCTTTCATCCCATCTGTAATTCCTTTCCCTTAAGGGTAGAAACGCGCAAGTGGTAACCCTGGTATTGCAAACTAGATAGTCTACGGTACCCGCTAGCCTTCAGATGGACTGTATTCTAGTATCACACATAATTATGTTGAATAAAGATGTCTTAGAACTAAATTTTTGTTGTGTACTTACCTAGTAAATCGAAACATATAGCGTCAGCAAAGGTAACCACGACAGCTTGACCTATCCAACTAGAAATCATCAACAAGAAAAATATCCAGAACTGTGTGGTATATTCCTTACTGCTGTCTTTTCTACTGTCCGTTGCTTCTTCTATTAACTCATTCACCTGGAAATATACGAAGCATTCCAGGTTATACTGGTTTAAATATGCAGCTTGAGACACAGACAATGTAATTATGTTAGTATTAGTTTTTAAAAAGACTTTCTGTGCTTTCAAGTACGACCAAGTCTTTTTTAAACTATTATGGTATTATTTCTATAATACCGTACAAACATTCAGACAACGGACACAAAGAACATCCAGGCTCAGGACAACCATTTGTGGATTACACAAATGTATGTACAACACTACCTACAACACTCAGTATAGTGGCTGACGTCTGTGGCATTTTTTGAATATGTAATATGTTAAATTTCTATTGATTGGATCATATAGAGATATATAAGTATCGTATTTATCATCAATTTTGTTTTTATTTCTTTCTTTTAAACCTAGTAACCCCAAGAGTATTCTCTCAGACTTCTTTTTTAAAAGTCAATATACGTTTGCAAGTGTTGGTCCTATATTCTATATTACGGTAGTCTATATAAATATATTTAGACAAGCAGTCACTAAAAACATTCAAACCTGGTTTATTATAAAAATAGCCAATCAAATCACTTGATATGACTTGAATTTTGACATGTCGTTGAAGCCTGAGAGATAATCAGATTCCAGACGACTATTTATGGATTCAAATTAAAAATGTTTGTCCCTTATAGAAGTCCTACCTACTCAGCGAAAACTTTAACAAGACTTCAAGATTGCGCTCTCAATATGATTAGACTATACTTAAATAGAATAAACAACGTTATTTCTATGTATGTATAAATAAGCCTTATCATTATTGCCAACTTTAACATTTTCCATTAATTTCTGGGTTAAAATATAACATTGTTTAAAAGCTATTGCATTGCAATCGATTCTACTGATGATTTTAAACAAACTACTCTCAGGCTTCTGGGATACTAAAAATAAACGTTATTTTAAACGTTAATTACGTTATTAAAGAATATCTGCTATATCAAGGACAAATTAACACGCTATCACATCATGCGTCAGCGTTGCCGTTCATTGCCAAATCAATACACATTAATAAAATGATTTTAATACAACGATACTACAACAGCGATGCAGAGGTTTTGAATGTGACTGCCGTCTGCCGTGCATAAGGTTTCGATTACTGGATCGAGCAATGTTTATCAATAAATGCCTTAAATTTTAATTTTCTGTCTCGCTGGTGCAGCGATCATGATTGCGACTGCATAAGGTTTTAGGTAGTAATCTTGGATCAAGCTTATATAAAGTTTGTTTGTAGTAGTAGTTTTTGTTTTTCTACCCAGAAATTCTCCGAAGTTAGTAAGATGGAGGTGTTACACATTCCCGTTTCTTGTAACGAACGTAAAGTCGTTGATCCTGCGTTTGATTTTTCTTTGGTCGTGTCGGATGGCTGTTCCATAGGATATTATGAGAGTTAGGGAACAGAGAGTGCATTTTTGTTTGGGCACACAATAGGTTTTTAAAATTAAAATAATATATCTTGTGCAGATGGCCAGTCTCCTTAAGAATGTTTGCCGTGGCCAAAATTTGGTCAGGAGGACATTACTATCAAGAAATGCTAGGTAACAGCACGAAGTCTGTACCTGCATCTGACTGCCGGCAATGGGGCCGTGGATTGTTACACATGAATTGTAGTGTAGAGCTAGCACCTAAGTATATAATCAATGTAAACTTTATAATATACACACAATATATCTAATCGTCGCGCGTCGCACTAACAACATCTTTTATTTCACCATCCTTTACAGAATTAAGGATTACAAGTATTATCAATGTAAAAGTGTGTTCATTCAGGAAGCACAAGAACAACTGATTGGCCTGAATCTTGACGTAGACATAGTTTATGAGCCGGAGAGTTACATAATTTATTCTGTATAAATGAATGGTTTTCCTGGACAGAACCCATTAAAGGAGTACATATATCTCAAGACACAGCACAAATAAAAGATATGGTGCAAAAATGTACGATATGAAGTTATTAAAATACAATATCGATATATACTTGCCATAACGTTATCACAGAATATATCACAGGATGATTGGAATAGTTCCATTTTTAGTTGATAAGTAGCTGGAGACGCACAGCTTGGATAGTGAATAGTTACTGAAAACAAGAAAATACATTTATTACATTACGTAATACTCAATAATTAACAGAGAACTAAATAATTAGATTTACTATTAGAAATATTTTGCTGAAATGAAAGAAAGAAAAGAAAAAGGAAATCATATTCTTATTTCTAAAAAACACGAATGTTTTCATATGCAATAATTTACATGTAAATATTATGTACATTTTTAAAGAGAATACATATAATAAAGATTAATTTATACAAGTGACAACCCTGCGCCACAAATGCCACGTTTGAAATGTGCCACCAGTACATATTAATAATCTGTGGTGCCACCCGCTTATGCTACGAGATTGCCATGAAGGTATAGATAGATAAACATTGTTTATCTATACCTTCATGGAGAAGGCACGTCGCGCGCGATCGTCTTTTAAGTTTTTTAATCTGTGCCTCAGACGTGGCAGCCAATGTGGTACACATTGGCTGCCGATGCATTTGACAGTTGACACGTGGCGTTCACCACGTGTCAACTGTCAAATGCATCGTTTGGCAGCAGGTTAAGTTCAAGACTTATTAATCCTAATATTATAAGAATAGCTACAGAGTTATTAGCGAAAGATACGTCGTGTTTAAGAAATCTAGATGGACACTCAGCATACACTGAAACTGTCAGCCTCGATGGCGTAGTGGTTAGTGTAACCGACTGCCACCCCTGAGGTCGCGGGTTCGATTCCCGCACAAGTCAAACATTTGTGTGCATGAACATATGTAGATGTTTGTCTTGGTCTGGGTGTTTCTATGTATAATATGTATGTATTTACAAAAGAAGTAGATATATATGTATGTTTATCCATTGTCTAGTACCCATAGTACAAGCTCTGCTTAGTTTGGGCTAGATGGTGTTGCGTGTATGTGGTAGATTATTATTATTATTATTCATTATTATACATAATACGTAACCATAGTTACGAAGAATTCTGCGACATCAACCGAAAAATGCCGAAATACTGCGATCGCGATTCGACTGCTTGTATCAAATGCATGGTTGTGTGCGTGTCGTGTTTTTTCATTAATTTAATGTATTTCTAATGCATATTTTATAATAATATTAGGATTCGCCACTCCTTCTCCATATAAACCTTAACTGTGCCAAATTTTATACACCTCCGACCGCGCAATTTTCTTAAATAGGGGTACAAAGATTTTGCTTCACGTTTTAATATATAGATTTATTTTTCATGGCAGACCAACAGCATCATCACAAGTTAATTTTTATACAAATATATCATAACACTTTGATCCAGTGGCATAAGTCTATAATCTAGTACCCATAGTACAAGCTCTGCTTAGTTTGGGCTAGATGGTGTTGTGTGTATGTGGTAGAATATTATAATTATTATTATTATTACTGAGTTGGGTTTTTCAATAGTCACACATTTAATATTGTTTCTTCAAGGATTCTGTTATAATGATAGATATATACAGGCAAAGGTTATAAAAGCGTGCTTTTTACGCCTTTTTTTCTGATAATTCATAGGGAAAATAAGACGTGCCTCATTTGATATACCAAATCCATGTTTCCTACAGATAAGACATTTTACAGGAAAGTCAAATATTGGATTTGCCATATTTCCTGTAGATAGCTGCCTAGGAAGTGTAGATTGGATATTCCAAACAATATTAATGTTCAAGTAATGTTGGAGTTTCCCAATAAGGTACAAATACCTTTAAAATTCAATCTATAAAATCTGTGTCACACGGTGTTTGTAGTCGCACTCCTCCGAAACGGCTATACTGATTTTTATGAAATTTATTATGTATATTTTGTATCTGTATGAAATGTACACACAGCGACGCATCAACCTTGACTGTTTGGACTTTGAACTATTAGAAGTTGAACGCTGCGAATCGTGCGCGAGAGTGCGTTATATTTTTGTTACGCTCTATCCTTACCATTACACAGACACCACTATGCACTGTCACTTTTCGGCAATTCTCTATTTTATATGTAGCGTAGTTATGCGTATATAGGGTGTCTAACTTGATGTGTAGCCGAGTGTACTTTAAGTCTCATATCGTAAAGTATATTTCATACAGCTAGGTGATAGACATCGACGTATAAATAGCTAGTATTAATATAATAACATAAAATACTTACCTTGTCCATTTTCATCAGGTAATTCAATGTGTTTCAGCCGCATGTAGACACATTCATGTTCAGCCATAGTAGACGAGAGCAGAACTACTCCAGTGAAAGACAAATGTGTTGGAAATGTCTCTCCTGCCTTCGTTTTCGGTTGACAGTAACTTGATTCATCAGCCTTCCACCAATCACATATCTCCATCAATCGCCATGGAGTGTTCACATCGAGGTCACATGATGCCTGTCGTATTTAAATGAAGTGATAAATAAATAAATAACTGAAACATTTTGTTTATATGTTTAAGTTCGGATATTGTAATTGTTGATACTACAGTACACGGAAGACGAAAGTAATATTAATATATATGTAGCGCAGAGGGCATGCAGAACCGTCAGTTATATAAAATATTGTATAGCTTGCATAGTTGTCACTAAGACACTTGGATGGTTTAGTGATTATTCTCTATAATACCTATAGCAATTGGGATGTCTCTAGTAAAATGTTAGTGTGTTCTGTGCTTAGTGGATAATATCTTGATTTTCTACTATTTTACACGAGTAAAGCGACATTATCAAATAGATGCAAGGATACATGATAAGATGCCAGTAAGAAATGAGATATGTTAAATTAAGTTGACATGTATTTGGAACAGGCAGGTATATCCCAAACATGGAATATTGAAAACGACGAAAGAGGCATAAGGCGTAATATATAGCTATAAGAACGTGGAATTATACGGAAATAGTATAATGCTATCATGAGGAAAAAATTAAGTATATTGTTATTTAATTTTTTTAAGTATTTTGAATCAGTAAAAAAAGACGGATCTGCCAGTATTTTTATATTAAATAGTAAAATTCTGGCAGATACGTCTTTTTTCCTTATGACGACAGTAATAGGAATTAAGCTGTTTTTCTATTCTGTAATGTATTTCTGGCGAACCTACAAGGCGTTAATTGCTTCTTTCAAAGCTTTCTGTCACTATGCCAGATGGAGGACTCAATATTTAAAGTCTTCCTACTATAAATATAATTACCTCACAATCACTATCATGTTCATCCTTAGCCAGTTGTAAAAACTTGTCGGTATCATTTGTGCACAATTTGTAGTTTAAATTCTTGTCTACACAGGTCATATTGAGTTTATCATCGCCTATAGCAGTTGTAAGATTAACGTTGTTACATTTTACTGTACAAGGCTCATTGACATCCACGTACCCAGCACCTAGGCGACAGTGTGGACTGTACTTTGCACCTGAAACAATATATAAACATAGCTTAAGCCTTGGATTTTCCCGTAGCAGTAGAAGTATAATTTAGGGATTGACACTGAAAATACAAAAGGCATTTTGACGAACCCTGGAATTAAATACATAAACTTACAATAGCCATTTGCGTAACGAATATTAGTTATTAGTAAACTAGCTATAGCCCGCGTCTCCGCTCGTGAACAGTACTTTTTCTTGATGAGTAATCTATGTCCCTTTCTAATTCTATAACAAAATCTAAACAAATGCATATTTACATTTATAATAGATATTATGTGAATATGCATTGGCTCGCGGTTTTACCAGCGTCAATAGTTGCCTCGCTTGTACTATTTATATTTTGCTCGCTGCTCCGACTAAAATAGCAATAATTTTGAGCCAGAGTCCTAGACTAGACTAGAAATATACAAAAGCACCTCATTTCATAAACACTATAATAAAAAATACTACTAACACTTCTACTTAAAAGCAGGTTTATCTCAGGAACTACCCAACCGATTTGGAAAATTCTACTTGCGGTACGTAGCCGCTTCATCGCTGCTATGACAAAGACATACATACACAGTCTTACGCATATACCCCGGAATGGTTAAGCAGAATTGTATTACACACATTTCGCTAGCTATAGACGTCCTTACGTGGGATCATAGGGCGAGGCCACTAAAAATATGAATAGTACGAACGAAACAGGACTTTTAAAATATACCATCACCCGACGCGCGATTTATTCACTAACTCGACCGTGAGAATCTCGTCCACGTGGCCGAGTCGGGAAGATTAAATACCAATTATTCTTTTATTATGTATCTCGGCCGAACTACGTGGTCGAGTCGCTGAAGTTATATTTTCATATCTTGCATTCGTCAACTCGACCGACAATGAAAATATAAGGCATTATTGTACGTGGTTCGTTTTTAATCAATTTTTGTTCTTCTACAAGTAAAATGAAAAAACTGTTCAATTAAAATTAGTAAGTATATTTCAAAAATCAAAATGGAAGTGAAGTTGTACTTGAAGTTTACATATAAACGTTATTCAAATAATGATCGATTGATCATTATATTGTCTCTTTCCCGCAACGAAAAAACAAAGTTGCAAGAAAGAGACAAAACTCTAATCAGGATATACATATGTATGTAAGAGTTACTTTTTACGAAACCGATGATAGTAATTCCTCTATCTACGATCTTTATGTTAGCACAGCACGCATATTATTCTGGCTAACAAAATAATTGTTTTCATGATATGCCTTAAACATTTTCTACCATAATGTACTTTTTGTACTCGGTCGAGATGACGAACAAACAAATTCACAAAAAATAGGTGTATCAACTCGACTGCGTAGTTGATATGCCTTCGGTCGAGATGCATAATAAAAGAATAGTGGTAGAAATATACGTGGACGAGTTTTCCGCGGTCGAGTTGACGAATAAGACCGACGCGCGCATCAGCGTGCTACAGTGTGTCTCGTGATAAATTCGTTTAATAATCAAATAATTTTTATATCAACTTCCCACAGACAAAATTTTGGTCACGACGGAATCTTAACGAAGACAGGCCATCTGCGCAGGATATGATATAGTGAACAAGTATGTGCGCAACCACAAGTGTACTAACTCTTTATTCTCATGATCTGACGGGACGGTAATTTGAAACGACCGCAGAGAGATCAGGCGCAGGTTCAATAGCTTTACTTGCTTTCCAACGCACGAAGCTGTCTAACACCGCCAACTTTCACCTACTACTCTAGGCTGGTATTGTGATTTTAACAGAAAATCGAATAAGCTTTTGTGGTCTTACAATCAAGAGTAAACCAATGTTGAATCTTGATTATTAAACGAATTTATTATATGCGAGGAAATGGTCGCGCGCCTGTCACTGTTAATATCTAATCAATTAATCAGTGGAGTTGAATGGACGCTATGTTCACTTTAGGGGCTACTATCAAATCAAATTCAAATTGATTTCGTCGCAGCCATAACCAAAAATCTCAATGTCTTGTCCGAACAACAAGACCGTACTTCTTGGCGAGCTTTCAATCGAGAACACCTGAGACTGAAATGGACCTTAAGAAGTTTAACGTTTCTAAATATTACATCACTATATATTATAATGATATTTTTTAATTATGTTATCTTTTTTAATACGTTTGTAAATATATACTAGGTTAATTCATTTTAAAATTAATAATGTTAATATATTGTAAATGTTATCTATACTAATATTATAAAACAAAGACCCAACCGCTTCTGTCTGACTGTTCGCGATAAACTCAAAAACTACTGAACGGATTTTCATACAATTTTCACCAATAGAGAGAGAGAGACGAAGAAGGTTTAGGTGTACAATTTGTATGGTTTAGTACTACCCGCGTGAAGGCGGGGCGGATCGCTAGTATAAACAATAAAATAAAATACTTATATTCGCTTTAGGCAAAGCTAAAGAAGAAATTGTAATAAGCAATCGCATGATAAAAAAGGAAAACTCGCGTGCAGCAAATCATATAATAATATAATATCATGCACGTAGGTACTATATTAATTGTTCTCATATTCGCTTAGCATATTTATATCAGCAATAAATTGATTTGGTAATCTTTGCCGCATTTTTTATAACTATCTTTAAATATCGACCTTTTGTCATTGTCATTATGTAGCAGTTTTTGCGATTTAAGAAGGACCATTAGCATGAGATCTAACTAGGACATTACAAACATTCAAATAACAAACAAATACACAGAGAACAAGCAGATTTGGAACAATTATTAATTTCTTACCGTTAGGTAGTCTACAACATTCAAAACACTCATAATAGCGAGATTACCACTGTCCGTCTACAAGAACAAGCGCCTATATTACCAGATCGTCAATTCATTGAATCATTTGTGGGTGAGTTTACCCGCATCAATTACAATTTATGGAAGCTCGGCAATTGCTTACCAATAACAAAAAAAGAAGCTATTAAGACGACGAATTGCCGTATATTCAAAATAAACGGCGTTTTGCCGTCTTAACAGCTGTTTTTAATCGCTTACGCCATCAAATATTTTTTTACGCATGCTAGCAATAATCAAGATATATAAATGAAAGAATAAGAATAATTTCATTAAAACAGAAATACAATTATTTGATACAATTATAATTATACCTATGCATAGTTTATTATAAATTAAAAAGTTCTGTCCACAATGCTTCTGCATTATGCACAGTACTTTGTGCTCTACTCTACGAGAGCTAGTGGCATTTGGGATAGACACAAGATATATTACCCTGAAGCATTTGACTACAACCCTAACATAAACATACACATTTAATTTATCCACTGGATGCCACTGGTTTTCACTGGATACATTAAACCCAGCCCTTTTCTAAAACATTTATAATTTAACAGATAGCGGATTTGCTATAGATATTATAAGTAAAAATCAAGAGATCTCACCATCCATTTCTACGCTGTTGGCAGCTATATAAATACAGCTATCGTTCCTCAACGTAATGTTGCTTAGTGTTGGCGTGTATCTAATATTGTCGGTATTGCTGTAACAGTACTGCGGTATTTGCCAATGTTCGCACACCGTCTGCCACATCTTGGGCGACGTCATATCACAGGTCATCTACGAAGTAGAAAAGAATATAAATCAATTCGTTACAAATTAGTAATCTATACTAATATTATAAAGCTGAAGAGTTTGTTTCTTTGTTTGCTTGTACGCGCTAATCTCAGGAACTACTGGTTCGAATTGAAAAATTATTTTAGTGTTGGATAGCCCATTTATTGAGGAAGGCTATAATAGGCTATATAACATCACGCTACGACCAATTGAAGCGGTGCAGTAATGAAAAATGTTGCAGAAATGGGGTAAATTCTATTATCTTAGGTATATGAAGCAGACGAAGTTGCGCGGGTCAGCTAGTCTGCAATATTCTGAATAAAATATATGAAAGGGTAAGTAGTACTTCCCCTATCGAACCAGTTCAAGAGTTTCGAGAGATATTTCCTTGTTTTAGAAGAGATATTCTTAATAATGCCTCGATTTAGGTTTTATGCTTATATTACGAGTGGATTCACATGATTAATGCAAAGGGTGCTTATATAATGTTTAGAAGTGTATTTTACCAACATTGAAAAAGAAACGGTCACAAATATTTATTATATATTATTTATTTCCGCCCGTTATTTGAGCTAAACATACACATTAACAGACTGTGTGGGTGGCAAGACACAAGAGGTTTTTAATTATGTCTGGCATTCAAAGACTTGACAGGTTAATTAATAATTATGGATATTCTAAATAACATAAATAGATGAACTCGTATTAAGCAATGTATTTCAAAAGACCTTGATCGTTATTTAATATAAGTTCTTCGAATCGCAAGACAAATAAGTATGCCTAAATACATTTTTCTATAGGCGATAGCCGAAGCAAAGTACAGATCAGATAAGTAACAACAGCAATATGAGTCGATACGTCCTTGGTAGCGGTATCTCAAATTTTTGTCACAGTGACCAATATAGATAACATTTATATCGTACTTACTTGACAGTTTGTACTAGCGTTTGCATCTTGACTTTTTAACGTATCCACTTTACACATGTCCACCAATTCTTTGTCGCTGTAGCAACTCTGTAGAACAGTGAAGCCATCATCGCAGTCTAGTTCGACATTCAGACTTCTATTCTCTGGTATGGCATAAATTGACCAAAAACTGAGTATAGTGACGATTTGAAATAGTATAAATATAAGTTTTTGCTTTTTGAACCTGCAATAGGAACATGGTATTTAGTAATAGTATATTTAAATCGGAATAGCTTCTGCCCGCGTCTTTGCCAGTGAGCATCCTAAGTGGCAGTATACCAAGATAAAACTATCCTATCTGTTTATTCATGATAATTATGGTGCCAAGTTTTATCCAAATTCGTTAAATTTTCATTCGTTTATAGGTGATTGGGTACCAAACTTTCTAAAAAGAGTTGGCAGAGTTACCTGTTACGTGGGACATACAGGAAGGGTACATGCAATAGGAGGCAGGCCTATTGGCCTCCGATGAGCACAGCTTCAGACTCTGTGCTGCTGCTGAGCTCTGACTTTGCCCGGCTCGGTAATCAAAGTCATGTACAGCAGTAAAATTAACTTGCTACCAAGACAGTTATTTAAGTTTATATTCTTTACGTGTATCCGCAAGGGCTTCGTTTACGTGATTAAAACATAGCCTATATTGCTCTGAGATAGCGTAAACCCTCTAATATTGTAGTTTTTAGAAATGGTCTAGTAGTTCTAGTAGTTACGTATATACAAAAACAAATTTTATTCCTTTAATTATTAGTATAATCGTATAGATATAATGTTAATGCTATTAAGTTTTTTAAGTGATATCTTTTCAGGATTTCAAGGGCACTGTAGTCAAGCACATTTGCTTAGGACGCAGTTTTCATATATACCTATAATTAAATACAATTTTACTAATGAACCATAAACGAAACCCACAACAGGTGTTCCCGGTGCTGGATGTGTCAATGTGTAATTCTTTTAATATATCTTTATTTGAGTAATTTCAAAACTTGCGATAAGCTAACTTTCAACGAATAGTTATTTCGTTTATACTATTTAAATTATTGTGTAATATACTTATTGACACATTACTAAACAATAATTTTGAAATAGGATATTATCTTTCTCCTTACACTGCTCTTAATATATGAGAGTCATTACTTCAATTAGTTATACAATGTATTGTTTAATACAGAGTTACTAGTAGTGATAACTGTGATAATCTAACGTCATAAATAAGAACCCTTGGATAAAGTGCCATGAATATCTTTTGACTTTAAACGGATACATAGGCACTTACATAGATGCCCGCCTGTTACCCGGAAGGGGTCGTCAGAGATCACAGACTTCCACTAACAAAAATCTCTTAAACATTTTACATAACGGCAATATCGCGAAGTAAATTTTGTTTGTTTAAATGTAAGAGTAATCTATTTTACTCTTACATACATACATACATACATAAATTCACGCCTGTTTCCCAGAGGGGTAGGCAGAGACTACGGATTTCCATTTGCTACGATCCCGAAATAATACTCTTACATTTAAACAACTTTGTATTTATCACGTAAACGAAGCCACCGACGGATACTAGTTGAGAATATAAACCTACTAATAACTTAACTGCCGCTGCACCACCCAGGCATTATTTATTAGTAGGCACTAATAAATAATGCCTGGGTGGTGCAGCGGCAGTTAATTCTATCGTTGTGCATAAGTTCTCAGGTTTGATGACCGGATTAGTCAAAATGTTATAGGTATTCCTGTTTAGTAATTTGATAATTAGCAGCACGGCGTCTGAAGCTGTGCCCGTCAGATGACAATAGGCCCGCGCTCTATTGCGTGCGACCTTTGTGTAGGTCCCACGTAAAAGATTACTCTCATTATTAGTAGTCAGAGACAAGGAATACCCACTAACAATTAACACTTAAAATCTTTAGCGTAATTCGTCCATCGGTGTACGGGACGCCGGTGTGCAGACGCAATGCTTGAATAATGGCCTTGATATAAATTAAGCTAACAGATTAAACACAGACAGACGCAGCGAGGGGAACTAGTGTGGTTCCTCGAAGGGGTAGCCACTGGACATTGACAGTTCGCAACTAGCAAATTAACTCTTTTAAATCTAAATACATAATAACATTTTAAGTGCATAAATACAACAGGGGTAGGCCTTCAACAAGGTAAACAGACGATATGGTAAGAGTCGCGGGAAGCGATTGGACGCAGATAGCTCAAGTTGGGTCTGTGTGGCAAACCTAGTAGACTAAGGTTTGCCACACAGGTCTCGAGCAGCCGTGGACGTTTTCCAACTAAGATGATAAAGTACATAACAACACGTCTATTTCCTGAATAGCACGTTGCATCTATAATACAGTATTTATTGGTATATAGTTAACATATCTTAACGCAAAATAATCTAACAATTTACCCAACTGTGTCATAAACTTAGATAATGATAAGCAGATTAGGCGATAAATATTGCAATATAAACGGATTAAGCTGTTATAAGAACTTACCTGTCCGCTATTACACCAAATAATGGTTTAGCAATAAGTCCGAATACTGGAAGAACAGTGTATATTAATCCCACTGTTGCTGAGGAGAACCCTAATTGACGTGCGTATGTTGATAAGTATGGTACCAATGGAGCAGTACCTGGAAACAAGAGAAATGTTATATTAAAATGTGTATTATGACATAAACTTATATCTGCGTAGCCTTGAGGATATAGGTAAGATTATATTACATCCAGAATTCACCAGCTATGATTTAGGTTCTTTTATTGTTGTCAGTTATATGACTATACTCCTGATGGAAAACAGACGCGAATTCCACGAGCAACACGAGCGTGGATTCCTTACCACGTCCTCATTACAATTAAAAACATAGTTGAGGTCTCTATTTTGACGGCCTAGGGAACTCTTTTAAGCAGGGCATGAAATGGGGCACGTGATTTTACACGCCCCGCTTGAAGAATCCAGGATCGAAGGAAAACGAAACACGTGTTTTCGCATTTTCCGATAAAAACCCGTGACATTGTGATCGACCGCAAATATAAGCGCAAAAATTATACTACGGGGCTAACAAGTCAAAATATAATGAATATGTACCCCCAAAAGCAGTGGGGTTGTAATCATTTCTGATATGAGTCTACGAGTACATGTATTAAAATAAAATAGAAAATGAATTATATTTTATAATAGAAATTAAAATAAGGGTAAAATATACATTCGAAATGCCTATTGAAGAAACTAAACTATCTACTATATAACTAATGTTTGTTTTCGACGCTATGTGCGTATTAAATAGTTAATCATCGCTAGCTATAACGGTGAAAGAAAACAACATAAGTTAAGTTATGTGGCGTCTGCCAACCTGCACTGGGCCGTGGTGGACTATAGCATAATCCATCTCACACTGAGAAGAGGCCCGTGCCTAGCAGTATGAACAGGGCTGATATTATAATAAATATTGTCAGTGACCATTGAATATAAATAAGCCAGTTACATCACCGATCAGCGACTGACGCGATCGAATTTAATACAATATATAGATACAAATAATCGAACCTAACTCCGTTTGTTTGTTTTTTACGTTTGCATGTCTAAACCGCTCAACCGTTAAATACCAGGAAATAATATACGGCTACATGAAAACACAATCCGAGTAAAGGTCATAGCTTTTTGTTTAAAGCCGCGGTGGCACAGCGGTAGTGAATGCAACTGCTGTGCATGAGGTCAGTGGTTCGAAATTTGGGTAGACCCAAAAATATATATAGCAGACCAGCGCGGCAGCGTTAGGAAGTTGGTAGTGTTCCACATCTCCATGGCGGTAATACACATATTAAGATTGGCCACCGCGTACGAAATTCGTTATGGAAGATCTTTTTTTAAAAACCAATGGAGTGATCTTGTATGTTGGCATATCGTACTGATATTAACTTAATTTATTTCGATAACAATGCATCTAGTTGGTCGCTTGGCATTATTTAGATTATATGTTCGTGTGATCTTACAGCGAGCAAAAGGTTCATAGCAGCTTAGTATCTGGAAATGTGCCCGTTGGCTTGCCCACTGCCAGGTATAAGGAACATAAAACCTAGCTGGCAAAGTTTGGGGATGTGAGTGTTTGACTCACGCCTGTAAGTATATGACACGAAACACCAAGGGTTCAGTGAAATACAAAAGTTAGCCTATGGATCTATGGGTAATTTTGAAACGGAATCATTACACAAGATCTTTTAAAATACCTATATTACTTATCGAAGTTTTATTAAGGTCAGATAAACCACAAATTGATGCCAATCACTTAGTTGAAGAGAGAACCATATAATTAAGTACTTAGGTAATACATTCAATTAAAATAAATTATTTGTCATCAAGATATTAAAGGAATTAAAATTATCAATGTATTAAAACTTAATTAAAGTAACCTGTCTTCTGTTTACGCGAATGTTATTCATTGAAATTAAACTACTATATATGGATTTTATCGCGTTGTTTATTTATCACTGTATTACATAATTTTGAAACTATTCCACTACTACTACTATTGAATTTTACTAATTTATAAGGTATTTTGAAATAACTACACCGGAACATTGAGACAACTACCATCTTAGTCTCCCCGTGACCATGGCTGCTGTAAAGCAACCGAAACGTCGGGGAAAATGTAAACCTAAATATAAATAGTTTTAATAGTTTAAATAATTTTATTAGCTTATAAATTAGTAAAATTCAATAGTAGTAGTAGTGTAATAGTTTCAAAATTATGTAATACAGTGATAAATAAACAACGCGATAAAATCCGTATATATAGTAGTTTAATTTCAATAAAGTAACCTGTTTACTTATGGGTACTGTCTGGAAAGTATAAGTAAACTTTATCAAATAACTGAGATGTTTATACACATATGTAGGTATATAGATAGGTATATACTAATTACTTATATTAAAACTAAAACTATAGAAAATTGCATAAGAAACTGATAAGTTCGATTCTAACTTAATGTTATTCATATTTGATAACATTGTAATCCAACTCCAATCGATGAATGGTTGTTTTGTACATACATATAACTAAATAAGTATGTACAACTTCATTTGATAATTTAATATCAAATACACTTTATATACTGATTGCAACATAAAGAAAACTCATTATGTAGAAGGAATGATTACTGACATGATTGCCATAATTCAATAATGCAATTTGTTCTGTTCACATCTTAAACGATTTGTCGTTGATTTTTAAATGAAACAGCAATTCTTTGTAAAATACAAGGCCATATATTATACACCAGTAACCGCACGCGGCTAAGTAGCAGCGATAGCTCAGTGGGGAGACCAACAGACTGCAATGCAGAGGGTCTCGGGTTCGAACCCACGTCGCGCACCTCTGACTTTCGGAAGCTATATGACTTTTCGAAATTATGTGCGTATTGATTGACAATTATCGCCTGCTCCGTGCCTCGGAGAGCACGTTAAGCCGTCGGTCTCGGCTGCCATGAACATCTATGGCAGTCGTTATTGGGAAGTCAGTGCCCTCTAATATCCTGACACTGGTCTAGCTTTAGGGTATCGTTAGCCTTAGGGTTGCGGAGGTCAGGTGGCAGCCGCTCCGTGTAAAAACTGATATCCAGTCAATTCTGGTTAAACTAGAAAAAGCCGACCCCAAGTGACTTGGGAATAATAATGGCTAGGGAGAAGAAGAAGTAACCGCACGTGGCTCCGCCTGCGTAAATGCCACGGAACACATATCGAGATAAAAATATGCTATATGTTTATTCCTGGATATATGTAATACAAATGCATTATCGAGTAACAAACATGCAAAGAATTATAATGTTACTAAGATAAATCGGCATTTAACTTTAAAATATCAGGCTTCCTCCAGTTTGGCATGTTGGAAGGTTTTCCATATATCCTATTATGAATGCATGCATTTAGGTTTTCTCAAGTTGGTTACAGTCACTGACAAAGTGAGATAATGTACTGAAAATGGACTTATCTAAAAAAAACAGAGAGTGATATCTACTCTACATGACAGTACAACGAATCCACAACTTTGAAATTGAACTTCTTTATTCTATTTATTTAAATAAGTTAGTATATTTTATTTAGTTTCTTCTCAGCACCAAATGTCACAAGGAGACACAGTTTATAAAAATTAATTGTGATACAATCACATTACATTCACATAAATGTAAGATAACATTGTGTTAAACCTAAAACTTATTACAATTTGTTTTAACATGCACTGTGACTCACATATAATCAACTCAATTAGGAGTTTGGATAGTTGGACTTCAATTCTTTTGTAGTAATAAGAGTAGGTACTGTTATCCCATACAAATGAAATAATATTTAGTATGCGGCATGTCATGGTAAAGCTGATATTCATAGATTAGACTTATCATTGCAATAAGGTAGTATGCTTTATACACTTAGTAAGATGGACACATGTGGAATGTAAACATATAAAGTTTAAATCAGAATAAGGCTTCAAGTATCACATATTATTGATATGACATCATCAACTTAGTGAAGCTGCATACCAATCCTATTGTTTAAGATGTTATTTTAGTTTGTTTGTTAAAACGACAGTACCAGCCAAAAAAGGATCTATGCTGATCAATATTCTGGTACCAAAGCGAGTTTAAAAACAGAAATTATTATATGTAGATAGTTTATGTCTACAACTTTGTCTTGATCCATGGTTACCATAAATTATTTAATCATTTGGCTAATGCTTGATCACCAGCGGCTAGACACATTGCTTTTTGCACTGTATCTTTATTCAGGCACTTGATGCATTGAACTATGTTTCTTTATTTTATGGTAATGTTCACCAGCTTAAATTATACAGGCTATAAATTTGAGAGCACTGACTGAGTTGTATTTGAGAAACAATGTTGATAGTTTCCGAAGTTCTAAAATTGTATTATATATAAATGCAAATGCAAATATAATGTGAAAAGAAAATGCATTGGTAGTCTAAATCTACTACATTTTAAACAATGCCATACTGCAGTAATTTGATTCCCGCAGGCTATAGATGTTATCATGTAAAAAAAGTATCTGCATAGTGAATAAAACACAATTACAATATATACATATGTATGAACTATTTAGTTTAAAAGAGTGGCCATGATTGTTGTAGGTATCTTCTCATAGGCTCAAAACCCACTGCCTGATCGTAGCAACAAACATAAATGTAGCTTCAGTAACTTAGTAATAACAGATTTTGACATTCATAAGTATTACTTTGTGACCTAAATGAATCATTTTTGACTTTGACAAAGTTTATAATTATTACTTCAATTATTCAAATACGCTGAGTTCTACTTATTCTAAGGATGAGAAAATTACACATTTCTGAAATAATATTTTAATGATTGGTCTAGATATTCTTGTGCATAGTTATACAAGTTTCTAGTTTTAATGGTAAGAAACAAATAGTTTGTGACCTCCAACAGTAGCAAAGGTCTCATGTTCCAAAAAACCTTGTGGTTTAGTTTAATTAGTTTTATTATCTTTAGTTATTTTATAAGGAGATGTAATTGTATGATTGTTAACTTACCAGCATTAAAGAAGAAGAAATGTCCTTTAATAGGCAACAGCTTTTTGTTTACTTGCATTTTTGAAGGCAACATTTGTTATCTGTAAGAAAAAACAAAAAATAACAACTGAGTATAGTGGTTTGACAAGTCAAGTACATATTATAGTAACCTTATATGTAATAAAGTATCTAAATAATTCAATTGCAGTTATCAAATAGTATTTGATAATTAATGCCAAAGGTAGAATTACAGAGTGATTGATCCATTGTGAATTGGAAATTTCTAATAAGAATTCATTGTACATTGGCTATTGTTCATTTAATTCTAGACACTTTTATGTAAAAATTAGTGCTAAGTAGTAATGGGAAATATAATATTATATACATAATGATACCTAAGTATTAAAAGTATGAATGTAGTACTAACACAAACATTTAGTAGTGTATATGTACCTCCATCATATAAAATACAAGTAACGAATTTTTTGACACAGCTATAATTTGTTTTCTAATTAGCGACATATAAGCACATGGCAAGGAGAACAAGTGATAAACGTGATGAAAAACAAAGAAAACAATGAATAAAAGATTTTTATAGTTTCTTACGAAAATTACTTACTTGGTGTAATATTATTAAATATAACGACCAGGGTCCGTAGTAAACAATGTAGTATTTTCACATATTACTATAATAATAAATGATTAAAACTAGTGTTTAGGACACGACCGAAAATTGGATTAATTATCAAGTATGGCTATTGGGCTAACATTGCTGACCTCATTTATATTTAATTACAAACATGCAACACGACTACACTGTGAGAAATAGATATTCATTTGATATGAGATTACGAACGATTCAGCAACATTTAATTTTGACGATTCTAGGAAAACACATGCGGCCAGTAAGTTAGCGAAACGGAACGCAATTTTGACATCTCCTTGAGTGCTGTCGCCGCTTCTGTCAAGCAGCTGATGTCTAGTGATTGGCAAAAAGTATCGATACCTTAGTAATATCAATAGTTACGATTCGATGACAATTATTTCAATACTTAATATCTATCTTTTAAATTTTTAGAGTAAGTAAATAAGTAGGCGTGTCTCTAAATAATAGCAGAATATTGATTACAAAATCATAAGGTCAAGTCACGTTTGCACTTCGCTACAAGTTTTTGTAGCGATCTGACAGATTTGTCTGATGAAAGAAGAGAAAGCAACCGAACAGAATTAACTGATCCAAATGGATGATACAGGGAGTGTGTAATAATTATTTTGTATGCAGCATGGTGGATGTTACATATTTTTGTGGGATTAACATATGATTGTTTTGAGTCTATATGTATTGTATGATTGTAAATTCACCGCAACACAGTACTTTTTCTTGTGCGAAAGTATGTTAATAATGAAAATATGAATTTATTAAATTATAAGTTAAGTATTTAACATTGAAAGGACATGTTTCACTTTTGTATAGGACTCTGGCTATAACTTGTACATCTTCAGGAAACCTGGGAAATGTACCCCTAAATACATTTAAATATGCAATTCTTTATTAATTTCTAATATTTTCGTTGCGCAAAATAAAATATAAAATATTTGACGTTTGTCGTGCGGACTATCTATGACAAGTTGGTAGATGACATGCTATAGAATACTAGAATTATCAGAAGTAAAAGAACTCTTGCTGGAATAATATTCAGCAAAGAATTGATAATTCTTGTAAAAATGAAAGGAAAACGCATGAGTTCAGGAAAGTGTAAGAAGTAATAAGAAACACCAATTCAGCGTTAGAATATTTATTATCAGTTGATGTCATATTGACTGATAATAAATATTCCAATGCCAAACATAAACAAAATGTTTCGTTTATTATTATAAAATTCAATAGTAGTAGTAGTGTAACAGTTTCAAAATTATGTAATACAGTGATAAATAAACAACGCGATAAAATTAGTATATAGTAGTTTAATTTCAATGAATAACATTCGCGTAAACAGAAGACAATATTATGTAAACATGTCTTTAATTAGAAGGATGTGTTTCAGGTGTCCATAATTAGAAGACTATAGATCCTGTACGAGTAAGTACACTGATACTATATTTCGCCAAGTGTGAGAAGCCTGGAGGCACGCATAACTTACCTAATGCATTCCTCTGTTTTCAGCCCCTTTTAATTTCTTTCACCTAGTATTAGCTGTGTTAGTAATGACTACAATAGCTGATTACCATCAGGCGAATTGTAATTTTTTAAGTGATTCTTTATACAATTTCTAATAAAATTACATTTAGGTATCGATACTTTTATCGATAAAGTATCGATACTTATAGATATTTTTCTCTCTGACATCTCTTTAACTACAGTCTTTGTTAATTTTCTAATTGCTGTTTAAATGGTACAAATCGTGCGATTTAAACTCATTACTATCATACAATTTTTATTTATTAAAAGCTAAGCGGAAACACTAACTTATACAGTCTCATAGTTCCACTTGTTATTCACTTGGTACAGGATAGCAAGGTATATGTAGGTACTTATGCATCACTGTTAATACGTTTCTTTTCATGGATATGTTACGTCACATGTCAACATGGATCGAAAGTCTAAAATCTTTTAAATGCAGCATGTTGGCCCAACGTTGCCGAGTGACAGCCAATACCAATGTATAGACTCGTATCACTCGCTTAGTTGACCGAGTGAAGGCAAGCATCAACGCGTTTAGAGCTTAATTTGCGTAGCTTGTAACAACTCGCATTCGTAAACTTAAATATAAATAGTTTTAATTAAAAAATATATAGCTTAAATAGTAGTAAAGTTCAATAATAGTAGTGTTAGAGTTTTCAAAATTATGTAATTACAGTGTTTAAAGTAAAATAAACAACGCGCCAAAATCCGTATAAAGTGTTTAATTTCAATGTATAACATTCGCGTAAACATAAATACGTTGGCATTGGCTGTCACTCGGCAACTTGGTCTGCGCTTGGCCAATAGCGTTCACATGTTGGTCTGGCTGCCATTTCGCGCTTGGCGAACATCGCCGTTACCTATAGGTAAGTCCAAAATGTATTATTTTTACAAGTCTACTACGGCATACACTGATATAATAATTATATGTGGTCATTAATCGTGAATAAGTCGTTGGAGTGCCATAATTAAATAAATACAAGCAGCTGCAATAACTTTTACAACGACCATATGTATTGTTTCAATACTTAATAAAGACTGATAGCGTCCTACGTGTGAACAGCTCCACAAAGCTCGTCTACATTGGCCGTTTGCATTGGTTTTTTTCAAACGTGCCAAACGTCTAGACGGTAGTAGGTACTTGCCTTGTATCAGTTTGCCTTCGCTCACGTTGGCCTACGTTTGGCCAACATATATTGCAGGCTTATGAGTTTACCCTAGCCTTCGTACCTACTATTCTAGAACGCTTACGAATAACGTTACAAAATACGAATCTTCTAAATCTGGATTATGGAGAATGGTTGATTAATGTACTTACGTGATAACTGGAAATTGTGTTTATAGAACTTATAAAATTTACTTTTACATAAAATCATATTATTCTCAGCACTTATTTTTGTGTGCGGCTATTTATGAGTTAGTCGTTGCGTCGGATGAGGTTCGGACAAATTGTTACTGATTAGCAGTACCTGTAGCACCTAAAGGTCTACACTTCATGACGTTGGATCATAAAACATACATAGTTTAAGCTATTTAGGAGTTACATAAACACCACAATTCATAAAAGATTCTGGGCAATTATAAAGATCGATTATTTTAAAAATAAAATATTTGTTTGACACAAAAGAGAATACGTTCACTGTGGGTACATGGTTATTAGGTACTTGCACTAACTCCACAGCATTATTTCATTAAAAGGTACATAGATTGTTCACCAAACTCGGCAAGAGCCTGTATTTTGGCTGACAGTGTTCAGTCGTGGTAATTGACACTAGAGTACATATTTATATTTAGACGTGAATGTTGCTGTGTAGCGGATTATACATTTGTTTCAGGTAAGTAAATTTACATTTCTAAATTTATACATATTTTTTAATGATTTTAATGGAACAGTAGTAACCTAAGTAGGTAGGTATAATGTGAGCGAGTGTGTTGTGTGAGTGTGGGTGTGTTGTGGGGATGTGTAGTGTGAGTGAGTGCCCACATACTGCTAGTAGGTATGTGCGGTGGTGAGTGTGCGTGCGAATGTTAATAATAATAATAAAATAATAATAATAATATGTTAATAACGCTGCTAATTTTAAAAAAGATACACGTTATACTTAAATCTCATTAAAAACTCAAATCTCTTACAAATCTCATTATTCATATTTTTATAAAATCACCTAAATATTGAAATCACGACGTCATCGACTTTCGATAAAGCTAATAAGTTAAACATAATTTTTATAGTAAAGAAAATGCAATAATGTCTTTAACAAATGGGTACTTACTATTCTTCGTCTTATTACATAACTGCCTATTTTTAAATTAAGCCCAAGATATGAACTACTCACCAGAGTGTGTGTGCATACTCAAACGAGAAGTGTCACATTTATTAGACTGTATGTAGGTACCTACGTGAGTTATTTAAAAATAAACACCTTTTTGTAGCTAAGTAAGTATAGGTATATTGAATATTGTATTAATAGTGCAAACAAAAATATTGGTTACGATCAGTATAGAAATTACTTTGATAAATATATTCTAAGTATAATTACGTAGGTACTTGTTATTCATTTTGTATAAATTTATGACACTGCCATAGAATGCCTAAACCTCAACATACATAATTAACCAGAAGCCGCCATCACGCACCAAAGTGAGGCATCAAAATTACACCGAAATAGTGTAATTTAACGTTTTGGCAGTTAGTCCATTTTTTGTCGTCTTTTACCCGTGACACCACCAAATGTCACCATCAGTGGTGTCAACTGTCAAGGGAAATTTTCATTCCCTATGATGTGACCTATTCCCTCTGACACCACTGGATGCTAGTGATGGCGAAGAGTTTTATACGGTTGAATTGACTATGACTGAATACAACAAGTCAATACCTATCTACTGCACAAAAAACAGTTGGTTTTTGAAGATGAGCATTGGAATTATTGCTTTTTTCTTATATTAACTGAGGTTACTAAATGCTTGAACAATTAGAATTAAGTTCTAATGTATGATAAAACTCCATTCATATTGGCACTTGATAATAATATAGTTTCCAAAATTTCATATGGCCTTAGATTGTCGGTATATCTATTCTTATTATAAAACCAAAAGACATTGCAAACGATGATTTTGTAATGGACATTCAAATGCAGTTAATAAATGGGGATATTAATACTGTTGGCCAAACATTAAATGATCTTAGATGAGGACACTCGAACTTTTGTTATGGAAATATTTTAAAGGATATTTAGCTATGTAAACATGAAGCGCGCTATTGTGATTGATATAGGTATCGTGGTATATTAAGTTTAAGTCAAGCTTAAATTTGTTTATAAAAGGGCTTTATTCTGTCATAGTCTTATAGTCGGCTCGTCGGTGCCAAACTGTCCCGGCCCTCTGGGAGGCTTACACGGGGGCATAGGTCCAAAGTGTGGCTCTTTGAGAGTTTTAATCTAAAGTGGGATTGGGCATCTACCGAACATCCTCCACAACTGCGCTATAGAAGCTGAGCCATGAACTAGCCGCGATAGGTGTAGAACTACAATATTATATAATAATAAATTACGCGTAAATAACGGTTCCTGCCAAGAATATTGTCATTAATCTTGCTGAAAAGGTAGACGGTGACTCGCCGGCTCACTAGACTGGCTCCCTAAAATAGCCACTAAAAGCAAACGGAGTTGCCATAAAGGCAGTAAGATGACAACACCGATGTGAGCGGCTAAGGGCGTCGAGCGGTGCAGTGCGGTTCCACCATCACGGGTCTCGAGACAACGGAGACCCGGCGTGGGTTTCTCCGTAGTTATGCCCTTGAAAATGATACTTCTATCCCCGAGCATATTAGCTCTTGCGGCTCCCCTCTAGCCGGCGATCGAGGCCAGCCAGAGTGGAGAGTCCTGCGGGCGCTTTTGAAATTGCACACTAACCATCCAATAAAGGCAAGCCGGAGACGATGCCCTGACCGACTCTCTGGAGCATCAGGACCGCAGGGAATGAAAATTCCTCCGATAACACTTGGGGTGTCTTTTGGTGGTGACACGGGTAAGGAACGCTTTTTGCGCACCCATTGTTTGAAAGTTAATAACGCAGACAACCAACTTACAAAAATGCTGTCGGAATATCGTGTGTCTAAAAACGCGTATTTACAAAAGTAGCATAATCGAGATTTCGCGGGCTTAGCTTCGTTTTATTGATTGGCTGCGTTCTGTGATGTTGGCCGGGCCGATTATCCAATAGGAAGCCGTTAAATCGAATGTCTTTTAAATCGCGTTACGTCAGATGATTGTGTATTGTGCCCAAACCGCGAATCACCGCATCATAACATGAAAGGTGTGTTTGTTTAACGAAACGTGTGTGGAATAGTGTGGTTTTAATTATAAATGCTGCAATAACTGGGAAGTGAACACAATAACTCCATATTATATTGGTTAAGTTACTTTTTAGGATAGTTTGTTATTTGAATTATTAATATTTACCCTAAGAAAACGTCTTTAACTATTCCGATGTTAGAGACGCCGTTTAAAACTCGTAACGTTTTTCGTTTTCTGTTACATACGAGGATGCAATATTTATGTACCTACTCGTACGTCAAGTTAATATTTTGTCGTATTTATTATCATAAAAGTACACTGCGACTGGATGTGTCTGTACTAATTAATACCTACTAGTAGGTAATAATAATAGGTAGGAGGTAAAGTTTTTCTCTTTGTAAAAAGTTATCTTCGGAACTTTTGAACCTATTTTTGAGAATTCAACTACTATTTAATTATAGTTTTGGTAACTGACCCTACCTTTGCTTTTTTTTTTAGTTTACGTCATGGAGCAAGAAAATGAATGTGCAGATGTGTCTGTTGTCACTTTAAGAGATCTAGCAAAACGTCGCGCCGAACTTGTGCGTAAAAAGCAGCTCATCTTGGAAAAACTTAATAATACTAACTTACACATCCCTCAAACATTAATTGAACCGTCTCTAGCGACGCAACTGCCATGTTTCCCAAGTGCCTCTACATCCGAAAATGTTCATGATAGCATTGCATACTGTGAAACTCTGACAACAGTTATTGTGCCTTCTCCTGGCCCTAGCACATCATCTATGATGATTTCAAATATTCCAGAAGCTTTAGATTTTCTATTTATTAAATACTATAAGCTGAATAATATTAAATACACTATAAAATTATCAGATACGGTAAGAGCTTGTGCCACTGCCATCTAATGCCATCTATTGGTCCTTGAGCGAACTACTAAACAAATGGAATATTATAATAGAGAGGTGTCTGGAAGCACAAAGAATCGTGCTTATTAGCAGTACATTTTAACGTCAAATGATTACGCTGTCTACGAGACAAATATTTTGCTTGTATGTGTAGAATGCACGTGTGTGCTCGCCCACTGAAGGCACTGCTACAACGAAAATCCAACCAGTTAAAATAGTTGTCAAAAACATCATAATTTTTGTTTATTATAGGCCTATTATTTTAGCAATATAGCATCGTACGCCATTACTCATTATTTCACAGAGCTGTCGAGGGAATTTTGAGCGCTTTATTATTGTTATCTAAATAATTAGTGAAATTACCGGAATTACTGTAAATTATGAAATATTATACCTGTGAGATCTGTGTTGGTGACGTGTGTTTAAATAAATTAAAAACTGGTTTTTTCTAGACGTTATCTTTTGATGACAAAAATAAAATAATTTATCTTGGACGTTGTGTTCGCGATTTAGATCTAAAACAACAGAAAAGTAATACGACACGTTCTTTTAATAAAAAGTATTATGATATTTATAGCTGGCTAGCGGGCTGTGTACACACAAATAAACTATTTTGTTTGTTAACCAAATTGCGATCGACCGAAAAGAAAACGAGGTGTTGACAATGTTCAACAATATTACAGGCGCGAGATTATTGACAATGTCTTGAACGAGTATCGTAGTCGTTATAAAAACTTAAAAGACCTTAAGTTTTTCAATCTACTTTCGTATGAATATTAATACTTTGTATTGTAATAATTTTCAGAGCAACTCATTAATTCGCATGAACATTCCTTTAACGCGGATCGCCTTAGGAATGAGCTCCGATGCGTTTATAAATCAGACGAATTAAAAACGTTAGGAATATTTGATCTTATTCAATATTTACATACAAACATACCATATTTCCCGAAGTTTACAAATAAGCAAAATTAATAGTTACGATTCCAGTTAGTAGCGCATCGGCTGAACGATCTTTTTCTTGCTTAAAAAGAATCCATACATATCTACGAAACACACAGGGCCAAAGCAGACTCACTGATTTGTCTATGCTTTCAATTGAAAATGAACATTTGATTTTAAAACGATCTTGTAATTTTTACGACGACGTTTTACAGAATTAATTAATTAAAAAAGACAGGCGTGTTGATTTGATTTATAAATATTAAAATAATACCTACAGTCAAGTATGTTAGTAATTTCATTCATTTATTTTTGTTAATTTGCGCAAAATACACTCTTAATATCTCACGGCCTTGTAATACCTACAAGGCTACAATGGATATCATTTAGGTGGCTTGTTCTCACCATCAGTCACTTATTTGGATATTCATGGTGGCCACACACACAATCATCAATGGTGCCATGTCGAAAAGTCGCTGAATTGAATTTGGTAAGATATTTTATTTATTTATTGTACACATATATGTATATACACACAAAAACATTTATAAATGAAATGTAGTGCCCTCGCAGAGGTTTCGGGTAGGGCGTGCATACCCTACCAGAAATCTTTGTGCACGCCGCTGATTGCTACTCCATCTGAGTCTATTTCTAATGAAAACGTCGAATGGTATGTGGAGAGAGAAATTGAGCCTGAAGTGGCCAAAGAGTCACGTTCAAGAAAAAGAAAGACTGGTCGAAGTTCGTGGGCAGTATCAATTAATAAGAAAAATAGAATGTTAGGCAAAGAGTACATGGGCTTAAAAAATTGACAACCTTATTCAGAAACAAAAAAGACCTAAAAGAGCAATAGGTACCAAATGTAACTCAGCGTTTTGTAATAAAAGCAAAGTAATGTTTTGCTCACAATTAACGGATGATTTACAAACACCTATTTTTGAAGATTTTTGGAGTAAGTCGTGGCAAGAAAAGAAAATATTTGTGATTTGAATGATTGACAAAGTACCTGTTCGAAGAGGGAAGAAAGGACATAACTCTTGACGTCCTAATACTAAATTTTACTATCTACAAGTCAATCGGAGGAAAGAGAGAGTTTGCTCGAAAACGTTTTTAGCTACTTCGGGTATAAAGGAATGGACTGTAACCAATAGGTTAGGCGAAGGAAGAGGTGTTGATCGCTCTAATACAGAACTTACAACAAGTTTAAATACTACCGCTACTCAAGATTACAGGACAAGCAAAAAATCGTCTGTTAAGGATTACCTGACTTTATTACCGAAGTTACCATCTCATTACTGCCGTAAAACAACTACTCAACAATATCTGGAACCTTTATTTCAATCAAAATCTCAGCTATATAATACGTACGTAGAATTTGCATCATCAATGTCTAAGCCAGTAGCTTCAAGAAAGTTATTTTGTGACATCTTAGTACTTATTACTTGCACAGACATAACCAAGTAGCTACGATTATTCACCAGCAACTTGCTCTGAAATACAAATTAAACAAATTAAATATTTTGATTTAGCTCGCGAGGTTGTCGACATGTGAGATGTGGATTTGGCAGTCATATCTGTCAATGGTCTGATAGCCAAGAGCCTCGATCACCATCTACAGAGGCTCGCATTAGGTGCTTGGATCAAGGGTTTGATGCAGAAGGCAGAGCTATTAGAGACTGCATGCATTGTGAGGAGGTTCATGTCTCTGGAATCCTAACCACTGGCAGCTCGGACCCTGTTCCTGATGCCGGTGGGGTACCATACATTTTATATTTTAATGTATTTTCATATTATTATATATATTTAAAATGAAAAATGTATTGTAAAGATTGAAATAAAGATTATAATAATTAATACCCCTCTAGGGCAATCGTTATCTCTTCATGGGACTAACGCGATATCGGTGGGCATAATACTTTAGCTTTTAAAATATCATCATAACCTTGTGATATAAACAAAAAATTGTATCACCAGGTTAACTTAACTTTAATCGCACAAACCGTAAGGCAGTTTGTGGTGAGCTAAATGTTAGTGGCGACATTGCGGTCCTGAATGCCACAGAGAGTCGGTTAGGACCTTTAAAGAATTTTAGGAGCGCCCGTATGACTCTCAACTCTTGCTTGCCTTGGTCGGCCGCTAAGAGGAAACCCACTGGAGCTAAATGCCCAGAGGGTCTCCGTTTTCACGAGATCCGTGATGGTAAAACCGGCGCCGCACTGCTCGACACTCCTAGCCGCTCACACCGGTATTGCCCCTTTTGCTTTTTAATGGCGGCTATTCAGGCGGCCATCTAGTGAGTCGCCGAGTCACCGTCTGCCATATCTACTTTGTTCTGAGACAGTATATCAGGCAGATGCCTTTTCTTCAACTATAGTTTGCATTTTACTAAACCTTTAAGCACCCATCCCCATAGACCAGAATAATTAGATTCCATATGTAGCAATAGTCGCCTACACCCGCCGCGGCTAGTGACTCGGTAAGTGGCGCATTTCACCCTAAACTAAAACTCTTGAAAGATCTCTGCATGTTGGACCCATGTTCTGGTATAAGCCTCCCAAAGGGTCGGGTATTTTTCTAACGTATTAGGGAAATACCCGTAAAACAGAAACAAATAATAATTAATAATAATATTTTATTTACTGAAAAACAGTGTTACAATTGTTTTCCCCCAATTATAGCTTATCTTGTGCAATATATTACAAAACGTAAACAGTTCTAGTCGAAAGATCACCCGTTCCTGTACTAGTTAAAATAAACTGTATTACAGAAAATAGGGCCTGCCGTGTAATATACGATAAGATAATATAAGATAAAACTTTATTCATAGATAAATTTTAATTTAGCCTAGGTTTACAATGTTGTTCTATTTTAATATAAATTATGTTCTAAATATGTGTACACAGCGTGTTTAAAACAGATACAATACAGGACAGTTAAACATATTATTTACACTATTAAACATATTTGACTATATTAATTTAGAACATTAGCAAATTAATGTATAAATAAGAAGAAATATTCTGTTTAACATCAACATATAAAATTGGCGGTAAACCGATAAAAATTCTTTACCTTCCGTGCTAGTCAAATGACTCTGTTACGGCAAGTAAGGAGTCTCGCTCGATAAATAATAATAATAATAATTGATTAATTTTCTTTTCACAAAAAAGGTACATGCAATGGGGCATGCCAGTATTAGGCCAAGAGGTGCACAAGAAATTGGCTATACTAAAAAAATATATAGTTATTTATCCTAGTTTTCTTGTATTTATTATTCTGTACAAGACGGTAATATTTTCAAAAATATTAAACAAGAAAACGACAAACAATGTAATAGAACTTGGAAGCAAGTACGTTAACGTAAAAATGGGGCCATTATACGAAATATGTTGACAGGTAATTAATCGAAATAGTAATTTACCATTGCTATATTAAATAATAATTATTTTAATCGTTCATTTAATTTTTATATAAAATAATACAAAAGCTAATAATAATAATTATTTTTAGATTAGCAAGTTTGCTTTGATTAACTTTAAATAATGTCTATTATCGATGTATAGCGGTTTTGTGTTTATTATGGCAGCACCATCTCTAACTTGTATGACACCGGAAAACGTAAATGTTGCTTGTTTTGCAACTCCATTGTGACGGTTAGTGTTTATTTATTGCGGTTAATATCGACGGCTTTTACCTAGAAGATATAAAACTGAAATGTATTCTGTTCTATTTCATTCCTAATAGATTGTACTCATAAATAAATTAAAATAATGTGTAAAATGATTATAAAAACAAAAAACCCGACTGCTTAAAAGTAAAGAACTGGAAAGAGAAAAACAAGTATCACAATATCTATAAAAAATTCGACTGACTAATGCATTGTTTTCTAAGCTTACTTTATCAAATAATGAAATAACTACATATGTATGTATATTCAAATTAGTTAAACTAAATATATTATGGTGCCGCATGCGGTGACAAACGTAGTTTTGGTAGAACTTGCTTTGCCGTAGGTAACAAAGTATTGTTTGTCCCCGCCTGCAGCACCTTAAAGTATTTAGTTTAACTAATTTGAATATACATATGTAGTTATTTAATTATTTGATAAAGTAAGCTTACAAAACAATGCAATAGTCAGTCGAATTTTTTATAGATATTGTGATACTTGTTTTTCTCTTTTCAGTGCATTACTTTCAAGCAGTCGGGTTTTTTGTTTTTATATTAATAATTTTATTTCAGACTTTTTAGTTTTATTAACCGAGTTTCATTTTAATATATAACTAAGTACAGGCAATGTAATTCCTGAGTTCCTGACTTTAATAGATTCTTGCTAGAAAATGATACTTCGGGCGTCCTGATATATAATTGGTACACTTTTTGACAATTTGTGTTAAAACAGTAATATAAACGTGATATGACATATATTTTTTTGAAAGGTTATTTTCACAATCTTTCATTTGATACCCATATTGCTAAGGTAAGACCAACAAACAAACTCCCTACCCCTTTTTTCTTCATTTGCGGGCGCCATTTTGAAAATTTATATAGCCTATGTCACTACCACAATTCTGATGAATTCAACGACACCTCATATGTCAAAAACCCTCCAGCCGTTTGGGCTGTAGGGCGTGCCAAAGAAATAGACATACATAACCACATACATACATACATACGCTCGAAAAACATTACCCTCGTTCTGATGCAGTCGGGTAATAATATAGCACATATTTAATATAAATTGTATTGATGAGATATAAGAAGATTTGATAACTTTAAAATGCCAAGTTTTTGTAAATCACTTCTTATGCTAATTAATTATTGGCATTGCTTACTATTATTATCATTAGCCTTTATATGTGTGCACTGTGGGCCTAAATTACTATGGCATCTTGGCATGCCCCTTTCATGATACAAGGATTTTCACAATGTTTTGTGAAAGACTGGTGCCTGTGATAGGTATTTTAACACTTGTGTAACGGTCACCAGGTCCCCACTTTACTGAACATTATTATTTAAATTAATTAGTCATAGAAAACGCTTAGGTAAAGTATAAAAGTCATATATAAATTAATAGAAAAAATGCCATTATACATTTTAAGGAAAAAGAACATTACTATAATTTATAATTAGGTAACAGATTAATGGCAAAATACATACACTTTCTTAAAATTTTAACATTTAAGGGACAAGTGTTGTTGAATGTTCAGATTGTTTGTGTAATATGCGGGTTTTGTGAACGTTTTGTACGTGTATGATGGATGATTGTTTTGGATTTATGAGTGTGTGTTATCCTATACTTACAAACGTACACAACGTTTGTATGTATAGGATTGTAAATGTGCGTGATTATTGTGTTAGTTAGCCGTGTATGAATCAATGCATAGTGTAATTGGTAGAATATATGTAATATTGCTTTTAGATTTATTAGTGTAAAAATGATTCTATTTCTTCATAACCGATTTGTCACAGTGCGTGAGGATTTTTGGATATATATACGTAGGCGAATATTGGCCTTATTATATAAGTATCCACACCGATAACAAAATAACCTATGGGAAAGACTCGTATTCAGGGTACTTAGGTTTCATTCAGGTTACTCGTATTTAGGGTTCGTGTCTGGCAGATTTTGCCCTTCGTGCGCCTGTCTTTATTCAGATCCGGATTATAAGTCAGCTAACGGTATTTTTTGAGGACTGTATATAGGACAAAAGTCTGCCTAACTAACAAGGTGTACTGTTTCTTGTGGACATCTACTGTGGTCTAACCTTTAGTATGGCCCGCTGCGCTCTTTCCACTTCAATTAGGTGAGATTTTGCTGAGCCTCCCCAAGAGGTGAAACAGTAGGTAATTAATGGGTAATATAGAGCAAAATATATCATTCTAATTATCGATAAATCAGCTACATATCTAATAGTTCTAAAAATATAGATAAGCTTACACATCCTCGAGAATAAAACATCAATATGCGGTTTAAAGGTAAGTGATTGATCTAACACTACTTCTAAGTACTTTATAGTATCAGTCCTTTGAAGGGCTGCGCACGAGCAAATAGCTCTGGTTTATGCGCAGATGTGAGCGGTGATTGAGAAGTTAGTGGGAGCAACCAGATGATTCCTAGCAGCGAAGGTAATATATTTGGTCTTGGTCGTGTTAGGAGTCAGGAGATTTCGTTGGAGTCATGTGCATACCTGATTAATACCCAATTGAGCACTTTTGAAAACTGCTTCCCATGTATCACCATAAAAGAAGAGCGCAGTATCGTCAGCGAACGTAATTACTCCTCCATTTTGCAACTGGAGTTGTCATAGATAATGTAGACCAAAAATAGAGTCGGCCCAACGATGCTCTCCTGAGGAACTCCGTAATTTATAGATAAATCTTCACTAACCTAACTATCTATCTTTACTCGCTGGGTTCTATCACTTAAATAATCTTTAAACAGATTTATAGGCACGCCTTACTTCAATTTTCACCAATTTCCGTAATAGGAGGGGAACAGAGACCATGTCAAATGCTTTAGTGAGGTCAAGAAAAACGCTGATGCATTTCTTTCTACTATCCAAGTTGGACGCGATTGAGTTGATAAGCTCAAGTACCGCCATGTCTCTTGACCTGCCTGCGTGAAAACATACATATACCTATACGGTTTTTGTAAATACATACATAGAAACACTCAGACCATGTTCATGCACGCAATTAATGTTTGACTTGTGCGGGAATCGAACCCGCGACCTCAGGCGTGGCAGTCGGTTACACTAATCACTACGCCATCGAGGCCGCCAGATACGACTGGTATGCAGTTTCGGGTGTGATACCAACGTGTTATAGGGTTTTGCTGTCAAGAAGTTCTCACCAATGGCAGCGCGGAGTCTGCAGCTGTAGATACTCAATAGACTGTAATAGTCTAACCCTAACATAGTGGGTGAAATGTAGGTGTTATAATGCTATGCTTATGGAAGTATAGTAATAGGCCTCTGCCTAACCTCTCAGAAATATAAGCGTGAGAGTCGTCTAACGCCAATTTATATGTAGGTGTAAAATAACTTGAAATGTAACTTTCTTCTTTATAGTATCGTTTTGGCTAATTTAAACTTCTTAGACCACTTCCGAACTAAAAGTAATGATTGTGTCGCAGAGGACTTCACAAACATTTAAACAACAGAGTACACCGAGATTCAGAAAATCTATTTATGAATTACACAATATTTTGTCCCGTGTGGGGATCGAACCCACGACATTTGGGACAGTGACAGCGGCGAGGCGATCACGTATACTATACCACTACATCATCGGTGCAGCCACCGACACCGATGTTTGTAAATTTTTAGTAATCGTAGTCACGATGCATGTTATAAGCCGTCAACAAATAATCTTTTAGTATAATCTTTTAGTGGAACTGATGGCCGTACAGAAAAAAATATGAAATAAAATCTATCCTAACTACTACCTGAGAAACATATGTGTTTTTTTTTAATTACCATGTATAACTTTCTTGTATACTACGACCATAAATGAATGAAATCCATCGGTTTTTTGTTGTTTTATTATTAAATATTAATTATGCTAATAGATAGACAGTAAAAAGTATGCTATGCTATTATATGTAGATTGCACTTTTTAAAATATATATTTTTTTAAATATTTTTTATTTTTTCGTTTTTCTGGACGGCCTTCAGTTCTATTATAAGACATTTCAAGGTTATCCATTAATTCCCGGACACCCTGTATATCAAGTGGTAAGAACATCTACAAGATGCATAATAGGCGATAAAACATGGTAACGTTTTCTTACGCCTTACTACAATATGCTTATTGTAGTCTTCCACCATGTTAACGATGCTTTGTTAACATGGTGAGAGACCGCTGAATTGCCACACATTGTTCTCGAGTTCGATCTCAAGGCGCGAATCTCTATCATGTACGTATTAAATTCTATATTACTTGCTTTAAGTTCGAATAAATCATTGTAAGAAAACATGCATGACAGAGAGTTCTCCATAATGTTCTTGAAGATATGTGTAGTCTGCCAACCTGCATTGGGCCAGCTTTGTGGCCTAATCCTTCTCACACTAAGAGGACATTTGTGCCTAGCAGAAGAACAGTTTAAAACAAGGCTTGTATTATTAGGCACTATAAAAAGGATAGAGATTTCCGTACCTGCATTTGATTTCAAACGCCAAGATTACTTTGATTAATCCTGTGAACAGAGCGAACGCTGAATACCGAGGCAACTACGCAAGGCTCACAAACTTGTAGTTGACTGAAGACTAAATCTAGAGTACCTGTGTAATCCAACCTGCATACTTGCGTGTGCTTTTTACGATTTTACTAAAAGCATTTTCAGGTTGTTCCACACAGGCTTCAAATATCAGTATAACATTATAAGTCAATATAGTGATATTTTTATATCCCGTGCCTTGGAAAGCACGTAAAGCCGTTGGTCCTGCGCCTGATCTCGCTCCGATCGTGTCGGATCACCGTCCCATCGGATCATGAGGGTTAGGGAACAGCGAGTGCACTTGTGTTTGCGCACATACTTGTGCACTATAATTTCTCCTGCGCAGATGGCCAGTCTCTGTGAAGATTGGCCGCCGTGGCGGAAATTCGGTCCGGAGGACATTATATTATTATTCTTTTAAAATAACAACTTATATTGAAATTAAACACTTTATACGGATTTTATCGCGTTGTTTATTTTACTTTAAACACTGTTATTACATAATTTTGAAAACTCTAACACTACTTTAAAATAACTAGCTACACTTCAGAACGTTGGGACAACTACCATCTTAGTCTCCCCGTGAACATGGCTGCTGTAAAGCAACCGAAACGTCGGGGCAAAGTGTAAACTTAAATACAAATAGTTTTAATTAGAAATAATATATAGCTTAAATAGTAGTAAAATTCAATAATAGTAGTGTTAGAGTTTTCAAAATTATGTAATAACAGTGTTTAAAGTAAAATAAACAACGCGATAAAATCCGTATAAAGTGTTTAATTTCAATGTATAACATTCGCGTAAACATAAGACAATATAACAACTTATGGCACTAGAATCAATTCTTGTATCGCGGAATATTTTAAAAACATTCAAACAGCGGTCATAATGAACATCTAAACTCGGGACAACCATTTATGGATCACACAAACTTTTGTCCCGTGTGGGATTCGAAACCACAACTCTCGGCGTGACCACTTAAACCACTATATCATTCGTGCAGTCGTAGATGTGTAGAGGAAATGTAAAGATACTTCGTGATAGTCTGTAATGTTAGCTTTTCTATCTGATAAATATTTAATAAGAACTTAGGCTGAACCGTAATTAGTCACGGACTGCCTTTGTATTGTCACAAAGTGTAGATGTAGGTATGTCCCCTTATACCATCGTACTGTTTATTGTGGATTAATATTAAACTAGGCACAGTGATCGAATCCCGAGTATAAATTTAATAGAAAATTTTAAAGAAACGTATGTGAATTTACATAAAAATAGAACTTACTGTTTAAAATGTTTTATTGTTTACACTTACTTACATTATTAGCCACTAAACAAAACAAAATAGAAAATAAATCTGTCGACAAACAGAGGAGAAAAAGGTACCGAACTCTTTTGTATTCGCCTATTTATACTGGGTGTTCCTTAGTATAGTGAAAACCTCTCAGGGGGTGATTATACTTGTTATTATGAATATCTTTTGTTCTGGGACATTGAAGAAATCGCGAAAAAAAAAACAGCTATTCAATACATTTTGTAGAGGTCAAAGTCCAATTTTGTGTAAGTATAATCACCCCTGAAAGGTTTTCACTAAACTAAGAAACACTCAGTATATAGATAATACTACTATATATAGATAACTAGCTCTTGTTCACGGCTTTGCTCGCGTATACCTAGACAAGGCTTAAACTATATACTACCTCAAACCGTATATTAAACGCTTTAATCGATGTAAACTTCACACAACTACTTCCTCAAAATGTATGACTAAACTTTAATTGTAATAACTAAATAATTGTGTTGTAATATATTAAATATAACTACAGGTAAGTATATATGTGTAAGCTTGCTAATAATTAAAATTAAAAATAAAGTCTCTAATTTATGTCATGGGAATTAAGCACAAAACACTGTGGTGACTCGTGACTATAAATAGAAAACCTCTTCCTCGTGGTTGCATTGGTTGAAATCATGATTTGAAAATCACACAATAGAAACGTATGCTATTCTCTCATTCTCCGTATAATGCTAATCAGAATATTTGGCAGAAAAAACTAATCACTTTGCCCTGCCCGGCAATCCAAACGAAGGTAGATAGAAACTATGAATAGTATATGGTTCTATGCTGGGATATTTAATTTATCTTGCTCCATCCAGCAGTAGAGAAAATTAAAATTTCTTCCTACCTAGTGAAATAACATTCTCAAGTATTTAACTTGTCCAATTCAGATTTTCCTTATACAACATGTCTTGGTTAATACGTTATCGTTCAGGCTTTGCAGTGCCTCAAACCATCCTAGTACATCGAACCTGCTGCAGTGGCGTCAGATAGTCAATAGGACTGCTGTGCGTGAGGTGGCAGATCGATTCCAGGGCAGACCAATAAAAAGTCATTGCGTAACTAAAACATCACCAACTTCTGAAAACATATTTATCTTAAAAACGGACACTGCGCAGTAAGTATAAATCCTGCATCGCGGGGACCTTACAACCATTCAATCAAATAACACAAACCACAGTCGGATCTGATACAACTATTTGTGGCCCACACATTTTTTAATAAGGAGTATGATCCTCATTAAAAAAATGTTTACACATCTCTCGTTGCAGTCAAGGCATTGACGAGACGATCACTTAAATTTCCTTACTTTATTCGAAATTGATTGGTTGTCCTTAAAATCGTTTGGAAGGCCACTTATCGTGGGTACTCCTGTGCCAAATTTTACAGCATACAGACCCTGTGGGTCTAGATATGTATCCGGTTCACAGTTCGCCCCCGGCTATGCTACGTAGCTGAAATGACTGTAGTATTACCGCCCCTCTTTCTCTAATCTTTAACTAACTTCTAAGGAGATAAATAGGCATGAGTCTGTGTACGAATAAGTATGTATGACTGGTTGTATGTATATAAAATTTATTTTATTATTTCAGGATAATTTCAGCTAATAATAATTCTCACAAGTAAAAACATAGTAGCAGAAGGTCAATTACGAGTCTCTACACATGAATAGTATTGTAATAATTAATAACTTTTAGACATCCGCTACTTTTCTGCGACCGTATGGTGGGAGGATGTGAAACTTTCAACAACGTCTAAGGTAGTTAGGCAAGTAGGTATAGGACCGTATTGTATGTATGTACCTTAAAATTCTTTTTGGATACCTTCAAGGCGGTAAATGTATACATTATAAGTTAAATTTCACATTTGAGATACATATTCAAGGTGACTACGAAAAAAACAGTACAGAATAGAATTTTCATAGTTTTGATATTCTTAAATTCAGATAAGCCTATAAAACCTTTTGATACTTTATTTATAATAATATATGTATTATCAATGTGCCAATCAAATATTAGCTTTGTGTCAATATTACTTCAAGATCGTTGACGGTGTTGACTATGGTGGTAATATGAGTATCATCGTCATCCTCTTGCCCTGGTCCTAATTTATTTGGGGTCGACGCAGTATGTCCTTCGCTTCCATGGCAATATGAGTATGTACCGAAGATATATATAGATATTTCTTTTACTTCATGTTTATATATCCCACTGCTGGGCAAAAGCCTCTCCCTTGGACTTCTAAATTACCCTGTTGGTGGATGTCCCCTGCCAGTGCCCTCAAAAGCATCTAGGTCGTCCCTCCATCTCCATTTAGGTCTGCCCCGTCGTCATCGACTGTCTTCTGTCAGCCCCAATTTGTGCCCACCTCTCCGGGTGCATGCGGTAGACCTGTCTGGCCCAGTCCCACTTCAACCTATTATTCTAACCTTCAACTTATATTATAAATGTGAATGTGAGTTTTTTTGTTAGTTACGTTTTCTTACGATTAGCATAAAATTTCGCATACACGTTTTCAGGGGAACAGAAAAGGACATAGGGCACCTTTCATCCAAAAATAGTACTGTTACTAATCCACGGGAAAAATATAAGATATGAGATTAGCGCGTTCAACCAAACAAACAAACAAACTCTTCAGCTTTATAATATTAGTATAGATAATATGAAAAAGATTTACGAGTAAACTGATCTTATTGTAAGGTAGGGTAAACTAATTTAGCATTTTCTTCGTGTTGTGCATGAAGCTCGGTAAGTTTATAAAACAGTACCTATACCTCAGACAGGTAGTTTGTAGTCTTACTACAAGGAAAATATAGCAAATATTTACCTTAAACACTCATCTCAGGTAGATGAATGTTTAAAGTAGATATTACCTATCTTGATTGTATGTGTGGTGAATGTTCACCATAACACTAAAAGATGTCTATTTACAAACATACCTATGTAGGTATGTTTGTAAATAGACATCTTTTACTACTTTAGCATGGCTAAGTATAATAAACTAGCTGATTCGCGCAACTTCGTCTGCTTCACATAAGACAATTTGCCCGTTCTTGCAACATTTTTCATTGCTGCTCCGCTTCTGTTGGTCGTAGCGTGATGTTATATAGCCTATAGCCTCGATAAATGGGCTATCTAACACTAAAAGAATTTTTCAAATCGAACCCGTAGTTCCTGAGATTAGCAATGTTACCAAGCAAACAAACAAACAAACTCTTCAGCTTTATAATATTAGTATACATAGATGTACCTTTAAGGTTATTGAGGTAAGCGATAGACTTGAGGGAAACCGTGGGACTGTTACGCAGAGATCTTCAGTTCGATTCCAAGGCATGCTCTCGAAAAAGCGTGCTCGTGAAAATCTCTGATCTGCCGAAGGTACATATGTGCGTATTAAATAGTTAACTATCGCTTGCTTTAACGGTGAAGGAAAACATCGAAAGGAAACCTGCATATCTAAGAGTTCACCATAATGTTGTCGAAGATATATTAAGTCTTTCAATCCGCACTAGGCCAGTGTGGTGGATTATGGCCTAATCCTTTTCACACCGAGGAGAGGCTCGTGCCCAACAGTGGGGCAGTTTAATACAGAGCTGATATTATAATTTTTTTTAGGTTATTATAAAGTTAGCGGTCTGAAACTATTGAGTTATTAAGATCCATCTACTAGAGGCGACATCTCAAATAAATTGATTCTAACACCCTTAAGAATGCATGCTCTCCAAGTCAGTTTGACTTACATGTATTCACGTATAACTCATATTATAGTCTGAGCTAAGCGGTTACTGGAACGATATGTGTTCGGAGCTAGGCATGCGAACAGCCCAGCGCTTTACATTTGTGCATTGCAAACACATTTGAAAAGAGTTAATTTTTAAAAATTTCACTTACTAGTCAGTTCGCAATCGATCAGCGACCGAGCTCAACTATCATTAAACCATTAAGTTCGTTTATTAATTTACCGTTTTTACTATTAATTTACGATTTAGTGACCAGTTGTTAAGGGTGTTTGCCATTAATGACTTTATAGTAAATAATATTTCCTAACATACAATTCGTAGTATCTATGTAAACGCTGTTACTCTTTAAATCTGCTCTATCCTACCAATATTATAAATGTGAAAGTTCGTGAGGATGTATGGATAGATGGATGTTTTGGATGTTTGTTACTCTTTCACGCAAAATCTACTGAACGGTTTGCGATGAAACTTAGTATGTAGATAGCTGAAAATCTAGATTTATATCTCGATATTCCCACGGTATCGGGATTTAGGCGGATGAAACCGCGGGGCGCATGTATTTAACCATAAAAGCGTTCGCTCCGCTACAATATGATTAAGTTCAATATTAATTATGCTGTAGCGTGATGTTATAATAATCGCTTAAGTAAGTTACAGAGCACATGCACTTTAATACGTGTTACGAAAGAATAGTTGAGATATTTACTCTACGAGTAGTTCGTACCTATTACATTTTAACCCAATGTCTAAGACGCGGGACTCGGTTATTTTCAGCGTGAAAAATAGCGATAACCATACTTTATACTTGTCTGTACAGTTTTTTCACAATATGTATTTATTTACTTACTATACTTATTGAATACGATATTCGTATAAGTTATAACGGAATTAGCTTTTTTGCTAAGAACCGCCGTTATTTTCGCTTAAAATTATTTTCAAGTTGTTCCATACTGGCTTCACCATCACCGCGCCGAGTGTTGTAAGTTCGATCCCCACACGGGACAAACCAGTTTAAGGACTCATCAAAGCTTATATTTTAATCCATATTTTTTGAGTAAATAAGAACGACAGTCACATTGACCCTTCGGCGGTTCGCGCGTAGCTTATGAAGGATCGTGAAGGAACGACTACAAATCCCAGGTCGGGCAAATTATTGTTGTGCTATTATGTTAAGTAATATTCAATGGCATGGAGTCATGCTATGTGTCCCATAGAAGTCAATTAAGGCTTGCAATCTATTACGTGAGACCTGATAACATAGCCAGCAGAATGTCACTCACATTCGGATCGCCATGTTTTCAGGTCTCAAATTAAACAACTCTCTCTGTCTTACCTTTTGTATATATGAGACGGGAAACTTCAGCACACCTATTTAAATCTACAATTTCGATTAAGCCAAGTCCACATGGCTGTAGAAAAGTCAATTTACTTGTTGCTGGCAACCGATCTTGAGTAGTATTCTTGTTGTTAGTAGAACATTTTAGCCTTAAGAAGGCTCCGTCCAGTCTTAGCACCATACGGAATACAGGGAAACTCAGCTTTTAAAAGGTCTCTCCAAGGACGAGTGCTAATATCCGAGAGTTCTAATGTGCAAAGATTTCATAACTTATTAATGGCTTAGTAGTAAAAAGAATTCCTAAGCATCAAACACAGTTCCTTTTATACAAGACATTGATAACGCCCAAATTAATAGTAAGCGCTCATTGTAACATAACATGTTTTGTAATTCTCTTAATACTTTTATTTAAAAAAACACCTCCCGCAATAGAGATACTCCCTGTCTCACGAGGCACTGTACCTCCATTCAAACAACGGACACTGAACATCCAGAATCAGAACAACTGTTTGAGGATCACACAAATGTTTGTTCCATCTGGGGATCGAACTTACAAAACTCGGTGCGGCGTCAGGGGCGAGGCGACTTAAATCACAACACCATCCGTGCAGTTAAAATATACCAACACACTTAGACTACCTTTCTCGTTTCGCCCAAGGAAAAGGAATTAAACATGGGATTAGAGGAAAGCAACGGGAGAGGATATTAAGCCTTCGGTAATTTTACCTACTAGATTAAACTCAGTAACAGTATTACCATCCTAACGCCGGTTGCCTGTAAGACGGTGCATCTTATTATGAAACGCCAGAATCATACCGTCACCTAATGATTAGAAACCAGAGGCTGACATTCACTTATACTTACATATGTATATAGTGTCATAGAGAAAATTAGATATGTATTAAGCAGCCACATTTCACCTGGCATTATTTTAGATACCACGCAATAGGAAATACATATAGATACAGAATAGTTACAAACAATAAATCTAATAACTCTTTGCCCGATCCGGTATTCGAACACGTGAACGCATGCACGTGTTTGTCATTCATTTATCAATTATCATTTTCCTTTAGTTGAAGGTTTTATATTTTAATTGATTTTTATGGGCTGAATCCATAAAATGTTTCTGGACCATGATTCATACCGTTACGTGTTACTGCCAGTTCGGATCTAAGGCACATCTTAAAAGATTTACAAAACAGTTACAATTGTTCTATAAGTAAAAGTAGAAAACAAACAAACAGTTTCACCCGTGACCTTGGTTTGAAAGCCGAATTAAAGATCTATTACAGTGATTCCCACCCACCTCACGACTAATCTACGATAAAATCGAACTTATTTGTAAGACGAACTAATAAAAACAATCTACTATCTACCTAATTACTCGCAACAAACAAAACAATTTTCTTTTATTCCTATTCCTTGTTTTCATCTTAAATTCTTGTTTCGTTCATATTCGTTGTCAGGGTTAGAAGTAAATAATATAAGTAGGACTGTTATCGCAATCTAGTACCTAGTCATTAAAACAAAGATTCTAGAGTCAAAAACAAAGAATAGATATAGCCATAATAAAAAGATACTGATAATGTTTATTCATATCTAAATCCTCTTGCAGAAATAAAATACTTTACTTATAAAAATATTTACTTCAAGACATAGTCTAAAACGCAACTACATATGTATTTGAAAAGCTTTTGCTAAGAGTGGCGCGCATTTGTAGCTGAACAACTTAGTGTAGCTTATTTTTGTAAAATACTTCAGATTAAAAAGAAGAAAATTGGGGAGGTAAGATCCGTGTCTCGCCGAACTTCGAAGCGATTGCGATGCGGCTCCTCCTTCCCGTGCCATTGGCGTTGGGCGGCACAGCTCCGCCAATGAGGCCGCGTTTTGCCCCACTCGGTGCTACTTCATATTACAAAGATTACGTTTTCCTTGATTAAGAAAAATTACCATTTTTCAACAATTATGCCACAAACGTGCGGTAACAACCGGCGAACGTAGACTCACCGTGTGCAAGTACTCGACGCAACCAGAGCAGCGATACAGTGCAATCTACAGATTTAGTAGAAAGTTGATTTCGTGTGTCAAGTTCGAGTAATTAACATATTTCAGGCAAATTTTATAGTGTGAGGACGCCTACGGTGTGGCGGGCGTCGAGCTTTATGTTGATATTGTGCTCGAAGCGCAAGATTCGTTCGCGCATTTGAGTCAGTCCGTTGCTCGGCCACGGCGCGCGTCACTCGCATCGCGCTCCACTTCGTCAACGTCCGACGCGAAAGCAAAACTGCGCCCGCCCGCCCATAGCGCGCCTATGCCGTTATTTTAAAAATAAAGTCACATAATTTTCAGCGTTATCGTATATTCAAAGTTACTGTAAAAATTATAGTGAACTAAATCAATTATTACAAGTACGGAATAAAAAGTGGAATTTCAATTATAGACTTTAATATAAAACTTTTATAAGTGATAAATAATTGAGGATGTTTGCGGTTCTCCAGTTCTCAATTCTATAGAAAGGAAAGAGGCTATACTTCAAGACGGCGGTGGAGGATTTACTTCGTCCTGAATTTGAAAAAGTGGGTGAGTAATAGAAATATAATTAAACGTTTAGAGATCACTAGATACCAAACTATAAATCAGGTTTTATTTAATATGTATTAATAACCGCTAAATCTAAACTATTTACGAACTTGTAACTACTACAACACCAAACACACACCACACTATTAAAAGAAAAAGCCAATATTTAAAATATTTTCAGGTCTAAAACATGATATTATATGTCGATAATTATTCAGGTATACTACTTGGCATCAACTACTTTTCTCAGTATTGAACAGCTCCAGTAAATTAACTTCGCCAAAGTAAAAATAATAAAATACTTTTCAAAGTATTTTCATTAATTTACTTATGTGCCACGGACAATATGGGCCTAGACTATTGTTTTTTCATTAAAATGAGATTGTTTAAAACAAAGGTAGAAATTGTGTGAAGGTTTGAGAATACATGATTGTCAAAGACATTATCAATGGTCCATGCAAATCTCAAAGTTTACTCGTAGTAATATAAGATTTAAAATAATACTATTACTATAGATTTTGATTGTATAACTATATTTATTTCATGGGCTTTCAAAGGCCTCAATGCATTTTAAGATGAAAACGAAGTTAATTTATGTAGACTGTTTAAATACTTCCGCACTAGAGATTATCTGAAACAAGAGGAGTTTTCAAACTTTCGAACAACGGACGCAAAGAATACCAAGACGTAAAACATAAATTTGTCGAATACACAAATATTTGTCTCCTGTGGGAATCGAAGCCATAACACTCGGCGCGTTAATAGTAGCAAAGCTATCAGTTAGTCCACTACTACATATGAGATATCCATCCATGTACTTAAATTAAGCTAGCTTATATTTGGTAAATTCCAGTTAAAACATTCATTGTATTGTTGGTACGTGTTATATAAAATGGATGTAAAGCAGAACAGTAAACCAGTTATTGATAAAGGTATTTATAAATAAAATCCTCTTCAATTTCATCGGTACGCGGTCGTAGTTTTATAATAAATTAATTGTAAAAGCATTATAAGAGCATATTACAAACACTATCATATTTTAATTAAATATTTTGATTCTAGGTGATAATTAGTGCATCGATATTCCTTCTAATGTGATTTTTATTTTACAAAATAATATATTTTCATAGTAATTTCGTAGAAACGGTATTCTGCCTATTCAGTTATTATTTAAATAGCCTCGTTTTAGCGTAAAGCATGTATTGTTTATTAATTAATCTATATATTAATGCGTGAAGCAAAAACTTTGTATCCATTTTTACGAAAATTGCGCGGTCGGAGGATTATGAAATTTGGCACAGTTAAAGTTTATATGGAGAAGGAGGGGCGAATCCTAGTATGTTTATACAATATGCATTAGAAATACATTAAATTAATGAACAAACACTACACGCACACAACCATGCATTTGACACACGCAGTCGAATCGCGTTCGTAGTATCTATTTCGACATTGTTCGTCTGACGTCGTACAATTCTTTGTAACCTATACCTTATTTATATGTAATAGAGAAAAACAGAAAACACAGTAGCAAGCTTAGGAATTTTTGTCGAATTTTGACCACGAGGCGACCGCTAATACATTAAATTAATAAAAAAACACTACACGCACACAACCATCCATTGGCACACGTAGTCGAAGTGCGTAACTATGGTTACGTATATCAATATATAATGACATATATCAGCAATATCTTACAGGCAAACTTTGCAGCACTAAACGACCGCTAGTTTAATTAATAGGTATAGCTAGCCTTATTTGCTATCATGAACATGTTTATTATACTTTAAATTAACTGCTCGGATGGCGCAGTGGCTTAAGTGTCACATCACTTCTAATGCTTGTTGCATGGAAACTTATCATACTTTTCAACTCATCTTCTCTCTCGGTAACAGATCTGTCGTTTATCCTTTTTAAATTAGTTATTATTAGGTTTCGACTATTCTAAAACTTTTTAAATCTTACCTACAATTTTTCTGACTTGCACAACTAGAGTCACTATAGCCTACTAAAGAACTAAAACCTTAAATTGCCAGGACATAGTCTCTAACTCGCCCCGCCCCACTGACTTTTCGACGTTATGCGAGCACATACTGAATGAGAATCAGGTAGCTTCTCTTTCGCTCGCATTATTAGTCCAGGATATTTTTGCGAGAAAATCTGTATATCTGAGGGAACTTTGCAATGTTCACGAAGACGAGGGTGGTACACGAACTCGGAGTTAACCAATGTTATGCGTGGTAGACAATCCTCGGGCCTAGGGATTTATAGACCTGAGGTTATGATATCATGTATTATTATACTTGTATTTCAACTTAAAAATTCTGTTTTCTCTCAATACGGGTCTCGCGAGGACAAAGCGATCTCGGAAGGGGCGACATTGGTTTAAAATAATAGTTTGCAGATTTCTTTTCTTTTGTTAAATTGAACAACATCACAATAATTATGTTTTGTACTTTAGAGTTACATAATATGTAACATTCCGTATTTATTTCCATGTAGTAACAGCATATGGTGCCAGTCGTACAAAGCTAAACCATTATTTTAAATTATTATAATATATAGTAATCATAGTTTGGTATAACTAGGTATGCTGATATTACTTATTAGGCATTTTTGTAATATTTATGGAGATTTAATACTTTTACAATAAGGGTACATTTATAGTGATTAAATATTTTCTTTTTATAAGTTTTAAATATTTTCGTTACAACAAGATATATGTCATTTTACTAGTTTGTACTCAACTTTTCATTAAAAGGTCTCTCGTTTAGTTGAAACAGTTGTCTGCTCAGAATGAGACTATTGTACTGAAAATTACCAGTGTTCGTAATACACTTTTAGCGATTCACTACAAATATATCAGCTTAGAAATAAGTTGTAGTAGCTGTTACATACTTTTTAATATATAATTGTCATAAAAAACTTACACTTTAAGTATACAAATAATTCGCCTAGAGAAATGAAGATGTAATTTTGTATCAACGGAGGAGGCAATGAAGATTAAGTAAGACGTACAAAACTGCCAATCGCTAAATAAAAGGATGTTATGACATTTGCGTTCCATATCACTTTACGTCTTTTTAGTTTCTGCGTTGCAAATCGCTTCACGTCTAGGTAGTTTGTACGGCAGAATACTGCATGTAGTATACCGTTTTATCTGTATGAAGTTACAGTTTCCTAGATAACTGCCTAGAAAACTTTTCGAAGTATGCTGCCTAAGTACCTATTACAGAAAGCATTTCAACAATAATACTATGCAGTGGCATGGATTTTTGGTTATAAAATATCATAAATAATATATTTGTATCTGTAAACAATAAAACATAAAATTTGTTGCACCTTATTGCACAAAAGCAAAAAATCGCTTCTAATTGAAACTGTTCAAGGCAATTGTGATTATATAAATAATATTCTTTTACTTCGTGTTTTAATGTAACATTCGTAAAAATTAGTTTTATAAACTGATTACCTCGATAGAAAATCTTCCTCGTGATGTTTACATTCTTTGACGTGAGGCAAGTGCGTCGTAGTGGATACACAACAATATTGTTGCTAGATCTTTTCGTTCTTATAACGTATTTAATCAACCCTGGCATTTTTGTAGATTTATCAATACAGTGAGTTGATAGAGTTTTGCATTGATGGTTTGATTGTCGACAGTGGCCCGGAGTGCTGATGGAGCGGGCCTTGATGGAGGCTGCGAAGACGACGTCTCGCGGCTGACTCCAGGCCTGCGTCCAGAGACATCTTTCGACATGAACGATCTGCCGTCAAACACGTACACGTTGGACACACGCAGAATGCAACTATACGCGCACCCACACGTCCATCCCACGGTGAGTCAGCGCCTTTGTTTCAGGTACCTCCGACTGACATACACATGTCATACAAAAGGAACGTTGAGCATAGAATTTTCTTCTGAGATATCATTTAATGCACGCCAGAATGAAGAAACTAATTTAATATAAAATTCAGACGATGTTGTTCATTAGAATAACATGTATGACGCTAGAAGTACCTACGTGTCTTGTAATAAGTTTGTTTCGTGACGTCTTTGTTCAATAAATATTGAACTGAAACATCGTAAGGTCAAAAGTGTGTCGCTAATCTATGTTCGTTTCCTTAAACATAAACATTAGCTTTTTAAGCGCTATAGCGATTGAAAGCGAATCATGTCAAATAAAACAACTATAAGAATGGTTGAAACTAATACATATCGCATAAAACTCCGGCAAAACAAATAAGTCTTTAAATCTTAAAACGTTCTATAATAAAAGCAAAAATATGACGTTGAAAAGATGAAATGCGTTGCAAGGCGCGAAAATAAGAATAATTTAAGGGTATAGTACCGGCTGGGCGTAGGGTTTCCACTATGAAAGTGGCCATTCGACTCGCCTTCGTTCCTGTGCCAGTTCACACGGGCAAAATCATTTATTTTTTCTGATTCATACTTTCTGGGTACCATTTCAATTTGTTTGTAATTGTTATTATTTAAACTGCAAACAAAGAAACATCAGTCTTGGTGCCTGTCCTATACACAAATGTGAAGAATGATCTACAAGCAGTTTGGTGTAATATCTAAGTAAAATAAAAGGAATGGCAGTCGAAATGATTAGTAAGATCATTGAAGTCAGAATGTAGTAATCTTGGGTTTAAATAGTAAATACGCTATGACTAAGAGTAGTAAAATCATTTATATCAAAATGTGTTCGTGAAGTTGTGTTATAATTTGATTAAATAACACACATCGATATTATTTGTAAATAAATTATGTTTTCTGTGATTAATTTATTTTATGAATCTAATTACTTTCATAATAGCGAGTGTTGATCATGACGTTTACGGGCCGTGCACTATCTCAACACTGAACTCGTGTTATCGAAGATGCCGTCGTCACCGCTCGTTACATCACCGACCTTGTTTGTTTGACTTTTTCTTATAATTTTATCACTTTATTGATTTGTATTTGTTCTGTTTTATTTAAAATGACTGCTCATACTTTGTACACAGACCAGCAATTACACATGTGACTTGACGGAGACATACGTGACTAATCCAAGAGCAATTTTATTGTTAAGTTCTTGTTGTACTTCATAATTGTATAATATGCATTTTCTTTAAAATGATATACGTCCTACATTAATTAATAAATTTTGCTATTTTGTAGAAATAATATCTGTACATATATAAATGTAACTATGTGCCTCAGATAGCGATAACTGCTGGAAACATACGTAGCAATGGCACGATTTTATGAAAATTAAAGTAATTATATCCGAAGCACAGTTTTATCAAATGTCCCTGACATAAGTTCATCGCGAACCGAACAACAGATTGTCAATAAGATTCAGTAAATACCTAATTACGTTATTTAGCGCTTTACATGATATAAAAATACTAAAGTATTTTTTCATTTTAACTTCTCTGGTCTTGCTTTCTTTGATAATAATTTAGATATCTACCGTAGGTACTTATATCCGTACGGCGGTGTAACTTCATCAGTAAGCAGTTAGTTAGTGTAAACATTTAAAATGTCAATTTAAATAGCATTTAATTTTAATACAGTTGTCTTTTTACGAGTAAATTGATTTGGTTAGTACGTAAAATACTGAACAGACTATACAGAAATAAACTATACCTACTCGTATAAAACAAAATGATATTAACATTTTACAATAAATTATATTTTTTAGAAACTTAGTAATAAACTGAAAAGTGTGAATCTACGTTTTATATTTAGGCCGTAATAAAATCAGTGCTCGTTAACAAGCCGTCACCTTAAATGTAAATTTTAGCAGACTTGATCAAATACTGGGCGCAAGGTATAGGTATAAGAATGATGTTTGAAACATATTTCATACGCTGTGAAGTGCACATAAAGGCTGCGCAAGCGCGACCGGCGGACGATGACGTCGACTCAGCTGCTTCGGCACGCGGCGACTCGAATGACTCCGCTGTAATTCGACCGGACCCTGTGACAAATGTGAAAAGTATTACGTTTTTAAAGTGCGCCCGTGCGCTCTTGCTACCGTCCCAATTCTCTCAATATACGTCTTACCCGTTTTGTTTCTTACTGTTCAATTTATAAAGATCTTTGTACCACAGATTTATACTAAACAATTTGCATTGATAGTTGCTATTTAATTTAAACGTAACTGTTTATTACCACTACCAGGTATTCGACTTGTTCGATTCGAAAGATAAGTTAAGTAGTAATCTTAACTAACTTACTGTTTCCTTAATTAATTTACTATGCATATGTATACTTACGCATGTTTCCCAGAACGATAGATAGGTCTAGATTACGAATCTTAACTAGCAAAGACTCCGATGCATTTGATTCAATATCATCAGATTTTTTGTACGAGAACGAGATAGCGCGTTACGGTGTAATAGCTTTGTCTCGTTCTCGCACATGGAATCCAGACCTTCGGTTTTAGATAGATTTTGCACCAGATGTATTTATTTGTATGGCGCTCTACTTTATGTAATCACATCGCGCTACCACCAATGTGCTAAGAGTTGCGGATTCGGACACTGGATGGGAATACAACTTGCAAGATCTTTTGATCACACAACTATAGTTACATTAAGTAGATATAATATACTGTAAATAGTCGTACTCACAGAACATTGTAAGTAGTCGTACCAAATCTAGATGTTCTGTGTAGTTTGAGTTAACGCGTCTTAAGTCACAGGGATTATCTACAAAACGGTTGTCACTTATAAAAAGTTATACGTTTCGCATTAAAACGCTAATAGTTCAACAATATTTAATCACATGACTGCCTCTGCCAACTCGCATGGTAGAGGAACGCCGCAACTCTCGTTAAGGATTTTAATTTCCATAACTTTATTATTTTCTACAAGTCTTTAATAAATAACTATATGGCTACGTATACATGTTAGGCGGGTTTTGCTAAGAACTGCATTTCAAACCTCCTGCTGTAGGAGATTGTAAGACAATAATAATACATAATTCCCTGTCTGATGATTCATATAGGTATGATACATAAAGACATGTTCTCTATTGTGTGTATCGCTAGACGGCTAAAGGGCTAAAGTTCAGACACTTATACCTACAGAACGCACTTCATTCAGTACTATACCGCGTCATGAAACATTTACGCTATAGAGTATTAGCCATGAAGCTTTTATGACGAGGTGTACAATGCACCTGTACGGGTGGCGCGTCAGTACCTCGTCTCCTTATAAAGGGATCTCCCTGCCTAAGGTTTTGGTAAATTCGTCAGAAATACAAACCTCTTACTGAGACTACTAGAGTACTAGAATAATTAGAGCAAAATTGCTATTGCCTTTTCCCGGTAAGTAAAAATTCCAAAGGTTAACATAGCATTCCCCTGATTATTTCCTTTCATGCCATTTTTCATTTTCATTTTTAATTTCTATATGTTGATTTGTAAATGAGAATTCTAGACGCATACATAGCAATCTCTCCTGTTCCTTTCTTTTCAAGCCATATTTAATTCCTTTTCGCAAGCAAAGTAAAACGCTTGTGTTATCCCTGGTATTGTAGGCGAACTCCAGATACATACGGGACCGTATGTTTGTATGCCAACTCTATGGCATGAAAAAGTATTCGAGATTCTGTTTATTGATTAAAGTATGGCGTTCGTTCACTGTAATCTTTTTAACCCCCGACGCAAAAACGACGGGGTGTTATAAGTTTGACGTGTCTGTGTGTGTGTGTGTGTGTGTGTGTGTGTGTCTGTCTGTGGCATCGTAGCTCCCGAACGGATGAAACGATTTTAATTTTGTTTTTTTTGTTTGAAAGGTGAATTAGTCGGGAGTGTTCTTAGCTACGTTTGATAAAAATCGGTCCAAGATGGCCGCCACCACAAAATGGCGGATTATATATTTTTCCACAACTCCCTCAATATGGGTATCAAATGAAAGAGCTAGACGAGTAGAATACTATACACTATGATAAATTTCAAATTCAAGATGGCCGCCACCAGAAAATTACAAATTTCCACAAATAAAAATTGTTCAATATGGGTATCAAATGAATATTGTGTCGGGGGTTTTATAAATTTTAATTTTTTTACTAGAGCCATGAAAGTGTAGCTTGCACATATTATATTCAGGCTTGTACATATATTGTACGTATTTATAACTTGCACAAATACTCAGTCACACAAAATGATTGAAGTCAAGCTATTTTAACTTGCATAGACAAAGTCATTTTATAACATATGATAATACTTTAGTTAATATTGTCTTCTGTTTACGCGAATGTTATTCATTGAAATTAAACTACTATATACGGATTTTATCGCGTTGTTTATTTATCACTGTCTTACAAAATTTTGAAAATATTACACTACTACTACTATTGATTTTATTTTACTAATTTATAAGCTAATAAAATTATTTAAACTATTAAATCTATTAATTTTTGGTTTACACTTTCCCCGACGTTTCGGTTGCTTTTCAGCAGCCATGGTCACGGGGAGAGTTGTTAAACAGATGTACATTTACTTATTAGCTTTGATTCCCTAAATATACGATGTCGTTTAACAGGAAAAGCATTAAATTAGTTCAATTCAATTAATATTGTCTTCTGTTTACGCGAATGTTATTCATTGAAATTAAACTACTATATACGGATTTTATCGCGTTGTTTATTTAACACTCTATTACATAATTTAGAAACTGTTACACTACTATACTGTACTATTAAACTTTACTAATTTTAAGTTAATTAAATTATTAAAACTATCAAATCTATTTGTTTTTAAGTTTACACTTTCCCCAACGTTTCGGTTGCTTTTCAGCAGCCATGGTCACGGGGAGACTAAGATGGTAGTTGTCTCAATGTTCCAGTGTAGTTATTTCAAAGTACCCGAACATAATTTAGTTATTGGTGTTTCTATTTACGCAGAATGAGCTCAAAGTATCATGAAGTCTAGCTGTGGTTTGTTTCTTCTTGGGTTTGACTATTTGAAGTACTGGATCCCAAGCTGGTGGTACATTCCAACCATCTTCTCTATTGAAATTTGGATGTTTTTTGATCTCAATAGCCTCGCGAAGCATCCTTGGTAGGAATCGGTGTTCTTTAGCGAGAATCTGTGGTTTGTCAAATCTCAGGTAGTGGTTGGTCTCCTGTTGTACATGTTCACACACAGCAGACTTCAACGAGCATTTGTGTTTAACGTCAGCTATGTGTTCTTTTATGCGGGTGCCTATGCTTCTCTTGGTTTGACCAATGTATGAGAGTCCGCAGTCACAATCTATTTTATAGACCCCTGCATCTTGTAAAGGTAATTGGCACTTGATGGATGGTAAAAATTGACTTATCTTCGTTGGCGGCTTGAAGTATGTGTTGATTGAAGCTCGCTTCAAGATGTAGCCAATCTTGTCAGTGACACCCCTTACATAAGGCAGTATAGCAGGCTGGCGCTCGACTGTGGCTGGCTTTTCTCGGGATCTGTGACAGCGGCGCGGCTGTTGGAGCTTGTTGTCTTGCAGTACTTGCTTGACATGTTGAAGCTCGGCGTCCAGGTGTTTCTTGTCACAGATCCCGTGGGCTCTCTGAAACAAAGACATGCCCACGGTAGCTAACTGTTTAGGATGGTGGTGAGATACACCGTTTAAGTACATATTTGTATGGGTCTTTTTCCTATACACAGTGTGGCTCAAAGTATGATCAGGATTCCTGATGACAAGTACATCTAAGAATGCTAATGAATTATTTGCCTCTAATTCCATAGTAAATTGGATGTTGTTATTAATGGAATTAAGATGTTCTAGGAATACACTAACACTATCTGTTGGTAATATTGTAAAAGTATCATCTACAAACCTCTTATAAATCCTGGGTGTGATGGGGGCAGTCTGTAAAGCTCGAGCCTCGAAGTCCTCCATATATATGTCGGCAACAACAGGCGATACAGGGGAGCCCATTGCCACACCATCTACTTGTATGTAGAATTTATTGTCCCACAACAGATAGCCAGTTGTTAAGCAATGCTTAAGTAGTTCTGCATATTCCTCAGGCATATTGTACTCTATTAGCTTCCTTTTAGTTATTTCAATACAGTCATGTACAGGTATGCATGTAAATAATGACTGCACATCAAAACTAACCATTGTTTCATTGTTAGTGAGAGCACAGCCACAGTCGAGCGCCAGCCTGCTATACTGCCTTATGTAAGGGGTGTCACTGACAAGATTGGCTACATCTTGAAGCGAGCTTCAATCAACACATACTTCAAGCCGCCAACGAAGATAAGTCAATTTTTACCATCCGTCAAGTGCCAATTACCTTTACAAGATGCAGGGGTCTATAAAATAGATTGTGACTGCGGACTCTCATACATTGGTCAAACCAAGAGAAGCATAGGCACCCGCATAAAAGAACACATAGCTGACGTTAAACACAAACGCTCGTTGAAGTCTGCTGTGTGTGAACATGTACAACAGGGGACCAACCACTACCTGAGATTTAACAAACCACAGATTCTCGCTAAAGAACACCGATTCCTACCAAGGATGCTTCGCGAGGCTATTGAGATCAAAAAACATCAAAATTTCAATAGAGAAGATGGTTGGAATGTACCACCAGCTTGGGATCCAGTACTTCAAATAGTCAAACCCAAGAAGAAACAAACCACAGCTAGACTTCATGATACTTTGAGCTCATTCTGCGTAAATAGAAACACCAATAACTAAATTATGTTCGGGTACTTTGAAATAACTACACTGGAACATTGAGACAACTACCATCTTAGTCTCCCCGTGACCATGGCTGCTGAAAAGCAACCGAAACGTTGGGGAAAGTGTAAACTTAAAAACAAATAGATTTGATAGTTTTAATAATTTAATTAACTTAAAATTAGTAAAGTTTAATAGTACAGTATAGTAGTGTAACAGTTTCTAAATTATGTAATAGAGTGTTAAATAAACAACGCGATAAAATCCGTATATAGTAGTTTAATTTCAATCAATTCAATTAAGTTCTGTATAAATACATCACAATCAAATAAAATGTTTTAAATATAGCAGTGATATAAAACAAATTTTAAGTCACAGCCAATGCCAAATATATATTTTTTTTTTGCAGCCGGGTTTGTACAAAGGCACATTATATAAAAATTTAATTAATTTAATACTTCATTAATTTAATGAACACAGCTTGTAAAATAAATATCAGTCATATTTTGATATAACAAAAATGTTATTATTTGTTTAAAATACAAATATTATTATAAATTTTACTTTTAAACTATTAATAATTATAAATAATCTAAATCTTTGACTATTCCTTCATAAGCTGATCTATATTGTAATCACTACTACGCTATGTAATATCTTTTATACTTCTTTTTATTCTTTATTTTATTCGTGGTTTAATCTAACAAGAATATGCTTATCCCATTGTTACCATATAATATTGACGAGTTCAGTAAATCACTTTCCAGTATCATCTTCTGGTTGCTATCGAGCCGACAAAATACCTTTTATTTAGATGAACTAAGCAAGCTCGAATAGATTTCAGCAGGACTTGTATTTAATAACACAGCCTAGATAAACCTCACTCATACATTCTGCTAACGTTCGTTGACACTTAACATAGGTACCGTCTAATCAAACAGTTGGCTGGTATTTATTATACACCACGACTGCTGACGACTATACAGTTGTTTTAGTGCAATAGTTGACAATAAATAATGTCGTGCCTTACCTAACTAATGGTATTGTTATATAATAAAATATAATATAATATAATCTCTTAGTCGTTTAATTTAATTAGAATATAAGTTTTGTTAATTAAATGATGGTTGGCCTTGTTATTTCACTTCTGATATTGGATTACTAGAAGTAGGCTAGTCTGTATTATATCATTTTAGACAGAACAATCAAGTCTTATCAATATAATACATATATCAGATGTCTAGACTTGTTTAATGAATAGCTACAGGCAGCCGTTTCTTTGAGATGTAGTAGTAGCGAATTGTACATATGTAAATAATTTCTACATTATTAAGTATTGTCATATTGAACTGTTACATAAAACGTCACATTCTAATGTCGCAACTGACCCCAATTTCATAAAGCGGAATAGTAAATAAATGATGCCAATGTTATAATTGTGACGAAATTGAAGATCGTCAGTTAGACAGCTTAGCTGGCATTTCTGCGAATTTTGCTAATGCAGCTGAAACTGAAGTTCCTTGTGAACGTGTTCAATGTGTACTAGCTATAGTCACATAATGAAATGTAATAGTATGTAGATAATCGTTTCCAGGGTCATTACGTACCTATTTACGTAGTAACGATTGACGCCTAGTAGGCACTAAAATAAAATTGTTTCTAGAACCTCGCTCAAGTGCTCACTAGACGAATTTGTCAGCTGTGTATATTTTTAAATGCTATACTTTCAATGTAGCATAGGGAAACATTTTTGGATTTATTTTTTACTGCGAATTGCCTAACAGAGGCCCTATGTACCTATATTGCCTTACCCGGGAATCGAACTGCGGAGGTTACAGTTATACGTAAGTAAAAGTGCAAATTTAAGTCACGGCATCAACGAAGCAAAGTACGTTTTCAAAGTCAAAGTCAAAAATCATGAAGGTCATAAAGTTACACATGTGAAGGTTTTTTAGGTTTCTACCTACTTAAGATTTGATAATAATTATTTATATTTTGGTACTAAAATGATGGCTGTAAAAAGAGTTTTTAAATATAGAACTGTGACGATGCAGATCGATAGGTCCAAAATAGGTGATTATTTACAAAACATTGCAACTCTCGGCCGCTGACGTAGCTCTGGGAATCTGGAATAATATTTATATGGTCTAAAAGAAGGTAACTGGATATATAAGTATTATTCTAGCATGCCGGTGCACATTTTTGTACAAAAGCAAGCATTCGGCTTGTCTTATGGTAAACAATTACTGTATTGGATCCTTATAACACCAAGTAGGTATGCTGCGCATAAAAGACATAATTGTTCGTCTACTGCTGACAGCAGAAAGCCTTCTTAAGTAGTCTGAATCACATATCTGGGATAGTCTAGACTCAGTAAATTTTTTAGATAATAATAATATATAATAATACGCTTGAATCTAAAATTTTAGTGACAAAATAAGCCTGTAACGAATTTTTTGACAAAATATCCTTATAACGGTTTTTTGGAGATTGAATCCGTAGACGTCAGCCACAACGAGAAATATCTAGTTGTGGATAGCCACAACCTTAAATACATAAGTATATAACGGTATTTTATTTGACTGATCTGACTTAGGGCCTGCAAATATTAGGTGGTAGGAGAAGGAACTCTAAAAAGACCGCCTTCCCTCGGGGCTAGAACTAATCAACTACACATATTGTAAAACTAGCTTTTGCCCGTGGCTTCGCTCGCGTAAAAGTGGGTTAGGTTACGTTACTTTAGTAACTGTACTTTTTAATTTAAATATTGCCTGTATTACTTGTTGATAATATAGATTTCTAAGTGCGAAATAATTTTTCATTTGCCTGTCTAACTAATGTTTTATTTATACAGACAGTTAATGATTGCTAAAATCCGTGACGACAGGTACCGGTTAATTAAATAGTGATCTGGGTTAATCCCTGCTCTATTCTCCCACAACTCCGTGTCTCCTTGCAAAAAGCAGACTCGTAGATCGTTCTCAGATTGTATAACCTAACTTTAGCTGAACTGTAGGTACAAAATACCAATATATGTATGTACCGATACTGTATAACCGATATTATATTCATTGAAATTAAACTACTATATACGGATTTTATCGCGTTGTTTATTTATCACTGTATTACAAAATTTTGAAAATATTACTCTACTACTACTATTGATTTTATTTGACTAATTTATAAGCTAATAAAATTATTTAAACTATTAAATCTATTTATTTTTGGTTTACACTTTCCCCGACGTTTCGGGTGCTTTTCAGCAGCCATGGTCACGGGGAGAGCCTGATTTAATAGTTTAAATAATTTTATTAGCTTATAAATTAGTCAAATAAAATCAATAGTAGTAGTAGAGTAATATTTTCAAAATTTTGTAATACAGTGATAAATAAACAACGCGATAAAATCCGTATATAGTAGTTTAATTTCAATGAATAACATTCGCGTAAACAGAAGACAATATTACGATATTATATTATTAGATTGCATATTAATTTTATAGTTCTTTTTTATATATTACCTAAATAATTATTTACATACATATTGTTTCTAAATTTGCTGAATTACACTATATAAATTATGGTGTAGTCTACCTTGATGACACATCAGTAGGGATTGCGACCGCTCCGTGCTTGAATTTTCGGGTTCCATTTCTACATAAGGATTTCTTTATTGGGATTTTCTATACTAATATTATAAAAAGGAAAGATTAGATTTCTTGTTTATTTATTTCTTATTTATCACACGAAATTGGCTTTAAAAATTCTTTTGCAATTGGGGATCTATATTATCACCGAGTAACATGGGCTATATATTATTTAAAAAGAAAATTCTGTTACAAACATAACCTAAGCTAATTCTACGTGAGCGAAGCCGCGGGTAAAAGCTAGTCTATTATAAGATGGTCGGTTCGATAGTTTGCAAAGAGTAGGCAGATATAGACGAAACTATCAAGCAGTGCACTCACTAGCAGTGAAATGAGGCCACATTTTACTATGGTTTCAGATACCACGTTACGGAGGACGACCCTGTAGTTATAGATTCTGTGTAGCTTATAAAAATGTATTAACATTGTAAACCTAATAACACTTTAGACGATTTGGGTATCGGACACAAGAGTTTATGCACAGTCGTCGGTACTGCTGATCTTCTGAGGCTTATATCCAAATTTAATGGCGGTATGACTTGGCAGGAACTGCCAGGTAATAGGTAATAAGAATAACAGATTGGTATGAACCAGTGGGCTAACGAAAAAATAATTTGATTTCTGGTACTTCCTTTTTTACCCTACTCAGATAAAATCAATAAAATTAGGTTAACTGCCTCGTTAGTCAAGTGCGTTTTAGGTTGAATTCCTGGGACAGGCGTAAAGTTATGAGTTATCCTATTGGGAAATTCTAAGTATTGGCACTAAGTTTGGGAATGTGCTATTACTCGTACAGTTTGTCAGTACTGGTTTGTCAGTCAAGACCTGGGAATGTCACTATTACTAGCGAAAACAAGTGTTTGTAGTACTCATCTGCCTATGCATTCGAAGATATACAGGCATGTTTTGAAGAATAATAGACATTCAAGACATTTTCTGTGTATAATGCTCTAGATAACTAAAATCTGTTTATTCATCCGTTTCGTCCCACTGCAAAGCAAAGATCCTTCCGAGTCTGCATTTTGCCCGTTTTACTTCAAGTTGGGCTCAATGCTTTAGAGAGGAGTCCGACTCATCTTGCCATGCATTAAATCTGTTGCTATATATCATTTAAAAATAACATTCAAAATTCTAAATAATGTATCTATATATTAATACGTGAAGCAAAAACTTTGTACACATTTTACAAAAATTGCGCGGACGGAGGAGTTTGAAATTTGGCACAGTTAAAATTTATATGGAGAAGGAGTGGCGAATCCTAATATTTTTATAAAATATGCATAAAAATACATTAAATTAATGAAAAATCACGACACGCACACAACCATACATTTGACACACGCAGTCGAATCGCGTTCGTAGTATTTCGGCATTGTTCGTCTGATGTCGTACAATTCTTCGTAACTATGGTTACATATATACCTTATTTATATGTAATAAAAGAAAAAAGAAAACAAAGTAGGAAGCTTAGAAATATCGACAATGAAAGAATATAGTTAAGTAAATAATATATTGTTTGAAAAAGATAGGTAAATGAACCATAGCCTTAACGAAATCTAAAAGAAATGTCATTATAAGGGTAAAGTTATAGGCAATAAAAGCTTAAAAACAATCAAACTTAAAATTTAAATCAATTATGGTCGAATTTTGACCACTAGGCGACCGCTAGTCAATTATTAATACGTGAAGCAAAAACTCTTTTTATGAAAATTGCGCGGACGAAGGAGTATGAAATTTGGCACGTTTAAAGTTTCTATGGAGAAGGAGTGATGAATCCTAATATTTATATAAAATATGCATCAGAAATACATTAAATGAATGAAAAATCACTACACGCACCACAATCATGCATTTGACACACGCAGTCGAATCGCGTTCGTACCTACTATTCTTCGTAACTATGGTTACATATCAATATATAATGACATATATCAGCATACAGGCAGCCTTTGGGTGAATCGGAATGGTATATAATATTTATATTATAAAATATTTACCTACGTATTTAGTGTAATAAAGAAAAAATAAAACAAAGTAGCACGCTTAAGAATATCGTCAATTAAAGAGTATAGTTTAGTAAATAATAATTTGTTTGAAAAAGATAGGTAAATAAACCTGTATAGGTTTAACCTGGTCAAGATTGCATGTGACAGCGATTCGCGCGGCCTCGCCGTCTATTGTTATGTCGAGGAACACCGTGGTAGGTTTAGTCGGCATTACCGGGGTACCTTTTCCCCGGTGAGTCCGACATAACCTCTTCGTCGCCCCGCGGAGAGGTATGCGTCAAAGCACTCCACCAAGAAAATGAAATAAAAAAGGTTAAAAAAAACCTGTATAGATCGAAATTCAAATTAAATGTGATTATAAAAGTATACTTACAGACAATGAAATCTTAATAACCATCAAACATTTCGACCACAAGGCGACCGCTAGTTTTTATAAATGAGCTTGGAATCTTAGAAAGTGGTTTTCCAGTTTCTTGGTAAAGACGTAAACTTAATAATATTGTACTGTACTCTAACTATAACTATATTACTAAGGCTAGACCAGGAACTGATGGACACAATTAATATTATTTTTAAAGTAGTCGCGAAGTTAAATAGTGCATAGTTGGCATGCGTAAGTCTCATTGTGTTAAGAAAATGCAACGCTAGCCAAAGTAACATGCACGTGCAACAGAATGCCTGCTGTTTGTACATTTGTTCACAGCTCGTGGGTGGCCGTGTATTACTTTTTTATATATGTATATTTTACTCGAGCGTCAACTTTCATTCGAAAATCAACTACAACCGACATTCAATCTTAAATAAGGGATGTAAAGAACTAAATAAGCTGATAGAGCTAAAGAGTAGCTTATCAGAAATATTGCTAAGCCATACAGCTAATTCGGTCGTGTACAACGTACAATGGACCTATTTCACGAGCCAATTAACTTTGTTGCATTTTTATTGTTTTTATTACTTATGTATCGTATGTCTTTTACAGATAGAATTGTGTTAAAGTTTCGTTCAATAGAAAATTTATTTTCTGGTTGATTTTAAGAGTCATTGATACACTATTGTTCTCTCTGACTTCTATTATACACGGCTAAATTTGTACTTTTTAATAAGGATAATTGTATAATTATCACGCTCTAGACTAATCATTCATGTAGCGGAGACTTTTCAGACATTAAACCGTTTGTAAAGAACACTATAACTTAACAATTATTTGTGGTACTTATACACTATATTTTGGCCTTTATGATACATATATCCATATACATACATGCCGCATATTAGAATTATTTCATATCCTTTTAATTCCGATAGATATTTTAGATACATTATTTAATTACTATTTATATTTAAAACCACCAAATCGCACCATGTTTCAGGGGGCTGGGCTAACGGCTAGTAAACAGAAACATTTGGTCAATAACTGTCATGACAGCAAAGAACGAAAATCTTACTATTTTGGATAAACATATCCGATCAATTAATTTATTTAATATACATATAATTTGCCTTAATGTGATCATTTTTGATATACCTATGTGTTGGCAATAAAGGAATGTAACTACGGAAGTTAATCACGTAAACTACATTTTGCAGACAACGGTTTTCTTTTTAAATAACATATGCACGTTACTGTAACAAATGCACGTTTTTATATATTATCTAATACCATGTGATCCAACATAATTCAGAATAAGCACTTTTACGTGTAAATAGGTAAATGCCGACTATCTATACTAATATTATAAATCTAAAGACTTTGTTTGTTTGTTTGGTCAAATGCGCTAATTTCAGGAACGACTGGTTCGAATTGTAAATTATTTTATTGTTGGATAGCTTATTTACCGAGGAAGGTTATAGGCTATAAAACATCACGCTACGACCCAAAGGGGCGGCGCAGTAATCATAAACGCGGGTGAAACCGCGGTACATCTAGTAATAAGTAGCTCATAGGCGTTTATTTTTATGTTAAACTAGCGTTTACTCGTGCTTCGTTTCGACGTCGTTTGTCTTTTAAAAGGAACGTATCTTCTTTTCTAGGATCAAGCTTAATATTCTTCACTAGATATGTCCGCGGTTTCACCCGCGTTTATTATTACTGCACCACCCCCGTGGGCCGTAGCGTGATATTATGTAGCCTATAATCTTCCTCGGTAAATAAGCTATTCAAGACCAAAATAATTTTTGAAATCGATCCTGTAGTTCCTGAGAATAGCGCGTTCAACCAAACAAACTCTTCAGCTTTATAATATTAGTATATGTATGTACATAGATAAAGGAAAATCTTTGAAGAATATAATTTGACATAAAGCTTCGAATCGTTTTAGCGGTTTAACCGTAAAACGTATAGATAGAACTGTATTTGCATTTGCGGTATTCGTATAAACTAATATGATATGATATTCATGGTGGTATTTTGTGACGGGCCCAAGCGCTTATTTACTTACAAACCTGCAATTTTCGTATCTTCGAAAAGATAGAAATCAGTACGAGGAATAAAAAGAGAGTGCATGCAATTAATATGTAGTTATATGTCGGCCTCGATGGCGTAGTGGTTAGTGTAACCGACTGCCACGCCTGAGGTCGCGGGTTCGTTTCCCGCACAAGTCAAATATTTGTGTGCATGAATATGGATGTTTGTCTTGGTCTGGGTGATTCTATGTATAATATGTATGTATTTACAAAAAAATAGTATATATGTATGTTTATCCATTGTTTAGTACCCATAGTACAAGCTCTGCTTAGTTTGGGCTAGATGGTGTTGTGTGTATGTGGTAGAATATATTATATTATATGTTTTATTTACTTGCTCTGTTGGAATCATATGTTCGTACGGGCGTAGGACTTAAACTATTTTCCTAATCAGTTAATATTTTAAACAGTGTGGAAGTCATGTTGTTATAGTAGTTTTATTGTTTAGTGTTTACAGCTTCCATTTGATTTATTAAACTTCGAAACCTTAAATCTTCGAAGTTTCTATTAATTTCAGCATGGAAACTCTGTAATCTCTCGATAAATACGCCAGACTGTTCCGTTTTAAATAAAACATAATACACACCACTGGTACATAACTACTTACAATGTATTTATTTTTATTGATTTAGGATTTATAAGAAGTATAATGTCTCAGTCAATACATTTTGATAGTTAAAATAAGGTACCATGTTTCCTTTATTGCAATATGCTAAAAATAAACTTTAGGCAAAGAGAATAAACAAAGTAGAGTCGTAGAGAATTAACATATAGTCTATATAAAAAATAAGTAATAAAGAATATATACCACCTTAAGTGCAATTTATTAAATAAAAATAAGCACAAACCTAATGCAAAGATAAAAAATAACTCAATTAAGGATTTAAAAATTTAAAATCATTTTTCGTAAACAATATTATGACTACTGTTACAAAGATAAAATAAAATAATGAAAATTAACAAAATATACAAATTAATGATACACGGGCACACAGGCATTCACTATTTTCCCTGTGGTCAAAGTAGCCTTGGATAAAAATCATAATATTGCTGCCGGGATAATAAAATATTTAACAAAAATTATATATTAAAAATAGTAGAATCTTATAACGAAAGTAACTTATTTCAACAAAGATACTTATTTCCATTTTATTTCAGGTTTTTTTGTTAGTCCGTAGTTATTTGCATTTATGATATTATTGATTGATTAGTTGCCTCTTGAGAAATAGACAATAATCACCATACCATACTTATTATAAAAATGTATTGTCACAGGTCAAGGCACTTAAAAGTGTGTGCAAAATTGCAGCTCTATTAAATTAATCTCTTTAAAATACCGTCGCAAGACAAATCGTGCGTCTGAATTTTAAACTAGTAGGTGAAAACCCAAACATACTAACTACAAATGCAAGGTAAAAGACATGTAAAATGGCGAATATAACTGTACATGACTGAAAACAGAAATGGCGATAATAAGGTTGCTAAGAAAATTGCACTTAGTTCTACACAATTACTTACTTATAAAAGTAATTATTGTAAATTTTCTCGCGCAGTATTTGTTTTCACCGTGACGTCATTGTGCTCGAGTAGGCGCATGTGCGTGATCGTTACGAATTAGCTCAGTGTAAAGTAATAAATTATAGTAACTTTTAAACGTATTTCGCTAGGACATTAGAAGCTCGCAGAGAAATGGAATCGGTCGCAAGTGCGACGCCTTAGCAATTAGGGTCCCGACACTTCTATCAATGAATCAATCAGTCTTTATTTGCAGGAAATGTTTGTACATGTCATTAGATATTACATTGTAATATTTGGTCCAGTAAATAATTACTTATGGTATGCAAAATTGTTCAATCATTATTAGATACTAATATAACAACACATACAATAAATACAACGAGCCAATAATAAGGACAAAAAAGAAATATATACTAAATCAGATGTAGGAATAAGGAAATTAAAATTTAATATATTGCGTGTTTTTGGTATAAACATTATTGAACAAAACAATAATTACAAAACTTAGCTTATAAAGTACCTACTTCTAGCCTATAGAGGATCCATCTAAAGAATCTGTGTTGTGTTCCTGCGGCGATTAGGTTTTATACATAATTCAATTCGAGTGTTACGTAATATGACAATGACCCAGTGTTGCGGTTTGCTGATGCGCGGTTTAATGTCGCTAACACACAAAGATGCACACCTGCAAATATTATTACAATACGAAAAATATGTAAATATATTTTTAATAATGAATTAGATAATAACCTAGATTCTTACCTATACTTTATTTAAGAACTTTGTTATTCAGGCGATGTGTTAAATTTAGTATTTAAGTTTTTACCTATGTTAATAATTATATATATATAGCAGTATACTTGAATATATCTTAAGTCTTCCTCGCGTTAGTTTACGGTATTTATTGTATTGGAAGGCCCCGTCACCTGTGATACAGTTATAACTAGTACAGGGATGGGTGGTCTTTCTATTAGTTCAATCATTTTGTACTTGTAATTTTAATATACCTTTACACAATATTTGTAAGCCATTATTTTTTTATTTCCAATATCATCATAATTTTGAAAATAAAGTCATATTGTTATAGGTTTCGTCATTCGTTTACCATCAGGCAGTCAATAGATAAAATTATTAACCCACATAACACGTCAAATTTAAGTTCCCTTTTTTTAAAAAAATAAGTAATGTCCGCTTAAATCTTACGTGGTCAATGCAAGGACTTAATATTTAACAATCTTAAAGTGTACGGCTGAATTTACATTCATCGGCAAAGAGCATTTTTATTTATTTATTTATTTATTTACATCATGCATGCATCATGCATCATTCTTACCCCAATTCGACAGTGCGCTACATAATTTATCACCTTGTTCTAAATATGAATATTAAACTACTCATACACACACATATAACTACTATAGACATAAAAACTACGATTATATAAAAATACACACAAATAAACACAACACATATAAAAATCGCTTATTATACATTACATCCTTTACTAACATATTTAAAAACAAGCTTAAAATTATTATTTATATAATTAATAATCGCAATATGTTACAACATTTAACATAACCTTTGCCAATTCACCCAAGTTACGCATAAATATATCACTTCGGCAGTGAACCTCGTTCAATACCCGAATAGGTTGGGTAAGAGGAGTCTTTGCCAGTAGGTTGGTTCTGGCATATGGTAGAACTAATAGCGACGGACGTCGTCGTCTCCCAACACAGCCGTCCGGCACACAAAGACTCAATCGTGCCAACACTCCCGGGCTATGTTCCATGCCATGCAGTAGCCTCATTAAATACGCCGCTAGATGAAATTCTCGGCGTACTCTCAAAGTACTATAATTTACCACACCCAGCACAAACAACGTAGGGTACATATGCGGGTACAACGGGTATATCCCATAGTACTTTTGATATAGGTGCCTTGTGAATATATGATGAGCCAGTCGCATTGAGCGACTAGTACTATAAATAAATAAATAATTATAAAAAGGTAATATTTATAATAATTGATTTAGGCGTCATAGATTTCGTCAGCATCAATGTCAAATGTTATGTTAGGTAAAATTTAATTCTTTTTTATAGTCTTATTCGGTAGCTTTATAGATTTGATTACTTATTATAATACTTTATAAGATTCATAGAAAAGCAATGTTATTATTGCGGTCGTCTCAAAATAGCGTTGAACCAAAAATATCTCGTAACTTAAAAATTATAGTGCTCGGAAAACTGCGCGTTCCGCTTCTACTGGAGTCAAAACTATTAATAATATTAGTTCTATAACTATAAAATTGCCCTTCATGTCCTACGTATAATTTCGTGGTTACTGTACAAAATGCAATGGTTATATAGAAGAATATTAAAAATAAATTACAATAGTCTTTTATATAAATTGATTTTTAAGTTATATCCGCTTGGTGTCCTGCCCGTATTAGATTTTTAATTCGCCATACTTACATGATGGTTGATGTTACCATAGTAGCCCAAAATACAAGCAACAATAGATAAAAAAACATTGTACTGTTTTTTTTTTTTTTTTTATTTTGCTTGTCAAAATTACCACACTCCGCCTGATAGTAAGCAGTCGTGTGGTCTAAGAGCAGTGGCCTCCACATCGTCCACATAGCAGCCGAGGCGATGTTGAGGTCTCTACTTTGACGGCCTGAGAAGGTGCTTTTTCACGCCCCGCTTAAAGGACCCAGGGTTGAAGGAAGAAGGAAACACGTGCCTTGGCAGAGAATTCCATGCCTTGATCGTTTGGCAGAGGTATGAGGACCCAAACTTGTTGGTACGCACTCTAGTCGACTCCACCGTGTAAGGATGGCATCTGAGCCAAGCACGCGTTGTTCTGGATAGGAAAGGGGAGGGCGGCATAAGGTGGAATAACTCTTCAGAGCACTCCCCGTGGTATATTCTGTAGAAACATGCCAAAGAGGCAATATCCCTACGGAGTTGCAGAGGTTCCAGTGAACTCGTGACCTCTGGATCTCCGATGATACGGACAGCCCGCCGCTGTAACCTGTCAAGAGCGTCTAGCAAGTACTGCGAGGAGCCATCCCAAAGATGAGAACAGTACTCCACGCAAGGGCGTACTTGTGCCTTATACAATAGGCACAGCTGCCCAGGCGCGAAGAACCGCCTCACCCTGTTCAGAACTCCGAGTTTTCGCGAAGCTTGCCTAATGACGCTCTCGATGTAGGTTTTGGGATTAAGAGAGCGGCAAAGATCCATACCTAAGATGGAGAGGCTGTCACGTATCACCAGTGGAGTGTTCTTCAGAGAAGGGAGGAGAAGGAACGGAGACTTTTTTGTTGAGAACGCGCATGCCTGGGTCTTCTTGGCATTGAACTAGACCAAGTTCTTGGCACCCCATTCAGAGATGCGGTGCAAGGTCTGGTCAAGTTCAGCGACAAGATCCTGCCTTTTCCCCACAACCTCAGCCTGTTTGGCTCCAGGACGTCCGAGATATCGCCCATGCACGGTACTGTCGTCTGCATAACAATGTATGTTGCCGAGATTCAACATATCATTGATATGCAGAAGAAAGAGCGTAGGGGACAAGACAGACCCCTGAGGCACTCCTGCATTGACCTACATAAATTTGGAAGCGCGACCGTCGCAAAGGACCCGAATACGACGCTTCTGCAGGAAACTTACAATCCAGGTGCACAGTTGAGAGGGAAAGCCATAGGCCGGAAGCTTGGAAAGAAGAAACCGGTGCCAGACTCTATCGAAAGGTTTAGCTATGTCTAGGCTGACAGCTAAAGACTCGCCGTGCTTGTCCATAGCCTCACCCCAGAGGTGCGTGACGAACGCTAGAAGATCACCCGTTGATCGTTTAGCCCGAAAGCCGTATTGGCGATCATTGATCAACGAGTGATCCTCCAGGTAGCGGACAATTTGGGTGTTAATAATCCGCTCGAACACCTTGGAGAGCACTGAGGTGATAGCTATGGGTCGATAGTTGCCTGGCTCGGAACGGTCCCCCTTTTTGGGAATTGGTTGAACGTTCGCCTCCTTCCAAGCCTCAGGCACAGTGCCTGCAGCGTAAGACGTCCGGTATAGGCGCGTAAGTGTGGGAGACAACTCCGCTGCACATTTTTTGAGGACCACAGGTGGGATGCCGTCAGGTCCACTGGCTTTCCGAACATCGAGAGACTGCAGTATCGCACGAACGTCACGTTGCCTGATACGTATATCAGGCATAGTGTAGCCGCAGTTGGCAATGTTAGGCGGCTGCGAACCGCAGTCATCGATTCGTCATCGGTGATTAGTTAATTGCGGTTAAATTGTAATTTTAGTTCAGTCTGGAATAATTTTAATCTGCCGCTGTATATTCGAAAACCAGCGTCATATACCAAAGGCTTGTAACAATGGTGTTATTTGAACAAAATCGCTAATTAAATGCATGTAATACAAAACTTTAATTATACAGTGTACTCGTAGGTAGTTCTAACCGAAATATTAAATCATATTCATTCATATAAATATGTACATACGGGTTTGTGTTAATTTTGCTAGCTACATTCAACAGCTATAATAATCTCATATTCCAATAACATAACTGTGGGTTGAATATAGTATTTCCACTAACAGGTGCCAATCAATTATACGGGTTACAGGTAGCATCAGGATGCTTAGTGCTAATTTAAGCCTATGGATTATTAAAACACAAACGACACATGGCCGATATTTCAATAAAGGAGTGATGTACAGGCACATTTACTTCTTTTCTTTCTTTCGACCGGGGTAGGCTTCAGCGAAGGGAAGGCGATCCTTTGTTCCCTAGTGATAGCACAACGTTCCGGTACGACGCCTAGAAATTCTACTTGCCACAAGAAAAACATATCGTTTATTATATTGCGATCTTCTGTAGGGCAGAGTCACTTTAGTTTGAGCGAAAATCCAGGTTTGAAGAGTTATACACCGCTTACTTCTCTAGAAAATAATGTTTACCTTTGTGTTAAGAATTTGAGGAAATATGTAGATACATTGTACTGGTATATTTTTATTGTAATGATGTCCAATTGACGCTTTATGAAACCTTGCCCAGTATTAAAATTATTACAACACCAAAAAACATAATACATTAGACGTTGACGTTGTTGATTGTTCCTATACTAAATTGTCGTATTTCACTTACTGATATAATATTCGTACTAAACTCATTATACATATATGTAATCAACACAAATTAAGATATATTACCAACACGTAATATACGAAGCAATCTTGCAATGTTTTAAAATGAATAGAGCGGTGAACATAATATGATAGTGTGTTTATTACAATATTGTCCATTTAGCACACTTAATATGAATCTAAAGCTCTATTAGCCGTAATAACTGTGAGTAATCTAAATATTTCGAACAAAAATAATTTTAGAGAAATAATGTGCAAACAGAGTGAGCGACGTCGAGTCGACATTGAGTCATTAACGGGTAGTTTGTGGGAACGATATAAATTCAGCGTTGATTCCAACAACGAGAACTTTTTGCGTTAGTTGAATTGGTTAATCTTAAATCTAAATATTATATTCGATGATTTTATTATATTATGATAAGATGGAATTCTCGTAATGCGTCTCGTTTTGAGATTGTGGGCTTGGAAACGCCCATTAATTACCGTGCTATTTTCGTTTAATCCCACCCTGCGATCCACTGTATCGTCTCGTCACTATCGTCGAAGTTAGCGGACATTATTACTCGTATCGAAAAAATATTATTTGGTTTTTATTAGCCTGACGATATAGTTATTCACCGACTCGGTAAACTAAGTACAATACTTTCATACAACAACAAATTAAATTATTACTTATTTATTTCAAATAACCTACTTCATGTATACCGTGATGTGTACCAATATATTTCTATATTGCCAATACCGCAATTTCTTAGAAACTTCTTCTAGTACGAAGCGGGTACCCTGCTTCGTACATACATATGATTAAATGTTCATTATTTGCAGGATATTGACACAATATTTGTCGTTGATATGCAGCCAAGAATATATTTTTCTTTAAACAGTGTACACGTAATAAATGTCTTTTTATATTGTTCAAGATGTTAAAGTCAGGCTACATTAATTTTCTTATGTAATAAAAAACTTTGTTCACGTTACTTTAAAATATTCTATTTAGTTAATATCTTTTCAAAACTAAAGATTCCCAAGTAGTTGTGTTTGTTAATTATTATAGAGGACAAACAGCCGTTGCCTCGGCGGAAAAATTCATTCCTTGACCAATATTTCTTTATATAGTAACAAGAAAAATGGCCTGCCAGCGAAGATCTCGCATTTATATTCCAATTCTAATTTTTTGGTACAGGAATTTTTCTCGAGTGTCACGATGCAGCAAATAAATATTGGTCGTGAATTGGAGAAATGAATCGATCTCGCTCTTATATAGATGATTCCGAAATTTTATCTCTTTCACCCTAATAGCCGGCTGACAAACATGTATCAGCGGTTAATAGGTGCGCTCACGCAGCTGTTGCGAACAAATCAGCTCGGATATAGCTGACACTGTCAAAAAGCTAACACCTTGGCGCATGATATAGGCGAGCAGCGACGATAAATTACTATCTATTATTTACTATGTATTTCTGATTATCTTATCAGTTTGATAAATTAATGTATCATTACAATACCACGTTTAATTAGTAGGAGCTTTATTAACAAAATATTATTAAATGTGAGTTATTTTCGACATAAAAATACATATTTTATATACCACACGTCAAATCTAACGGTAACGATATTTTTGTGAAGATTATACCGTTTTATTAAGACTATTTACTAATTTTACAATATTAATTTGCAAAAATAATAGTGGCACGCGCCTTGCTCGTGGCTTGCGCCGCAACATAACAAGCAAAGACATTACGAGGAGGGTCGACTCGACGTTCATTCAAGATCGGAGAAAGCATCCTACGTATTTAAAAATAGATATTGTAGAATATTTATTGGCCATCTCTTCGGGATTCGATTTAATATTAAGATTAGAAAAATATAGTACGCACGTGTTTATGCGATGGACGCTAATTTGTTCACGTACGTTAGTATTTTCTAATGTTGTCTAAGTGTAATGCCGAGTAAGATTTTTGTCGCATTGTTTAAATTTAAAATGTTCTAGATGACAACATTTGGACCGACTTCTGAATACATTTAGTTACTTAGATTGATTAATTATTTAGTGATATGCACCGCTACATGCTACGAATGCTTTTAGGGAAGAATGGTTGACTATTATTGTGACAGATACATTTTATTTTATGCGACATGTTGACTAGCCACGTTGTGATATATTAACAGATTTGTTATTTTTTATAGAAATGAAATGTAACACAGAAATTAAACAGATATAAAGCTTATTACGGACAAACGTATATTCAGCTGTGTATGCAATTGTTTGGTGTAAAGAAAAAGGGAAAATTTGTTACTCTTTGGATATAGAGTTTTAACTTGCCCGATACTGATATGTACTGATGAACCCGCAGCCGTCTTAACAATGGGTCCACGTCAATAGCTCAATGAGAGGGCAAATTATAAGTCCGGCCTTAATCACAAGGCTACCTACTGCTACTTCGTTGAATTTTGTATAAAACTATGTATCAATTTAAACATTGTCTATTTAGGAGCTGTCGATCCATGCGGTGACCACCCACGAGCTTCTGAAGCCAAAAGACGAACCTTCCTATTCATTGGCTGCTTCTACGAATCTCTGCTCAGTGAGTTTGCAACACGCAGGTCAGTAAGAATAAAATTTATTTTTAATTAATAGAATTTAAGGTTACTAGATAATTGTGATTTTTATTCTTGTATTATCTAGGTTACTTTTGATTGGGATTACAAATACTAGCAACCTTAGTAACTCCTCCTAGGCTGGAATGATTATGTTTGGATTGGGTTCTCGTCGTCCCCCGATCGGCCACTCCAATGACTTAACCCTTGGGCTACCGCTATCTGGCTTTTAAAATTATATAGTATCTAGATGTCATATGACTTTGTGCCTGGAATACTAAGAGCCGTGCAGGGAACTGTCAGTTCAACAGAATAAGTGTCATATTAATAGCGCTTTTTAGTTGCCATTGACTTGCTAGGTGTTTGTAGGGAATATGTTTCGTACTGGTTCATAACGATGTCAGGTGCAACGACGGCCAGCATTTATAAAATGTGTACAAAGTTATATATTCCGTATTTTAAGTTATATAATTCAATATTAAACATTCATAGTCAAGTCTAAAGCGTGATTTCAGCCGAACGTTATATATTTTCAAAACAAGATTCCGTTGATTTGGTTAACAGATTACTATCATTAACCCCTTCAACTTCGTTAAATGCTAGTAGGTTCACCTTAGTAATGAGTACGATGGTGATCGATTTGAACTTGTGATTGAGGGATTGCTAGCTCGAGCTAGCAATCCCTCAATCACAAGTTCAATTCTTCACAAATTTGGTTACAGCCCGCTTACTAGTTAAAGTTTTACTTTTATTAGTCACTTTATCGACGATACTTTTTAGCGCCATACTAGACTTTATAATACGACTTTCGATACGATATATAGAGGCAAGATTCCATTGATATGTAAATTTCTACTACATGTAAATTTCAATATCTGACTTAAGAGCATGCATATTTTAATTGGTCAAGCGGAGACACGGCTTCTCGAGGTTGCAGCTACAAATTTCAGCTACGTGAAATGTCTTGGTTATAATTTAAATTCTATCATAGAAAAGGGCATTGGTAGAAAATAATATTGTGTCATACTTGGTAGATAATATTAGCTTAAAATTCCGTTGCCAAACTATCGCAATATTCAATTAATGCCATGTATTAAACCCGGTTATAAAATGTAAAGTGATTAACTTGGTAATATTAAGTTAACAGCGTTGCATAGTAGATACTTTTGATGAAGGTGTACTTCTCTTTTTAATAATTATGGCAGGTAATTTGTGGCCTCGATGGCGTAGTGGTTAGTGTAACGGACTGCTACACCTGAGATCGCGGGTTCGATTCCCGCACAAGTCAAACATTTGTGTGCATGAACATGGATGTTTGTCTTGTTCTGGGTGTTTCTATGTATAATATGTATGTATTTACAAAAAAAAAAACTATATATGTATGTTTATCCATTGTCTAGTACCCATAGTACAAGCTCTGCTTAGTTTGGGCTAGATGGTGTTGTGTGTATGTGATAGAATATTTATTTATTTATATTTAAAAGCAATTAGCCGTGTGTATATCTTGTGAGATGAAAAGATCGAAATGTTTGTTCGTTATGCCTTAAATATTACGTTTAATATTATAATTTTTAGGTTTTTACGATATTGCCCCTTTTTTAACACACTTTTTTTAGCTTTATACGTATTTTAGTATGTAAGTATGTAACAGAAACTTTGAACATGATTTTGACCCCTTTGTGAAATGTCGGATTAACTCGCAATTTGGCATACTTATCAAGGACCGGTGACAATACAATAATTTAGAAAAATAAGGAAAATATACAAAAAATTAAAAATATATGATAGTTTAAAAAAACTAAAAATCACACTTCATTAAAAAAGCAAACTAAAAAGTAGAAAATAATTTAATAATTTTTATGTAAAAAAGATATTTTGATAAACCACCCCATAATTTTTAAAAGCGTTTCTATAAAGCGTGTTTTTAAGTTTTTTAGATGATTATATGTATTTTATAAAGGCATATGTATTTTATATTTCTTGAATCGTGAGGGACTTTGCAAACATTTAAACAATGGACACGAAGAACACACGGTCTCGGAACAACTGCATGCGGATCTTGTCTCGTGTGAATATCGAACTCATAGCACACGTCACACTGGCAGAGGCGAGGCGATCACATAAACAAAAAAATTCAATAACAGTATATTTTTCATGCAAACTATTCCGAATATATTTCTAATGGTAGAATTATATACAGGATGTCCGATGATTAATGGATAACCTGGAAATGTCTTATAGTAGAATTGACGGCCGTTCAGAAAAAATATGAAAAAAGATCTATCCTTACTACTGAGATATGTTTTTTTTTAAATTACCCTGTATAACTTTCTTGTATACTACGACCATAAATGAATGAAATCCATCGGTATTTTGTTGTTTTATTATTAAACATTAATTATGCTAATAGATAGACAGTCAAAAGTATGCTATGCTAATATAGCTTGCACTTTTTAATATACTTATATTTATATTTTTTTGTAGTTTTCTTTTTTTATTTTTCTGAACGTCCTTCTGTTCTACTATAAGATATTTCAAGGTTATGCATTAATTACCGGACGGCCTGTATATTATATGTTTTATGTATATTTTCACTAAACTATACATACAACATTAATTATTAAGACGGTGCGGTACCTACTTACCGAACCGTCTTAATCATTTTAAACTGAAACTACGTATAATATAATTATGCCAAACTAAAACCATGAAACTGGCATTACTAGAGGATCTAACATTGGAAACAAAAGAGAAGTGATTCAGACAGCTAAGCATATATATTATTAATCTATATTAATATTATTAAAACCTAAATATAGTGTTTAGAGAGTGTGTAGATTGCACGCGAGTATCGTTAGGTTTGATTATACTTTTGTATTTTATAGCCTAAGGAAAGTTTAGCCTAATATTCAATGAAAGTATAGCCTCCATGTTAAGGAACGATTAGCCTACTTATTGAAGAATAGTAGCAGACCAGAGTCGGTTATACCGCGAGTTGCAGTGAGTAACATTTAAAAGCCTCAACATTTTTTTTTATAACTCACGATTCTGTTTACCTTCTAATTATAGTGCAAACAACACTGCAAGACAATAAGAAAAGGAAATAAATAACTTAATGTCTTTATTATGAAGGTTTTAATGTACATTTTATATCAATACTTATCTTATCTTGTGTGGGGGCCAGTCAGTACAGACCGGCGACACTTCAACCCAGTGGGATCTTTTGTGTCGACTTCCCCAATAACGACTGCCATAGATGTTCATGGCAGCCGGGAACGACGGCTTAACGTGCTCTCACAGGCACGGAGCAGGCGATATTTGTCAATCCATACGCACATAATTTCGAAAAGTCATATAACTTCCGAAAGTCAGAGTTGCGCGACGTGGGTCTCGAACCCGAGACCCTCTGCATTACAGTCTGTTGGTCTCCCCACTGAGCAATCGCTGCTCTCATATCAATACTTAATATTATAAAGAGAAAAGATTTGATTATTTGTTTGTTTATAACGATTTATCTAAAAAACAAATCAACCGATTTTAAAAATTATTTTATCGTTAGAATGCTTTATTTTTATGAAGTAACATAGGCTATATTTATATTAAAAAGTACTGTTACTAACATAACCTAACTTGTTTTTGGGCGAGCGAAGCCGGGGTCAAAGCTAGTAATGTGTTAGTTTCCTTGCACAGTCAAATGAATAAAACACGGCAATATAGGCATGCTAGTATACAGCCTATTTCGGTTCTCTGAATAGACCTAACTTTACTACGATTAATATTCCATATAAAATTGTAGGTCAATGTTATATACCTTGAACTACAAAAACCGAAATTCGATCCTAGTAAAATATGCATTCATGAAAGACGTTGCAGAATATAAATATTCATTGTTATAGTTTGCATTGTATTCTATAGTCTATTCAACATTGTTTGGGTCATTCGTCCAAAATCGTACTAAACTAACCGTACTAAATTGAACGACAAAACTTCGATTTCAACCTTAGTTTAAAGAAAAGGTCTATATATGAATCTTCTTCTTTATACTTAAGAGGTTTGCTTTTGACGGTGAAGTTTATGCCATCTTTCTCAATTTTTGTTTAAGACCTTTCCTTCTTATAAGACCTTCGCCTTTTCCTTTATTCGGACAGAAAATTCAGAGGCTGCCCCTTTCACTTTTCCTTCTATGATGGTTTTTATGAAGTCTATGAATATTTAAAAATATATAATTCCATTTTCAGTTGATCGAGTCTAAAGTTGCTATACGTAAATTTGAAAAACGGGTTTTTTATTTATTTTTATTTATGGCTGTTGTATACGCATGCGCAAGTTAATCGTCTTATGCGAGTTGTATGCGGTATGTTAAGCCCCGTAGTAACCCTTATAATTAATTCACACAGGTTGCTTCTGAATGTACCGGTCAATTGTTGGTATGCTAGACATTATTGAAAATCTATTGTATCTGGCCACCAGTGTGCCGCTGCGACTCAATAGGTTAATATCTATATTAAACCTAGGTAATGAAACAATGCGTTCCATCATAGTATACACGATCGAAATATTAAGATTTATTTAAAACACTAAAATACATACCTTATTTAAATGTATAAATTTTTATTTAAAGGTAAATAATAATTAAAATAACTGGGTGTTTCTTAGTATATAAAAAAACAGCTGTTTCATACAAAATTGGACTTTGACCTCGACAAAATGCACGGAACAGCTGATTATTTTTACGCGATTTCGGCAATGTCCCAGAACAAAAGTTGTTCATAATAACAAGTATAATAACCCCCTGGGTGGTTTTCACTATACTTAAAAACACCCAGTACAATAACGAGCTCTATACACACCCAAAAATAGTTTCATCCGATTTATTATTCTATGAATTATTTCAATAGCGACACGAATATATATATAGTACGTATATACATATTTCCGTGAACATCTGTTTATAATAATACCATTCTTCTCAAACGCTACGCTTCTACGCTCTAAAATTGCAATACGGCAAAATTACTATCTATGTTTCTTAATTAAACATAATTTTTTTGCAAAACCGATGAGTAAAAACCTGTCTTATTTATTTAGGAAAGAAAACTTAGTGTCGCTACATATGCTTTTATTTTCTTGGATGCACAAAGGTGTAAAATACAATAACAAAACGAATTGTGATTAACACTCTGCAACAAAAATAATAGTTTTATCTAGAGTTATAATGAAATTAATTATTTCAAACAGAGGTAGAGCAAAATTTTTACTTTAGTCTGGAAAATCACTCATTTAAAGGAAGGGCAATGTCCTACAAAATTGCAGCCATCCAAACTTGAGTTGTGTTTCAGCAGGGATTATGGTTTTCTAGGTTTGGGGCGACGGGGTGCTGTCAGTAGAATCACTCACCATGTTCTTGAATTAAAACAGAATACTTTTATCTTAGTTTTATCCAAATCCATCCAGAGAATTATGTGTAATAATTAAACATCCAAACATCTAGCTATCACATTTACAATATTAGGTCATAAAATTATATCAGTTTATTATGGTATATTATGGACTGCAGTACATTTGAAGTGCGTTATAGTAAGTTGGCAACTTGTATGCCTCAGGAGGGATGAATATAAGCAACAACGCCTGCGTTGTAAAATATGTGTACAGATTACAAGTTGTTTAATTTGACCAGTGGTGCATAATAAACTGTCACAATTTTACCTATTTTTTATAAGTTTGAAAACCATAGAATTTAAAAAATAAATGACTGTCTTTATTGTCCCATGGCTTAAGCATACGGTCAATCATAAGTAGGTTCGGTTCAATAATAAATTCTAAATAGCAATCTGTATTAGACTGCATAATTAACGTTTATTTCTTGTCTTCGACAAAATGTAACCTAATGAAAGCAGAATCATTTGAGACACCTTCCCTTAGGCTAGGCACCTGATATCCCTTGAAACGTATATCATATTATAATTGGTAGGGTTACGAGGGTAAGTAGAGAGTAAGCTAAGCCTAATTAGCGGTATTGTTTTTCATTTAAATGACTAGATCAATTTAATGTGTACCGATGTCAAGCACAAAAAGGGTAAAAATTTGATACGTCTTCTGTTTTTAACAGTAATTGATATAGACGACCAAAGTTACTAAGCTTTTGGCGCGATAATGTCGCGATTAAGACAACTATTCTATAAGTCTACGAAATTCTTTCTATTTAATTATATTGGCTGCTTCATTCAAATTAATTATATGCAGAAAGATGAGGCTGTTTTTTGTGAAATGAGCGATTTAAGTTAATGACTCGATTTTTGTCTATATTTCTATTTATGTAGCGGTCTGAAATATTGGTATGATATTTTTGTAAAACCATGAGAAATGAATTTTTGTCGGTATTGTCCATGCATGGAGTGAACAGCAACCTCATGCGAGCTCTGAAATCTTTTTATGACGATTCCAGAGCTTGTGTTAGGATAAATGGGACCTACAAAGAATGCTTTAGTATCGAAAACGGTGTTAGACAAGGATGTGTAGCGTCACCCTGGCCGTTTAACCTATACATGGAAAATTGTTTGAAAGATTTAAAAGATTGTGAATGGGGATTGAGAATGAATCAGTTACTTGTCAAATGTCTTCTTTATGTCGACGACCAAACAATACTTGCGTCATCGGCAGAGGAGTTGCAGGCGATGCAAATTTTATGCATGCTGCTTTTGAGAGTAAAGGAATGAAAATGAATGTAAGCAAGACGAAAGTAATGGTATTTGAAAAGGAGGCGTGCATGACGATATGTAATTTTATGATTGATATCGAACAAGTGGAGCAAGTGAAAGAGTTTGTTGTATATTTGGTTAGATACTTTGTTTACAAGGTACAATACAAGGGATGGTGAACATGAGGGAGATATTGAAACGAGAACGATTGCTGGCAATAAAGTGAATGGCGCTCTACGCGCTTTATGAACAGTCGAAATGTATCTGAAAACACATGTTTGGCTGTTCATAGAGGACTATTAGTGCCTAAACTAATGCATGGAAGTGAACGTTGGATATGGCAAAAGAAGCATGAGAGCAGAATAAATGCTGTAGAAATGAGAGCGCTGAGAAACATATGTGGTGTGACACTGAAAGATAGAATAAGGAATAGTGTGATTAGAGAGAGATGCAGCATGAAAGTGGATATAGTCACAAGAATAGAAAAGGGTATGTTAAGTTGGTTTGGTGTAGAAAGAATGGATGACTAAGAATGACTAAGAAAGTTTATAAGGCTAGTCGCAAAGGGCAGACCTAGGCGAACGTTTCTTGATCAGATCGGAGACGTTCTGGACAAAGGCCAGGTTAAGAGCACCTTAAACCGGCGAGCGTGTTTAAGGAATGTGATGAAAGTGAAGGAAGCCTGAGAAGTGTGTCAGGATCGTAGCAAATGGAAATAGTCCCTGCCAACACCTCTGGGAAACAGGCATGAATCTATGTATGTATATATATATTTCTGTGAAATGTGACTGTTGACAAAAAATTTATATAAATATTTAAACGTGTGCCGCTAAATAAATACCGCCGTGAAGGTCAAGATAGCGCGGGCGAAGCTGCGTCTCCTGCTGTCCTCCAAATTGCTGTTGCGAGTGAAGCTCGCGATCTATAAGACCTATATCAGATCGCGCCTCACATATGCGGTGCCGGACTGGTATAATCTGACAGCGGGGTCAAAGTGGGAACGCCTCCAAACCTTTGCGAGTTGGTTGACGCGCCCAGGCACCTACGGAACGCCATCATCTACCGTAACCTCAAGTGGCAGCCGATCGAGGGATTCGTGAGCGGGTTGGCCGGATGGATGTTTGAGCGAGAACACTGCTCAGCTCAGATCTACCTGGACAACATCGCTCCCCTCCCTCCATCCTGAAACAACAACGTGGGTGAGGAGGAGACAGAAACACCCCGCTCGGTAGCTGCTGCTAGTATCCTCGAGTGGGGCGTCGTTACCCCTACCCCAAGCAGAAGGCAAACCACCGGCCTCTCGTAGGCGGTTAGCTGGGCCTCTCTCAACGGAGATTCACCCGGCTAGCCAGCCCCGAGGGCGGACTAACCCAAGGACCGGCAATAGTAATGGGTCGCGGTGAAGACCGCCTTAAGGAGGACTACACTCAAAGGCTCCCCTACCCCCACCCCAGGGAGGTGAGAAGAAGACCACGTGCTAAATAAATATTATACAGGAATGTAATATTTATTTAGACGCACACGTATTGATGTAGATTTTAAGTAAGATTTTTCAAGGCTCGATCGGAAAGTTTATACGAAAATTTAACTTGCCAAATATTCATTGAAATTAAACTACTATATACGGATTTTATCGCGTTGTTTATTTATCACTATATTACAAAATGTTGAAAATATTACACTACTACTACTACTGATTTTATTTTACTAATTTATAATCTAATAAAATTATTTAAACTATTAAATCTATTTATTTTTGCTTTACACTTTCCCCGACGTTTCGGTTGCTTTTCAGCAGCCATAGTCACTCCCCGTGACCATGGCTGCTGAAAAGCAACCGTTATATAAAAATTTAGAAGTTGGTACATATCTAATAGCAAGGCACGGATTAAATTGAATAATCGCGTCGGCGATGATTTCAAGACAATTCTTCGTAATATAATATGTACTCATCGTTTATAATATACATATGTGCTATATATGTATATTATAAACATATGTATATGTACTATACATATGTGCTAGAAAATATATTTAATTCAATTCTATAAAGGCAATCCAACGATTTTAATTTTCTTCATTTTATCGCGTAAATGGTAATAATACATAGCATCATCGCAAAATATATGTAATAATAATAAAACAAATATAAATGTTATTTATTAATTTTAATACCTCATATACATTACAAAAAAACCTCTACAATTAGCTCTTTAGTTAAGCAGACAAATGTTTTCTAATACATACCTACTTAATACATAATTTATTAATATCAACTCAATAAGTGAATAGTTATATATGTATGATAATATATAATACGTCTATATAATAACCGACCTATTTCACCGTTGAGGAATACTTTTATATTATTAAGCAACGCACTTGAGTGGCTGGAGTCACTTCAAAAGTATACATAAACTATTCCATGTCAGATCGTATTGCATTCGTTTTTACACATAATGCTCTTATTGTAGTAGTGTTTCAACTTACCGACTGTGACTTAATGTCGTACCACTTGAAATGGTTGCTGTGTTGGCACGAACTTAGGAATATTTAATTTACGACCCAACCAGTATTGTTCATTCAGAACGGTCTCGGGTTGATTGGCGATATTAAAAGTGTCAAGCGCCCGGTGCCGGAAATTCATTGATAGATTTAATCGCCTTGCACTGAAATAACGTACGACGCAGTAGGATTTGATTTGAGGAGTAAATTGCTAAGTCATTAATGCCGTCCGGTCGACGCACTAAAAACTGGTGCTATTTTCAGGTAGCTAACTGGGATCCTTGAAAGTTCGAAATTAAAATCGGCTTGCGTCAATGTGCACTCGTTTGTTACTGCAGGTATTGTTTGGCAATAGGATTGGACTGATGATAAATATGTGGCAGCTGTTAACTTGATGAACTATGTTTGTAATATTGTATTTAGTTGACCGTGGGAGTAAAGACGAATATAAGTGGGACAATCGGAAAGGAATATATTACTTTATTTATTTAAAATAAATCCTGTGTCGCGAGGGATTTTACAAACATTTAAACAATGGACACAAAGGACACCCAGACTATGGAATGGTTGTGCCGACAACCATTTGTGGATCACACAATGTTTTGTTCCGTGTGGGATTCGAACCCACAACACTCGGCGCAGTTGCAGTGGCGAGGCGATCACTTAAGCCACTACGTTATGCGTGCAGCCAAAATTTAGCATAAGATTTCGTCTCGAATGTTAGGTTAGTCGCTAACTAAGACTTCTTCACTAATTTATAGAGGATTATTCATGAACATTATAAAAAAATCTAACACATAAAAGATCCATCCATACCATTTACATTGACGTCGATGTGACTGATCGCGCCATTGTTTTATGGTACACTCAGAAAATGCGTATTTGCTGACCACTCGCAGTACAAGTAACTCCACAAATATAATATCAGAGTTTCGACCTTGCACTGGCCGTGTATAATCCACTCGAACCACAAGCATCTGATTACACCATTGAAATAATAACAATATGCTTATTTAAAATTATTTAGAACTATTATTATTCTTTAATCCATAAATAAATTGTAAGAATATTCTTTAAAAATTTTGAAACTAGAGACATTCGTGTCGTACCTTCTATTTATTGCGATTAATGAAGACATATTGTTTTAAATATAAATATGATAAGGTTTTATAGGTTATAGGTTCATATAAGCCATGTATATAAATTATCATTATGAGAAGAGCTAGCCCATAATCCACCACGTTGGCCCAGTGTGGTTTGGCAGACTTCATATTACATATATCTTCGAGATTATTATCAAGAAGAACTCTAAGACATACAGGTTCCCCACAATGTTTTGTTTCCCCGTAAAGCGATAATTAACTATTCAATACGCACAATACTTCCAGAAATCAGAGATACGTGATTTGAGATCGAACTCGAAGCTTCTACGAGTCAAACGGTCTTCGACTAGACTACCGTTGTTTGTGATGAAATATTCTAGAATCTTAATAGAGACCTAAATTTTATAAATTACACACATGAATCTATTAAAGGCTGTAACCCAAATCGAATATAGCTTGCTTAAGTTATATGTATATTGTCACCTCATATTAATAACTAGTTCGGTTTCGTTTACATCAGGATCGTATTGTTTTAGGTGGTCGTAATTCTTACTAATACGTACATACATATTACACCTGTATATTAAATGGATGGGCAGAGGCAGGTTCCTACTTATGCTATACTTTATGGTACAGGCTTATCTCTTGCTGCATTCACGCTTATCATATTCATCGTGCTGGCTGGATAGTTCAGGATTCTCTTAATACTTACTTTGTATATGACGTCCCTGATGGGGTCATAAAGTTAGTTTAGATTACGCCTCCTATACATTTGTCATTATACTTTCTCAGTCAACCTTATGTCATCATTTTTTTTTACGTGCGCAAACCCATGTTACATGCAAGCAACACATAAATTGCGTCTGGCGCAGATTTGGTGAGGGTATACTGCTATCCCGTTCTTATTTAGATGCATGCTATGGTGCTGTCACTCGTATGTTGATCCACAATTCTGTCGTCATAAGTTAGTCTTACCTTATGACAGCAGAATGCAGATTACGTCTATGTCTGCCAATATTATTGTATTTAAAATAAAAATACTGGCATATGTGTCCTTTTTTACTGATTCCAAATAAGTAAAACTGAATTTCGAAAATAAAAGTATTATACGTCTTTTTGCTTTGCGGCAAAATTTCACATACTATACACCACGCTAGAGCCAGACCTCATTTATGTGTGGCTAACGCCTTAGTACATATTTCCTAAATATAGGCAAATATTGATTCAGTTTATCGAATGTCTTCAAACATAATAAATGAAATATTGCCAAAGTGATCCCTCTTGGCCTAGTGATAAGCAGTTTGTGCAAACTAGGATTAAAGGTCACCAATTTAACAAGCGATACGGCAAACCTTAAACTTGTAGTAGCTTAAAGGGACACATAGTCACTACTAAGCATTGTGGTTCCCTACACAGGGCAAAGATTTGTGTGATTGAACAGCAGTTGTTCTACATTTAGGTGTTCTCTGTATCTGTTGTTACAATGTCTGTAGAAAGTTGAACAAGAACGCCTACGGTCCCTTTCGGGTGATATCTGTGTAACGACGTAAACTAACGTCCAATTTTAAATAGAAGGATTTTTATATAACAGAATCGCTCAATTTGTTATAATTATCAGCTTACAGCTAGATTTACTCAGAGTGCGGGCCAAGGATACTCTGGTATCTTAATTGTCGCATACATAGGCACAATACCTAATAGTATTAATATTGTGTACTCGAGGAAAGGTCGTCAAGATCTTTTTGAAGGGAATGTATGTCAATCTATTTGATACACTGTAACTGATAAGCTATCGAATCAATTTATGTTTAATTTGAAATAAATAATTAATTTATGGTCTCATCACAAATTTTTATACAGTATTATGGCTTAATCTAATATAAATAGCACAAGACATTTGTGAGAGACTGGTGCCCGAAATAGGTATAGGAATGCCTGTTTTACGGGTATTAGAATCAGCAGGCTTAAAAGAATACGAATTATAGCAACGCTGTCTGTTATTAATTACGTACATAGTTACTAATTAATTATTACTTAAACGTGACTTGACTGACAACGAACGTAAAATAACAAAACGATAAAGTATTTCTGCAACATTTATTTAATTATTAATGTAATAATAATTAAATTTGCGGGTTCAAATGTCAATGTTGTGGGTAGCACTGTAAAAACAACTCATTCTCATGTTTTGATAGCATATTAGACATTTCTGCGATATTTATTATCCTTGCTGACTATATTGGGCAAATTAACTGAATCAAAATGTAGAGTCTACTTAATCTAAATGCTATACGTCACGTACAGCCCCAGCTAATTTCTGTCGATATTTTTATTACCTAACTATATTTTGCCTGCGGTTTCGCTCGCATTAATGTAAGTTTTGACAATAAATTTCTATGCTATGTTGACAAACAACTTACTTTTGCATTTATGATAGTAGGTGACAAAGTGGAAGAGAAAACTAATAAATTTACTATATCTTTTTCGCGCACTACGCGGATGTGCTTCGTGGGATACTCTTGGTGCGCTTCGAACAAGTGCCTTGTCGATTTTGTTTTGTTTCAAATTTTACCAAGCATGTTTTATAATCCTAAGATAGGTAATCTATATATTAATAAGCGAAGCAAAAACTTTTTACGAAAATTGCGCGGCTGGAGGAGTATGTAATTTGGCACAGTTAAAGTTTATATGGAGAAGGAGGGGCGAATCCTAATATTTTTATAAAATATGCACTAGAGATACATTAAATTAATAAAAAAATACTACACGCACACAATCATGCATTTGACACAAGCAGTCGAATCGCGTTCGTCGTATTTCGGCATTGTTCGGTTGACTTCGTAGAATGCTTCGTAACTATAGTTACATAGATATTATATATGTGGAGTAGGTGACTAAATGATGATAAGGGTATTAAGTTGTAGACAATAAAAGTTTAATAACAATCAAATTTAAAATTTAAATAAATTATGGGCGAATTTCGACCACATGACGACCGCTAGTAATAAGAAGGCAATAATCTATTTGAATAATGAGGTCGCTTTTTTTTAAATGTTTTCTGACTGTGATTCTCACGGCGTATTACAACCGGGCAACCCCTTAAGGTATGTCCAAGAAACATAGATATATACTTTATAACGAGAAATCTCGTTTTCGCGAACAAAATAAAAATATTTAAGATATAACGGACATAGTAGTTAGCATTAAGAATAAACAGTCCTAGATTACCTTAAATATGACAGTTTGAAAGATAATAATCGTAGAATGTATGCACAATAATACGAGTATACCTATTATAACAATACTATGTTATGTTATTATGCGTTTGGTACTTTTTTAGCAATAATGGGTTGAAATTATGAATTCTGTCCCAAACATTTTTTATTTTAAAGTCATTCGATTGCAACCTTTTAATAAGGTAATTAGATAGGTGTATCGAGTTTTTGTAGTTTATTTCCTTTCTATAAAAATAATAATAATTAGCATTACCTAACATATGCGTTTAAAAAAAGGTACAGTTATGTAATAGCTAACATACAAGCAATCAACTTAAGGCACTCGCGCAGCTTGTGCATACAAGGTTGACACGGTTGGAATACTTAGGGGCCCTGGGCAACAAAGAAATTGTTGAAAATGTGGTAACTAGAAGAAAAATTGCATACTAAATAAGCCGTGACAATACCTGCTTGACGGCGTTTCATTTCAACGTGTGACATTCGCGTCAACGTTAGACAGTAATAATGTAAATATTATGATTATGCACGTTTTAGAATCTTCTATATTGTGGACTAACTATAGCTATCTGCCAAATCACCTAAGTTTTTATGATAAGCCAGATTTAATCGATGTAAATATCTAAAATGTAAAGTAAATGTAAAGCATTCGCTCGTTACGTGTATTAAATAATTGTTTGGTAAAAATACATCGCATTATCTTTTATCATTTAAATAAAATAAATTGTATGTGTTAGTTAAATATTTCGTCAATACACATTAAGTCGGCAGATTAAACATATTTAATTAAAATAAATACAATGCTGCGTTAAAATAGAATGCCGGCGAAATAAAATATCACTGCACAAATTTTCAACGGTTCGCTCATAGCGTACGGTGGACTTTTTAAAACTTGCTCAATCAATGTCAGGTTGCACTGAAATTTGCAAATCCTTTAGAACTAAAAATAGTGTGAATAATGCAGATAATCTATGCGGTTATTGAAATCTATTTCCTTCTCGTTATACGCCTGCAATTTGAAACAGGCCGCAGACTGCTTACCATCAGGCGGAGTGTGGTCATTTTGACGAGCAAAATAAAAAAAAAAGAAAAAAAAAAAAACGGTTTCCTGATCAGGTTGCCGAAACAGGGATTCAGATTTGTCTTTCTATCAACTTTGCGCAGTCGTTGGCTTTTTTCATCAGGAATTAGTATTACCAGTACGTACGGTAACACCACCGTGTCTAGTTAGCTCTGAGTTCCTAGTGTGAGCTTGTTTTACGTTAACGCGATCAACACGTTTATGACGTTCGGCGCTCCGATTGGCCCGCCAAACGCGGTAAACGTTTCGATCGTGTTAACGTAAAAACAACTCACACTAGGCACCCTGATGTATTCAGAAAAGAAATTTTCGTGTGCGGCGGTACATACAGAATGTTAGCGAGCGCTGCGTTCCGAATGACGTCATTTGTTTTTTTTCCGTTATTCATTCAGAACACACCAGCGAGATTCCGAATCGAACGACGGGAATAATTTTCGCACGGAAAATATAAGTGAAAAATATAATAACGTGTGCGGTATATAGCAAATTCGTATAAAAAGTGTACATTCGGGTATCCGAATCTGAATCCCTGTTTCGGAAACCTGATCAGGAAACCGTATGTTTGCGGCCAGCTTAAAACTTGGAATGTTTTAATCACTTGTTTTTATAAAAGTGGTTTATATATGAAATTGCTTTTTATGAAGAAAATTGGTAACATTGTTTGTCAGTTTTTATACTTACATAGATATAACATCCATATTTTTAAATGGCTATATAGGCCGCAATGGTTTGTCTTAAATTTACTAAAACATCAACCATTGTGTAAATTTGGTGAATTGAAAAAACGATTACGAGGAGACACTAAGCGACATAACTTTAAATATGAATTATATAAAAGGTTATTGGTATTTTCTATTAATAATATGTACATATTATTATAAAGTATTAGTTGTAGTACAGAAACGGCAATTTCATAGTTAAATACTAAATATTTTTATTGTCGGCCTCGATGGCGTAGTGGTTAGTGTAACCGACTGCTACGCCTGAGGTCGCGGGTTCGATTCCCGCACAAGTCAAACATTTGTGTGCATGAGCATGGATGTTTGTCTTGGTCTGGGTGTGTCTATGTATAATATGTATGTATTTACAAAAAAAAAGTATATATGTATGTTTATCCATTGTCTAGTACCCATAGTACAAGCTCTGCTTAGTTTGGGCTAGATGGTGTTGTGTGTATGTGGTAGAATATTATTATTATTATTATTATATTATTATTTAACCTATTGCCAGTAATTGAAAACCGTTAATTACGCTTCATCTCCATATCAAATATTATCCATATATTTATTGTTAAATTACCGATCTACTTTTATAAACTTCATAAACTGAACCGATATGCAACATCGGCTCTTAAATTAATAAAAGTATAAACATAGCTACAGAGGTTGAATTGAAATTATTTTCAACATTTGTTATAATAAGAATTGGCTCTTCATTCTCAATTACATTCTAACTTCCTAACTATATTATAAATGCGAATGTTAGTTTGTTTGTTTGTTACGTTTTCACGCCCTAACTACTTAACCGATCATCATGAAGTTTCGCGTATACATTGCCAGGAGAACTGAAAAAGCCACAAGGTACATTTCATCTAGAAAAAAGTATTGTTACTAACTTAACTTCTAAATTACATTAATGCAAGACAAAATCCAGCTAATTATTTTCTATTAAAATAATTTCAATACTTACTATAAGTATTGAAATTATTTTCTCTCTTCTCCTTCCTTCTCCTAAAATTGCTTGTGCGAAAATCATCATCCACAGATAACATTATTGCTATAAACTTCAGTAACCATAATGTTCAAAAAAATTGAAATTTTGTTTTACGTAGGTAATTATTTTCACTTCTAAAACTATTCTGTCATAATTTTGGGTACTATAACAATAGAATCTTTTAATTTTGCATAAAATTAAGTTATATGTCCTAAGTATTGTATTATATGATGTATATTTTTTCGAATGTTCATTTATAATAAAATTGTTAGTCTTAAACATTTGCTGAAAAGTAGGTTGTAGTGACAGAAATGAATCGCTGTAAATCCTACTCCACTCTTGTTTGCCCTACCCCTAGAGTGTAATGTAGAATCGCGTAGGCGCGTGGGGGCGAGTCGGCCCGCGGGTTGAGGAGCAGGAGCCGAAGCTGCGGTGATGAGCGAAAGCCGTCTGCGACGATTAGCATTAGCACGCGTGGGAACGCCGGAGACCGCAGCGCCGGAGCCGTGACAAAACCCAAGCTTTGTTTGTTTGTTAAAATTATTAATAGGACAAATAAACATTAAATAATTTGAATTCAGGAATTTTAATGTTTTTTTTTATTGAAATCGTTTTCAAGTCTTTTGTATATTATTGATTGCAATATTTATAAAAATAAATTTAGGGCATATAGTGCTTAGGGATTTAAATTTTATGACATGTGATATTATGTGACATTAAGTTCGGGCAAGTTATCATTCAGACAAATGATGATTAGGACAAAAAAAATTATGGCAGTTTAGATTATGTATAAAAAAGTTAGGTAACACAATAGAGGATTGTGGTGAACATGTCAGTCGATACAGATTTACTGAACTAGTGTTATATAACTGCTAGTCATACGTGTTCAGGTGTCTTATAAGAATATGTGTGTGTCGACGCAAAATATGTTTATATTATAATCACAGCCTTCTGTGCCTTGCCACACTCTATGAGATCATTGTGTGTTACATATAGTGTTAGCTTACGTGTAATATATTTATCATCGGTCGATACTATGTGAATAGTACGTACCTATACAAGTGTGACAATTGAATGCAATACGGGTATACGTACATATTATATGGTAGTCTTTGTAAATGTATCAAGTATTGGTATCATGTATAGTTTAGTATTACATATTAATTAATTTCCATTTAATTACTAGTTATGATTAAGTATGTTCCACAGTATAGTTTTAACAGGTTGTCACTGTCAGGTGTATCACATATTTACACATCAATAGATATTCTATTGTGTTTACCACGGGACAGGGAAAGGGTTAAAATACATTTTAAAAGTGGCGATATACGTATAGCTGTTGATAATTTTTCTAGTATATTATAATAATAAGTAGTATATTATACTTCTCAGTGTAAGAAGGGTTAAGCCACAGTCCACCACGATGACCCAGTGTGGATTGGCAGACTACACATATCTTTGAAAATATTATGAAAAACTCTTAGACAAGCAGGTTTCCGCCCGATGTTTTTCTTCACCGTTAAAGCGATAATTAACTATTTAATACGCACATAATTTCGAAAAGTCAAACTCGAGACCTCTACGTGGCAGTCCAATGGTCTTCCATTAGGCAACTACTTCTGTAGTATATGCAGTATATTACTGATTTATATAAAAAAAGAACTAATTATGTACTACAACTATTTATTATATATTAGTTATTACAGGTTTTTAACTGTTGTGTAAACAATATAATTTAAACGTAACCAACGTAAATATAATTTCAAAAGCATTATTTTTAATATGTATGGAATAGACTCCTAGAACTCGTTATGTCAATTCAAGATGTTTGTTATTTATTTTAAATCATTATGCAAATGCATACAAATATATTTACATCGTAAAAATCTAATTGATGAACTTAACTTTACTAAGAAGATGGATGTAAAATAATCGCATGGACTTGAGATGAGAATGCTGCGATGGATGTGTGTAGTGGCGAGAATGAATAGGATCAGTAGTATGTAGGAGAAAGATAGAAAATGGCACAGTGCTAGATATGTTGAAAAGGAATAGTTTGTGATGGTATGCGCATGGTATGAGAAAATATGAAACGTATGTGTGTAAAAACGTTGAGCATTTACAATCATATGATTGTAAATGCTCAGAAAAGAAGAAGGTCACAGAAAATATGGACAGAGTGTGCGAGTACTGGTATGAAAGACAAAATGAGTTAGTAGTGTTCATAGAGATATTTGGTAGAAGACATACAGCGCCGACCTTAATGAATTGAGGTCAGGGTAGAAGAATGATAATACAATTACAATAATTCTATCTTAATAGATTGCCGTCTTATTTTATGTTCAATGCCGTTTTCAGTCAATATTCAATATTTATAGGACGATCTAGAAATTAAATAAATAAATTGCAAACCATTGGCGATTGAAAAGTGTTCCTTGTCTGCTTCTTCTCATTAGAGATATATCCCTCGAACAGAATTTTTTGCATGACCATCTTTTATTTATTATATTTATATTTTTATTATATTAATTTATTAGTTAATTCAAGTCCAAGAAGGGTTTACACATTCTTATGAAAATAAAAATTATTGACTTTGAGTTTTTGAATCCCACACACACGGGACAGACTTTACAGATAAAATTGTGTGAGCCACGAATGATAGTTCTGATTCTGGTCGTACTTTGTGTTAATTTTATGTTTGTAAAGTCCTCGACAGAGAGACAAAACGCAAAGGCGAGTACGGTTTAAAAAAAATAAAGTCTTTGTTTTGGAAATGTCACCGGATATTAACATAAACATAATATATTGACATAAACAGGGTTAAATAAAAAATACTAATAACCTTGTATTTTCTTTACATCATACTTAGTAGCAGCGGCAAACCGGTGGCCAAACATAATATATTTTTAATTATGTCTCGTTTTTCAGACTTGACAGAGTATCTAACAATTTTTGTTCTACCGCTTTATACAAAACTTAACATTTTCTGTAAAACATATATAACATATATATGTTTTATGGAAATAAGTTAGAATTTGCGTGCGCCCCGCCTCCCTCACAACGCCTATCCCTGCACGGTGTGTTGTTTGGTTACGCCGCTTTCTTTTGCGATTGCGTGCCTTAAATCTTAATCGTGCGATTAGAGCAACAATTTTTCATATTTGTATGTAAAGTTTTTAAGATTTAAATAAGTCACGGGTAAAAGGTTGTTAGTTACATAGCATACGCTACCTAAGCAGCTCTTCGATCATCAACGACATCGGTCTTTTGGCGTGACAAGGTGCTATGCAACCAATCGTTTGTCTATTGTGTTTGATGTGCGTTGCGATTGAAGAGCTAATTAAAATAAACACTCATTTAACATTCATTCATTTATATATCTTTATTTGAGTCTACAGTACATTTTAGAGTTTAAATGCAGCCTTTATAAATTAATCAGTTATTATTAAATAAATTGTAATTTGATAACTGAAGTCGTAATATTAATATATCTGTGAACAATGTTTATTGAACATAATATCAATTTATGTAACAAAAATAGTGATATTCTTAAGTTGAACACTAAAATAAACATGAATTGGACGCCGTATGGACTGTATACATTGTTTACTAATACAATAAATTTATAGACCTATTCTTAAATTTAAAAGTACTGTTAAATATCAGCTAATTCAGAAAAAGATTCCAGATAGAAGACAATAGAAGACGATTTTTGTCTTTGACTAATAATTTGGTAATAAAATGTGATCAAAATGCAGTTTTGATCTAGTATAACAATTATATATAATTAATCTTCAAGATATCGTCGCCGACATACTGCATTGTTTAATATAGGATTAGGTTAATGTAAATTAAATAAAGTAGGTACTTGGGTGATCTATTATATATTTCTGTTGATATTAACTACCTTTTACCTACGTCTTTGTTCGCCCGTCTAGAAGGTCATTATACATGATTTTATCCTTGTTCGAATCGATTGAGTGGTGAATATTAAATCTATCATAATATTTATTAAATAAATAGGGAGTTGAAGAAATCAGTACACGAGACATTCGATATCAACATGGCAACTTAATCTTATCGAATTATTTATAAATATTATGAGCACTGATCGATGTTTACAGCCGATGTACTTGTAATTACATTTAGCTTTTCACATAACTAGAATAGGATTTATATAAACATACTTAGACTCACTCTATATTCTGAAGAGGGAGGGGAGGAGGGACTTCAGTGGTATCGCACTCATATTTCACCAGCCCACTGATGAACCCAATGACATTGCTCGAACTGGGAATCAATCTCGAGACTTCATGCACAGCAGTTGCATTCTCTTCAGCTGCGCCTCCGATGCAAATACGATACCACCCTAAAACGGTCAATAATGATAAAATAGCAAGTCTAAGTCCTTTTCTTACAAGAGGCAGCCCTGTAGTATTTAACCTGAGCTTTTACAGAATTCTATTACAGCAATACTTGGTGAACAAGAATTTCAAACGTACAACCAAGAATGGCATCCGAAGCGAGAAAATTATAAATTTTAGACATTTATTTATTTTATTTATTAGGACAACCAGTAGTTGTTACATTGATACATGCACGTATATAAAAATATTATGTCAAAATCAAATTGTAAATGCACAACATTTTTAGGTGTCACAGCATGCATAGAGACTTAGTGAGATAACACTGATATTACGGTAACTTTAAAGTTATACAAACATGTTCAAAAATGATGACATATTCAAGTAGACATAGGCACTATGCAAAAGAGAAATTGTATAGATACAGTAATCATAAATAGTATATAAGCCAAATAATCTTTTATATATGACTAGCTATTGTTGTAAGTTTTTAGTAGAAGGTACTAGTATTCAATCTCTTCAGTTAAATTAAGTGCTTGTAGTAAGAGATTCACGTCAATGGGGATTATTTCCACGATCTCTTGAGCGCGAATTCGATCCCTTTATGATTGAACTATCGCTTGTTGATGAACCGAACATAAGAAGTCTAATGCCAAATAACGAAATAGGTATTAACATAATGAAGAAAAAGCGTGGTTCTATGACAAATTATATTTTTAGTATTACGAAATTAATTAAAAAGGAGGTGTGTGCATGAGATTAATTTTTAGCTCGATATTATATTTATTATAAATTTTAGATATATTTAGATGTATTTCAATAAGGATACTTAGATCTCAACGTTTAATTAATCGTGAAGGACGATTTTAAAATCATTTATGTCTTGTCGTAATGCTGACATTCGTAGTTCATCTACATTTAGTAAAAGAAACATCTAAATAACTGTTGCCATATTATTTCCATTGTATTATTAGATTTTAAAAGCTATACAACTTTTATAGAACTAAATTTATTTCTCATAAAAATAAAAAAGACTAATCGGTATTAGCTTTATTATGTCATTGCCTAGGACTTACATACTATTCATGTTTTAATATAAACCTTAGTTATTTATAAATGTTGCACATTAAACGTCTACACAAAACAGTACACAAAATCTGATCACTTGAACACACATTCGATCTTAAACACACATCGCAGAGTTATTTTCAAACAAAATTTAGGAAGATATTCATTAAAATGTTGGACTCAATGAGTGAACCAATTCAATGGTTTGCTCATTAAATGCACATATCTGCGGTATTACGGCTTATTGGATAATAAAAGTATTTTTTTTTTTTTATTATTTATAGGAAAACTTACAGCTAAAACAAACAAACAACAGAAATTTATAACATAAATAAGGCCAATTACAAGTTTTCACTTAAAGCCTAATTAAATAGCTTAAAAACAAACCAACATGCAACAAAAATAAATATTAAATATAATGGTATGGTAGTCTCTTCCTACCCCTCTGGGAAACAGGCGTCAATTTATGTATGTAAATATAATGGTTAACCGCGATTACTCCCAAAAAACTGCTTACAAAATATATGTTTTAGTTTGGATACAGAAGTGGTAAATAGGTCGACATCAGCATTCTGGCATGTCACGTTGTACATTCGGCTTGCCCTAACTAGCTATGAGTTCTGTCTATAATTTGTACTCAACTCAGGAATGTATACGAGATTCGATCTGCGTAGGAAAGCAGATGGTACGCGTAGACCAATTCTGCTCACAAACTCTGTTACATCCATTCACAATATTAAAAAAAAAATCAGGGCAGCAATTTTACGCCGCTCATAAAGCGGTAGCAAGTGAAATTTTTTACAGCGACTTAAATAATTAGGTGGATAGCAGTTTGAGCGATATTGTATGTATCTTGCGAATTTTCTTTGTACGCTCTCAAGTCGGTTTACGTACACATCGTATTGAGGATTCCACACTTGAGAAGCGTACTCGAGATGACTACGAACCAAGGAGCAGTATAGAATTTGAATGGTCTTAATGCTTTTAAATTCGGAAGAGATTCTCTTTTAACTATGTTCTCAAAAATAAATTAAAATGAAATCAAAAAGAAAATCAAAAGTTAATTTCTAATGCAATATTCGATAGGGGCAATTTTAATACCCCTAATATAGGCCTAATCCAAATTTTAATACAGCGCAAATCTCTAACAAAAACATGTAATCAAAAATAAATAGCGACCTTCCAAGTCTTAGTAAAATGAGTGAAGAAAATAACTTAAGGTTCTGGCTCAACAACTTGTGTATTGGCAACCCTATCCTGAAGCATTGATTGTGATCGTAAAGTGGCCCGCGTCGAATCCAGTACAAATATGAGCGTGTACTTCTTGCTTTTATGTGTCGCATTGAGGCACCTTTAACACAGTTTACACCTAAATCGATTAGACATCGAGAGAAATCGATTAGCCCTGTGCTGATAATTCATTTACGTTACGATAGCCTTTATCATTGCAATTCTTGCGTTTCAACTAGTACAAAATGTTACCTACCTACTATTAAATAAAAATTATATCTCGATTGTGTCATTCTTAAGCTGTTTTAATTAGTAATTTGTCAAAACACAAGCAAATGTATACTGCAAGACTTTGTACTGAAAGGGATAGTAACAAAAAGGTAAGACAGATTAAGCTGCAGAAAAAGCCTTAAAGGATTTTTTGTGTTCTTAAGAGGAAACACAAGGGCCGTTTTTCCATACAAATGTAGTCCCCTGTTTCCTCCCTGGATAATGCCAGTAGAACAATAATATTTTAAAAGAACATGTATAGCCTCTATTAGCATGTCCCTATGTTTTCCTTTTTTTCATTAATTAATTATTAAAAGAGATATGAGCCTTCAAAAACTTCAAAAATTGGTCAGATTTTCCGCTGTGTTCAAACATCCAGAAAACAAATTTGAGTAGATTATATAAAAAAATAAAAACATAGAAACACGGCCAAAGCCTTTCTTCAATTTTTAATGAAATATGTAGTTAAATCGGTCGAGTGTTGGAGAAGGAATCAGGGGACTACGAAACGTTGATTTTGTGTACTTTTATAGGTATTTTCGGTCCAAGGTGCAGTTGTCTCTATCACGCTCTGCGGGCACTGCGCGACAGCAATAGATTTTACAAATACCTATTTTTCAATTCTCTCGCCCGTGGTGTTTCCTCTTAATGGCAGTCGAGACAACGACTCACCTGATGCCTACTGGTAACTAACGCTTTTGAAGATGGAACTTGTAAACTTATAAACATGTTTAAACTTATAGTTTAAACCTCTTTTAAATTGGGACAAGTCGTAGCGCTTCTGAAACTGAGTCGAACGTCAAGCGAATACCAAGTTAAATGTTTTGCAGAGCATTACCCCTATATTCATACCCAGCAGTATCCGAAGATACGGTAAAAAATTGGTATTATCTGAAACGTAGCTAGATTTTTTTCAAATGGGTTTTGGTTGTGCTATCTTGATTTTCAATTTGCTAGTTTATATTTGAGGCGCTTCTGTATTGGAATATTAATTCAAAATGTTTTTGATAATGATTTGCCGAAATATTTTACAATAGATACTGACGATGTTAATAATTATGCAATAAATTAAACTGGCGAAAATCGATTATTTTGTATGTGTTATTAAATATTTCTTATACAGTGTGAGTATTCATAAAGTGCATATATTAAAATGTGTGAAACTAGACATCATTTTATCGATAGGCAAAATATTAAAAAAAAATTTTTCGATTTATACCTATTTACATTCTTTGTAGTTATGGACATTGTACCACGTAGGCAATACCGACGCAATACTATTCACACCCAAAAAAATGCCGGTGACATAAAAATAAGGTACATTTTACAGCAAAACTGATTTCCGTACAGTGTTTTTTTAAACATTGTTAGAAACTCAACAAAACTTTCCCATTGCCCCTAATTATTATTAATCGACGTTATGATATCTAATAAGCTTTAAAACAACATAAAAACCACATCTGTATCCCAAACAAAACACGTTTTATGAGAGGCTAAACAAAGACCTTGTCGATACCACGTGCATCTTTGTTCGAACATTGCATTATCTAATCTCAGGTAGTTTGATACTTAGGTCCCAACTCTTTGTCATAAATTACTATACTACACTTTGGCTAGAAGTGCCACTTATTTTTCTCTATAGGTTCGAAAGGAATAAGTAATAAATACAAAATATCAAGTAGAAACCAGCACGTTTATTTAGTTTCATCAACTTGTAAAAAACTGTTAATGTAACAAGTTTTCAAAATGACTACCGCGTTGTTGCAAACACATAGTACTTCGAAGCAAAATCTGTTGCGTTGCTCGTCTTATCATTGTTGGATTATCCTTTATTGTATTGGCGCAGTTTAAAATCTTCTCCTGCAGTTCTGCCTCACTATTGATGGGAGCGTTATAAATTCTCTGCTTCATTGTTCCCCACAGAAAGTAATAAAGGGGTGTCAGATCGGGTGATCGCGCAGGTCACCCGACAGGCCCTTGCCGACCAATCCATCTATTGGGATAACTGTCATTTAAATAATTACGTACGATTCTTGCATAATGTGCAGGGCATCCGTCCATTTGCAGAAACATTCTGCGATGAGTTTCTAAGGGTACATCTTCCAAAAGTAATGGCAAATCATCCCTTAAAAGTTGAAGAAATCACTCTCCAGACAATGTTCTTGGGAGTATTAGTGGACCAATCAACAAATCGTCAATAAGAGCTGCCTAAAAATTTATCGAAAATTTCACTTGAAAAGTGGAAGCTTTTTTAGCTTGCACTTTTTTAGTTTCACTAATTTTAATATGTGCTCTTTATAAAGACTCACACTGTATAGGGTCCTGTACAGATTTACAAAATAGGTATTCAAGCACTTGCATATAAATTGCATATTACAAAAAATTATAATCACCGTAGTTTTAGGCAGAAGTAGTTCTTACCTAAATTTTGCCGAGATGTTCCTTGCGGTTCTATAGGCTAGAAAATTAAAAAATCAATAACTACGAGTAGACTACCAACCAATTTCTATACACTACACAAAAATTTTTTGACTCGCGTTTGTTTATTCCTAAAAGCCAAATGGCTGCCTTGGTGTGGACAAAAATCAAGGCAGCCGTTATTATTTTCTATGTGCGTTTACATATAATAAAATTATAAATGGTCAATGTCTGAATGTAGGAGCTGTAGAGATATAGATAGATGCCAAAACAATTGAACTCGATTTTTTTCTGTCTGTATGTTTGAACCAGCATCACGCACAGCACAAAATTGAATGAAGTTTTCACAATAGTTTTGCTGAAGATTTACCTTATAATCTGGTGCATGTTGCATCTTGATACGGCGCCTAGAAGTCGAGTATATGTGTGGCTCCACTTCTTCCTACATGCAAAAAGGAAAAATAAAGACTACATCTAATTCCACATGTATGAAGTCACGGGCAATAGCTAGTCATGAATATAAACGAGTATAGATATAATATAATTAACAGCTATTGCGATTAAATCCAGCGTGGTGCTTATCTAAGAGTGCGACATCGCTCGTATCTAGCGGGCGTGAGCGCGCACAGATCTCGTCGAGCTCTGACGTCATATCGGGTCGCGTCCTCTTAACCTCTGTGCTCTTGTTTCAAACTGACCATAAATTCATCCGATTATAATAAAAAATATGATTTTATATTACTTTAATATGCCTGGATCCGTATATTTATACAATAGTACAAGAACAATTATGTACTTTAATAATGTGGTTTTTGTGATTATGTGTTAGCGTTGTGTATTCTACTATACTAGATAATTCTAGTGATTTTCCTCAAATGGAAAACAGTTCGCTCGCCACATAATTTATACAAATAGCGCACAGCGTTGTGCACTATAATTCTGATTCTGCTAAACGAAATTAGATGCCTAAATTTTGGAAGTTCTACTCCATGATACAAGTTCTCGAAAGTGCACCAAAACCTGTTCAGCACTTGTATGTAGCTTGAGCATACAAATAAGTGATCAAAAAATATAGTTTTGAACTCAGAGACTGTTAGTTGTGTAATTAATCTGCATTAGCTTTATCAAAATATCTTTATTGTAAGACACGTTTTTAAAGAAAGCAAGTTAATTATTATAGTCCGTATCAGACAGATTATAATTCTTATAAAATTATAAATTGTCGATGTCTGAATGTAGGAGGAGATAATTATAAAAAATTATATATGATATACTTAATAGCTATAAATAAATGCCAAAACAATTTAATTTAATTTATGTTGTTCGTCATATAATACTACAATATACTATTTTATTATGGAGAACGTTAAAGTCCCATTATAAGCAGAAGGGCATTGGTTATGTCAGATCGAAGAGATATATTTAAACACCAGACTTTTCTTTGAAATCTTAACCATAACATTATAAATGCGAATTTGAGTTTGTTTGTTTGTTACACGTTCCACAAATAACATATGGTACCTTTCACTCAGAAAAAGTGCTGTTTACGAACGATTATGTAAGGCTAGATAAGTAAATACATTTTCAAAAAAAGTTTTGATTAGTAACAGTACTTTTTTTCTGGATTAAATATATCCTTTTCTGTTCTCCCGACAACGTGTTTGCTATTTCATGATGATCGGCCAAAAAGTCAAGGCATGAAGACGTAATAAACAAACTCACATTCGCATTTTTATATTAATTAGAATTTAGATTACCACCACCACACACAACTTTATTAAAATACCTGTTAAATGTCCTTTCCCATACTCTATAAACCGAATTACATGAAAATCAGCAGTTTAGCTGCAAATCCGTAACAGATTGAGTTGCTTTTGCGTTTATATTATTAGCATACTGTATAGGGTTTTAATCAACCCAAACTGCAGGTGAAAATATTTGGCATAATTTGTAAATAATGCTACAAAATTACTGAAATTTGCGAGAGATCTAAACAAATGTGATGTTATCTAAATAAGTATTGCTTAACTGCATTGGTGACGAAAATTTGAATAGTTAATTTTCTTATAATTCTTATCTTAGAAATTCTTAGTACTGAATCATGAAATGTGCTTAAAATTATTCTTCAGTTACGTGAGAACTAAAATAATTGCTCTCAAATTTGTATCATACACCTGTGCTTATGCATTGGGCAGTCGTCACTTATTTTAGAGATTTTTTATTTTTTTATTGCTTTCATCGTTGACAGACGAACCAGTGGCCCACCTGATAGTAAGCAAGATACGTAGCTCATACACATGGCTTTGATTTCTTAGCATTACAGAAGCAATGTCAAAAAAACACAACCAAGTCGCTGCCTACCGGAAGGAAAAGGGGAATGTAGCAGGATGGGGTTTGGGAAGGGAAGGGTGATTGGGCCTCCGGCGCTCTCACTCACCGAACGAAACATAACAGATACTGATATTTTACGTCGATCTTCTGTAGGAGGGTGGTACTTCCCCGGTCGAGCCGGCCATTCATGCTGTAACCAGCGTGGCCCTACCACTTAATTTATTTATTTTATATAAAGACTTCCCTTTAAGTAGAATATCTGTGTCGATTTACAAACATTCTACTACCACAGAACACCCAGACTCAGTACAAGAATTTGTTGATTTCACTTAAAGTACTATGTGCGATAATTGCAAGGCAATTAATATAACACAAATTAGGCGACTCAAAAATCTTCAAGTACTTTTTAAAAGTAAGTTAGTTGGTCAGTTCGCATTTGAAGTGTAAGTGTTACCTCCTGATAAAGTTACTTAAGAAGTGTTGATGGTATTATCTAACTATAACACCGATCGGCCGTCATCGGGGTGTTACCGCGGCCCACAATGCGTACGCGCGCCTTACCTAGAAACTTACGTTATTAAACTTTATTGTTTGAGAGAACAATTACCTTTTGTACGAGTTGGGTATCGACGCCATTATCAGTAGACGCGTTAAGTAACGCCGGAGGCTCGAGTTCTAACTATTTAACGTAAGTCGCAAAAGGTGCTATTATTACTTTTTTATTACAGCTTTGTTTGATTTTCTTGGAAAATCTGAAATAATTTTGCTATGTCCGCGTTGTCGCGCTATCCACGACGTCTTATACAATATTGAGAAATTAGATGAAACGTGGTTATATCTTGAAGCCTATATTAAACTATGAAAACCGGATCGACAGCCGTAGAGACGTTTTTCTTTGTGTGGGAACAGACATATAGATAGTAATAATAAAAATGTTTAAGGTTCAGTTTTTTGTAAATAGTCTACCCGAAGGTTTTTAGCGATCTCTTTATAGTTTCATAGATACAAAATATTATATTACTCAAGTATATTTAGTTAACCTTGCACATGAAATAATATTATGACGAAATTAGTGAGTAAAGTTATGTCATTGTTGCATCATGGATTTGTATACTACTGCTAGTTTCCATGTGTTTATTTTCTGCGGTAATCCCACTGGAACGTATATAAGATTGTGCTGATAGCCTTGTATATAAACTGAACCACTGCTGGGCATGGGCCTCTCCTCAACGCGAGTATGATTAGAACATTTCTCGCCACGTTGGCGCAGTGCGTGTTGGCAGGAAACGCATATCTTCGAGAACATTATAGAGGACTCCCCGCAGTTTCACCCGCGTAAGTCCCGTTCTCGTGGGAATATCGGGATAAAAAGCTATCTACATACCGAGTTTCATCGCAATCGTCCTGTAGTTTTTGCGTGAAAGAGTAACAAACATCCATATATCCATACAAACTGTCGCGTTTATAATATTAGTAAGGATTCTGAGACATGCAGGTATCCTTACGATGTTTTCCATCATCGTTTAAGCGCAGCAATGTATACGTGGATAAAATTCTATGTGCCAAACCAGCATAATTATGGTCTAACTGTGTGCCAAGATTCATCCATATCTGTTCAACGATTTACGCCTGATTGACTAACAAGATAAGTGAGATGAAGGCCCACCTGATGATATACATTTACCGTAGTGTATGAATGTGTATAGAACTACAAATATGTCTCGCACATTGCCCTTTCCGAAAGCTATTATATTCTGTTCTAGACAAACCACCAAATTTTCTTGGAAAATTGTGGCAGACGTTTATATTCGGTTTGATATTCGGTAAGCTCAAAGCTAGATATTATTCCAACACAAAGGTAGTGTCTGTTATTTTATGAGCAATTTTGAACGTATGCACGTAACAATAGATCTAGGGATGTAACTGCAATCACTATAGCTGATATTTCAACAAAACATGTTACGCCGGGTCTTACTATAGCGCGTTATGTAACAAGCATGAGTAATACACATCGTTCCAAGTAGTGGAGCGGCAGTTACATAATTTGTTCTAGTAAAGTACAGATACTCTTTTCTTAGCACGGGGCTAGTAAAGAGAGAAAAATATAACTGAAGATTAGATAATGATGTCATATGAAATTGTTGACCGAAGAAACTACCACCTTCGATCGTCTGAGGATGCCGAGTTACAGTTTTATGTCTGGCCAATAAAGGCTTTGAAAGCACATGCTTTGTATAATTATTTAAAGAATTCCATACTTCTATTTATTTAGTCTTATTTAAAAGAGTCCCCGTTGTCATAAATTTAGTGGCGGAACGAGTGAGCTGACTCGCCCGAAACTGTACCATAGTGTTACATAAAAATGGTGCAAAGCAGAAACAGTGGCATGCCTACCTCTCTCAATCTTTTCGTCCCATATTTAATTCTTTTGGTGATTTTCGTCCCATATTTAATTGTGTAGTATTGCAAGCGAAGATAGACATGGTAAATTATTTGAACCTTCTATTGTTAAAAATAACACCTTCAAATCATCGGACTATTTTAACTAGCCTGTGTTTCTAAATCGCACTAAAACAATAAAATATCGCCTCATATATTTTGACTGTTATAACCTGTAACAGAGTAAAAAAATGTTTACAGCTAATATTAAAGTTGTCACAAAGACGAGTCAGGCGTACAAATTACCTAAATGTGTTGGTTTACAAATGAAACTAACGTTATTTACAAACATTGTCGAAACTCTTTTTTAACAATTCCAAACATCTTAGTGGGAAATTAATGGTTGTTTACATTTTGTTTTCAAATTAAGCAGACTTCTTTTTGCCTCGTAACCAGGTGTTTGACGATAATGGCTTCAAGATTTTTCACCCCGTTGCTACGGATCACTAATTGAATGAAAATATTGTGTTTCTACCTTGAGAATACGGAATTCTTAGCTGGTAATTGGTGGTGTATTTTCCCGTAATGTATAGGGCAAACTATTCTAATTAGTATATTATTACTTTTATTGGCTTTCATGTATAAATATCTATTTGTGTAACATGACTATGCGGCGAAGATAATAATATTACTACTGCGATCCTATCGGCCGTTTTATTAAACAAAATATTTTGATCTATTAATATGCGGCTATAAATAAATATTGCCAAATGAGCAATACTTCTTTAAAAAATCCTTATCCTTAACAGCTTTGGATAGGGAGTGATAGACTGAGAATGGAAAGGTTTTTGTTATGCAATGGGACTTTAAAAAAAAAGCTGCCTGTCTCTAGAGCCCTAACCATCAGCAGTTTGGTCCCTCTACCCCATGTCGGTAGTACATTGCAAACATTTTATATTTAAATAATTGTTTTATTTATATAAAAAAATGTAAAAAAATGGTTAATATTGTTTTGAATAATAACAATAATAATATCAGCTCTGTATTAAACTGTCTCACTGCTGGCCACGAAACTCTTCGCAGAGTGAAAAAGCTTAGACCATAGTCCATTACAAGATAAAACAAAAAGAATACAAATATTTTACTAATTATAATTAATAATTAACAATTAAATGTAATGTATGTAACAGATGGTCAAAATATATCTAACTTGTTTGATTTTATCGCGTTAAGTATATGTATGACATACTCTTAACGATGTCCAGGATGAGAATACACTATCTACTCCTTAGAAAGACTACTGAGTGAATCGCCAATATAACTTTTAGCGTACCTACATACAAACCCATGATCTGTACGACGTACTAGAAGGTTACGTTGGCTATCAGGACCTGCGAAGCAGAGGGTGAGACTTTTGTCATCTAAGAGGCAGATTTTCAGACAGGGTACTGTGTACGGTAGAGTTAATTTGTAAAAAAATATATTACTATATTATATATTACCATACTATACATAACGTATTTATTTTTGTATATTACCATATTTTAACATATTTTTTTACTCTCCAATAATACTGTGCTTGACCTGGTATTCAAATCTAGGAACTCACCACAACAAACTTAAACATAACTTGAACGCATAAGGATGCATTCGTGTACTTCTTAATTTTTTAATTATATGTTTCGTATGGATTTAATGTACATATGTTCGAATTCTTAACGTTATATAACCGAATCCAGCTGCATATAAGGTTTTTACAAAGCGGCGGCCATCTGGCCTCTGCAAGTCAAAGATATTACGGTTTTCACATACTAGACCAGGCTGTGATAGATTTTCAAAGCGTGTATGGCCAACTAGAGTAAATTCATAGATTGCTCGTTATTATTGTTTGTAATTGCAATATATATAGATAAGTCTCTCAAGTTAGTGAACATTCAGAAGCCAGTTATTCAACGGCATGGGTAATTCGCACTGCTTCCGAACTAACGTTTCACAATTGTTATTTGTTATTAATTTCACGAACGATACGCCGGCTTTTAATGTTTTATAAATACGACGCATTGTTCTATAAGCGACACAATACCTCGCGGTGTTCGCGGCTCGGCTCGAATCCGATATGCAACTACATCGGCGTGCGGCGTCTGTCTGACGCATTCTTCCACACACACAAATTATGGAAATATATATGCTTTATGATTATTCCATTTTTCAAATGCATTATAATTATTCATCCTAATCATTCAAGATCCCTACAGACCTACGCTTACACAACGAGTTGACGGTCGATCATCAAGCGTTTACCAAAACATAAGTTGAATATTACCTTCTGTCATGCTACTTCATTTTCGATTATCTAAGTACAAATACGACTTGAAATTAGATCTCAATGTAATACGTACCTATTTTCGTTAAAAATACACGGATAAGTTGTTCAGTTACCATGGCCACTTGTAGTTACGTATAGAAGTATGTATTGTGCATGTTTAGCTACCTACAACGTTAAGCGACGAATTCCGAGAAACCCGTATCGGGAGGCACGTACGCGCAAGATTGGCTAAATCTCAAGTGTTAAATGTTACAACATAATAACAATAATGTATATTGAATGTACTTTAAACAGAACTTTTGTTACACTCTAGTACTCCGCATTTGTAAATACCAATTAACATTTGTATATAATGGACGGGAATGCTGTAAATATTCATTTAAAACATTACCTTCGTACGTACATATTAGGATTTTATCTAAATGAAGATGATACTTCTACAGACTTTGTACCATCTTACTCAGTGTTTTGTCTGTGTTGAAATCCGATTCGTTATAATTATCGATTGAAAAGTAGTCACAGTAATCGATTCCTCATCATTATTAGTGAGGTAAATATATATTTCTCTGCGACGCGACGATACATCTGTGACAGATATAAGTCTAGTTCGTTTCCAAGAATGATGTCGCATAGCGAATAGGTGTCTATCGCGAATAACGTCATGCTTTAATAGTTATTATAAGTACACATTTCTAGATTACACTTCTAGTATTGAGGTTTTGAAGTCAATAGTTATAGGTTCATTGTCATTTATTGATATAATGTTTAAACTACGATCGACTCGATACCTATTATAGTAATGAATTTGGTGTCATAATATATCGAAACGATTTCATTCTAGCACTTTCAATTCTTCATCCCCGGAGGGGTAGGTAAGGTGCAGAACCAGATTCCGTGCTGCTTCTTTTTTGAAGGGAGAACCCACAATTATATTTAACAGGGGAATTGAAATCGAGTCCTCATGTACAGCAGTTGCATTCACTATTCCTTATTAGGTATCGCGATACTCAAACTAGAAACTTAAGAGCTGTTCTGGTTTTGAAACACATAGATCGTTGTGATTATAATTGGAAATCATTGCCGAAAAATAAATTATCTAACTCACCGGATGGAGCGTATAAAATAAATCTATCGCCTTTTACAGAAAGGAACATAAAATATATTAAGAATGTTTTTGTTTTAGGAGCTTCCCAGTACGATAGTAGAATATGTCTCCAAGAGAGCAACGCAGAAACACAAAATTCTCAAAACGTCAAGGGAGAGGAAGAATTCTCCCGAGTGTATCAGACTCTGTCGCTACCGTCGCTTTCAAGAGAAGATAATAACTCAAACAACAGGTGGGTTCGTAATCTACTAAACTATACAGTATATGTATATACATATATTACATATAGGTATGTATATCTAACTATAGAGTTTAGGTACTCCTAAACTCTAATTAAATCGAGTTTAATCGCATTTTATTTACAGTCGCTATCACATTACATATCTACTTTCTTCTACGATAGTTCTAGAGGCGTTTAGGGACACTGTGTTAAAACCTCTGTTTAAAAGATTGTATTTAAAAATTATTTCGGTTTATTGCGCATTTAATTTAGAAGTCAACATTATTTACATTGTAGAGATAACTTTGTTACAATGGTAGAATTAATTCCAGGTCCTTTATGTAACGATATCATAAATATTTTATTCTATGATTCAATATTCGTCACGGCCAATCAAACTTTAAATTTGGAATAATAAAACTTAATTCATTTTTTATTTTTGTTATGCAGCAATATTGAAACTAAGAGTAAATCTAAGTCAACAACGCCTACTAGCCCTGGAAACTCGGAAATGAAGCCTCAATCTACTACACCAACATCGCAGGCACTTACCAAGCCTCCTTATTCGTACGTGGCACTCATCACGATGGCTATACAAAACAGCCAGACAAAACGTGCGACGCTAAGTGAAATTTATGCTTACATCACTAAGGAATTTCCTTTCTTCGAGAAGAATAAAAAGGGATGGCAGAACTCTATTCGGCATAATTTAAGTCTAAATGAATGTTTTATTAAAGTGCCTAGAGAAGGAGGTGGCGAGCGAAAAGGAAACTACTGGACTCTTGGTAAGTTACTAATTAGTCAGATTCGGTTAAGAGACAAACGTTATGAAACTTCCTATAAAATATTAGCTTCAACCATGACTGTGTAGAGCCATGGTTATTCTTGAAGTTAATGTCTTAAATGAAATCCTACATAATTATGTTTCCTGTATGCATCGATGCAATGCGAATGCCACTTCTTATTGCTAAGCGATCATTTACCATCAGCTCATATTTCAAACTTCGAAAGCGAATTGCTGGCGGCAAATATCTGCTCTCATGTTTATAGACTCCTGGGTGGTGAGTGTAGTATTGTTGTAGATCCGCAATGTGGAGAAATGTTCGAGAATGGGAACTTCAGACGTCGGCGGAGGATGAAGAGGCCTTTCCGAGCTACACCCTACTCTAAGACACTGTTCGGTGACGGCTACCACGTGGCTCATGTTGGACAACATGTGCCACCTCACATGCAGCCACTGCCACTGGCTGCCAGAAACTACTTCGGGTCGGGATCACCGTATCACCCACCTTCGTACCCCAGATATGACACGTAAGTTACCCAGATTGCTACTACGTCTAAAACGCCTAATGTTTAAAATTCTGACTTGTTTACTATGATTATACAATAATTCCTAGCGTTTACGTTAGTTGAACTACGAAATTTTGGAGTTCGATTCACTAAAGCGATTCACTAAATATAAAAGTAGGTTGATTATTTATAAATCGGTATTAAGAAAATGTGTCTAAAATGCAATTAATGTCGAAATTGAACATGTTTATGAAGGGATGCCGAAATTATCAAAACAAATTACTATTGGCGTCAAAGCGGTGTTTATAATATTTTTAATTAAATACTTAGTATCAGATTGACATCGCATAATATAATTCAAACGGACACATTAACACTATGACATATATTAATTATAATAAATATTTACGTTTCTCATACTCATGTTTACAAAACAACGCATGTTGCTGATACGTTGTTAAAGAGTTTTTATTTCCGATTACCTAGAATCGTGTATATTAGATAATATCATGAATGAATTCCCAAATAAAAACGTGTTAGCTGTTCAGGTGAATCTAAGACATTAGTAACAAGAATAATAAAGACAGACAGTAGGTACTTATACCTTAATGTAACAAACAATTGCGAACTTTTATTATTCGATAAGAAATTTAATTGGTTTGAAATTCGAACTTTTCAAAGTTTATCGTGTAATGGTCATTCTTTTGATAAATGGTGTATCTTATATAACATGTCAGATATTACGTAGCTGGATTTCATACCGTTCACTGTATCTATATTAAACTCCAATGTACGCTAGATAACTTAAAAATAATTGTATGATATATGAGTACTAAGTATAAGCAGTGTTTAAATTTAAACCTATATGTTTGACGTAAGCGTTAAATGACCATATAACATCGATTTATAATTAGGCAATGTTACTGTACTGTAATTTTCCGAAACTCGAATAATTCCTAATATTTTTTTATCTCACAATATTGCTAAAATAATGGCAATATAGTATTTACTACGATCGAAATAACTCAACGTTAAAAATTACCTACAACTCGCTGTGGCCGGCCGACAATTGTCTAAACACTGAATTAAATGATAAATCGGTCCGCGGCTGATTTTGATTGGCAACTAGGCGATGAGGGAAAATATAGTATCTACGCTTAAAGTGTACTTATAGTAAAGAATATTATTGCTTACGATAGATTAACCAACATTTATTGTTTATTATTAGATTTATCTGATGATTATAGAAAAAGCCAAACATATGTTTTACATGTTTTACATTAATCTACAATACCGTAGTATGCAAATTTTCACCTAAGTGGTTCAAAAATACCATACATCATTAAGAACCTAGACCTTACGAAATCTTATTTTCGTACGCTGAGATGATGTAAGACCTGAATAAATGGATTTTAAAATAGTGTCCTTATAACTGCATCTTATATGTTACAATTATCCGAAATTATAGTTATGTAACAAAATTATACGTAAAAATATTTACGTCCAAATAATTTCGATCGATGACATCGATAGTCTAAATCAAAAGGTATTGTTATAGTACCGATTGCACGAATGGCGCTGTGGCTTAAGTGATCGCCTCGCCAATGCTGCCGCGCCGAGCGTTGTGGGTTCGATCCCCACACGGGACAAAAAATTGTGTAATCTACAAATAGTTGTTCCGAGTCTGGGTGTTCTTTGTGTCTATTGTTTTAATGTCAGTAAAGTCCCTCGCGATACAGAAAATACTCTTAAGGAGGGAGATGTCTGTTAAAAAAATGAGTGAGCATAATTTTTTATGGAGTTAGAAACACATTCTATTTTCAACGCTTATTTTAGTTTTTTTATGTTTGTTCACCGATATGTTTATTTATTAAAGTAGTACAAAATAATTTAATGAATAAATATATCAGATTTATAAAAATAATTACTTACTTGATTTACACCTGATGTGCAATTTGGTGTAAATGAAGTAGAGCGTAAAACTTAGCTGATATTTTATGTCATATTAATTAATTAATAAATAAATAATTATGGCTACACAATAACCTAAAGATTTTACATGACATACTGTTTATTTTATGATCATGTGTACTATTTCGGTTTTAAGTTTTTATATTTGGATAATAATTTATAGAGCTCGATGAAGTTATTTTTGACGTGAAATGTAATATTTTGATAATATTCTCGAGAATTGAGATATAGATTAAAGATGTAACAATTTTTAGGAGCGTTTTGTCATTAGTCAGTATAATATAATTTATCGCTATATTTTATATGAATTCAATAATGTCTTTGTTAAATAAATATTAAAGTCAGCTCTTAGATAGTGCATAATAATAAATTTAATCTAATTTATCCTTAAACCTTATTGCTAAGAGGACCCTCTTGTAATTTGTCACGTCATCATATTGACTTCAGTGCATATCTCATTATTAGTATTAGTGAAACAAACTGCGGTCAGACGACAAAACAAAATCAAAATTTAAGGTTAGGTACTCGTTGACAAAAGACGACGAATAAATATCTGATCCGCAATCACCACTTAAAAGAAGTTATCGTCTTAAAACCGACGTACATTCCGAGTTGCCTAGATGTGCTTTTACTTTTTTTATCGCATGCGTGGTTACGTAGTCTATAAAGATGCGTGCGATGCCGCTCGCGTGTAAACGGTTCCTCTTAAAAAGATTCACTATTCTTCCAGCGCAATTATCTAATTATACTTCTGCTACTAGCATACCGTCTGCCACGTCCACCGCAGAAACTCTACCCAAACTACTCCTACTTCATATAAATCTTAGGATTCATCAAGGATTCCGATACTACCTTTCAGATGTCGGAAATCTAAGCCTTTTTTCTGTTGTTTATTATTATAGTATATAACAATATACAATAGATAAAGATAATGATAAGCAGACAGTATTGCTTTTGCTGAACACACAATACGATAATATCCGATCAAGTCAGTTGATTTGAACATCTTCAGTTGACGATGATACCGTCATGGCGATGCGAACAATGATTGTCTCCGTTCGGTCGTCGCCGCCACTGATCGGATAACGTCGGATATATAAGTATGTTGACGTGAGCGTTTAGCTAATTGGAAAATCACCGTTTTGCCGTCGGCCGCCGTCGCGACGCATCGTCCGGCCCGAGGCGAGAAACATCGTCCATACCCTTGTTCTTGTTGACCGACTTAGGACGATTGCGTATCCAATCCATATTATGCAATAATGTGTTACGTTACTCTTAGAATCCTGTTGATCGGCGGCAATATATACAGTATACCCCATTTTTCTTACCTGTCCTACGAGTAAACAAAAACATATTAGAACCAATAGCACGATGTTTGTAAACTTAACTTGTAAGAAACAAGTTAGAACAAATAGACTTCAGTGCAAACTCATGTCACGGGACCTAATCCAGTACTTTTAAACAACTTACAATTTATATAATTTTGTACATTACTAAGGCAATGTTGTGGATTAAAAAGGTAATATACAATAAATAATATTACCTGTATCAACACAGTTCACAGATAGAGTAATCTACTATATTACTATCAGCCCTATTTATGAACTATCAGGATCTTAGGATTAGAAGAGTTAGCCTGTACTTCACTAGGCTGGCACAGCGCTGGCTGGCAGACTTCATATAATTTTGCGTACATTATAGAATAAACTTGAACTTTATATGGAGAACTCTTAAACATATCTATTGGTTTCGTCATCATGTTTTAGTTCAGCCAAGAGTGGTAGTCCAATGCCCAAATCACACAGCATATTACTATAAATATATGTATTTTAGTTCTATATTAATATGTTGTGTAGAAATTGTAGGCGTATTTGTCCTCTTGCCATTCTAGAAATAGCTGTGTAATTCAGTTAAATCTCACACTCTCTTTCAAGTCGGCTCTTGAATTTTTTTTATACATTATCAATAAAATTCTGTTACTGTTGTTACTTGCCAGGTAACAATCGAGTTCGAGGTGAGTTTTAGCAGAATAACACGGCAGTTTCAATAAAATATAATGTTATTTTATACTCATTCTTAAACTAAAACTTACATAACTTAATATATCGATAAAGAAAACTAAATATTTGTAGTAACATGTAAAGCAATAATGCATTATTAATGTGAATCCATTATGTAAATGGTTTAGACAAGAATATGTTTTATTAATGAAAAACAATTGTTAAGTGTTACTCAAGTGCTATTGGTCGAAGGCAGGTGAGATGGGCGGGGTTTGCTCGCTTTATCTCTGCCTATACCACGGCGACTTAAGAAACTTGTCAAGGCTCTTCAGTAAAACGACATAGTCGTAGGTTTAAGTAAAGGAATGCAAACAAGGACGTGTCTTTAGTAAAGTGGAAATTCTATTTACGGCATGTCTAAAAACTTCGTGTGGACGTATTAGGCGACAGCGAGAGAGTTCTCTATTTTAATTCGATTTCTTAGCTATTTAAACAAAATGGCGGTGAATACGCCTTCCATTTTTTCTTGAGGTTTAATGAAAGCATGACGGCTTTAAATATAAATAACAACAAGTAACTAATGTTATTAAGAAAATGAGTTTTGTTTTTGTTTCCTTATGTAGCGTTTTGATTAAAATTATCGGCATACCTAATTATATTATTAGATAATGCATAGAGATTATAACATTGAAATACAATCATAGGTTCAAAAAGTAAACCTGCAAGTCTTGCATAAAAATATTTTGACTCATATTTAAGTTTTAGGATAACATTATTGTAAATCATTTAGCTCAGTTGAATAGACTAGCATGTCTTCTAAAAGAACGCAGCTCAGAAAACTATATGATAATAATAATATCAGCCATGTACATATATAAACATATGTGAGAAGGGTTAGGCCATAGTCCACCGCGCTGATATCCAGTGCAGGTTGGCAGACTTCATATCTTCGAGAACATTATGAAGCAATCTCAGACATGCAGGTTTACCTACTGACGATATTTTTCTTCACCATTTAAAGCAAATCATCAAATATTCTATTCTAGCTGACAAGACTTGATTTTTTCTATCTACTCACCAAAACAAAAATGTACATATGCCAACCGATTCTGAAGACATACATACTCGAAAGTAAATTAACAGGTCAACGCAAAAAAGAAAATATGCAGGAAATAGTCCCCTCTACGCTTAAGTAAGTCTGCGGTACATGTGTAAAGTGGCATTAAAACGTTTCCAGTACATGGTTAACTCAGTCGTCGGGCGGGCTGGGATACGCCGGCGCGTGCGGAAGTATGGGCCGCAGTCCACCCGGGTGTTCGCCACACAGCGCGTTGCCACACCAGTCGTCCCCAGTCGCCGTCAATCCGTTTGGCACACACCAGATACAAGGACAGGTATAGTATTAACAGCTTTTATTTCCTTATACTAATTTTTGCCCAGAGAACTGTACTTTTTCTGGTTGAAAGGTACGTGTCCTTCTTTGTACTCCTGATAATATATATGAAAAATTTCATGATCATCGGTCGAGTAGTTAAGGCGTGGAAGCGTAACAATCAAAATCACATTTGCATTTATAATATTAGTTAGGATTAAAATTTGAAGAACTTTTTAAGCACATTGCGCATGGAGGAGAGTGTGGTTTAGTATAGACAAAGTTTCTGAGAAATAGCGTGAAAACTATATTATTATAAAGATGAGTTGTGATTAAATTTGAACACTGGACATTTGTAAAATAACTCCTCGAATCTGATGACGATGCGCGAATGGCATAGTGATTAAGTGGTCATCTAGCCACTACTATTGCGCCGAGTCTTGGGTTCAATTCTCAGACGGGACAATAAATTGTGTTATCCATAAATAGTTTTACTAAGTCTGGGTATCCGTTCTTTAAACATTTGTATTATTGTTTGTTTACTGGAATCACAACTAGTGCCAGGGTAGACAGTAGGTGTTTGAATGCAATAAAGAATTGATGTACATTATGCTGTCATACTTGCGCTTGTAAGACCACTATATTACTGGCTGAACGAGCTCAAAGGGCAGTTCTAAAAGTGATGCACTTCAAACGTAGGGATTATCCCACCGATCTGCTTTACTCAGAGTGCAATGTTCTTACCGTACGTCAACTATACATCTTACGTGCTGTCTTACGCCTGCATTCCTCTCTTCCTCTTGACGACAGGGTTCTTGTTAGACGTAAAAACTCAGCTGTTTGTGCCCCCGTCCCATGTCGCACCACATTTGCAAGACGAAATTTTAATGTCCAAAGTGCACGTCTTTATAATAAAATAAATCGCATCCTAAGCATTTACCCAATGATGCGATACAATCTAAAATATACACTTACAAACTATTTGCAGAAGTTGTCATACGATAACACAGAAAATCTCATTGTAGTTTTTGTATAAAGCTGTTCACTTACTTAATACATTGTATTTCTAAATATTTCCCGTAACTGTGCATAACCCATTGAGTAATACATGGAGTCTATGACGCTGTACTAACTTGATATCCAAAAGTTGCATGGCTCCTAAGATACAGGTTATTCACCTAGTTTAGGAGTCCGATGTGACTGACCGGTATTTGCGACCATATTAAAACTTAGACTCTTAATATTGTATGTATAATATATTCTATGCCTAAGTTTAAGTGTTAATTGTCAGTTTTGGAAATAAAATAAAATAAAAATAAAAAATAAAAATACTATGAACATTCTTTGTTGAATAAATGAGAAAAAGCTTTGATCTTCTCGGTGGAGTATTTTCCATGTTTTCCTATACTCTGCCATTACTTTGACCTACGACATGACATTTGAATTGATTTTAATTTTTCCTTTACCTGATCTATGTTACTTCTCCTTGGTCTACCCTTCCTCTTCCTCCTTCTTCCATCCACCATCTTGATCTATGACGGTATACATAAAGTTAATTTTTAACAATTATGAAAGACTACCATTAAAAACAGAAAAAACACAAAAATTATGACACGGACATAAAAAACGATCATGCAAGTTTTACTGGTGTCATACAGAAAAATAATCATATTACCGTCTAATATGATTATTTTTCTGTATAACATGTAAAAACTATACCAAATATTATATCAAACACAAGCACTATTCCTTCGGTCGAATTCTTTTTCACAAGGTCTAATCCTTTTGTTAAAATCTAGTGAATATTTGTTTTGGAACACAAGGAATAAGACGACGACGCCAACACGCTTTAATTTTATTGATAGAAGTGTATTATCATACTTAAGTACCTTTACGCATTTACATATACACGAAAATGACAAGTAGGGGTACATCTTCAAATAGAACAAAGCAAAAATCTAAAACATATATCTTTTTGAAGTGTATTAATAAACATCATATAAAAATAAACTAATACCTTACACTAAACCTTGAGACCTTGCATTATATCTCCCAGACAAGTATGACCCGAGGGCTCATGTCCAGGCAAAAGTGCATCACACCCACACATTCTCTCTAACTCTATTTCAGTCACGTTTATTCTCATACTATATTTTAGGTATGTTTATTATCCTTTCTTACTGCTTCGAAGGCGCAATAGCATTGTATGCGACTGCTGTGCAAAGGTCTTGAGTTTGATCGCTAGCAAAGTAATTTTCTATCAAGAAATTCTTAGCTTCATTGATTCTGCTATTGAGCCCGGGCAACGGTGAATGCACGGATGGCGTAATGTTATAAGTAGTTGCTTCGCCATTGCTACCGCGCCAAGTGTTGTGGGTTTGAATCCCACACGGGACAAAACTATGTGTGATCCATAAATGGTTGTGCCGAGTATGGGTGATCTTTGTATCCGTTGTTTGAATGTTTGTAAAGACCTCCACGACACAGGATTTAATGTCTGGAGAAGTCTGTTTTAAAAAAAACTTTGACTCGGTTTTTTAAACTGCCTATGCCTTCAAGGATATAGGTGTAAGACTGTGTATGTATTCTCATTGTTGTTGATTTACATACATAAGGCATACTAAGCTATTACTATCATGTTCGTATTAGTAATATGAAATTTGAGACTGCTTATTTTTTTATATCGTTTTTGTGAATGTAGGTTATTATATCATCACCTATCTCATAATATAAGAAACAACATAATAATAATGTACTTCAACATCAGTCGCCCTACATTTTATGACGTTGCAGTGTTTGTAGGCAGTCGGCGTTTTCTTGCTTTTCATTCACAGCGCACGTTTTCTTAGCGAATATCGGTAATTTTGATCTTAGCATTGCTATCAGTAGCGGTATTTAGTATAAGGGTCAATAGACCTCTCTTTCCTTTACCACACATTAGAAAACCAAATGTTTTATTTAGTATCGGGAAAACAAGATCTCTGTCGCTCTCTTTCTTCAAAGAAACTGTTAATATTGTATTTAGCAATTTAACATCAGGGATAGCAAATCTCTCGTGGTACAATATATATATATATATATGTATACATATACATAGAGGAGACAGATTTAGTGTCCATGATACTAAAGGGGTCTTTACAAGCTTTTATTTTTCAACAATATACACCCAGACTCGGAACAACCATTTGTTGATCACACATATTTTTGTGCCGTGTCAAACCCACAACACTCGGCGCGGCGCCACTGCTGCTATGCTTACTGTGCAGTTAATCTCTCTCTTTGTCATCTCTATGTCTTATGGAATCTATCTGTAGTCATTACCCAAACATATAGGTATGAACCTGGTTATCAATTAATCTACCTTACAAGAAACCATTCATTCATTAGTTCAGTAATTTCACCTTAACAAAAGAATGTTGCAGGTCATTGCCGTTTATATTCTTAGAAATCTATTGAATCTTGCTTTCTTATTAAAATGTATGTTAAGTAATGTATACTGTAACAAATAACTACAGTAAACAAGTATTGTTATGGTCCTATGAACTCCGATGGCGTGTTAAGAGGCTAATTTCATTTCAGTAATTAAATCGAGATTAAAATTTGAGTAGCGTATCAAAAAGCAGTAAAACTGTATGTTCACAAATTGGCGCTATGACTGCTCAATAAACGACTCGATGAAATAACTATGAACACGAATGCGATGTGAATGGGAGTAAAATATTTCTCTCAACAATTTAATCATATAATATATATAATTAAATTGTTGAGGGAAATATCTATCAGAATCTCGCACGGATAATGTAGTGTTTTAAGTGGTTGCCATTGACATTGCGCTGAATGTTGTGGATTCGATCCCATACGGAACAAAAAATTGTGTAATTTGTTGTTTTTGTGCTAGTCCGAGTCTGGGTCTTCTTTCCGCCCGTTGTTTGAATGTTCGTAATGATCTAGTGTGGCAGTTTTATTTATGTATATAAACTATCCCACTGTTGGGCACGGGCGTGTTCTCAGCGTGAGAAGGATTAGGCCATAGTCCACCACGCTCTCCCAGTGCAGGTTGATAGGCTTCACATATCGTCAGGAAGATTATGGAGTACTCTTAGGCATGCAGATTTCTGCACTATTTTTCCTTCGCCGTTAAAGCAAGCGATAATTAACTAATGAACGTGCACATAACTTCGATTAAGTCTTGAGACCGAACTCTGAATGTCAGTGCAATAGTTTTCCACTAGGTAATATTTATGAATGTTACAAGATTTTAAATGCTGTGAATAGTAGTCATTGGAGTGCAGATTTAGAAATGTTTTCATGTAAAATTAATCCTAATCACTACTTGGTCTGTATTCTGTAACTGTACCTTCTATAAATAAATAAATAAAGAATAAACCTATTGGTAAATTAATTGTAAGCTTTTGACCTATTTATGATTAATTAACGTTTTCTTTCGATAAACCTCCACAATTTATACAATATGTGGGGTAGATAAGGAAGAGTTTATTTCTTGGCCAAAATTATATTAATTTACATTTTTTATTAGCAGAAATTAGCAAAGAATACGTTTATATGACGTGTAATTTATATGCCGTAGTAACGTCCATATTGTAATAGTATAACGTATGCAATGTTATAAATTATTAATATATATATAATTAATTCTATCAGGGTTCTACCTGTAGCTGACACAATATTAGTGCACGTGCGAGCACAAGACAGCAAGTACGGATTGTACTTATAGACCAGCTGTTCTTAACCGTTGGTTCTTGGACCACTCCAGCCATCATACAATTTTTATATTTATAATTTGCAAATAATACAATATTCTTGCTTTCGAATCTTTATAATGATTTATTTTTTGAGAAAATCTTAATAATAACTTAGGTATATTAAACAAATAGTAGTCCTTGAAATAAAAACAATTTAGTCAAATGATCTTTCTTTCTTATCTGTCTTTCTGTTAAATAGTTGTATTATATAAAACTCATTGTTTTACTTAGTGAATTTTCGCCTTGGAAATCACAATTTTCTCCCTCATATACCATTGTCGTGGAACTCTGTAATTGGCTTAGAGTTAGTCTAAAGGTAATTTGTAATCTATCTTTATAAAAAGCTGTAGAGTTTCCCTTAAATAAATATATAAATCACTAAAAGGATAAGGACTACAGCTGCTATATACGTTTATCTCGTTCTCGCGCTGGCAATACAGACGCTATTCCCTTGAAGGATAACATCATATTATGTCATATGTTCTTATTTTCTATATTGTACTTATATTGTATTTTTCTGTTTCAGCTCCAAAGCCCTTTGCAGCCCATGCAGTCTATGTCCATGAATACTTACAACGCCATAGGAGTCAGTGCTATTGGTAAGTCCACTTATTTAGTGAACCAGTGTTACATAATTAATTTAATAAAAAAAAAGATACGATAAAATTAGTTTTAACATATTGAGAGATGGCGAAATATTCATGATGACCAATAGAAGCGCGGTTTTATACGTAGTGTGATCGGATGACAACAAGTCAAGCCAAATGTCGAGAAATAAATTTTAGACCATTTTGTTAACTTTAGTAGTAGTAAGTACTTACTTGTTCCTAAGTAGTTATAAAAACAATGTAATAAAAAGATTTCTAACAATTTATCTGAAAATCGTGGGAGAAACAAGAGAAAAAGAAAGGTTTTTTAAATGTAAAAATACTTAATGATGATTTTAAATCACCGGAGAGTATATCTGAGTAATATCAGTTAAGCACTAAATTTAATCCTTAGTAAGGTATATTTAGTGATTGAATAGTCTCATTTATATAATGGCTGGTTTTTAAACCGTCTTACTTAAGGACTAAAAAATTTCGTAATTTTGCAACAACTTTTCAACTACAAGCTAAAATATGATGCAGAATTTCTATAATATAATAATATATTCTACCCCATACACACAACACCATCTAGCCCAAACTAAGCAGAGCTTGTACTATGGGTACTAGACAATGGATAAACATACATATATACTATTTTTTTTGTAAATACATACATATTATACATAGAAACACCCAGACCAAGACAAACATCCATGTTCACGCACACAAATGTTTGACTTGTGCGGGAATCGAACCCGAAAATTTCTATAGAAAACGAAATTTCTATAGAAGATATACGTTGAAAATAGTTAGTAAATTAATTTATCAGTTATGGTCTATCTGGTAATTAAAAAAACGACTTCACGTTATTTGTATTAAATAGTAAGCGAAGAAAAATCCAGCTATTCATTCTTGAGATAATCAGGTGGCTTCATTTTTTTTACGATCAATGCCTTGTTATTTAGTGTGCTCCTTAAAAATGATGTCTGTTTATTTAACAACATTTCATCACGCAATCTGGAATCATCATGTTAGCTTTGTATACTAGATAGATTTATAGACATGCTATAATGATAGCATAGACAATGGTCTTCAATATATATAGCTTATTTGCTTTAGGCGCGTGGTAGGCACCTACATTAATAAAAAGAGCCTATGTCCTTCCCCAGGTTTTAAACTATCAGAGTTGCTTTCGAATTTATAATATTTTAGATAGAATTTATTTTTGTTTTTGATCAGAACTGATAAAATCGCACGAACGGTAGGTACACCTTATAAAAATGATCCGTGAATTTGATTGGCATTTTTTATTGTTAAAGATAAAAAAATTAAGTATATCATAAGAGAGAAAACCTTTGTCAGTATCTTCTTCAATTGTAATTGATACATAATCAAGTAGCACATTACTATAATAATTAGTTATATTAAAATACTTTTCTCTCTTTCTAGTCTAGTCGGATTTAGCTGAGTATCAATATTGCTAATGAAAACGATCAGCTATCTGATTTTCGCTATCCAAAGGGGAAAAGATATTCTAAATGTAGACCGTTATTTGTACGCCCAAAGTACACAGATACTTATGAATTCACGGTAATATTCATGGATTATTATTGTCATAAATAATGTTAATGAGTTACACAGTCTCTCAAACCTTTACTTGCAAAATCTATACATTGATACGTAAAAAGGAAACTTTGTATATGTATTTAAGTGATTTGCGCGCATGATGTGTAAGTGTGACTTTTATATAAAGTTTATATATATATATATATATATATATATATATATATATATATATATATATATATATATATATATATATATAAGGAGTGTAGATACTTATGTAAAATTGCATAAATAATAATCAAAAATCTACCGAACTGGTATATGAATTAAGTGAGTTCGGTGAAAGAATTATTCATAAATCAGGTTTTAATGAGATGGAATAGAGGATGAAAGTGCCGGGAATGCCGCGATTGTGGCGGTAAGTCCCGTGTTTGAGGAGTGGCTGGAGAGGCGGCATGGCGCCCTCACCTTACGGCTGACACAGGTAAATTGGCCACGGTAGTTTTGGCCTCCTGTGTCGTATAGGCCGGCAAGAGACGCCCGGTTGTCAGCACTTGGCGGATTCCCCCGCCTAGACATTGCAGCGCTGTGAGTTGATCGCGGCAGTCGGATTGGTTGCCCTGTCGCTCCCGACCGTAGTTTAGTGTATGGTCCGGAGTGAGAGGTCGTGGAACGCCGTTGCCTCCTTCTGTGAGGAAGACATTTCCATCTTTTTTAAAATTTCATTAAATATGCCCTTGCTATCCGTTGTTTTAATATAATTTACTGTTAAATTATTTTAAAAGATCGGTTTTATTTGCCAAACTTCGCAATTCACATTGCACACACTGATTGTTCTGGTGTCAGCTAACGAAAACATGGACAATACGAAATATTTATTGTTCAAAGAAAGGTTACAGTTATGTCAATTTGAGGACCTAGTGTAGGGCACTAGTATTCCCTGTGTCGTGAGATCTAGTGTCTTACAGTCCGCGACATAACAACAATAAATACAAATAAAATAACACAATACTTACCTAGAACTGAATATTAGAAAAATATTATAAAATATATAACATAAAAATATATACATGCTGGTACAAAAATATTTAGTGACTTACCAAACGAAAAAAGGATTGATAAAGTATGCCTCTGTTTAAAACAAAACTAAAGACATTTATAAGTGAAAACGTTTGCAAATAAATACATTAGTAGGGTACATAGTTCTTCAAAAATATTATTTATATCACATTTTCCGATGTTTTTTGTAACCTTCTTGTAGGCCTTTTTCAATAACCTAAATGCAATTTATGCATACTAAATCAGATTGCAGTACTTCTACTACACTTGTAAATTTTCAATATTAACTGAAATATTTATAAATTTGGAATTATTCATGTTGAGACTAATGCCACCACCATTTTGAGAATGACTTTAGCTTGGAACATAATAACACCATATTGCAGAGAATGATCGAAAAGGTTTTAATTTGGTTATTTTTCAATAAACATTTGCTTAATCAGTTGATTATCGTTTATTTGTCAAATGTTAGCACAAATGCAAAATATTATATTTGTCAAATGTTAGCACCACTCCAGAAACTTTCTGCACCAATGGCCGTCGGTTCTGCGCCCTGCCCACTGCCACTTCAGCTTGGCTATTCAAAGAGCTATATTGGTAACTTTAGTTTTCCTGCGGATTTCCTTATTTCTGACTCGATCCCACAGGGAAATCCCGGCCGTAGCTCTCTCCATCGCTCCTCTCCATCTCCATCAATCTAAGTGACTTTGAACCTTCTGATAAGGCCCACAGTGAGTGAGATGACCATTTCTCTAATTCGTAAGTCATCACTGGCAACACATACTGGTCAAAGACTTTGGTCTTGAGACACTGCGGTATATTGGACGAGAAGATATGTCGTAGCTGCCCAGCCGAGTTTGATTCGACGAAATAATATAAATAATAATAAATATATTGTAAACAAATGTTGAGTCAAAAGCTGTAATCGGAATAGGAGTATAATGTCTTATGGCGATCTTTTTTAAACTTTTAATTAATTATTAATAAAGTAAACTGTTAAATTTGTTTTTGATTAATAAATTTCTCTAAACCGAAGGTCAAAATTATCTGAACACCAGCTTGCCATAAATTTTCAAACATTTTATCCAAAAATGTTCTTAATATGAATCAATGTTTATCTCAGCTTTTTTATGCTGTTTGTTATACAACATTTTTATAAATACAATTTTCGCTTTACACGCAAAGTCAATCAAATATAACTTATTTGTGTTAGTAGCAAAATGTTACTATCTATAGTTACTATCTGAATAGATATAATATACTAATCATAAATTTACATTTTTATGATAAACATTTCACTTTTCTTATCCTGTTACACCTGAATTAAAATCTGTCTATCACAATAATCAAATTCTTAATAGCATACTTCAATAATTATGTTTATTTATGAAGAAATTTAATATTTATTCAAAAGAAATACTTTCAAACTACCGATTTTAACTAATTAGAAGAACCAAACACATTAAACGTTAACATAGTGTTTGCACCAAATAGTCCAACTAAATGTTAAAATATTAAAAACCATGTGAAAGATCGTTTTTAAAGAAATGTATTTTTGTCTCGTCGTCTTATAATATTGAACAAGACAAATTACACCTATTTATACTTACTTCAGGATTGACGAATGAAAGCTATTCTATAAGTAATATTTATTTTAATGTTGCATTGATAAATTGTGTTAATATGATGTAATTGTAAGAATGCAGATATAAAAATGTATAAGTAGTACTTCGATGCGAACTAATAGCATGTCTAGCTTAGATAAAGATGTCGGAAGTCCTATCATATAGAATAATTACTTATAGGTTACAGTTTAGCTTGTAGAATCACAATAACATGCAAAGAAGAAGCGAACAAGAAATAAATTTATTTATTTACCTTCTTATAAGTATAACGTATACTGCCTCAGTGGTACAGCGGTAATCATGCGATTTTTGTGCGTGAGGTCTTTGGTTCGAATCCCGGGTTTGGCCAACAAAAAGTTATTGGGATTTTCTGATAAGAAACCTCAATAGCAACCCGGAGTTAGAAAGTTGGTGGTGTTAGATATCCCCGTGCCTTGGAAAACACGTAAAGCGCTTGCGCCTGATCATTATCCAGTATCCAGTCGTGTCGGATTGCCGTTCCATCGGATCATGAGAATTAGGGAACAGAGAGTGCACTTGTGTTTGCGTACACACATGTGCGAATGTAATATCGCCTGCGCACTTGTAATATCTCCTGCGCAGATAGCCAGTCTGAGCTTGACTGAAGCTGACCCTGAGTTAAGATTAGCCGCCGTGACCGAAATTCGGTCTGGAGGACATTATTATTATTATTAGCATTAAGATATTATATAATCATTATCATTATTTAATCACTTTTAAATACAATATTATTTGTCATTAAAATTGTCAGCTAGATATAACCATTCGCAATGTCATCTAATGCTGTTTCTAGATTTATAGGCGGACCTGCATGAATATGGTTTTTTTATTATAGTCATGATATACTGTTGGTGTTGACTGTCCATATAACTGTCACAACAATCTCAGCTCATCTTTTTACCATGCCAAGAACGCGTTACTTCAAACCGTTTTATAAATTTTCTGCATCTCAGCATGGCATTACGTCAGAAACGGCAAAAAGTACGACAAAAACCATACTATAAGTTAGTATAGTAATAATATAATTAGGTATATCTAAAGCAACTACCACTTTAGTTTTCAAATAGAATATGGAGGAAACTGTAGCATATATATTTGCAGATGGATCTCCAAGCCCAGGTCCCGGTTATGCGCCATCAACCGGCGGTTTTTCACCAAACAGACATCACGATATCGTCACATCATCAGATGCGGCCGTCACACGGTTTCCTTTCTGGCCTGAAGGTAAAATATCACATTATGTGTTTTGGCCAAGTATTACGAGGCAAACCACGGCACGGGGCTCTCCTTGAACACTAAAGCACTGTTTTTCTACTTGTTAATATATAATGTCACATTTTGCATTGATATATGAGAGCACTACTAATTACACCATTATTGTATGTTTTCGAAATAAATTAATCCTTATTTGTCATTTTCACTTGCCTTGCTGTTGTAAAATAAATAAATAATGAAACAAATAACTCAATACGTGTATATTTTTCATAATAATGTTTGCTATCGCTGCCTCCTTTACTCTTACTCATACCGTTACACCTGGATTGTAACTTTAAATTCAATAACATTTCTAAACTCATTTCAACTGATGTGATTGGATGTTGCTAATTAAGTTAGCCAATCCCAGCAGTTGACATTCATTTGATCATCAGCAATGTTTTTGGATTTAGGATTTACAGAAATTACGGGTTAAAATAATTTAAAAGCGAGTGTAGTGTCTTACTGATTTTTATCCGCGGTTTCGCCTCGATTGTTTTAAGTAATTTGTCCCATCAACACCGTGCATTTGTTTGGAATAAGAAGCAGTATACGTCGCTTATATAAAGACGCTGAAATTATATAACTGTGGATAATTAGGTAATCCATAACACATCAGTACTATTGAAGAAATTATGCCATACTGTCCTACATTCTATAAAGATTTTGTTTCACATCGCGAAGTATGGAGATTCCTGCTCAGCTTGTGGAAATAGTGTAGTTGAGTGAGCAGATACTTGCTTGCATATAGAAACTTTATAGTTAATCAATCCATTAATTGTTTTACTAGTTTATTATCTTCTAATTAGTAGCTCAGCTAGCAGGTATGATCGTCATGCGCTATATCTTTATTAGTACACTCTACATTTGTTTATAGCTCCCGATCTGACCACGCTCTCATGTTGCTATAACTGAGGTCTTCAACATTGGGAGTATTATAGGACAGCAGACAAGTATTATTGACGAAAGTTTGAATTATTAAAAATCAAACAAATTATTTGTATAAGTAATACTCGTAACGATACGTTAATTATTATTGAACTTGTCTTGCCGGTTATGTCTTAAATTTACAGTTATAGAAACTCGGGTGAGATAACAGAAATTTGCAATTAATATGAATAGGGAAGTCAATAATCAACAATAATGTTATTGCAAGTCAAAATTACGTACATAGGTATATTTACTCTCGATACTAATCTATGAATATTTGTTTACAAGGACTGTATTAAAAATTCAGTGCCAGTATACAATCTAATGTAAGTCAAATGTGAATTGAAATACAATTTACATTCGTTTACATTTGCCTGGCACTCTATTATTAATAATAAATAATAATAATAGTAATATTCTATCACATACACACAGCACCATCTAGCCCAAACTAAGCAGAGCTTGTACTATGGGTACTAGACAATGGATAAAGATACATATATTTTTTGTTCCTAAATACATTCATATTATACATAGAAACACCCAGACCAAGACAAACATCCATGTTCATGCACACAAATGTTTGACTTGTGCGGGAATCGAACCCGCGACCTCAGGCGTAGCAGTTGGTTACACTGACCACTACGCCATCGAGGCTGACAATAGTTAATGAATAGTTTTTATTATGAGAATTGACTACCTGATATAAAAAAATAAGGCTTATTATTTTTCCACTACGACTTCTTTCTATGTATTAGTTTAAATAAATGTTTCGCCTACATTGTCCGTGGCGTTATAATGAGTGTTCGATTTTCAGACTAACAATAAATTCCTGTATCTGCTGACCAACTTAACAATAGTTTGAAACTCCTTATATCCTTAACAATAGCATAAATCTTCCCCTCATACAATTAAAGATGGCTTTAAGCATTTAAATTATAAGCGCACAAATATCAGTACAACGTGTAAGCTAATGGTTAATTAATATTAATCCATTGCATCATAAAACCTAGATTGCAGTGCACTGGCAAAGATCACAAAGCTCTGCCAGAGATATTACTAAATATTAATAGGTATATCGTCGAAATCAATTATAAAATAAAATAAACTAGGGACTTTAAAGCCTATTATTACTACAGTTGTATTGCATTTAAACAAGTAAGGATACATTGCACTTTCGAATCTGCTATTGCACAGCACCACTGTAGCCTGCGTATTCAAAGAGCTCGTAAACTTTGGTACAACGTACTACATTAGCTAGCTCTCGTCAAAAACTTTTAGTTAGTATGTCAAAATTTCGCATATTTATCCTGATATCGCCATTTTTATTTTTAAGAGGTAGTAAATCCGTTAATAGTTACTACATACGATATTTGTATTTATCATTAGTTAGAATGGATGAATATTGTTTACAGTTTTCATTTATAACTATATATTTCGTAACAATCTACTCTGCTGTTGAACACCTGTGTGAATACACAGAAACATCTGTGTGAGCTCTTTACACAATTGCTGGCATTCGATTGTGATTTTAGTAAAGCTCGCGATATTTGCAGTAGCATGGCTTCCTGGTATTCGGGATAGCGTTATTTCATTGTCGCGTAAATCCAGGGTCAAAGAGGGATTCACCCGCATCGGATAAAGTGTTATTATGTGGAGTGTTACTGGGCATTCTCATTAGTAGGATTGAGTCAGGAAATGTAAATAATAAATAGAACTGCGATACAAAGGTACCTACTGAACAAGCATACCGTCTGAAGAAAAGGCTTTCAGGATTCAGTACCAGTTTTCAATCTCTTACCGTATCGCATGTAACTTTTAGTATTTACCATGTGATTGACCGCAACTTAAATAAATAAATGTTACTCAACTCAGTAACATTAATTTATTTAAGTTGCGGTCAATTTTATTACTTTACTCTTATTTATGCGTTGTATTTGATTATCAACGCCTCAGAATTTTAAATATTCGTATAAACTTCTCTACTAAGCAACATATACATATTTTTACTTTAAAGATGTAATCGTAGCAAAAGGCTACGAATAATACTTTCGTAGTCTTATAGCTATTGCGTGAAGTCATACAGCTTATGTTACGTAACATTAACAGCTGTTACTAGTGTTGAGTAGGACTTACAAGAGGCATGACATTTGTCCCGTACAAGACGTACTAATGTAAGAGCGGCTCGAAATTTTTTCATGTACCGCTTCAAATTTTATGTCGCGTTCGTCGCGTATGACATGAGCGTAGAGTGAGTGAGAGAGAACGCGTCACATGCTTTACTTTAATAGTACATCTTTTTATTAACCAATTATAAACGTCACCGAGTGCGACAACGATATAACGCTTTCGTTCACTTTCGTCGACTTTTTATGCTTAGAAAAGTTTGTTTGATTACATATATTTTATGGTTTTAAAGCATTTCATTTGTATTATTAGAGTATTATAACTCCGAATGTACCGCTGTGCTTCAAGACACGACTCACCTCATTTTGTAAGTTACATATCAACACAGCAACATTAGATGACAAAATACTCATAACTTCAAATGTACCGCTGTGCTTCAAGATCCGACTCACCTCATTTTGTAAGTTACATATCAACACAGCAACACTAGATGACAAATTACTCATAACTTCAAATGTACTGCTGTGCTTCAAGACGCGACTCACCTCATTTTGTAAGTTACATATCAACACAGCAACACTAGATGACAAATTACTCATAACTTCAAATGTACCGCTGTGCTTCAAGACGCGACTCACTTCATTTTGTAAGTTACATATCAACACAGCAACACTAGATGACAAATTACTCATAACTTCAAATGTACCGCTGTGCTTCAAGACGCGACTCACCTCATTTTGTAAGGTACAATCAACACAGCAACACTAGATGACAAATTACTCATAACTTCAAATGTACCGCTGTGCTTCAAGACGCGACTCACCTCATTTTGTAAGTTACATATCAACACAGCAACACTAGATGACAAATTACTCATAACTTCAAATGTACCGCTGTGCTTCAAGACGCGACTCACCTCATTTTGTAAGGTACAATCAACACAGCAACACTAGATGACAAATTACTCATAACTTCAAATGTACCGCTGTGCTTCAAGACGCGACTCACCTCATTTTGTAAGGTACAATCAACACAGCAACACTAGATGACAAATTACTCATAACTTCAAATGTACCGCTGTGCTTCAAGACGCGACTCACCTCATTTTGTAAGTTACATATCAACACAGCAACACTAGATGACAAATTACTCATAACTTCAAATGTACCGCTGTGCTTCAAGACGCGACTCACCTCATTTTGTAAAGTACTATCAACACAGCAACACAAGATGACAAATTACTCATAACTTCAAATGTACCGCTGTGCTTCAAGACGCCTCGCCTCATTTGAAGTGGGACATTGTACTGGCTCAGTATAAAAAAGAGGCAACTCTTACAAACTCATTTCAAATTCATGTCCTACTCAACACTAGCTGCTACATCTTAGTAATAATTTCGTGTCTACGTCTGCTACGAGACCGCTACGCAATCCTATATCGCTGCGTTATAATACATTACTGAAATGCAAGTAGAAATACTATTAAAAGAAATAACAGCGTAGAACTGTACAGTCTTAGTTCTTGTTTTATTATTATGTTACTTTATCTCGCAGCTATTGTACTAGCAGTTTTTGTTAGAAAACACTTGTCATGTTAGGAAGTTCTTAGTAAAATAGGGGACTACTACGCGGAGTTTTAATATAACATGGGATGGGGCAACTATTGGAAGTACTTCCAGTTGTACTATAAAGGTTTAGTCATCCCTCGGTGGCGGCGTATGCAAGACAACTTCTAGATGTTGACAATAAGGTATATTTGTGTCGCTATGTAATTATAATAATTACACAAAACCTCTTAACGCCATCGGTAATAGAAACGATGATAAAAAGTCGTCAGTAGTATGCCAATGGTAAATACCATTGGCATACTACTGACGACTTTTTATCATCGTTTTAGAATAGGGCACGCCGTATATAGGTACCGTTGAGCAATTATCGTACCTTTGAGCATTCATTAAGGTAATTTTCTTTTTACTATTCGATTTTCCATGCATGACTTGAATTATAATCTGGCCCTTATTCTAGAAACTCAAATACATAAGTAAACTGACATATGGTTAAATATTTTACATTAATATATTTGAACACATTTACTCTTTTATTGACTATATCGTATATCTATTATGACGGAATCTTAGAAGCACGGATAAGGGTGGCAGAGAAAATGAGACTAGAAGGCGCTACATTAGTGCCGTCCAACTGAATTAAAGTACCAAAAAAATTAAATTGTTGTAGTTTAATAGTTAGGGACCTCTCCATTTCATTGACAATCTTCCACCGCTGTTTCATCTGCTTATAGCAATGTGCTACATCTATGTCCGAAGTCTCATCATTGGCGCCTCTGCTGCCGCTTTTCTACCGTCATAGCCAAATGGTAAAGCCGATGACCATCGCGAATGTCAATTTATAATACCAAAATAGCCAAATGGTGATGCCGATGACCATCGCGAATGTTAATTTATAATACTAAAATATTGTCATGCCTACAAAATAAAATTTAAAGAATGTTATCGGTATTAGAAAGTATTTGCATGAATAGTCGTGGATTTCCTAAAACTATAGCTTTCGAGAGTAGAGCAGTAATAGAGTTACAGGGTGCAATGCTTTAGTCGACTAAAGCACTATTCAATAGGAAAATGGTAACAATACTAGTTACGGATTGCTATTAAATGCTGTTAAATAAAATTGTTGCTTATCCAATAAAACATAGACATCATCAACAGGTCATCAGGACGTTCAGATGGATTTACGTATTTAAAGATATTAGTGTTTTAACTCTGATAACTTCACTTAATAATTATCTAGCTTGTTACCTACTGGCAAAATTAAATAACCTATGAAAATATGGCATTGTTCATACAAACTGCTTGGCGTAAGGTTTCCTAGAATATTAATTTATGAATATACACATATACAGGAAATAAATAGATTTTCTAAATAGCATATATGAATTTTATATGAATATTGTGTTATATGAATGAATCGATATCTTAGACAATCGTCGCATTAGTCATCAGAACTTAGACAATCGTAGTATTTTATACGAGTGGGCGTACAGTTATTAATACAGTTTTAAGATTAACGACCTCTATTGCAGAGTTCTGTATTCATTAACGTGTACTTGTACTCCCGTTTTTTGTTAGTTCTATCGTTATTCAATAGAGGGCAGCGCTCGTTTAGTTAATACGATTCGCTCGCATAATTACGATACCGAACTCAACTTAATTACCCCTGTGTTGTCTATTTAGGTTTATCATATTCTGGTTTATTCGAAATAAAATGACAAGGAATGTGTTATTCTGCTTACAGTGATCCTTATAGTATATATTTCAGATAGAAAATATTTAAATACTACCAATTTAAATTGTAAGTCATCTATACTAATAAAATATGAACGTAAATATTTTTTTGTAGTTTAATGTGCTGGAGTCATTTGACATTTTTTGTACGGACATAGCTTAAACCCTGAGGAGTGATAAAGAGAAAATTCTACTTAAAAACACGCACAAAGTGGCGGAATGTAGGTTGTTTTCTATATCATGTTATGAGACTTATTTTAAATATTTTAGAAGAGAAAAGAAAGCATATTATTTTATATTTTCAAAGATATGTCTTCTATAACTTACGAATCATCATACAATTGCAACAGGTATTTTAAATTCTCTACTTACCCTTACACTTAATTCTTGTCAATCTAGACCCACTTACACAATGCACTATTAACTATTAATTATTTATAATAACCCCATATTGATGCTTACTAAAACAGGAATGGAACAATTAACACTATGACAACTATACAATGGTAACTGGCAAATATACCAGACGTAGACATTGTGCCAAGGAATTACTAAGCGTACCATTGATTTCATATAAGGCAAATATTCGTTTCTTTCTAACTTTGCCGGGGTCTTGGCAATACTGTAACCTATCCATGTTTACTTTTATTCGTAGTGTGTGTGTGCCATGTGAGTAAGTCGTTTAGGTGTGATATTTATGTTGCTTTTGAGCTTATGTTTATGTATACTTTAATTGCTACAGGTGGATCGCCAAGTCCGAATACGAGTTACGTGCCGTCGAGCAGTTTCTCGCCAACACGTCGTCACGAAGCGGTGACATCGTCCGATGCAACCAGCGCCCGCTTCTCATTTTGGCCCGACGGTATATACCATTTTTAAAGATACAACTCCTGCTATAGTAATAATTCCTGCGTCGCGGGGGACTTTACAATCTCTTAAACAACAGTCACAAAGAACATCTAGACTCGGGACAACCATTTGTGAATATCAGAAATATGTTTTCCCTGTGGGGATCGAACCCACAACACTCAGTGCGGTGACAGTGGCAAGGAGACCACTTAAACCTCTACGCCATCCGTGCAGTTAAATATACAGGTTGTCCGGTAATTAATGGATAAATATGAAAAAATATCTATCCTAAATACTACCTGAGATATGTGTTTTTTTTTTAATTACCATGTATAACTTTCTTGTATACTACGACTATAAATAAATGAAATCCATCGGTTTTTTGTTGTTTTATTATTAAAGACTAATTATGCTAATAGATAGACAGTCAAAAGTATGCTATGCTATATAGCTTGCACTTTTTAATATATAAATATATTTTCTTTTTAATTTTCTTAACGGCCTTCGTTTCTACTATAAGACATTTCAAGGTTATCCATTAATTACCGGACAACCTGTATAATACTTTTAACATCGCATACATAATTATTCTACAAAACAAATTCTTTGTGTTGAACAGTCCTTCTCAAAAAGCTTAACTGCTTTATGGGATTCTAAAATTGCTATAATGCATTTATATATTAGTTTATCGCCTAATATGACGACGTACGAGGTCATATTTTATTACCCTGATATCGTGATGGAATGTCGTTGATAAAACTAGGGCATGATTATTCTCCAGACTATTTGGAATAACAAAACTGTAGATAATTTTGTCACATGTTAGACAAGATTGGAGAAGGACTGTTGGTTAGAAACACAGTAGAGTACACTAGTCGTCTGTTGTATTATGCATCTCATAAGACTGGAGAGAGAAAATTACGATGATTTATATTCTATTTTTACAGCTATTCGAGATCCAGAGTTAATACTCCAGAGTATTAACCAGCTTCCAGCTATTTCAGATCTGGATCTGAAATTAGAATGTGAACCTTCTACACTTAACTGTAACTTATTTTTTTAGTTTATCTCATATGTATCTCTCTCAGTATTTATCAAAATGTTGCTACGTATATTTTACGTATACTAAAGCTGAAGTATAGTCTGAATTGTAGATTATTTCTTTTTTGAATTAATAGTTTTCAATATGTGAAGTTTGTGTATATGTGTATTAGTAAATTTAGCTCGGCATAGGGACTGACATAATATTTTGGTAATTTACTGTGGTATATAACAATAACATTTGTTAAAATAGATAATAATTTTTCAGTTGGTGTAAAAGAAGAAGCGTCGTCGAGTCTCGTGTCCAACGCGGCGCCGTATTCAAAATGTTTTATGTAAAATGGCCAAAGTAGTCTCGGAGGGAAACACAAGACTAGAATAACTTAAGTACTATGCGTGAATTATATGGCACTATTTGACTTTAATAAATATCTCGGTGTAGTGTTCAATGTATAGATTACACGTGCATTTAAGTTTAATGAAATTTGAATAATCATATTTGAAGGATGGTCATTAATTACTTAAATTTAATGAAATGTTACTGTAGGTAAATGCATTTTACAGAATTTTTGATCAGTTTTTTTTGGAATATAAAGAAATCTGTGGTGTTATTGTCGCCGTAATATTAAGTATGTTGTATGTATTAACTATGTTTTCCCTATAATATTATAGTGTACAATTACTGTGAAAATATATTTGTTAATAGATGTTGTTTAGAAATCGCATTACGGTATCTGGTAGCTTATAAATTTAATAAAATTAAGTCAACCAAACAAAATTAAATATAGGTATAAAATTAAACAATATAAATTATTTAATATTTATAATAAAAACAATTTTGGACATTGTTGGAGTAATAAAAAATATTTACAAATAAACATCCCATAAATTGCCTAAACGGATTTGAAATATCGATACAGGTTAATGATGCAAAATGTTTCTAAAACTAAACATTGATAATATCATTGAAATTGCCTTATTATCGAAATCTACACACTGATTAATACAATATGTAAGAAATTGAATCTATAGATGAATGCTTGAAACACGTAAGTAATATACCTATGATTATTTAAATCATTTCTATATACTTGGATACATATACGAGGAATCACTGATAAATCCACAAATCTAGGCTAATATCGAGATATCATTCGAGAGGCACTCGATTGGGTTAATCAAATGTTATGATAAAACTACTTGATGCTTTCGTCCGTTTCAAGTTACGTCAAAAATTATTTGGACACGAATATGCTATACCATTGAATAATATTAATACTTTACGTTTTGGCTTTAGGTTTACACGATGAATAATAGAAAGATGTAATCGTATTTATAGGTCGTATCATACATGATACATAGGAAAACAAGAGAATTTTCATGCGCTTTGCACCATTTATGTTGTTTATACAAACACTCATGCATAGACGCCTGTTGCTTTGAATAGCAAACAGAGTCCACGGATTTACTTTTGATACGATTGTCGCTCGTACTCATGCAGGTGTAGTCTGCCCTAGTAATCTAAAGAGATTAGAAAGATAGAGAGACGTGGACGAATTTTTTTTAACCAGATTAAAGAATCTGGTTAAAAAGATTTCGTCCACGTCTTGCCCTTCCAACTGTCACATATGCCAATACTTTCTTGGTCAATATATTGACAGCCTTTCTTTCCACATGCCTAAACTGTCTCGATACATCTTTCTTAATGTTTGTTTCTACGTATAATAAAATGATAAAAGAATTTGTGGTGCGAACTCATTTCACGCCACAATGCCAACCTATTACCTTATTCATGGGCTGCACAATACGACCTTTAAATAAGACCACACCCTAATTCTATACGCTGTTTAAGACATTGTACATCAAGTTAGATATTCATTACATACACAGATCATTATAAATAATTTCGTATCGGTACCTCGCCGAAATCATATGATATATATCGATAAACATGCATTATTAAGGTGTTTGACATTGATTAATAGTTACTATATTGTTATACATGAATATTATCTGTAAATTACAACTATTTTCCGATTAATAATTATGAAATACATTTATAAGAAAACTTATATGTTCAGACATTTCAAAAATTGTTTACTCTAAGAAAATGTGTGGTATTATTAAATATTATATTATATGTTGCCATAAAACTGTAATTGAAATTGGTAAAATGTTATTTTAAAACTTAATCTATTTTATAAATACGCATCATAATCGTCGAACCTAACACACTTTTATCGTTACGAAGCTTCATTTCATTACTGAAACCAAAAATATCTCAATCCTAATTTTGAATTTTGGGTTTCCATTCTTTAAAGCCAGCGTTCATTGACATTCATTTCATTAAAATTCATTATCAAATAGCTGTTGCGACCAAATTACCGTATTGATGTTACAAACTTTGTCAGCATTGTCTCAGAGTTTAGTGGTTTATTAATACTGTAATGATGGCATTATAGAATTTTACTTGTGTAATATTGACTAACTGTGTATTTTGATGTTGAATAGTGAACTCCTTCGTTTTAAGTCAGTTTTTGAATTAAATTATTATAATATGTATCCCCGTTTAAGAATGTTAAACTTTTAATTCCAATTTGTATAAGTCCCTCTTGTGGTATCAAAAATAATTTACATACATTTTATAAAATTTGGATATAAGTTTTTAAACTCAGAGTTAAATTTGGTAACTTCAAAACTTTGATAATTTGCCTTTTAAATCCTTCCTCCTTGTACAAAATTTATTGTCCCATTCAAATATTCATTTCGATGTCTCTGTCCTCTCTCTTCAAACGAAGTGATTTACTGCGAGGCTCTGGAGTGTGATGTAGTAAAGCCGGTGAGCTGTCTAAACATAGCGACAGTCCGCGTTCACGCACTGGATTCGTATGGGTCAATAGGAGCGTTGAATTGTTGTGAGTGGATATCATTGGTATCTCGCTGTAGCCGGACGCATCACAACCTCGAGCAATTTCACTTCGTATTTCTGAAGCCATTGACGTGACTTCTTCTGAATCAGTTTCTTGTTCTTGTCGTGCCCTTTCCTGTAATCTGAAATCGACAATTTATTTAACTATCTCTTAACTAGGAAGAAATTATTCTCTGCAAATGTTATATAAATACTCGCAATATCGCAAAATTATAGCAAAATTCGCAAATGCAAACCAATCACTTGACTTACACACATTTAGTATTAATTACTAACCTCAATTCAATGTAATTTATGCGCTGTTTAAATTTGGCTTGTTGTTCACCAGCATCCGCAAGGAATCCATGTAAACGGATAGTCAACATATCAACAGTAGCTTCTAAACTATGTACTTGTTCCTCCAAACTTTGCTGAGTTGTTTGTGCATTTTCGAAAACAGCTTCATCAAGCAAGCCATCCTGTAGTTTCAAAATAATGTGTATATTTGAATAAGATTTATGGTATAATAACATATTGTATGCAAGATAGACATATAACTGATACTCGAGTGTCACCGGTGTCAGCAACAAATTATTTACAAACCTTCCTCAGCAATTGACAGCCACGTTCCGTAAGAGTTGCTCTGGCATCTGGATAATCAGCGAGTGCTTCCCACAGATCTCTTTTCGCCAAACAAAACAAGTCAGAATATCCCAATGCTCGTACGTTAGCCGTCCTTCTGTTACCAGTACGATTGCCAGCTATTTCCAGAACGCTCACTTCTCCAAATACAGAACCAGCGCTTAGAGTGGCCAATACGTTTTTACCGTCATCAGCTACAACCTGCAGTCTACCCCTTTTGACAATGTACATTTCCTTGCCAACATCACCTTTGCGGCAGATGTAATCACCTGGACTGAAAACTTGCAGTTTTAATTTTAGCACAAGAGCCTCCAACAAACCCGGTTCACAATCTTGAAATATTCTTACTTGGCGCAAAGTGTCCAAATGAACGCGAATAGCAATTTCGGCTTTCAGTTTGTCGGGCAAGGAAGACAGTACATTTTCTTCATCTAAAGCTCCACTCTGTGCCCAGGTGTAAGCAAACCAACGAATAACTCTAGCTTCAAGTTCACCGCTGACCTTTCTAAATGCCATGTACTGTTTAACGCCGTCCATTTTGTTTTGAAATTCAACCCTAGCTACGTTCATATTAGAAATCATCGATCCAATATTACCGACAATTGTAGCAAAAATTAGAACGCCAGCCAAAAAGTCCGCCACTACAAATAGGTATTCAGCATCTATCTCTGGTTGAGGTGTTTCGCCAATAGTTGTGAGTGTCAGGGTTGACCAGTAGAAGCTGTATATGTATTGGTGGGCCAGTGTCTCGTTCCTGGGGCCGGTGATATTGTACACCCAGCTGTCGGTACCAAATCCTATAGCATAGCTTATGGCAAAATATAAGCAAGCATTCCAATGAATAAGTACGAGGATGGCCATGACAACCTGTAATATAATGGTGACAATGAGATATTTCAAAGGTATGGATTTCATTTTCACATTTTTAATTAATTAGTTTTGAAACACTACCAACCTTACAAATTCTGAAGGCATTTGGAAAACTTGTCGCGGTCTCGGTGCGATCGAACCACTCCCACATTCGAGGCAGGCGAAATAGACGGTTTAGTCGTACAATAACAGGGCACGGCAAACGTTTCTGGAACACAACCAATATTGACACTTTGGTAATAACAAAGTTAAGAAATGTCTTTGTGGAATATTTTCCGTTTACCATTGGTTTCTCATGCATCGGCGTTGCAATTATTTGTACTGTTTCTATCCATGTTATCTAATATTTAGCATTATAAAATGTTTCAATTGACAACATAATATACAGCGTGTGGCAAGAAGGTGTGGTTTATATATAAGGATGTAATAATATATTGTCATGTCAGCTTAATAATGTTCAGAAATATATTATTATAATTAAAAAAAATACGACTTTAATTTTATTTTTTGTCAAATTTATGATTGATGGGTTATTTTAAATCATTGATCTATGGCAGCCAGTGATGAACAGTTTCGCAATATATTGAGACTTCACCTACTTGAACTAAAATTATCCATAAGTTGTCAATATTATTATACGAATCACTTCATTATATTGAAGATATTTTTATAATCAGGCAAATTGAAAAGAATAAACATTGACCTAATAAAAAGGTTGCAGTCAGAAAATTAATGTGTTTGCACTAAAGGACCCAATGCAAGGATAATCCGAATTCTTGCATTGGGTCCTATAGAAGATTCTATATGACTGCACTTTATGTGACACGCTGTATATAGCTATAATAGGCAAAATAAACAATTTCTATTAAGTGAATACTAACATCGTCACAAGTGCCCGGCAACCACCAGAAGTAAGCTATATCGGTTGGAAGCAGAGACATCACGTCGTATCGCCAAGAAACAGAAGTTAAATAATGCTTCCTCAGCATTTCCGGATCCTTCACCATAAGACCTTGTTCAAGATATCCTGTGAAAGAGCCATGAGAAAATCAAAATATTATTAGACATAGGCAATGGGATATATCTCAAAAGATTTAGATACCATAGTGCGTCCTTAACACGCTCAGTCCACTTTGATAAAAAAACATCGGCGTAAAATCAAATCAAAATCAGGTTGTTTTTGAACAGCAATGTATCTGCATATCGTACCTATTAATAATAAGTACTCCGATATTTGATACCATCAATTAAAGCAAGATTGTGTGATTTCTAATATTTAAGAAACTCGTATTGAAATAGCCAATCAATAAAAATATCGCTGGTATCGTGTCACTATAAGCGCAGTGCAATATTTGCGCGGAAAAGCAACTAGGCAGGGTCGAATGTTTGTTCACACGTTAGCTAAATTTGATGACGCAAGGCGCGGCTCTGCGTGTGGGTGTCAAATTGTTGATTTGTTGGTTTGCTCGAAAGTACTCGTAACTTACATTGTCGTAAGTGAGATCGATTTTAATGTTACCTTCAACTTATGTACTGTTAATAGATTCTGGTAATAATAACGGTAGACTGTAGGATGAACAAGTGCTAGACTGTAGGATGAATAGGTGCAAATAATAGATAACATAATAAGCAAAATTATAATGGTACATAGTCAACTCAATGTATCACTGCACCTAAATAATTTAAACTTAAATTGCATTATTTGCGCGTTTAGTTTGTAAATATTATCAACAAAAACTAACGAAGATCTATTGCAAGGATATTATTGCATTTTTTTATAGGTATAAAAGCGAATAACATGTAAATGTAGGTTAATCCAAAAAACGAATATAACATTATATATGTAAAGTTAGTGCTTTAAAAGCTAATCTCATTTAAAAAACCTTCGTTGCTAAACAAGTTATAAGCTAATTGACAGCGTTTAAATAGAATAACAATAGGCTCAGAATCTCGGAAATAAGTCACCACACGTATTGCATAAACACAAGGCGCCGTGGATCTGCGTAGCTCTGATTACACGGGAAATAAACAAATATTTGTCCTCCAGCGTGTACCAGGTGAGTGCAAACCATCACCTCTGAAACTGCTTTGTATTGATTGGTTACACTGTTTATTTGTTAAATAAACTTTATTTAATGTTGCTAGCGTTTAAACAGATCATTGCTATGTGATTAAAATATGATGGAATTACATTTAAAATGCGCGCTATATTATATTTATTATGCATAACATAATGAGCAATTTGAACGGATCAGAAAATATATTGCAATCTAAGTATATTTACGTTTTGAATTAAAGAGAATAAGATAACTTTTTACAATCAAATAACAATTAATTAGGTTTTAAGCCTGGCTTATGTTCATAAAAATATTTCATAACTTATGAACTCAGAGTCATCCACCGTATTCTGTATCTCAAGAAAATAATTTTAATGTCTATTTATATACATAACCGTACAGAAATTCATATTACAACAATTAAATGTTACACATAGCTGCTTATGATAAAATATGTACGGTTATCATACGATGTCATATAAACGATAGAAAATATTAATCCGATTGCCGAGATTGCAAACAAGAACAAGAACTCTCGACCGACAAGCTTCTGGGCGGCGAGAATTGCAAAAATTATCACTGAAGATTTATTTCCACATCGTATCACGTGTGTGTATCTAGAATATCAGGCACTTTTCTCACCGCGACGACAATGAAGCGACTGGCGATTAATTATATCCTCACATATAAAGAAGAGTACATAATTATATTCAAAGACATCTGTCTTCATTAGCTGTCGCAGGACCACAGCTATTGAAGAAAAGCTCACTAAGCAACTCTCTTCTGAACTACACTCATTTTTTTGTCGCTTATTCGTTGCCGGTAGATCTGGTGCCTCACACTCCTACTACACCGTATTGTGACCGAGCTGCATATATTCTTTGCAATAATATGATAGACTATCAATAAAAAACCGTTAAAATATAATAAGCAGCGAGCAAACCCAACGTTGCTATGCTTTTTAAAAAATGCATGATGTGTAATAACTCTGATGCAATAAAACTGCACACAAAAGCACAATAAAGGCATCCTTTACTAGATTGAAAATTTTATTAATATGAAAGTACGGCCACTGTAAAGGCTGTATTTGCCAAGTAATAACCTCACCAAATGAATTCAAATGCGTATGAAGACGTTACGTATCGTCAATAATGTCTATTGATGCTATTATAATGAGTAATTGGGTGCAATGAAACATAAAGATGATCCTTCATTTAACTCAAATTTGGAAATAAAAATAAAGTTTAAAAGACTATAACCCGACTACGTAAAAAAGGGATCTAATAAGGACGAAACAAGAAAATAATTCAGATAGAAATCCAGTAATGCATAGGAACAAAAATGGTCAAGGTAGAGCCGTGGTCGCACCTACTGTATTCGTACTATGATTATGTGGGTGCCAGGAACACTTTCATTAAACATAGTGGGACCATTTTTGTACCTATGCATTTCTGGATTTCTATCTGAATTATTTTCTTGTTTCGTCCTTTTAGACCCCTCTTTTACGTAGTCGGGTTATAGATTTTTAATCATTATTTCTTATTTAAAAGTTTTCAATCAAAACACAATGATAATATTTATATATACTTTGACTTAAACAATATGATATATATACATATTTGTAATGTGCTCGCCAATACCTTTCTTTTGATAATGTATATGTAATAAATACATGATTATCTCAGTTAAATTTTATTCGAGGTTAGAATCTGAGGTTTAAATTCCGTCATATAAAATTTTGATGAAATTTATATAGCCCATGTCACTCGAGCCATTATTACGAATCTATTGACATCTCATTCTTTACAATCGGTTCAGTAGTTTAGGCGCTACGGTGGAACATACAAACATACATACACAGACTGCCAAAATCATTACCCTTCATTTTGGCTTCGCCGTAATCGGGTAAAAAGGGGATATTTTCGTAATTTTCGACTCCGTTTGAAAGTGCTTTTAAGGATAGGTATAAACATAATGGGGCAAGACAAAACAATTCTATTATTTAGTTTCACTAATCAAAAACATTCGCCGCATGCATATTTAACACTTTTATATCATCTTATACCGTAGTAATTCGCTAAGGTTATCATGGGTTATATATTATCAAATTATAATCAATCTAAGACAAATAAATTCAGGTTATGATGTTTGGCAGTGTTGGTTATTGGAAAGTATCTTGGTGTTGTTAACAAATTAGCATAGTTTCTATAGTCAAGAATAAACCCAAAGTATTTTAAAACTTTGCTGGGTCTCCAAACATCTTCATCCAATTACTCTACGATAATCCTAATTTGTAATAGTTTATTATATAGTAAGTATACATAATTTATCGCATAGCAACTTTTACGCTTATAAGGCTCTACATGAGTACTTGGAATCCATAACTATTGAACAAAACAACGTACTTGCAACTTGGCATTTTCAGCCAAACAAAGAAACTTTAACTCAGTAGTCTGTTGAGATAAGAATTATGTTAGGTTAAAATAATAAACGAGAAAATTGTTTTGCAAAAGCCTATTATTTGAAATTATCGATTATTTCAAAGGATGGTTAATAGTAAAATTCAATAATAATCAAACTAGTCAAAACCGTTAGATTCATGATCAAAGAATTATTCTGACAACAAAGATTTTGAATAACGTGAATAACCATGTAAATCAAAACACTTACCCTCATGAACATGGACGACGGTATCGGCGAGATAGATCGCATCGCAGATGTAGTCCAGCACATACCACACAGGTGCCAGTTCCTCTAAGTTGTCTAGCTTCCAGAAAACAGCTCGGCCGATGACAAACACCACGTTGTAGAGAATGGCCAATGACACCACAGCCAGCCACTAGAAACCAAAACAGTTTGAACGAAGCGTTCTTTACTTAGTGAGTTATACGTATACCAATAATTTAAGAGCCTTGGTCTTGTAAGTGGAGCCTCTTCCATTTTACTCTGTTCTCTACAATTATTTTGACATGACTTTCGGTTTTTCATTCACCTGATCAATGTAACTTCTTTATGTGTATATTGTACGGATACACATTATACAGGAGTAAGCCTCTCCTGTATAATGTATGTGGCGACTCTGCACGTAAAAGCACAAATAGACGATCGAACATGGTGCGGCCTAAGCAACGCACAGTATGGTGTGCTCTTCATACCACATCACCGCCCTGCATCACGGACAGTCATATTATTTTCGGCACCGCACAAAATTCGAGGTGCATGCGATCGAACAAGCGTATCGGCATTAATAATTATATTGTTTGGCGAGTACGAGAGCAGACCACGTTCGTGTTTTGGCCACGCCATATTCGATCGTCTTTTTGCAGTTTAAAGACAGGCATAGGTGTAATGGATTCACCTATATTTTGCCAGCTATGACTTTCAGGTCTATTGCCGTCTATATTGCCTTTTGTCGTAATAGCCGAAACACAGTGCTACTTTTGACAATTTCTTGACAAAAATCCATTAAATAACGGTTTGCCCGAATTAAGTATCGAATTCAAGATCTCATAGCAGTCAATTTACTATCACTGCAGCAACTTGGGCATATAATAGAAGATAAAATTGGCAAACACAATTAACTTTAATATGGCTTCATACTCATATCAAAATGGGTCCTCATTAAACGCTGCTTAGATTGAACAGACAAAAATATTTACCAAGTACTACACGAAATATTATGTATGTAATACAAATCATTTGAAATTAATTACCCACAAACTCATTTCGTTTGATTGAAAATTTCAAATTAATTATTTTGAGAAATAAGGAATCGGGTATACCTCTACGAAAAATGATCAGATTTATTATTATAATAAATAATAATATAAAATGTCCCACTGCTGGGCATAGACATCTTCACAGTTTAAGAAGGGTTAGATCATAGTCCACTTCGCTCGGGCACGCCACGATCGTGGCGGTAAGTCCCGTGTTTGAAGAGTGGCTGGAGAGGCGGCATGGCGGCCTCACTGGCTGACACAGGTATGTTATGACTGGTCATGGTTGTTTTGGCCATTTCCTGTATCGCACAGGCCAGCAAGAGACGCCCGGTTGTCACCACTGTGGCGACTGCCTCGACATTGTTGAGGACACGGCGCTGCACACTTTGGCGAATTGCCCCGCCTGGGCATCGCAGCGCCGTGAGTTGATCGCGGCAGTCGGATTGGTTGCCCTGTCGCGCCCGGCCGTAGTTGTGCAGCAGTGTATAGTCCGGCGTGAGAGGTTGTGGAACCCCGTCGCCTCCTTCTGTGAGGAAGTGATTTCCATCAAGGAGGCGGCGGAGCGGAAGTAGGAGCGCTTAAACCCTCTCCCCAACAGCAGAGCCAGGCGCCGGAGAGCGCGATATGACCTCAAGCCACCTTGAGTTCTGACCTGGGCTTCGTGGGCCTGCCCGCCATCCGATCAGCACCAGGTACGAGAGGCGACGTGCGTGTTCTCACGCGCCTCTGTGTCGTGTCCGTCTCCCCTCTAGGGGGAGAGGGGGAGGGGACATTAAGGCTTTAAAGTGAGTAGTGCCTAAAGGGTAGGTCTTGTCGTGTAATGCATGCCGTTTCATACGGCGGGCAGAAACCTCGGCGGGATCGCGACACCATGTGCAAGTGATTCGCGCGGCCCCGTCGATTACGGTTTTATCGAGGAACACCGTGGTAGGTTTAGTCGGTATTCCGGGAGGTCTATTATCATCATTTCAACATCTTTCTCTTTTACCCCGGTGAGTCCGACATAACTCCTCAGCCCGCCCCCGGGGAGGGGTAGGTATGCGTCAACGCATTCCCCCACGAAACATAAAATTAAAAAAGTAGCCTACTACGGATCGGCAGATATTAATTATTACCGATGGCATGATTTATTGGTGTTATTGTTAAACTAGCGGTCGTCTAGTGGTCAAAATTCGACCATAATTGATTAAAAATGTTTGTATGGTCGCTATTAAGGTTTTACTGCCTATAACTCTACCCTTATAATCATATTTCATTTAGATTTCGCCAAAGCTATACAGGTTTATTTACCTATCTTTATCAAACAAATTATTATTTACTATACTCTTTCATTGACGATATTCCTAAGCTTGCTACTTTGTTTTCTTTATCTTTATATACATATATATAATTCTTCTGTACGTGTGTTGACAGTGAACTCCTCCTAAACGGCTGGACCGATTTGAATGAATTTTTTTGTTTGTGTTTAAGTGGATTCGAGGATGGCTTAGATATGTTTTTTTTTCTCCTGTACAGGACAACGTCTGTCGGGACAGCTAGTTACATATAAATAAGGTACATGTAAGTCTAGTACTGTGCCTGGTGTAATAGAAATGAAATATAGTTATTAGGAGTTGCCAAAAAGAATGAAAAAGAACTGTTGTAATGTGTCTATTATTCCAATATTATTCCGTTTTGTCCGGTGTACAAGAGTTAGGAAGCTTGCATAGGTACACCTACTTTCAGTTCCTTTTACCTTCTACTTCTTTGCTCTTTGATCGGCAAAGCGTAAGAGACCGATGGTATAACAAGGTTACGATAATCGCTTACCAACCTTATGTATGTCTACTTACCACCTGGATAGCAAAGCAAATTCTAGTAATACTTAATACATACGTGGTAATGAGCGGGCAGTGTTGGGTCAAATGCGAGCTTCAATCCACAGAACAACTTGGATCGCTTCGCTTGGTAAATCGGTTCCTCCGGATCAGTGAAGGTTTGCGCAGCAAATTTGTCCAGGAACCAATCAGGAGGCATAGGGCGACCTTCACCGCTGATGCGGTAGCGCAAACGACTTGTTAGCCTGTTGAATTGACGTCGAATCCAACAGTGGTTGTTGTTAGCTTCGTTAGGCACCTGTTAAGTAAACACATACAACTTTAATTACATTAGTGTGTCGTACAATAGAGTATATATGCGGTCCTTCTCTCACAAGATTGGCTACAACAGATACCGAGAGCACATCAATGAGAACGTGCTCTGCGGAGATATCAACATCATAATGGGTAATTGCTTATGTTAAATTTTGTACATTATTTAAAACACAAGAAGCAATAACAAGCTAAAGAAATCTTTTTGTGAAACCAGTATCAAAATTGGATGCAAAATAAGAGAATAATTTATATTTTTAAATTTGGATATAAAAACGTGTAGGTAGTAGTGGGATTGCCTCGTTATCTCCCTCACACAGCTGCGGTTAAATTCTTTATCGGTTATCTCGCAGTTTGTATTGTGTATTCATTATCTGTCATTTGACAATTATATCTAGTACCAGATTTAAAAAGCATAATATGTCTAATTTATTTTTGAGTAGTTTTGAAAGTTCGTTTTGTTTTAAAGTTTGGGTAATTTAACTAAATAGTTTTCTTACCCAAACTTTATCTATTATTTAAGTCAAATGACATAAAAATTAAATAATGTGAATCAACCAGCCTATTAGATGCACAGACGACGCAGTGTGTTGCGTGCTTACGGTGCACCACTGCCGCCGCACTAAAGGACGCGGGATGCCAGACAAAGTTGTGTTATACATTTGTATAACACAACTTTTTGTCTGGCATCCCGCGACTCAACTATTTAGTTGTTCTGAGTTTGGTGTTCGTTGTGTCAGTTGTTTGTAGAACTCACACGATACAGGTGTTATCGTTAGAAGTAGTGTATTACTGTAAACAAACAAATGTTTGCTTGATCTGGACTTTAGCAATATTATATATCCCTATTAAGGGATCTTTACTTTATCCATGTTAGTATTAGCACTATCAAGTTGGTAATGTTTCGGTAAAAACCGTCCTGATACGTCTACTGCATATATATATGTTCATAATTAGCTTTCATGTGGTTCGCCTTTGCTGGCTTTCAATCATTAAACCACTGTGGTTTGTTTAGGTTTCGTTCGGTGCGTGACACAACCTCGATAGGTACATTCGGCAATATTCGGGTGCCGATCCGAATACGTCTACCTACCTGTCGAGAGTTACTTTGTCGACCATTGATCTACACATTTTGATTCTATGCCTAATTAAACGCGAGTGTAGTACTCCGATACGCTGTGAAGATATCGTGGTATCGATTCATAGTATGAAATGAATCGCTGTCAATAAATTCAACAGACGATTTATTATCTGCACATCATGGCGAGAACCAACTAGTTATTTTTTATGTTCCTTTAAATTAGGGCGGTGCAAACAGATATGTTTCTTGTTCCTAAAATAATCATCCTTATTTCCTATCAGGTCATATGTAGTCCTATAAATTTGACTCTCTTAGCGAATCTGT